>PVHT021183528.1:2973415-3051633 GCA_004024745.2 Catagonus wagneri
CCATTGTGTATATATACCACATCTTCCTAATCCAGTCATCTGTCAATGGACATTTGGGTTGTTTCCATGTCTTGGCTATTGTGAATAGTGCTGCAGTGAACATGCGTGTGCAAGTGTCTTTCTCCAGGAAATTTTTGTCTGGATATATGCCCAAGAGTGGGATTGCTGGGTCATATGGTAATTCTATGTAGAGTTTTCTTATGTGCCTCCACACTGTCTTCCATAGTGGTTGCACCAGTTTACATTCCCTCCAACAGTGCAGGAGGGTTCCCTTTTCTCCATACCCCCTCCAGCATTTGTTGTTTGTGGACTTGTTAATGATGGCCATTCTGACGGGTGTGAGGTGGTATCTCATGGTAGTTTTGCATCAACCTTACTAATGTTTTCTCAGGTCAGTCTCCCAAAGCAACAGAAATCAGAGCAAAGATAAACCAATGGGACCTAATCAAGCTGACAAGCTTTTGCACAGCAAGAGAAACTAAAAAGAAAACTAAAGACAACTTACAGAATGGGAGAAAATTTTTTCAATTGACACAACTGACAAGGGCTTAATCTCTAAAATATACAAACAACTGATGCAGCTCAACTGCAAAAAAGCCAACAACCTCACTGAAAAATGGGCAATGGACCTGAATAGACATTTCTCCAAAGAAGATATACAGATGACCAACAAACACATGAAAAAATGTTCAACATCACTGATGATTAGAGATTTTGCAATTTTGCAAAGACAACTAGTACTCCACTCCTCAGCTCACCCCTTCCCACCACTATACCACTTAATGATAAAACTTCCCTTCAAAGGAAACCACTAAGATGACACTACTTTCAGTTTGCCTAAAGGAATCCTGGCTAACTCCTGATGTTCCAGCATAATTATTTATACCATCTCACTTTATCCTCTCCAATATGTTGGTTTTGTCAAAAACATTATATGGCTACTCTATGTCAAATTAACTTGAATTCCTGCCCATAATGTAGTCTCCAGTATTCTGGGGAAAATGCACCATCACGCTCTCCTGCTTTTGCTCTGCTGTTCTCAACTACCAGTTCATTGTTCTGAGGCTTGACATTGGTTTTTTATCTTCTACTTTAATGTCAATGACCCAATCTCCACAATAGTCATAAATAATATATAATATGCTAACAGCATTTGGGTTTGCCTTAGAATAACAAGCCAGTGAATTGTTTATAAGTAGTAAAGATGGATTTTACGGTGGTGATATGGCTTAATCCTCCAGTTATATGAATTAAAAATGACACAATATTATCCTTTAGGCTGTTACATAGAATTTAGTGTTATGCCTGAAAAAGGAAATAAAGGGTGTTACTGCAATGTATTTTCCTCATAGCACTGTCATAAACTACATTTTAGTATCGTATTTTTATGTACATAACTGCAAGAGAGAAATAAAGTACTAAAAGATAAGACTGTGAGTTATTAGGGTGGAAAAAGGAAAAACTGCCATGAAGATTTTGTACATATATAATATTTATCAGATATTAATATTCACAATCAGCATATTTTATAATAAAAATATTTAAATTTATCCATGTACTTTCTGGTTCTTAGTATTTTTCATGCACAAAATGCATTTTTCCCCAAAAAGTCTGAATAGTACGTGATACTATTGTTCCCATTCTTAATATGGGAAAACTAAAAAAGAGAAGAATTGGAGTTCCCCAATGGCTCAGTGAATTAAGGATCTCATGTTGTCACTGTCCCTGGACCATCTACATGCTATGGGTATGACCACATTTTTTTAATTTAAAAATAAATAAAGAGAAAAATAAATGATTTGCCCAAGCTCACACAACTAAGGTTTGGTGGAAATAAGACATTTGACTTTCATAAATTATTCTTTACCACACAAGTACAATAATTTTTAAAATAAGTATTTGGAGTATAATACACAAAGAAAAATATACAGCTTAACAATTTTATAAAACATTGAAAAAAACACTAAACATATTTGCATATCCAGTACCCAAAATAAGAAGGAACATCATCTGCATCTGAGAAATTCTGCTTATATTCATCCCTGGTTATGCCTAACTATCCTCAAATACAATTACTAGTTCTTGCCAGTTCTTGAACTTTATATAAATGGAATTATATCAAGTGTAAGTTTTTTGCTTCACATTTTTTGTGAAATTCAACCATTATGTGTACAAAACATTTTTTGGTTTATTGTGGAGTAGTTTATTGAACTTATACCATAATGTATATTGTTTCCATCAACCTGTTGATAAATATCTGCAGTGCTTACAGTTTGGAGTTTTTACAAATAGTGCAGTTCCGAGCATTACTTTTTGTTTGTTGTATTTATGGCCACACCTATAGCAAATGGAAATTCCCAGGCTAGAGGTCAAATCAGAGCTGCAGCTGCCAGCTGCACCACAGCTACAACACTAGATTCTAGCTGCATCTGTGACCTACACAGCAGTTTGCAGCAATGTAGGATCCTTAACCCACTGAGCGAGGCCAGGGAAGAAACCTGCATCCTCATGGACACTATATTGGGTCCTTAACCCACTGAGCCACAAAAAGAACTCCCCTTTCTGAAATTCTTAACCATGCATTCTGGTACTCATATGTATGCATTTCTGCCACATGTAGACCTAGGAGTGGAACTCTGGAGTGTAGGGAGTAATAGAGATTCTGTGTAAGACCACCTTTAGTAGATACTGACAGTTTTCAAATGTGCTTATACTAAGCAGAGTAAGAGAGTTCTGCTTGCTCCACATCCTCCCCCTCTGGGTATTTGCCATGTTTGTTTGTTTTTCATTTTAGCAATTCTGGTGGTTGTGTTTCATGTTGTGATTTTATTTTTCACTCCCCTGATAAGTAGTTGATCTAGTTGTCTAATGCTTTTGGCTATTTGTATATCTCCTTTTGTAAAATGTCTACATGAACTTTTACGACTTTTTCCTAAATATTTGAAGGAATTATTTATACATTATAGATACAAGACCTTTGTGGACTGCAGCATCAGCTCCTACCAGTTAATTCTAGCCTGTCCTTCCTGACGACTTGCCCATGGATATCAGACTTGCCTAGTCAAGTCCCACAGTTACATATGCCAATTTCTTGCAATATGTCTCTAAATAGATAGCTCTCACTGGTTGTGTGTCTATGGTTGAAATTTAACAGATACAATATCATTTATCAGATTAGGGAATTTCTGCTGAATGTTTTTTATCAAGAATATCTGTTGAGGGGTTGTGGCAAGATGGCAAAGGAGTAAGAGGTCACACTCACCCTATCCCACAAACACATCAAAAAAAAAAAACATCCAAATGTAAAACAACTTGGACAAAACATCAACTGAATGCTGGCAGAAGAAGTTAAAGCTCCAAAAAGGGCAAGAAACTCTTGACATGCTGGTTAGAACAACAGAAAAAAGGAAAAGAGAGAGAGAGAGAAAAGGAATCAGGACAGCACTAGCACTCTAGGGAGAGAGCTGTGAAGGACAAAAGGAACCCACACCCTGGGAAGCCACCTAACTGACAGAAAGATCATCTGAGCTGGAGGGACCTCAAAGCCTGAGAAAGACACAGCAGCTGGCTGAGAACGGCAAAGAGGAGTGAAAGCCTTACACACAGATCATCTGAACACTGGCACAGACACCACAGCCTGAGATGCTCGGACGGGGGCTGGGAGCTGAGACTTAGGCTCTAGAGGTCAGTCCCCAGGAGAGGGCTGGGGTTGGAGGTGTGGAGACAGCCTAGGGTTTATGGGAACAGTGCGCCATGGGCGGAAGAGTGATACTCTATGGGCTGGGGAGTGGAACGCCAGGACAGAGGGAACCGGGGAGGTCTGGGCCTGCAGGAGAGGCAAGGCTCCATTGTTGGGGAGGAGAAGAGGAGGAGGGGCTGGCTGCCATAGGAGGCACCTTGAACGAGTGCAAAGGATGGGGCAAATCAAGTGCAAACTTCCAGCAGCCTGAGGATAGCTGGCAAAGGGCTGGATGACTCAAGTACAGAGAGCTGATTGGATTAAGCACAAAACTCCAGCAGCCAGAGGGAAGTTTGCAAAGGGTGGGGCGACTCAAGAGCAAACAGCAGTAGCTGGGTAGCTGAGGCCACTTGCTAGACCACTGCTGCCCTGGCATCTTCTGGACACACCCCACCCAGGCCACATGACTAGAAGCCCCTTGCCAAACTGCTGTGGATCAGGTGTCCCCGGGCACAGTGCACCTGCGACAGGAAGCGTCTTGCTAGACCGTGGTGGACCAGGATTCCTGGGGTGCAGACTGCCCACAACACAGAGGCTGATTGCTGGACCACAGTGGTCCGACATCTCCGGCGCAAACATACATAAGACTTTTGCTCCTATACCAGAGATAGAGCACCTCTTATGCAGGCTACTGGTGACCAGGCACCTCTAGCGTGGGCTAAGGTCATCAGGGGGCTAAGTGTGACACAGGGCCTACCAAGCACCAGAGACTGTTGCTATCGATCCCCTGGGAATACACCCTCCCTGCAGCTGCCACTGCCAGACCCTCAGGGCAGCGCCCAGACACTTGATCACTGTCCCCTCCCAAGTCCATACAACTAGGTGCAGCTGGATCAGCATCTCTTTTGTGGTCTAAGTGGGACAAGGTGCTTCCTGGTGGCCTGCAGGGGGCAGGAGCAAACCACTGCAGTTATCCCTGACTCCAGAGGAGGCCGTGGCCCACTGCCACAGGGGATGCCTGAAAAAAATTCACTTGCAGCCCCAACCACCTCAGAGGGCACCACAGAGAAGGACATTATGATGAAACACCACCTGCGGTTGCTCTCACTCCCCTGGGAAAACACCTGCCACTGCCAAACATTCTGGGCAGTGCTCAGACGCTTGTCCCTTCCCAAGAACCTGTAACTAAGAGCACCTTGTGCAGAACATCCTGTAGGGGCTAAGCAGGAAGAGGTACTTCCTGCATGGTCTACAGGAGGCAGAGGCAAAATACCACAGTTATCTCTGGCTCCAGAGAGGGGAATGACATATTATCACCAGGGGTCTGTGGATAGGCACCACCTGCAGCCCCAGTCACCTCAAGGGCACTACAGAGGAGGGCACTGGGAATGAACACCACTTGTGGGTGTTCTTGTACTCCTGGGAACACACCAACATCGCTGCTCCCAATGCTAAGTGCTCTGGGCAGTACCCATATGCCTGATCTCTATCACTTCCCAGGACTCCAACTAGGAACAATCTGTATAGCACATCCTATGTGGGCTAAGTGAGATGGGTTGCTTCATGCATGGACTATAGGTGGAGGGGGCAAAACTACACAGTTATCACTGGCTGTAGAGACGATCATGGCCTGCTACCACTAGGAGTCCCTGAACAGGTACCACCTGTGGTTCCAGTCACCTCAGAGGAGGGCTTTGCAATCAAACACTAGCCGTTGTGGCTCTCACTCCCCTGGGAACTCACACATCCTACTGCTGCTACTGCCAATTGCTCTGGACACCTGTTAGGTCTACCTAGAGCTCATTACCACTTCCCAGGGCCCTGCAACTAGGAATAGCCAGTGCCATCTTCCTGTAGGTCTTTGCTGCTGTTGAGAGCCCAGAGACCAGGCACCAGTTGCTGGCCCAATCCATTGCTTTGTTCTCCTTGAAAACACATGGACCACCAGAGGGATAAAAGCCTGCTCACAGCAAAGAAAGAGACACCAAATATTCAAACTCCCACACCAAAAATAAATAGTAACCACACCAAAAAATACAAAGGGGTGTTCTTGCCTAGAAGTAGCCTTATAAGACCACAGTGTGGCTTCCCCAAACTCACAGAAAAAGAAAACCATAAGCAAGATGAAGAAGCTCAGAAACCATTTCTGGTTAAAAGAACAGGACAAGTAATCTAAAGCAACCAACAATGAAACAGACCTCTGCAGTATGACAGAAATGGAGTTAAGAAGGGAGGTAGAGAAAATACTTGAGGAATTAAGGCTGAATATCCAGGAATTAAGAGAAATGCAAAAGCAATGCAGATTCCCTTAGAAAGGAACTAGAAAATATAACGAGGAGCTGAGAAAAGCTAGAAAACTCATGTGCAGAGATGCAAACTGAGCTAAAGGCAATAAAGAGCATTTTGAATAATGCAGAGGAACAAATTAGTGATGTGGATGATAGAATAATGGAAATCATGCAATCAGGACAGCAGACAGAAAAACAAATAAAAAAACATGAAAGCAATATGAGATCTATGGGATAATATAAAACGGGCCAGTCTATGCATAGCAGGAATTCCAGAAGGAGAAGAAAAAGAAATGGGAATTGAAAATATATTTGAAGAAATTATGTCTCAAAACTTTCCAAATCTGAAGGAATCTGACATTAAGATACAGGAAGCACAGAGGGTCCCAAACAAGCTGAACCCAAACAGACCCACACCAAGGCATGTTATATTAAAAATGGCAAGAATTAAAGATAAAGAGAGGATCCTACAGGCAGCAAGAGAAAAGCAAAGCGTTAATTATAAGGGATATCCCATAAGGCTGTCAGCTGATTTCTCTACAGAAACACTACAGGCCAGAAGGGAGTGGCAAGATATATTTGAAGTGCTGAAAGGAAAAAACTTGCAACCTAGAATACTCTACCCAGCAAGAATATCATTTAAAATAGAATGGGAAATAAAGAATTTCTCCAACAACAACAACAACAAAAAAAAAGCTAAAAGAGTACAACAATACTAAACCCTTTCTAAAAGAAATCCTGAAAGGGTTCGTATTTTTTTTAAAAAAGTAAAAAGTAAGAAATAGAAAGGAGGAAACCACAAATGGAAAGCAATCATTCAAATAAGCCAGCATACAGATCTAAACATGAAGATGCTAAAAATAAATAAATAAATAAATAAATAAATAACAACAAAATCATATACTATGCAGAGGGAGAATAAGAAAATATAGACTCTTTTAACTTAAAAAATGTTTTAACAATGTGTTTGAGCCTATATGGCTATCAGGCTAAAGCAAACAGACATAAGGTGTTAACATACTTAAAAAACAGGGTAACCACAAATCAAAATGGAACATCACATCCACAAATACTGAAAAGAAAAGCACTCAAGCATAAAATAAATGGAAACCATTCAACCAATGAAAGAAAAATGAAAGAAGCATAGAATCAACTGGAAAACAAGGTCTAAAATGGAAATAAATACATATCTATCAATAATCACCTTAAATGTCAATGGAATGAATGCTCCAATCAAAAGACACAGAGTGGCAGACTGGATAAAAAAGCAAAAACCTACATCTGCTGCCTACAAGAGACTCACCTTAGGGCAAAGGACACAGATAGATTGAAAATGAGGGGATGTGAAAAGATATTTCATGCCAACGTACAAGAAAGGAAAGCTGGAGTGGCAATACTCATATCAGACAAAATAGACTTTAAGATGAAGGCCATAAAGAAAGACAAAGAAGGACACTAATTGTTAAAGGATCCATTCAAAAAAAGGATATTATAATCGTCAATATATATGCCAATTACACAACAAGTACTATCAGACGTAAAAGGAGAAATAGATGGGAATACAGTAATAGTAGGAGATTTCAACACTCCAGTCACATCAATGGACAGATCCTCTAGGCAGAAAATCAGTAAAGAAACAGAGATCCTAAATGACACAATAGAAAAGTTAGACCTAACTAATACTTTCAGGACATTACATCCAAAAAAATCAGAATATACATTCTTCTCAAATGCACATGGAACATTCTCAAGGATAGATCACATACTGGGGCAAAAACTAATCTCAACAAAATTAAGAGTATAGAAATTATTTCACGTATCTTCTCTGACCACAAAGACATGAAACTAGAAATCAACCACAGGAAAGGAAATGAGAAAAAACATACTACATGGAGAGTAAACAACATGCTACTAAAAAAAGGAATGGGTCAATGAGGAAATCAAGAAGGAAATTAAAAAATACCTTGAGACAAATGAGAATGAAGACACAACCACTCCAAATCCATGGGATGCCACAAAAGCAGTGCTCAGAGGGAAGTTCATAGCAATACAGGCCTTCCTCAAAAAAGAAGAAAAATATCAAATCAACAACTTAATTGAACACCTAAATGAATTAGAAAAAGAACAAAAAAACCCTAAAGTCAGCAGAAGGAAGGAAATCATAAAGATCAGAGAGGAAACCAATAAAATAGAGATTCAAAAAACAATAGAAATCAATAAAACCAAGAGCTAGTTCTTTAAAAAGGTAAACAAAATTGACAAACCTCTGGCTAGACTCACTAAGAAGAGGAGAGAAAAAACTCAAATAAACAAAATAAGTAATGAAAAAGTCAAAGTCAGAACAGATATTACAGAAATACAATAACCCATGAGAGACTACTATAAACGATTGTATGCCAAAAAATTTGACAACCTAGAAGAAATGGATGACTTTTTAGAGACTTACACCCTGCCAAAACTGAATCTAGAAGAAATAGATCAACTGAACAGACCAATCACTAGAAATGAAATTGAGTATGTCATCAAAATGCTCCCTACAAATAAAAGTCCAGGACCAAATGGCATCACAGGTGAATTTTACCAAACATACAAAGAGGAACTCATACCCATCCTCCTTAAGCTTTTCCAAGAGGTTGAAGAAGAAGGAACACTCCCAAAGACATTCAATGATGCCACCATCACCTTAATTCCAAAACCAGACAAAGATATCACAAAAAAGAAAACTATAGGCCAATATCTTTGATGAATATAGATGCAAAATTCTCAACAAAATTTTAGCCAACTGAATCCAACAACATATAAAAATGATCATATGCCACAACCAGGGGGTATTCATCCCAGGTACACAAGGATGGTTTAACGTACGCAAATCAATCAACGTCATACACCGTATTAACAAAAGTCAAAAACCACATGATCATATCAATAGATTCAGAAAAAGCATTTGACAAGTCCAACATCCATTCATGATCAAAACTCTTACCAAAGTGGGTAAAGAGGGAACATTCCTTAACATAGTAAAAGCTATTTATGAGAAACCCACAGCAAATATAACACTCAATGGAGAAACGCTGAAAGCCTTCCCACTAAAATTTCAAACAAGACAAGGATGCCCACTCTCACCACTGTTATTCAACATAGTATTGGAAATCCCAGCTACAGCAATTAGACAAACAGAAGAAACAAAAGGCATCCAAATAGGAAGAGAAGAGGTAAAACTGTCACTCTATGCAGATGACATGATACTATATATCGAAAACCCCAGGGACTCAACCCCAAAATTACTTGAAATGATCAACAAATTCAGCAATGTGGCAGGATATAAGGTTAACCTTCAGAAATCAATCGTATTTCTGTATACCAACAATGAAATATTAGAAAAGGAATACCAAAATACTTTACCTTTTAAAATAGCACCTCAAAAAATCAAATACCTGGGAATAAACCTGACCAAGGAGCTGAAAGACTTATATGCAGAGAACTACGAAACATCAATCAAGGAGATCAAAGAAGATACAAAGAAATGGAAAGATATCCCATGCTCATGGGCTGGAAAAATTAATATTGTAAAAATGGCCAGACTACATAAAGCAATCTACAGATTCAATGCAATCCCTATCAAATTACCCATGACATCCTTCACAGAACTAGAACAAAACAGCCCAAAAATCTATATGGACCAACAAATGACCCAGAATCGCCAAAGCAATTCTGAAGAACAAAAACCAAGCAAGAGGCATAACTCTCCCAGACTTCAAGCAATATTACAGGGCCACAATAATCAAGACAGTGTGGTACTGACACTAAAACAGACATACGGACCAATGAAACAGAATAGTGACCCCAGAAATAAACCCAGACACCTATGGTCAATTAATCTTTGACAAAGGATGCAAGAATATAAATTGGGGAAAAGACAGTCTTTTCAGTAGGTATTGCTGGGAAACCTCGACAGCTGCATGCAAATCAATGAAACGAGAACACACTCTCACGCCATGAACAAAAATAAACTCAAAATGGCTTAAAGACTTAAATATAAGACGAGACATCATTAAGCTCCTGGAAGAAAACACTGGTAAAACATTCTCTGACATCAACCTTACAGATGTTTTCTCAGGTCAGTCTCCTAAAGCAACAGAAATAAAAGCAAAGATAAACCAATGGGACCTAATCAAGCTGACAAGCTTTTGCACAGTAAAGGAAACCAAAAAGCAAACAAAAAGTCAACTTACAGAATGGGAGAAAATAGTGTCAAATGATGCAACTGACAGGGGCTTGATCTCTAAAATATACAAATAACTTATACAACTCAACAGTAAAAAGACCAATGACCCAATTGAAAAATGGGCAAAGGACCTGAATAGACATTTATCCAAAGAAGGTATGCAGATGGCCAACAAGCACATGAAAAAATGCTCAACATCTCTGATGATTAGAGAAATGCAAATCAAAACTACCATGAGATACCACTGCACACCAGTCAGAATGGCCATCATTAATAACTCCACAAACAACAAATGCTGGAGGGGGTGTGGAGAAAGGGAACCCTCCTGCACTGTTGGTGGGATATAAGCTGGTACAACTACTGTGGAAAGCAGTATGGGGGTACCTTAGAAAACTATACATAAACCTACCATATAACCCAGAAATCCCACTCATGGGCATATATCCGGACAAAACTTTTTTTGTAAAAGACACTTGCAGATGCATGTTCATTGCAGCACTATTCACAATAGCCAAGACATGGAAACAACCCAAATGTTCATCGACAGATGATTGGATTAGGAAGATGTTGTATATAAACATGATGGAATACTACTCAGCCATAAAAAGAATAAAATAATGCCATTTTCAGCAACACAGATGGAATTAGAGACCCTCATACTGAGTGAAGTAAGTCAGAAAGAGAAAGACAAATACCGTATGATATCACTTATATCTGGAATCTAATATACTTCACAAATGAACCTTTCTACAGAAAAGAAAATCACGGACTTGGAGAACAGATTTGTGGTTGCCAAGAGGGTGGGGGAGGGAGTGTGATGGTATGGGAGTCTGTGATTAACACTTGTAGACTATTGCCTTTGGGATGGAAAAGCAAGGAGATCTTGCTGTATAGCACCAGGAACTATATCTAATTACTTGTGACAAATATGTGTAACCAGGTCACCACACTGTGCAGCTGGAAAACTGACAGAAATCTGTAAACCAGCTATAATAGAAAAATAAAAAAATTAAGAAAAAGAATATCTGTTGAATTTCATTAAACTTTTTGCATCAATTGTCATGATTACATGGCTTTATTTTATTAATCTGTTGATGTGAAAAATTCAACTGATAGAGTTTTGATTTTTACCAAAACTGTCATTGGTGGAATAAATCCTGCTTGATCATGATGAGATATTTTTTTATGTGTCTCTTGATTCAGTTTCCAAATAATTCTGTGCTTATGTTTGCAAGAAATACTGGCCAGTAATTTTGCTTTCTTATTAATGTCCTTATTAGGTTCTTTTTAAAATTATGCGGCTTTATAAATGAGTTGAAAGTACACCCTCTATTTTATTGTTCTTTGTAAGATTATATGGAAAATTCATATCATTTCCTTTTTAATATTTGTAAGCATTCACCAATATAATTATCTGGGCCTAGAGTTTTCTGTGTTTCTTCCAGGCCAATATAATCATCTGGGCTTGTATGTTTTGTATTTCTTCAAGAGAGAAACACATTCACATTTTTTTTCTTCTGTTAGTTATGATAAATTGTTTTTTTCAAAAATTTTGACCATTTCCTCCAAATTATCAAATTTATTGCCAAAGCATTTTTTGCACTTTAGACATATTATCATATTTGACTTTTAACTTTTTTATTGGTAGTAGACTTACTTTTTAGAGTAGTTTTATGAACACCAAAAACTGCGAGAAAAGTACAGTGATTTCCCATATATTTGACCACACATGTAGTCTTCTCTATTATCAGCACCCCCACTGTAATGATACATTTATTACAGTAGATGAACTCACACTGACATATCACAATCACCTAAAGTCCATAGTTTACCCTGTAGTTCTTCCATGTTTTTCCATTGCTTGGTAGCTCTTTTTTTTTTTTTTTTCTTTTTCTTCTCAGTGCTGAGCAATATTCCACTGTCTAGCTGTAACACTATCTATTCACCTGCTGAAGGAAATCTTAGTTGCTTCCAGTTTGGGCAACTTATTCATAATTTGAAAACATCCATATGCAGGCTTTTGTGTGGGCACAAGTATTCAACTCCTTTGGATAAATATCAGTGAGTGCAATTATTGGATAGTATGATAAGACTATGTTTAGTTTGTTAGAAGCTGCCAATCTGTCTTCCAAAGTGGCAGTGGCAATACAATTTTGGATTCTCAGCCCAATGAATGAGAGCTTCTGTTGCCCCACAACTTTGTCAGCATTTGTTGTTGTCAGTGTTCCAGATTCTGGTCCTTCTAATAGTATACAGTGGTATCTCAGTGTTGCTTTAAGTTTCATTTCCCTGATGACATCTGATGTGCAGCATCTTTCCTGTGCTTATTTATCATCTTTGGTTAGGTGTCTTAAGGCATTTGGCCCATTATTTAATTAGATTTTTTTTTTTTAGTACTGAATTTTAAGAGGTCTCTGTATACTTTGGATAACAGTCCTTTCTTAGATGTGTCTTTTGCGAATGTTTTCTCCCAGTCTGTGGTTTTTCTTCTAATTCTCTTGACATTGTCTTTCACAGAGGAGAAGTTTTCAATTTTAATGAAGTCCAGCTCATCAATTATTTCTTTCATGTATTATGTCTTTGGTATTGTATCTAAAAAGTTATCACCACACCCATCATCTAGGGTTTCTCTTAATCTAGGAGATTTAGAGTTTTGTGTTTTACATTTAGATCTGTGACAATTCTGAGTTAATTTTTGTGAAGGGCATAGAGTCTATGTCTAGATTCATTTGTTTTTGCACATGGAAGTCCAGTTGTTCAGTACCATTCATTGAAAAGACTATCTCTGCTCCATTGGACTGCCTTTGTCCTGATGTCAAATGTCAGTTGACTATATTTATATGGGCCTATTTTTGGGCTCTTTGTTCTCTTCCATTGATCTATCCATCTGTACTTCTCTCAGTGTCACACTATCTTAACTCCTGTCCTCTATAAGAAGTCTTAAAGTCAGGTAGTTCAGTCCTCCAACTTTGTTCTCCCTCAATATTGTTTCAGCTATTTTGAGTCTTTTGCCACTTCATGTAAATTTTAGGATCACTTGGTCAATGTCAGAGTCTCATCTTGACAATATTGACTTTCCCGTCCATAAACATGGACTACCTCTTCATTTATTTAGTTCTTTAATTTTGTTCATCAGAGGTTTTTAATTTTTCTCATATAATTGTGTCATTATTTTGTGAGCTTAATAAAAGTATTTCATTTTGGGGGCTGCTAATGTAAATGTTGTTGAATTTTTAATTCAAAATTCTACTTGTTCATTGCTTATATAGAGGAGGGTGATTTACTTTTGGATAGTAACCTTGTATACCACAACCTTGCTATAATTTCCTATTAGTTCTAGGAGGTTTTTGTTTGTTTTGATCAGTTCTTTCAGATTTTCTGCATAGAAGATCATGGCATTTTTTTTGTCTTTTTTGTCTTTTTGCCTTTATCTAGAGCTGCACCCGCGGCATACCGAGGTTCCCAGGCTAGGGGTCTAACAGGAGCTGTAGCTGCCGGCCTTCGCCACAGCCACAGCCACGTGGGATCTGAGCCGTGTCTGCAACCTACACCACAGCTCACGGCAATGCCGGATCCTTAACCAACTGAGCAAGGCCAGGGATCGAACCCGCAACCTCATGGTTCTTAATCGGATTCGTTAACCACTGAGCCACGAAGGGAACTCCCCATGGCATTTTTGAAGAAAGAGAGTTTCATGTTTACTTTCTGAATATGTACATCTTTTATTTCTTTTTAATTTTGTTTTGTCACATTAGGTAGAACTTCTAGTACAATATTTAAAACAAGTGAAGAGAGGGAACATCCTTGTTTTGTACCTGACCTTAGTGGGAAAGCTTTGAGCTTCTCACCATTAAGTATGGTGTTAATTGTAGATTTTTGAAGATATTAATGACATATATCATTTTTTTGTTCTGATTAACTTGAAATAGGCTTTTACTTTTTATTAAACTGAGAAAAAACACAACTTTTATATCTGTTGGCTCACAATTATATATTTGAATTTAGTGCTACCTGTATATTTGGTTTCAACTTTTATTTTATCTTTATTATTTCCTTCTTTCTACTTTGGTTTAAACTAGTTCTTTTACTATTTTAATTTTTAAATTTAAACACTTGCATTTTATTTTTTAAGTGTACATTTTTAGAATCATGAATTTTCCTCTGAGCATTGCTTCAGTACCATCCATACAAATGCAGTAACATCCTTGTGTTATAAAAGTTAATTCCAGCAAGTGTGGACTGGCCTAAGGTGTTTTTTTTAAAATACTAGGTGTATTTAAATGGCACTGACCCTGGTCAAGGCAAGAAATATACTGATTACTTAGTGTTTCATTGTAACCATGTTCCAAGTGAGTTTAATGAAGCTTTGTACCAATTTGTCAGCACTGTTTTTTTTTCAGGGTTTTGTTTGTTTGTTTTTGTTTTTTCCATAAAAGTGAGATTATTTGCACCTAATCTTGGTTAGAATTTTGGAGGGCTTTGCCATTAAGGATATTTATGAGGCAAGAAAATGCCTATATGACCTGAGGGATATAGAAAGCCATGACCCTGATTCCATTTGGGATACAGTTGTTCCAAGATGTTCCATGTACATGTCGTTTTCTATATTTGAGAGAGCAGGAACTCAGTTAGGAGCCTAATGAGACTTGGGATTAGAATTTAAGAGTGGGAGGAACTAAGGAAAAAGACGACACTAGCCTAACAGAAACTCTTTCACATACCTGTAAGAGTTCAAGATGTGTGCGTTTAAGCATGGAAGCACCAATGCCCTATAGGCTATTGATCATCAGGGAGGAAGAATGAGTTGGAAAAATAAGAACTAAAATCTGGAGTTCTTAAATATTGTCTTGGTTTTTGCTTTAAATAGAAGAGGGAGATTTTTGAAATGCAAAAAAGAAGAAGAAGAAGAGGGAAATTTTGTAAACTGCAAAATAGTTCTGGAGAGTGTGTTTGCAGGCAAAGTGGTAGTGGACACCAACAAATCCAGCTGATTTTTGAGCACTTCTTCACACTACTTGATGGGTTGGAAGTGGGAGATAGATGGGCCCCATGCTGAGCAACTGTAATCTGTTTCTTGTGGACTGATAACTTCAAGGTAAAGGGTGCATCCTGCTTGGATTAAAGATAGAGACCATTTATTGCTCTTTCTTGAGATCAAAGAGACCTCCAGAACTACACACTTGCAGAAATGTTCCTCAGGGTCAGAGAAGGGAGGGGACCAGATCATTGTACTTCCTAGAGATCCTTGTAATTTAATCTAGCAGATAATCCTAGTAGGTTAAGTAATTTTTTTGAGCAGCCTCAGGAGCCCTCTAGAGCATCTCAAAGTTAGTTGGAGATTGGAAAAACTTTAAGTAGAATTTGAGACTCTGGAATTTGGTCAACAAATATATTTAAAAAAAAAGTTTAAAAACACCTGGTCAAATAGAATCATAGATTAATGTTAAAAAACACTTATTCAAAAGAAAATATAAATTACTTAAAGAAAAAAATTCACAAATCTGTTATCAAATGCAGCATTTCAAGAAAACTTTCTCCTAACAGAGGCCAAATCCAAATTTTGCAATAGCTTACTTTCCTTTCCCTTAATAAAGTGCAGTCCATTCCTCATACCTTCTTTACTGAAAACACACAACCTACTTTTCTTAAGTAACCATGGACTATCCTTTATATCAGGCCTCTGCAGATTGTTAAACATAAATACCAATAATTTCTTAAAAAGCACGTACTTTCTTATAGAAAATACCTCAGTGTCACACCAAACATATTAATAGCTCTAAATACCATAAGTTTCTCTGTAAAATGAAGCCAATGTTCAGTAATTAATGTTTCAGTATCTTATTTTACTTGGAAATGAGCCAGATATTAAGTATACTTCCATCATTTAGAGTAATTTAGCAGGACTATAAATTTGGTAATTTTCACATTACCAGTACCTGGAGGGATCGTTCTTTTTTTTTTTTTTTTTTTTTGTCTTTTTGCTTTATTTGGGCCGGACCCACTGCATATGGAGGTTCCCAGGCTAGGGGTCTAACAGGAGCTGTAGCTGCCGGCCTTCGCCACAGCCGCAGCAACGCGGGATCCGAGCTGCATCTGCAACATACACCACAACTCACGGCAACGCCGGATCGTCAACCCACTGAGTAAGGCCAGGGATCGAACCCGCAACCTCATGATTTCTAGTCAGATTCGTTAACCACTGAGCCACGATAGGAACTCCAATGCTATACTTAATGTTGATGACTCTATAAATACAGGTCTATATTAATTAGATCAACAAACTTTAATAGAGTTACTAATTTAATACTGAATATTTCCCAGTTCATGTGAACCAAAAATTAATTCCGGCCAGTTACCTTCTGTATTTTGAGAATTTATATAAGCACTTAATTTCCTTTACGCCAGTTAAATAGAGCTCTTTTATGCATTAGTTTTGGCATTGCATTACATCCACGACACACATATAGATACATACAAACACGTAAAACAGATACTTCAAAGTTTCCATTCTGAAGTTTCAGCAGTGAAATTAGGTACTGACGTAAAACCCATCCGTAAAAGAGACTGGATTCGAGGTGGGATTCTGGCAGGTGGAACATATCAAGGTCTCCTTTCTAGTCAGCTAAACACTTTCAACTGCTATTTATGAAAAAAGACATAGGATTTCTATTTGTCCCCAGAAGTCAACCTCCAAGTTGTACCCCTTTTCCTGAAATTTGAATTTCAAATAAGATGGAGATCCATCAGGATTCCAGAAGACCAGGTAGAACATTTGCATCTCAAAGGCACAGGCAAATTCTCCCTGGAATGACCTAGTTCCCTTAAGGCTAGGAAAAAAAAAAATCCTTCAATAATTAGAAGCCCCATAAATAGAGGAGGTTTGGGGAGTGGTAAAAGGACTGCTGGGTTTTGTATGATTTCCAGAGATGTATATTCCCAGCTAGGCCTGGAACCTTGATACTTCACATTCATTACCTATCAAGGCTTTTATTTTAACTCCATATTCAATCTGTTCCTTTCTCCGAGGCATGGTTTTTGTTCCTTGAGGTCAGGATTTTAAAATAAGTTTTATTAAGCCAGGTTTATCATGTTTTTTTTTTTTTTAACTGTATATAAACAAAAGGAACCACTTTGGGGATTTCAAAATTTTCATCTCAATTTTCTCAGGATTTTGAAGAGTACTGTAAGCCACACAGAATTTTTGCCTAATCAGGGGCAAACGGGCTGATAGAATGTTGCCCCAGAAGGGACTGTTCCTCTACAGGGGTGGGGGGTTAGGATGATCAGAAGAATCTGGAGGAGTAGAGAAGCTTGGTTTACTCCAAGAGAGGTAAAGGGATTATTGGGAGAGTTTTCTGATTCCCTAGGGTTTTTGATTATAGGAGCCACATAGGTCAAGATTTTGGCAAAGGACAATAAAGGCTTGAGCAAAGGGAACCTTACTCAGTTTTCCCTGGTTTTTGCAAAAGATGTCAAACTGTAGGATGCTATTATAGTTAAGGCTTCCATATTCCGGCCAGGCCTCATCACCTTCACGTTTGTATTGGGGTCAGGTTGTATCGAAAAAGGAAATGAGCTTTTTTTTTTTTCATTTCTGGAGTCTAGACAAAGTTTGTCCCAGTAACTCAGAATGTACCTGAGGGATGGGGGGAGTGTTTCCCACCATTCCTTCTGGAGGAGAGGAGCACTAGTGTTAGAAGGTCCCATGGGGGCTCCCTGAGACAGGACTGGTTCCATGTCCTGTCCTCATGTCCACCTAGTCCCCACAACCCTAGCTACAATGGGGGTCAGCTACTCCCCGTGTGTCAGCACTGCCATCCCCGGGGTCTTGGGGTCCATGTCCTATCCTGGTATCCATGGTACCCACAATGAGGGATCTACGTGATGGTTCCTCTATAAATTCTGTAGATTAATCCCCATGTTCCAGGGTATGTTCCCCAGCATGGAAATCCTCACAGTTCTAGGATTTATTGAAGTCCCAGCTTTCTTTCTGAAAGCAAGCATTGGCCAGAAAGTGAGATGATTAGTGGGAAAACCTCTCCTTGCCTTTACCATTGGTGAGTGGCATTTCAGGGCCTTGGCTCAACCTCCCCCCTACACCTTCCAAAGTGCATTCTGTTCAGCAGGCTGTGAGGCCCTGTGCAGGGATAGGGGGGTGTGACAGCCTAGGCGGAGGCACCCTTCAATACTTGGAGATTATACCCTGTGGTTCTTGGGAAAAAAAAGTGGAACAGAGAGTTAGAGAGAGAGAGTGAAAGTCAGGGGCCTCAAGTCGCAGCTGGACGAGGCCTGTGGTTTACCTTGAATTCCCAGGTTTCGGCACCAAAAGATGTTCTCAGGTGGCTGTCAGGTGAGAACGCTGAACCATAACTGCTTGATGTAGGTCCCCGGAACTTTGTCCCATTGGAGAATAAATTCAGCAAAAAGACTGAGAGTAGACAGGCAATTAAGTGTTTATCTAAAGGGAGAGGGGAGAGAAGATAGGTGTGGAGAAAGCACAGGCAAGGTTTATTAAGAGATAAGAGAGAGAAGATGGATGAGGAGAAAATACAGGCAGGCTGGGAGGTAGGGGTGGAAAGGTAGAGAGAAAGACATATGTAAAAAGAAAAAGCAAGGAAGGAAGAGGGCAACAAGGCCTTTGGAGGGCCTTTAAATCACTCGCATGGTCAGTCCTTCTGGGCTTCCTCTGGCCAGTCATCTTGCTTCGTCTGGCTTTGGCCTGACTCAGGACCCTGCCCTCAGGATGGATTTTAGCACAAGAGTCTCTGGGACGTTGACAGGAAGTACTGTGTTCTGGTGCCCCTACCTCCTCTGACTCCAAGGAATGTTTCTGCAGGTGTGTAGTTCCGGATGTCCCCTGGACCACAAAAAAAGAGAAATTGATGGTCTCTATTTTTATCCAAAAAGGTTGCAGCATTTATCTTGAGTTATCTGTCCACAGGGAACAGATTACAGCTGCTCAGCCTGGGACCCACTAGCTCCTGCTTCAGGATGAAACGAATTATAAGTGGCCCTTGGATGAGGGAATGTGAAAGAAGCCAGAAAAGTAGGGCACCTCCAGGACAATCTCCAGAATAAGTGCAGATTGTGCCACACAAAGATCCACTCTTTGATTCTGTAAATTTGACTACTTTAGATACCTCATATAAGTATAATAATGCAATGTTTGTCTTTCTGTAACTGGCTTATTTCACTTAGCATGATGTCTTCAAGTTCCTCCACATTACTGCATATTGTAGAATTTTCTTCTATTATGGCTGAAAAACATGTCACATTTTCTTCACCAATCATTGAAGGACACAGGTTGTTTTCATACCCTGTCTATTGTGAATAATGCTGCAATGAACAGTATAAATATCTCATTTAGATACTTTTGTTTCTTTTGGATAATACCCAAAAGTGAAACTGCCAAATCATAAGCTAGTTCTATTTTCAAGTTTTTGTCTAACCTCAATACTATTTTCCATAATAGCTGCACCAAAAAAATTTTTATCAATATTTATTAAAACATACTCTGTGCTAGGCTATACATCGTATCTGGCACTATCTACTTCTAGAAACTAGATATCTAATGTTATGAAGTATATAATTCTATTGTTCTCGATTTTGATACATTGCAGAAAATGTCACAGCAAATTTTACTGAAATTCCCGATCTCTACTCCTAATTCTCATACTTAAATGCCATATAAAAGCAAATAGCTTCTGAGAGAGTAAGCTCAGTGAACCATTACTTTATAAGTCAGTATTCGTTTTTCTCCTGCCAAGAGGAATTCAACCAATCACTAAGTAAGTTTTATGAAATAATTCACCAAATACGATCTAAAAAAAGTTCTCTTGTCAAATACTTCATTCCTAGGCTGAGCTGGTGATCTTCTGAAGCAATTCACTTACAGGCTACAGATGCCCAACAGTGCTTGTTGTTGTGGAAGCACATATGCCAGTCTTGCCAAATACAAAAGCCTTATAACTAAATAACATGTAGCAATTTTGTGTTGGCTTCCTATCATCATGGGTGTCATATATAGCCCTATTTGAAAACCTGATCTCTCCTCTCTGAGAGACAATAAAAAAAATCAAATTGTCAAGAAATCACTCCAACTTTTCTCCACCATATAAATGCTACCCTACCTTAACATCATTTGTAACAATCACTAACCTAGTGTACAACTAAATTACCACCAAGGCAGCAACTTCTCAAAGGGAAAATAAATCCTCTTTCTTGAAAAGCTGTGCAATACCTGAGAATAGAATTGGAAAGATAAAGGAAATAAAAGAATAAAAGATCATCTATGAGGAAGCCTAACAAGGCAATAAAGAAAAGCAGAATTTATTTTAGAAGTATTAGGAGCCCATCTAGACACTGATCAAAAGCCAGGTGAGTAAAAGCTAAATCCTCTGCTCAAAGGCCAAAAAAAAAAAAAAAAAGCTGATTTAGTACTAATGACACTTGTGGAGGTAAGTGATGGGGTGTGATATTAAAAAAAGAAAAAAGAATCAGGAAAGAACATTTTTCTTTTGAAAAGTATTTTCTAAGGTAAATTAAGTGGGGAAAATATAAATGTGAGGTATAGCACAGTGGGAGCAACACAAGATCTTAATTATGTAGAAGTATTTCTAAAACACAATGACATTTAGAATCTGGGGGCCTAGATTGATTTTAGATCTTCTCTAATCTAAAACCTCTTATTTTATAGATAAAAGCAACAAATTCTCAAGAGAATAAATCACTCCTCAGTGCCCTTCAAAATAAAATATAGCAAAATTGAGACTCCGATTCACCCAGAATACTTTGCTTTCACCTGGAAAATTTATAATCATTCTTTTTGAGTTATATTAGGCACCTTCTCCTCTTTGACAGATATTTTACTACTTTTGACACCACCACAATCAGGCTATTTTTGTTATTGACTTCTGATATTGCTCTGTACTGGGTTGTTTAGATGCCTATCACTTTAAAAAGACTGTTGGCATCTTGAGATTAAGAGTTGGTTTATTGGGAATTCCTGTCATGGCTTAGTGGTTAAAGACCCCAACTAACATCCATGAGGATGCAGGTTCGATCACTGGCTTTGCTCAGTGGGTTAAGGATCCAGTGTTGCTGTGAGCTGTGGTGTAGGTCTCAGCAGTGACTTGGATTCCATGTTGCTGTGGCTCTGGCTTAGGCCGGTGGCTACGGCTCCAATTCAGCCCCTAGCCTGGGAACCTCTATATGCCGCAGTTGCAGCTCTAAAAAAAATAAAAAAAATAAAAAAAAGAGTTGGTTTATTGGAGTTCCCATTATGGCTCGGTGGTAATGAACCTGACTAGTAACCATGAGGATGAAGGTTCGATCTCTGGCCCCACTCAGTGGTTTAAGGATCCGGCACTGCTGTGAGCTGTGGTGTAGGTTGCAGAAACAGCTCGGATCCCACGTTGCTCTGGCTGTGGCGTAGCCAGTAGCTACAGCCCCAGTTCTACCGCTAGGCTTGGAACTTCCATATGCCAAGGGTGTGGCCCTAAAAAGACACCCACACCCACAAACACACAAAGAGTTGTTTATTAATCTTTGATTTTACTAGAATCCAATATCCTTTGTGATACATAGCAAATGAACAAGATATTTATTGCTACATATGGAATTATTTAAATTAATTTCTGTTTAATTTCATATGTCAGACCCAAAAGAGCCACTCCAGATTTGCTGAATCCACCAGCTTCCTGGGTCTGGGCAGATTTTTAGAGGCCTGCTGGGTACTGTCTCTATTTCCTTGTCTCATATCACTGCTAGATCTCAGGCACACTTCAAGGGAGGGCTGGGCATGCTCAGGAGGTCTAACCATAAGTGAAACTGTAATGCCTCTTGGAAGAAAAGATGGAGCTGAGAAGGAACTGACAGATGTGTTTCCTTCTTCCTTTCCCTGATGGACTGCTCTATGGCACAGTGGTTCCTGTGACCTGTCTGGAAAAAGCAGGTGCATTTTTGTGTGTATGAAACTATGGCCAGCTTGGCAACACACCATCTTATATTTGCTTTTCTTCCTTCCCTACTTTATTTCCCTCTTTTCTCTCAATCTTGCTGCTCTAGGTTAGTCCTCTCACTAAAAATCAGTAGTGATGTTTGCCACAGGCTGTTTCCCAGGGAATTTCATCTAAAAGAATTTCAGTCTGTAGTGGCTCCTTGTCACTTGAGCTTTGGGAAATTTATGAAGAGGTTAGGTGATATGTAACAATTCAATGTGACCATTTTGTCATTTCCTTCAAAGGAGGCGAGTTGGATTTTACTGTTGAGGTTTTCTTAAAATGGAGGTGAACCTACTCTTCACAATTTTGTATGTTTTTTTTTTTCTGGACTTCATTTTATTTCTAAAAAAATGAATACAGGAATTCTCTTGTGGTGCAATAAGTTAAGGATCCGCCGTTTTCGCTGTAGCAGCTTTGGGTCACTGCTGTGGCGAAAGTTCGATCCGTGGCCCTGGAACTTCCACATGCCATGGGATGGCCAAAAAAAAATGAGTATAAATATATGATCATTCTTCATAATTCATCACTGTGTAATTAAATATCTCTCAAATTATCTCCTAATAACTAAAAGAGTGATTTATTACTTCACTGTTTTCATCTTTAAAAATTTAATACACTGCTTACAGCATGAACACCAGTGTTTATTGAAATCTGTTCTTTCGTGAAATCATAACCTTTTTTTAAAAACAAAAACCCACTCACTTTGTAAATTATCTATATTGAGGTCTTGCAAAATAGCCAATAGTTGTGCAGAGGGAGGTGGATGAAGTTATCTTATATCATGTATAATCTCTATTTTGTCTCAATTTTTTATATTTTCATCATTATAAATTTAACTCCAGATTCCATTCTCATCTTCTAACCAGAGTGTCAATCCTAATTCACTGCCGAAATTTTGGGGCTGCCACTGTCAAGTAGCCTATGCCCTGAGTTCTGTTTATCTCACTTGAACAATGAGAAAATTGTGCTTTGCTTACAAGATGGTTGTAAGAGCCAGATGAGATAAAGTATATGAGGATGTTTTATAAACTATATGGTATAATATTGTAGTACGGGTTTCTTGGTTCCTCCAAGTACTTTATTTATCCTTCCAATGTCATTTCATTAACTCTCAAGACTTCAGTCATCTATGATATGCCGGAGAATTAAAATTATATTTCGGAAATTCCCGTCGTGGCTCAGTGGAAATAAATCTGACTAGCATCCATGAGGATACAGGTTCGATTCCCGGCTTTGCTCATTGGATTAAGGATCTGTCATTGCCATGAGCTGTGGTGTAGGTCACAGATGTGGCTCAGATCTGGTGTTGCTGTGGCTGTGGTGTAGGCCAGTGGCCACAGCTCCAATTTGACTTCAAGCCTGGGTACCTCCATATGCCATGGGTGCAGCCCTAAAAAGACAAAAAATAAAATAAAATGAAATAAAAAAATAAAAATATATCTATATATCTCGAGACATCTCTACTTAACAGTCCACAGAAATCCCAAACACTTGCTCAAAATTAAGTTAATTATATTTTTATCCATCCTGTCCCTCCTCCTCACTTTTTGCTCAAATGAGAAACCCTTGGTATCACTCTTATATCGTCTCTCTCTCTCATCACCTGTATGTAATCAATCACCAAGTCCTGTCAACCACGCTTCACAAAGAGATCTCAGATCCAGATGTTTATATCCATCCCTGTGCTTTCTATCACGTCACATGCATGATGCATTAACCCAAAGATTACATTTTTCCAAGAAAATATTAAAGGGATTCTCTTAAACCCAAGTATGTATCACTTCACTGCTAAAAGTTATTCACTAATATCAAAATCTTTTTTTTTTTTCCTTTTTTTGTCCTTTTAGGGCCGCACCCACGGCATATGGAGGTTCCCAGGCTAGGGGTCTAATCGGAGCTGTAGCCACTGGCCTACACCACAGCCACAGCATGCAGGATCAGAGCCACGTCTGCAACCTACACCACAGCTCACGGCAACGCCGGATCCTTAACCCACTGAGCAAGGCCAGGGATCGAACCCGCAACCTCTTGGTTCCTAGTCGGATTCGTTATCAAAATCTTATATAGTGCTTAACATAAGCCAGGCACTTTTCTGAGCTCCTTAATGTTCATACTTCGTTTAGTTCTCATGACAACTGTATGGAGGAGGTACTATTGTCCATTTTGTCTTGTTTTGTTTTTCATTTTTTAAAGTTTTATTGAAATATAGTTGATTTACAATGTTGAGATAATTTCTTCTGTACAACAAAGTGACTCAGTTATACATGTACACACATCCATTCTCTTTCTTTTTCTTTTCCCACACAGATTATCACAGAATATTAGGTATAGTTCTCTGTGCTATAAAGCAGGTCTCCATTGGCCAGTCACTCCATGTACCTTAGTGTGCGTACACCAGTCACCAAACCCAAGTCCATCCCTCCCCATCTCCATTTGTCCTTTTATTTCTTTTTTTAACTGGTGAGAAAACTAAAGTGCCTATGTTAAATAACTTGCCCAAGGGCACAGAGCAAGTAAAGTGGACAATGTTAGAATTCAAAATCAGACTATATATACCTAAACTAGCCAATAACGTAGACATCTATGTAATTAGACATACATTCACAGGTATAGGCGTGTGTTGTGTAATGTATATAAAAATGTATGCATATGTGTATATATGTAAATATGTATGTATGTGTATATATATAAATTGTTGTTATAAGCATTCATTTATATATATATCCATTTATATATAACACATATACATGAAATATACATAAATGATAGTTTGTGGCAATAATTTTTATATTAGGTTGTGTATTTAGCTTCATATCATAATCCCTCTACCAAGAATGCCAAAATGAATTTTTAGTTTTTTCATGTATATATTACTTTCTGTTACTACTTCAAAGTTCAGTCCTTTGAAAAAAAGTTTTAATGTGAAATCCTCTGTAAAGAATAATTGCATGATTTGCATTCACTATTTCAGTCAACCATCGTAACAACTTTGTTAAAACTGACACTTATATTTCCATATTACAGATGAGGAATCTGAGAAGAAAAGTTAGTTCTTCAAAGGTAACAGCCAGAAGAAGTTTAGCTCAGGAGTAGAGCATTTGACTGCTATGGTAGCAGAGCTAGAAGGTTTGAAATTAAGATTCAAGCATGTGATTTCAAAGCTTGTACTTGTTTTTGCATGCTTGCTGTACAGCATTTTTAACTTTGTTTCAGTAAGCTTTGATTTCTATTACATATTTTAATATATCAAAAATCCTTATACTTCTAACAAGTTGGTATTTTTAATTTTCATGCTTCCCAATATAACTTCTAAAGTTGGGTATTTTTATACCATTTGTAGCTTATCTCATTGCTAGTATTTTTATAGTTTTTTCTGAAAAATTTACAAATAAAAGGTATCATGTAGGCTTTAGCAATAATGGATTATATAAGAAAATAGAAATAGGAAGAAGTAAGAAAGTATATTATTCCAGCAATCTAGGAAAAAAAAAACTAGCATCTAAATCTGCACTGTTCAATGTGGTAGCCAGTCTACAGTAGCTATGGGGCATTTGAAACTGTGAATTGTTAAGTTTTAGTGTGCAAAGATCTGGTAAATTGTTATTAATCATATCTATGTTTTTTTATATGTTGAAAGATATTTTAGACATTGAATTAAGCAAAATGTATTTTTAAAATAATTTTCACCTGTTTCTTTCTACTTTGTTTTTCTTTTTAGGGCCACACCTGTGGCATCTGGAAGTTCCCAGGCTAGGGGTCGAATCAGAGCTGTAGGTGCTGGCTGACACCACAGCCACAGCAATGCCAGATCTGAGCCATGTCTGCGTCAATACCACAGCTCACAGCAACTCTGGATCTTTAAACTACCGAGTGAGGCCATGGATCATACCTGCATCCTCATGGATACTAGTCAGATTCATTTCTGCTGAGCCACAAAGGGAATTCCTGTTTCTGCTATTTTTTATATAGCTACTGGACAAGTTTAAATCACAAAAGTGGGTTGTGTTTGTTGTTTATAATCCTCTATTGATAGTACAGATTGAGAAATTAAGCCAATATATTAAT
Source organism: Catagonus wagneri (assembly GCA_004024745.2). Lineage (NCBI taxonomy): Eukaryota > Metazoa > Chordata > Mammalia > Artiodactyla > Tayassuidae > Catagonus > Catagonus wagneri. Next base: position 2,999,675 of record PVHT021183528.1, read on the forward strand.
ATTTATTAGCAACCATTTTTAGAGACTAAAGGGGAAACTGTCATTCTGCTGTAACTCCTTCATTAAAAGATGATAAAACCTAATTCCAGAGAGGATAGCTTTGCCCAGGATAACATCGATAGTGTAGTGAAGGAAAAATTGTTCTGATGAAATTCAAAGAAATCTCTTCATTGGAAAACATTTCCCTTCTGGTTATTTGTTTTCTTAGCCCACTTCTTCTATATTCTGATCTTAACAGTTCTGAGGCTGGAAGACTTCCAGACTTGCCAGGTGGCTTCTTGGTATCTAATACCAATGGGAAAGACTTTTTGGTGAAGAAAGGTCGAGAAAAAGGAAGACACATTCTACTTCTGTTTTATGTAGTAGTATGGACTCAAAATAGCCATAGAGATAGGATGTTGACCTCAAGGTTGGCATCCTTCAGCAGTTCTAGCATGTCCAGTGGTGGTGGCTCTGGCTATGGTACAGCTTGTTTAGATCCCTGAATCCTAATCTAGAAATGTTGGTAGGTTTCTGTTATCTGGATGTCACCAGATGCAAGGCTTTGCAAGACCAAGCATCTGTTAAACATGAATATTGAATAAACAATAATGACATTAACACTATGGGCTGGACTGGACATTTTTTATTTGCATGGTAAGCTTATAGAAAGAAATGTTGGAGTTCCAGTTGGGGCACAGTGGGTTAAGAATCCAATTACAGAGGCTTGTGTCACTGCAGAGGTGTGGGCTCGATTCCCCAGCCCGACACATTAGGTTAAAGGATCTGGCATTGCTACAGCTGTGGTTCAGATTCAGTGCCTAGCCTGGGAACTTACATATGCCATGGGTGTGGTCATAAAAAGAAAAAAAAGAAGCATCAACCTCAGGGCTTTAACTTAAAGCCCAAAGCACCATCAGAAAACCAAATAGCTTCTAAGCTCTTATCTTTTGTAAACGTGGGACTAATTGAGCTGGAAAATGAGACACCAAAAATAATTTTGAAGTTTTCAGAATTAAACATTTGTGTAACACACATTCTTGCTAAGTGTCTTTGGTGAAAATTACTTCATTATCTGGAAAGCAGTGGAAACTTGCAAGTAGAAATGTAAATATTTGGGAGCATTCTGGTGACTAAGCATCTTGCAATGCTAAATCCCTTCTATGACTTTCCTGTCAGGAAAAGCAATTTCTTTTGCCTTTTTGGGGAAGAATAGATTTTCCTTTGCTTTGGTCATCTTTTGCCAGATAACAAACAATCTCCAAAATTAGCAATCTTAAATTACTGGGATTTATTTTTTGTCATGATTTAGTGGGATAACAGACTGGGCTCATCCTGACAGGAATCACTCATGCAGCTGCAGGCGTTTGATGACTCACTTGAAGCTAGAGGGTCCAGATGGGCTTACTGACATGTCTGGAAGTTGACACTGGCTGCCAATTTGGAAAATGAGGCTCTTCTCCATGGGTTTTCTCCTCCTAGATGACATTAGCCTAGGGGTCTCAGTATCCCAGGAAAGTTGAGCAGAGCTGAAAAGCTTCTTAAGGCCTAGGATATGGAACTAACATAAGACCAATTATGCTACCTTATATTTGTCAAAAAGAGACACGATGCCAGTCCAGTTTTAAGGGGATTAAGAATAAAATTGTCAGTCTTGATGGGAGGATAAGGAACATCGCCCTGCAAGCAATGATGAATTATAGGTTGGCATGCTTCATTGGAACCATTATTATAATGATGAATCACATCCTGGAATCACCTCACCTGAGAAGACGGTGCTCACTCCTATGAAGATCCACCTCCACCCCCCACCTTGACCTCTGCCGCTCTAGGATCCATAATTTCAATGGCAGCCTTTCCCAATTTCTTTCCCTGACCAAGAGGATAGCAGAACTTCTCAAGGACGCTGCCACCCCTCAACAGTGAATTTTCCATGCATCAGTGTAGGGAGAGCCCTTTACTTCCCCTAACCAATATTCATCTCTGTTACAGTCACTGAGTGCTAACTTGCCAATACTGAAGTCCAGGGCTGAGACTCTGATACGGCAACATTTCCTGGGCAGAGCACTCATTCCCCTGGAGGGCTGCATGTTTATGCTGTCCCTTTTAATTATGAGTGGATTAATAGAAATGTGTTTTGCATATGCATTTATCACTTTTCCTCACAATCCTTCCATTAGTGACATTCTCCATGGATTTAAGGAATGTCCTATTTCTTATTACCATTCCATACAACATTGATTCCACTCAAGGAACTCACGCTCAATGAATTCACAGGTCCTACTATGTGTCCTGCCACTCAGAAGCAGCTGGCATGATAAAATTCCGTTGTGGCTCAGCCATTAATGAACCCAACTAGTATCCATGAGGATGCAGGTTCAATCCCTGGCCTCGCTCAGTGGGTTAAGGATCCAGTGTTGCCATGAACTGAGTGTGGTGTAGGTCACACACACAGCTCGGATCTGGAGTTGCGGTGGCTGTAGTGTAGGATGGCAGTTGTAGCTCCGATTTGACCCCTAGCCTGGGAACCTCCATATCCTAAGGTGTGACCATAAAAAGACAAAAAATAAAATAAAATAATAAAATCATGGAATGACCTAATGAAACTTTACTTAAAGTGCCAGGGAGGAGGCAAGACACTGTGAAACTGGCTGCAGTCTTACAAGATGCAATATATGCTTTGAATTGTCAAACAAAATATAATGCTCTTTGCCCACAGTCAGAATATATGTATTCAAGAATCAATAGGGAAACTTATAGTCACTCCTCTCACTATTACAATAATATCTATTTACAGAATTTTTGCTTTTCATCTTACAGAATTTCCATTTTTCAAATACTGATCTCTATTGCTTTAATGTTTCAGTTTCTAGGAAAGGAATATGTTCACCAGGGGACAAATCAATGGTTCCCCTGAAATGTAAGCTGGGACACCATCTGCTGATTTGAGATTCTTTTGACACTGAAATTAATAAACAAAGTACAGAAATACTGTACTGATCGAGGTGACTAATAACCACTGTATTGGAAAAACTGAATTGCAAAGATATGTGGAGAACTCAGGAGATTCCTTGGGGTAACTTTTTACTTCCATATCCAGAATGGTAGACTGAGGAAGCTAATAAATGCATGACTAGTTGTGGAAGAAGAGAATGATGAATAACTATTGAGGAGTTCTTAGAACCAGTTACAGATTTAAGGATTTTAACAGCACTGCATATCTGATTTCCTCATTGTTATATAACCATTTTTCTTTTCTTTTCTCTCTTCTCTTTTCTTTCGTTTCCTTTCCCTTCCCTTCCCACCCCTCCCCTCCCCTTCCTATAAAGATCTAGGGTGGTGGTGAAGTTTTACTACCCAATGTGGTAATGATGATGATGATGATGATGATTTTGTCTTTTGTCTTTTTTTTAGGGCTGCACCCCAGGCATATGGAGGTTCCCAGGCTAGGGGCCAAATCAGAATTGTAGCTGCTGACCTACACCACAGCCACAGCAACACGGGATCCAAGCCACATCTACGACCTACACCACAGCTTACGGCAACACCAGGTCCTTAACCCATTGAGCAGGGCCAGGGATCAAACCCACATACTCATGGATACTCATGGTTTCATTAACCACTGAGCCACAATGGGAACTCCCTAATTATGATTTACATTAATGACTAGCCCAGTGAAATGATAACAGAACTATAAAAGAAAATAGTATTACCAAATAATGAATAAAATTAATGATGGGCTCAGTTTATTTCCCTTTTGCAAAGGTGGGAGAACATTTGATTTTTTACAAAGAATACTTTGTAACCTATGTGGTGGTGAGTGGAGTGACATTAATACCTTTTTTTTTTTTTTGTCTTTGTAGGTCCACACCCATGGCATATAGTAGTTCCCAGGCTAGGGGGTCCAATCAGAGCTATAGTTGCTGGCCTACACCACAGCCACAGCAATCCCAGATCTGAGCCATGTCCGCAAACTACACCACAGCTCACAGCAACGCCAGATCCTTAACCCACTGAGCGAGGCCAGTATTGAACCCACGTCCTCATGGATTCTAGTCGGGTTCGATACTGCTGAGCCATGATAGGAACTCCAGTATTCTTCTATTATATTGAAAGATTAAATATGGGATTGGATATACATTATGTGGTTTTAAATTGTGCAGTAATATATGCACGAGGGAAAGTAAACAAGGCGTGGACCGAGCTGATTATATCTTTGGTAGCTGTTCTACAATCATCCTGTCATACTCAACTCTGAATAGTTACAGCTAGGAGTCTTCAAGCTGCACATCCCAGACTCCCTTCAGCTTGCTTTCTGATGTTCTATCATTGGAAGGCCCTGGCGGGTAATTTGAAGGATGGAAGAATGCAAAAGCTTTTAGCTTAGACAGCAGGAGTAGATGCTGATGGTTTCTGATGTTGCTACAGGAGAGCTGAGACACTGTGACGCAGAATTCCATCAGTCCCATGGGTAGTTGAGCTTCTTTGGTACTTGATTCCAGCTCTGCTTTCCATGGTATCTCTGGCAGTTCCAGCCTTTGCACAACTGCCCTCCAGCAGCCAGCAGTAGGCATTGGTTCCTGAGTTCTAGTCCAGGGGCATTAGTAACTTTCTGAACTTAGGATAACACATGCATTCTTTTCCATTCTGCCAGCACCTCTCCCTTTCCCTATATCCGTGTTTTTCTAATACTTTGTAAACAAACCTCTGTTTAACATCCCCTTTGTTTGAAATTGGTATCATATTTCTAATTTCCTGACGGCACCCTGACATATAATTTCTAAAGCCATGTTTACTTCTATGAAAGAAAAGCACAGCTTATAATCAAAACATTTCTAGCTGATAAAGTCAACATACTTTATCATTTTAACAGTGCCAAAACATGCCCAAGAAAAGAATAGAATGAATAGACCAATAGCTGATACATGCATATGAAACTTGAATGTCCCTAACTTCCCATAAGTAAGCCTTCTTCATTCTTAGGTGAAAATGAGTAAATTTATTTTTATTCAATATTTACTGCCAATATAAACTTTTTCTCCATTACGTGGGTTTCAAGGGAATGTTAAATTTTCAATAACAACGCTACTCAAATATGGAGCTGAGACCAGTGCCAGTATACAGACTATTACTAGTCTGTGAGGAAATAGCTTATTTCACAATGGAATTACACATATTGTACCCTTTATAGAAAACCTCTCTCCCTGCAAAATATTAGTGAAATAATCAATATACATCAATTGTAAGCTCTGTATCTACAAGAACAGTAACAACCAGTTATAAACTAGTGAATAGGCCTACTATTTTAAAAGAATTATAAAAATTAAATTAAATGTAATTCCCTTGAATATTAAAACCTAGAACATAGGAAGTTTTCTTTTTCAACAAAATTTCTTTTAGGTCAATATATATTTTCTTTTTGGAAAAAATTAATAAGTATACAATGACATATGGAATAACTGATCCCTGAAGATAAACTAGTATCTTAAAACCATATGCTTAAGTGATCAGATTGCATGCCACTAAGAGCGGTCTTCTTCACTATTGCATGATTTGCTAAAGAGCTGGATTAAAAAAAAACTTAAAAGGATAATGAAAAACTGATTTGATTCCACAGAAAATGATACAACAATATCTGGAAAATAAAAACTGGCAACAGAAGGGGTTATTTTTCACTTAAACATTTCTGTGCTTAACCCAGTTGGGAGGAGAGAATGAGCAGGGAAAGTAGGAAAGACTGAAAAACTTTCAATATTAGGACCAAGAAGAATCTATATAGTGTACACAATAAAAACAAATCATAATAATTTAAGATATTATTATTTTTATATTCCATTAAACTGAAAGATTTATTTTCTGACATCTCATTAAACCACCTGAAGAAAAAGAAAGATTTCAATTACTACTACACACGTAAACAATAATTTCAATATTATAGTACTCACAATTTGAACCAATTAACTTGACCTCATTTCTTTAGAAACAAAATATACCAGTATTATACTCTATATAAGGTAAACATGGGAATTTAGTATTAAATTTAAGTGTAAGTAAAATTTATTAATATATTTGATGTTTGTGTTATCTTTTGTACTCATGAGTTCTTTTTCTGAAAATGGGTCCCAGATGCTAAATACAAAAGAAGCCTATAATTTTTAAATAGTTTCGGCCTATTCTTTAAGCTCAAATAAATAAGACTTTTGATTTAAGATTGTTTAATCTCAAAGAGACCAGTTTAGAAAACGGATTAGAAACATAGATGAAACTGCATTCAAAAAGAAAGTCCATTATCTCCAAAGCTTAGCAATGGCATTTCTCAAAAGGTGGCCTCATGATGTGAAATGGAATCAAAGAAATAACTACATTCCTTTGAATTTAGGTAAGCTTTTAAATCAGAGGGTAAGGGTATCAAAAACTGTTCTTTGTGAAGGAATGAATATGAGCCCATGCTAACTTTACATCTCTATTCTCTCAGGAAACTTACTAATGTTTTAGAGTGAAAAGAAAATGAAGCTCTCCTCATGTTTTAAAATCCAAATTCATACTGACAAATATGTTTTATTGGAAAACCCGTGTTTCACTGCCAAGCTATCTTAGTTCCAAATGACAACAATAACAATAATCACAGCAAAACCTGACATTTATTGAGTGCCTACTATATGCCAGGTACCTCTTTTATGTATTTTGCATGTATTAACTTAATCTTCAAAGCAGCACTGAACAATTTTCTCCAATTTACAGAAAAGGAAACAGAGTAATGAACATTTATTCAAGAAATTCCTGAGTTACATTCTTCTGGAAATTTACTGTCAGAAAATGTAGCTTCTTTTCCTCAGAAGTAGAATGAGGTGATACATTAAAAAAAAATTGATATGCTTTTAAAAGGACTTCATACAATAGGGTTGTTAAACTGAGACATGAGAGAAAATTGAAATCATCAAATGAAGTGTGTATATATATATATATGTGTATATATATATATATATATATATACACATAAAATTTTGTAATTAATACTAGAAAATACTTTCTTTTATGTAGACTAGTCTTCCACGGATAGCTAGAAATAATGTATGCCTCCCAAAAAAAAACAGGAAAAAAGACTTTCAGTAACAATGTCAAACCAGCAATAGAAAGTAAATCTAAATCATAAAAAGTAAATTTAACCCCATTAAATATATTATAAGAACAAGAAAAGTTTTTGTTTAGGCATTCAGTTTACTATTTTAAAGGATATGTGGCAGAAATGTAAACGAAGGATGACATTCTAATTCTCTTAGGCAAGCCAAATCATATGAAATAAAGTACTTTCTAGTTTTTAACCCTCAAAACAGCAGCATAGATTTGTAGACCTGTTCCCCAGTAAGAAAACCACTAACTGGTGAAAAATACTTAAAAACAAAAACAGTAGAAACAGCTGGTCATCACAGTTTCCTCAGTCCCTGTCTCACAGTAACAAAGCATTGGAACTGCAGATATTTAACAAATTTATTAAAGCGAAAGTACATTTTCAGAAAGGGAGGTTAAATAAAGAGGGTCTGACTCACTCTGCAATAGTCTTAATACCCCCACAGTGTGACCTGAGTGAAGATCTAATTTGATCTTCTGATTTGTCTTGGGCAGGATAGCTTATTTTGCATGGGGAACAGGTTATATGGCTGTGGGGTGAGAAATGGGTGACATTGCTTCTCTAACCAGTGAGTGAGCAGCTCAGGCTGGTCAAGGTGGTGGGAGAGGCACTACAATGAGACATGGCCAGGGCATTTTAGGTTTAATCTCCTTGAAGGAGACTTGAAGTCTATAACACAAACATTCAAAAATCTCTGAAAATTGTCACAACAGAATAGAGCAAATAAAAATCTACTAAATCTCTGTAGAACATTTAGTCCATCACACTTGAGGTATGACCTTCTCTCTCTGCTCCCCAGTTCAGCAAGATAGAATCTGCACTTCAGGAGATACAACAAGTAGACAAAGCTCCTCTTCTCAGCTCCCTGTCAAAGGCTAGTATCTCACCAGGAAAAGCAGGTTGCCAGAATATCTCACCTCCCTATACTCTCTTTCTCAGAGGCTCAAATCCAGGTGAGTTTGGCAAATGCGTCAGTCTCCATTCTTCCACCTGGTCCTCATTCATAGGTCAGAGACTCCACCACAGGCACCACAGGCCAAGAAAAGTGAGGCCCCAATACCAGTCACCCCAACATCTCATAATGTGATGGTTCCACACAGGAAAGGCATCCTGGGAAGATCAGAGGATACTGCTTGCACTCAGCACCCTGCTCATGATGTACGCACATCGCTCCAAGAGAGAGGCCACTGTTCTACCCCTAGCTTTTGGGTAGCGAATCAGCCATTTTGCTTAAGGGAAAGATGTCATAGGAACAGGATGAATTGAATCTCACTCCAAAGGAATTGACATTATTTAGAGCTGAGCATGGGGAATTTCAAGCTAAAGGCCACCCTCAAACACAAAGGAGATTTAGGTAGCAAGGAATTAAGAGGAGGCTCATAGAATGGCCTCAAAATCTACTCCTGAAACTGTCAAAATTTAATTGGGTCAGAGTGTGAAACAATTTATATTCCAGAGCAATGTTGGGGAACAAAAGAGAAAAATCAGCTGGAAATTTGGAAAATTCACAAATATGTGGAATTAAACAGACTGTTTTGAAATAATCAATGGAACAAAGGAGAAATGGTATTTAGAAATTAGTACTAACATAGAAAATTAGCAAATATTTTTGGATGAATGCAAATAAAAACATATCATCAGCTGATGATGGATCAATAAAATGTGGTATATTTATGAAATATAATAGTATTTATCAATAAATTTATAAAGTATTGATACATGCTGCATCATGGATGAACCTTGAAAACATTTTAAATGAAAGAAGCCAGTCACATCGTATGAGTCCATGTATCTGAAGTGGCTGCAGTATGAAAATATACTGAGACAGAAAGTAGATTAGTAGTTGCTTAGTGGTGGAGCTATTGGGGAAATGAAGAGGGATTGCTAATTGGTATGAGATCTGCGGCGTGGGGTAAGGAGGTTAGAAATAATAGAAGTTAGAAGAAAAATCCAGAGAGAGCTATAAAAGATCCTGGCTTCTAAATATCTTTACAGGCCTAAATACTTTCACCTCTTCTTTCCGAAGAGCCAATGCAAGTTCATTTTTCTAGCATCTCATGCAATCTTTATGTTTTATGATAACACTGTTGGATTAAATTTACTGGAAGTGGGTGTAAAGGAATAACATTTTGGATCTTATTACTTAGAGGACCTCATCCCCCACTACTTATTGTAACTACTGTCCTGTCCTGGTGCCAATCAGAATGAGGATATATCAAAACAGGAATGGAGGATCCTGAGAACTACAAGCTAGTGGCCAACTACCTCTGACCTTGCCTGAGGGGGCCTGCAGGACTCCAGGAGGAGGCTGCATGCACTTGGGCGTCATACACTCAGCACTGAGGTAGAGGGATACCAGAGGAAATGTCCAAGAGGAACTCCCCTTAACAATGTTATCTGCAGTGGTGCCAGAAATTCATGTGTATGCCTACAAGTGCTGAGAAGAGAAGAGAGACTAACAGAAACATGGTTTCAGAGTATGCAAAGATTTTTCAATAGGGAAAAGATCAAAGACTCCAGGAGTGGGTGCCAGCACAATGTTCCCAAAGACCAGCTGAGTCCACTCAACTATTATCCCAGCTATTATCAATTTGATGACTGAACTATACCTTTAACTGCCATGAAAATCATTTAAATACCCAGACAACTTCTCAGAAAGGAGGAGGCAGAGATGAGGCGTGAGGATGTGAGAGGGCGTAACTAGGACTTATCTGAAATAAACAGCCATATAAAATAGATTAGTTATATTCACTCAACTCTGATAGTATTAACTGGCTGGTTTAAAGGTGTTTCTCTTACTCTTTTTAGCAACCAACAGGCAGTATTTAAAAGGGAAGTTTGGTTTGATCATAGAAAAGAAAGTATATTTTCTAAGCAATGAGCAGTAAAACTAGTAAATTTACCATCCCATTACATTTAAATATTTTATGTTTCTTAATGCTGATTCAAACATACCAAATAAATCCAATACTATCTTAAAACAGAACCTCTGGTTATTTCTTTATATAGATATCTGGCCTGGAGATATCCCATCTGATTACTGAAACCTCTAATAGCAGCCAGGTGAATTTCCATAGCTGCCCAAATAGTTTTTCCTACAATTCTCAAAAATGACTTTTTCTTTTCGTTCCTTTTTTTTTTTTGGCGGTTCCTATGGCACGTGGAGTTTCCTGGCATAGGGATGGAACACACACCATAGCAGGAATCTGAGTCCTTGCAGTTATAACACTGGATTCTTAAACTGCTATGCCATAAGGGAACTCCAACAATGACTTTTTCAAACATTCTCTATTTTCCTTAACTCAAAGCTCACAATAGCTCTATACACGCTCAGTACCTGCCATGGCCTCACAATTCTCAGAGAAAAGATCCATTATTTAGAGTTTCAGAACTCAGCTTTACAAACAACACATCCACAGCCATGCTTTTCTTCTTCTCCCATAGTACAATGGCAGCTGGATACCAACATGACATTTGACAAACAATAGCATCAATCTCATTCAATTCAAATCTCACTATATTGAATTTCCATTATCTCCACTAATAATAATGATCTTGCTACTGATGTTCTCAATAATGTGTTAATATGTTCAAGCATCTTTCATTTTCTAAGTAAAATAATAACTTCAAAACACTTAAATAAACAGAAAATAACATTTATGCTATGATTGTCTTTCTTTAGAGCAAAGTTCTCAAAAAACAAAACAATTAACTCTTCATAATATCTGCATTCTTCCTTCGTTTCATCCTCAACCATGAAGACTTTCTACTCTCATCATGACAAGCTGAAATTGCTCTCATTTAAACCATTAACAATATACTTTATTGTTAAACAAAATAGATATACTTTGACTTTTTGCAGCATCTGACACTTTTTTACATTGCCTCTTTTGAAAATTTGTTGTTGTTGTTTTTGCTTTCATGATCTTTTGGAGTTCCCTTCATGGCTCAGTGGTTAACGAATCCGACTAAGAACCATGAGGCTGCGGGTTCGATCCCTGGCCTTGCTTAGTAGGTTAAGGATCCAGCGTTGCCGTGAGCTGTGGTGTAGGCTGCAGACGCTGCTCAGATCCCGCGTTGCTGTGGCTGTGATGAAGGCCGGCAGCTACAGCTCCTGTTAGACCCCTAGCCTGGGAATCTCCATATGCCGCGGGTGCGGCTCTACATAAAAGGCAAAAAGACAAAAAAAAAAAAAAGATCTTTCAAATTTTTGATTCCTCCATCCTTTTTGACCCTGGGCTCTTGATTTATTTGAGGATTTTTATTGATCAACTCACTACTTTAGAAAGATGAAAACTATTTAGTGTCAATGATGGCGGGGGGGCGCGGAATGAGCAACCTCAGACATTTTTCATTAGACTATAAAATCAGTTCAGTTCTGGGCAGACTATTTGGCAGTATTTATCAAAATGGAAGTGATGGTCTTCAATGCAGTGCATGGTCATTTAGGGCATGTAGCAGTCTGAAGTTTGCGGGCTTCAAACGTCAAACAGTATTACTTTTCACTTTTGACTGCTTCCAGCCACCCTGCACTGAATTTTCTTTCCTGAGTAACAGTTTCCTTCATTACAACCAAGACATGTTCAGAGCCCCCAAGTCAATTTCAATTTAAACTTGATCTCAAATTTGAATTTTTGTGTTAAATTTTTTGATCTATATTTTATGTACAATAAACTTTATGCTTAAAATCCACACTGGTCAATTTCAGAATATGTAATACACTGGTGAAATTACTACAATCAAGATACTTAACATTTCCTTCATGCCTGAATCTTTCCTTATTGTCCTCTGAAATCCCATCTTGCCACCATTCCTGTCCCCAGACCTATTTTCTGTCACAAGCATCAGTTTGCATTTTCTAGAATTTTATGATGTAAGTTGAGTCATATAACGTGCTCTTTTTTTCAATCTGGCATATTTCATTTAAGATAACTATTTTGTAACTCATCCATGTGTTGGTAATTTTTTTTCTTTGATTGCTAAGTAGTATTTCATTCTATGGAAAACATTTTAATCATTTATTTGTGGTTTTATATTTGGGCTATTTTCTTTTTAAGCTTTTTGTTTTTGTTTTGTTTTCCTTTTTAGGGCCACACCAGTGGCATATAGAAGCTCCCAGGCTTGGGGTCAAATCAGAGCTGCAGCTGCCAGACTTGTTACAGGCCTTTGTTGTTGTAATAGCAACACCAGATCTGAGCCACATCTGTGACCTATGCCGCACCTTGAGGCAACGCTGGATTCTTAATCCACTGAGAAAGGCCAAGAATCTAACCTACATCCTCATTGATAATATGTCAGGTTCTTAACCTGCTGAGCCACAATGGTAACTCCTCTTTTTAAGCTTTACAAATGCTGTGTCTCTGAACAATTGGTCACACTATTTGTGGAGATACATATTTTCATTTCTCTTGGATAAATTCCTGGGAGTAGAATGGCTGGGTTGTTTAAGCATGTGTTTAAATATTTATGAAATTGCTAAACTGGTTTCCTGGGTGGCTGTACCATTTTACATTCCCATCAGTAGTATGTGAGATTTCTAGTTGCTCTACATCCTCAGCAGCACTTGGCATCTTTAGTCTTTTTAAGTATTACATTCTATGGTATATATACATTTGTTGAGTAGCTGTTTAAGTTACTTCCAGCTTTTTGCTATTACAAAAACAGTGGCTATGAAAACTTATTTTCAGGTTTCTGTCATAAGGTATGTTTTCATTTCTTTTCTATCTAGAATGGGTCACAATTTACTTTTTTTTTTTTTTTTCTGTCTTTTTGCCTTTATCTAGACCCACACCTGTGGCATATGGAGGTTCCCAGGCTAGGGGTCTAACAGGAGCTGTATCTGCTGGCCTTCACCACAGCCATAGCAACGCGGGATCCAAGCCACATCTGCAACCTACACCACAGCTCATGGCAATGCCGGATCTTTAACCCACTGAGCAAGGCCAGGGATCGAACCCGCAACCTCATGGTTCTTAGTCGGATTCTTTAACCACTGAGCCACAAAGGGAACTCCCCACAATTTACTTTTTTTAATGTTGATAATTTTGTATTATGGCATTGTGACTATTACATTGTGTTCACTGAGATCTTTTATATTCCTCTGTGTTGATGCTTTTATTTCAGCTAGTAATTTATCTCTTTAGAGTCAGCCTGTTGGCTTGATCTCAGCTCCTGTGGGTGGTGGTGGCTCAAATGATCACTGTATTATTTAAGCCTTTGCTGTAGTGCTTTGAGGCTAGTCCACACAGTTATGGGTCATGAATTAAACTGAGGTCGTGTTCCTACAGCATCCTGCAATCTCATTCTCTAGATTTCCCTCCTGTGAGAATCCCTCTCACTTTGTGGCGGTTGGCTATGATTGTCCAGGATCCTTTTCCTTCTGCTATGATGAGAGTGTAAACGGTGTTTCCAGTCAACTTCCACCTGCCTGTGAGATGTTTGCAGGGCCAACTACAAGAAAAAGTGGAGACTCGCTCCACTCTTGTAACTTCACCAAGCTTTGACTCCACTGAACAACCTCCCTGGAATACTTAGGTAGTTGTTTTCATATTTTGTTCAGATTTTATAGTTGTTATGAGTGGGAGGCTTGGCTTAAACAAAGGGTGATATCATCATACTGAATGCCAGTGTCTCAAATCCAGGCTTAAGAGAATCTCCTCCCCCCTGTCAGAACAGCTAATGATTGGCCTGAGGAACTCAGATGGTAGAGGAGACATGATCTCTTCCTAAAGCGCTCTTACATTCTTCTCTTAGTGATGGAGCCGGTGGAGTTTTGAGAACAATAAAAAAAAAAGGGCAAAATATTTTTATTTTCTTGGGCCTTTAGCCACCATTCTTTGCAGGTTACTCTCTTTCTTCTCCTGGATGGTCCCTGACATCCTCTAAATCGAGGGACCACTGACATGTCTAAATGAATCAAGGCAAACTGTTCTCATTGCTGTGGTTAATAAGGGGTTGTGGGGACAGGTGGGGGCAGAGGGTCTGAATGTTTACAGCTGGGAGTTTAATGTTTCAATCCCCTTCATCAGGTATCTTAAAACTCAAAGAGAGATTCTCTCAGACTTTATCTCATTTCACTTGGGAGAATGTACAGGAGAAGGGAAAGTTACAGTATTCTTTTTTCTTTGTTAACACATTGTTACCTCTGTTTTTATTGTACTGTGTGACTTTCTGAAGACATATGTTTTGGGCTCAGGATTTTTAGCAATTTACCTATTTTTATAATACATGACCACCCTGGTCAAAGAGCTACCTACTTACAAAGGTCTCCCTTACCATGGGGGAAAATATGTTTGAAAGAGACATGGATTATTGAAAATTCCTGTGTCCTTGCTGGTAGAAACATTTATGTGGTTGGGAAATACAAAGTTTAAGAGGCAAAGATTGTTAATACCAGTTATTGAATTTTCCCTTGTATTTTTTTTTTTACTACAATTTACATTCATCCATTTTTTGGATAACTGAGCATGTTTTATTAATTATTATTTTATATCTCTACTGGGTTTTCTTCTCTCTCTAAAACAGGCTTCTCTAGCTCTTTAAAAGCGCCATTATCAAGTCTACTTATTATGACTGTCCTTTGCCCCACCTGGCTTTATCTCTCCACCAAGCTTTCTAAAGACTCTATTGCAGTGAACTGTATCAGAATCACCCAGAGGGCTTGCTGGCCTACAGGCTGCAGGGCACCACCCTCACAGTTTCTGATTGGTAGGTTTGGGGTTGGGGGTGGGGCTGAGAATCTACATTTCCTGACAAGTTTCCAGGTGATGCTGATATGCAGACCTGGAACCCACTTTGAGACTCAGGGCTCTAGCACCTCGCTTCCCACTACATAACTGTTTGCTAATTTTCACAGCTAGAGCCACTTAACTCACACACATATTGCTTCTGCCCCACGCAGGTAGGAAGGAATAAGGCCTCTAATTGGTTCAGTATGACATAACTTGCTTTACGGCTGAGGAATTCGACGTGGGTAGCAGAGCTGAGCCTTTTGCTGGGTTTTATAGCTCCAGCACTTCATTCCTTCCTGGATTCCTTGTTCGACTTGCTGTTTCTTCTGGGACCAAGATACTTTGATTTCTCTTGCTCAGTTCCTTCTGGAAGCTGATGATGAGCAGGTAAGTTTAGTTCCCACATCTGGGAATTTGCCTGGTTGCCTTCTGGACTTTGTGAACCTATACTCACTTTGGCAGTGTTGGTTTGCCTGTGCTGAATTCTTTACGTTGCTTTTTATTAAGACTTTGGAGTTTGCCTTGTCTGTGCCAGTGAATCTAGTGTCCTGCATCTGGCATTCCCAGGCCTGATTCAAATACCCCAGGTTATCTTCTTCTCTGCTTTTCAAACATGGATTATTTATTCGCTTGAATGCTGTTGCTATTTCTATGACTACTGCTCATTTTTTCCCTCTATTGATTTCTGTGTTTGTTTCCAGATCCCTCAACCCCAGGTTCTGTTTTCCTCATGCTCTGAGAGTACTGGCTTGGTCTTGGCTTGGTCTTTTTCCTCTATGAATGATTACTTCACTGGTAAGATCACACATCTCGGATGGAAGCTTCTAATGCCACCTACATGCATGACTTAGATCCAACTAAGTCAAATATATATGTATATGTAGTTTTAGGCCAACACCTGAGGCATATGGAGGTCCAGGCTAGGGGCCGTGTCAGAGCTGTATCCACTGGCCTATGCCACAGGCATAACATGGCAGATCTGAGCCATGTATGCCACCTACACCGCAGCTTATGACAACCACTGATCCTTAAACCACTGAGCGAGGCCGAGGATCGAATCTGCATCCTCATGGTTACTAATCAGATCCATTTCTGCTGAGCCACGCTGGGAACTCCTATATTTTTTTCTTTTTAAACCTGTGTCAAGGAGGTTTATGGGCTTGCTATGTAAAGTGCAGTCTGAGGATTAGTGGCTTTCAGCATGCTAGGGGCACTTGTTAGATATTCAAAGCCTCAGATACAGAGTTTGAATCCACATTGTAATAACCCCAGGCGATTTCCATGCTGTTAAGAACTGATGTATAGTGCCTATAGGATGAACTCCCACCTGAGACTGATTGTCACTCTTAATGTTACCAATCACTACTTATTTCAACTTCCTTATTGCCACTGATGTAATTTACAAACCTGTATTGTGTGAGTTTCCACTGACAATATGAATTATGACCAATAACCCATGATGCTGCAGGAACCCAGGGTCTCTTTGTGTACATCTTCCATTTCTTGTTTCTTGGTATATCATTTGCACGAGTCCTTTTCTACTATGTCAACATACCAAAGAAGTATTTCTTCATACTTTTGACCATGATCTAATGTGGGCTTAGATGACAGGCAGCCTGAGGGCCCAGGGGGATGAGTATGTTCAAGTTCAACAATAAATTTTAGGTGCTTAGTGTAATGCTGGCCCACATTAGGTGACCATAGGAACATTTCTAATCAGCACATATTATGGAGAAGGAGTTGCAAGTTGATCACACTGGGTGAATTCACTCCATCCCAGAGTTTCTGTGGTAGATGTGGCCAGCAACACTGGTCTGGACATTGACCAGTGAATGAGCTTATTGTCAGAAACCCATCCCTGATGATATTCTGTGATATCTCTGCTACTACCACTGGTGTCCACGTCCCCAGGGTGAGCAAGAGCTTCCACCCCCGCTTCTTCAGAAGACCCTCCAAGACCAGTAGGAAGGTTTACATGCACGTGAGACCTGGTGCGCTTCCTCCAAGAATGGAATCTTGTTTCCCCTTGTCCTGTGGAGCTCCCATACTCAAGCCCCTCTGGAACTGAAAGTCAAATGCTCTGTGGGCTCCTCATCCTGATGCCAGACCCCTGAGCTGGGGAGACTTATGTAGGGATCAGAACTCTCATTCCTGTGGGAGAACTTCTGTGATATAATTGTTCTCCGGTTTGTGGGTTGCCTACCCAAGTGCTATGGGATTTAATTAAATTGTAAATACACCCTTCCTACAGTCTTATGGTTTCTTTGTTTCTTTGGACATTACATATATTTTTAGGTAGACTCCAGTTGTTGTTTTTTTTTTTAATTGATGGTTGTTCTAGCAGTTAGTTGTGATTTTTTTGTGCTCCTGAGAGGAGGTGAGCTCAAATTCTTCTACTCCACCGTCTTGTCTCTCCCAAATCCTATAATACTCTTATAAGCTAATAGCATGCAGATCTAATGATTCTTTTTTTCTCCTCCTATTGTATTCATTCTCAGGAAGGACTGAGCAGTTCTAAATTGACTTAAGATGGAGTCTGGTCCCAGGTTTTCAATGGAGTATGACTTATTTAGCTCTTCTTTGTCTTCAGTTTTGTATCTAGATGTTAAGTCCTACTCAGTATCCTGGTCATTTCCAAGTAAAAAACTGGAAATAATAGACACACTATCAGGAAATGGTTAAATAAATCCTAATGCCTCAATGATATGGAATGCCCTTCATTAGTTAAGACTGAGGAAGAAATCTGTGCACTTAGATGGAAGAATACTCATGTAATATTGATTAAAAATGGTAATTTAGAACAACTTGTAGCATATAATTTTTGTAAATAATCACGTGAACTTATATTTGTGCATGCACCCCTCTTCTCTAATTGTCATGAGGATTTGGGCAAGGTAACCTATGCCTCTGTATCTGTATTATCACATCTCCACAGAAAAATACACTTTTTTCACATGATAGAGTAATAATTAAAACAGTGCAAATATTCAGACAAGTTACAATCAAGAATTAAAGAAGACTATAATTAAAATCTTCCTTTAGAAATAGAACACTCAAATTTTGCCATTGGCACTAGAATTGCCAGCTGTTTCCAGGAAGAGCATGCCTTCATTATTTCAGTTAATGGAGGATTGGTTTATAGCACTCAGAGAAGAAAGAACCATAGAGAGTCTCAACGGCTGCATAGCTTCATGTATAATGAAGTTGAGTAATTCAATTTAGGTTGCATTACAGTCCTAACCACCTAGGAAGCATCCCTCATTTTACCAGCAGGTGTCCAATGTCAGGAACTCTATAGGTCCCAAGATGGTGATTTAACCACTTCTGTTTCTGCTTTTATGTCTATTGCTTCTTTCATTGCTCTCTCTTCCACTGCTTCACTTTGTTGTTTTTGCTTACCTATAGTTTCTGAGGTTTCACACCTTCGATTTTCTGCCCTTTCTATGTGTGTTTCATTGAGTCTGCATTAATTCACTTCCTGTTAAATCTTTAGGTCAAAACTTAACCCCTGCCCCCAAGAGAGGTTATTTCATTAGTTTGATCAGTCCTTAGGGAATTTAGAATCTCTTTGTCACCTGTAAGCATGCACTTGGCTGCCCAATGAGCATGGCAAAGTTGCAGTGTAAAGTACAAACCCATCTATATTTAAGAAATCCTTCTAAAAGGGATATGGAAGTGGTAGATATCATAAGGTTTCTAAGGAGAATTCCCTTATCAGACCTTTTTTTTTTTTTCCCCTTGCACTACATACTAAAAGGTGAGGAAGAAATCTGTGTAATTACATGGAAGTGTACTCCTATAACATTGATTAAAAATGGTAATTTAGAACAACTTGTAGCATGTAATTTTTGTAAATAATCATGTGCACTTATATTTGTGCATGCACCCCTCTTCTCTAATTGTCATGAGGATTTGGGCAAGATGTCCTACCCCTCTGTATCTGTATTTTTGTATCTACAAAGAAAAAACACTTTTCTTTGCTCCTTCCAGAAGATCATTCTTGTGGTTTAAGTGGAAAATTTGTCCTGAATCTTTTTTATCATTAAGATAATTTCTAAAAAAAATTAAGTCGTTGATATTGACCTAGCCTTGAATTACTGACCAAAATGAAGTCACTTATTTAATCTCTGTATGACAAAAATCAGCCTCCTATGAAGGGAGATAATTTAATTGGTTCAGTCAGTAGGTAGTGTCGAAACTCTTTGCTAATGCAAGATCTCTCCCATCACTCACAGGAGAGGTGTTTATTAAATCAATTGAAATGAAATCTGCTGGACTAAATTTGGATTCAAATAAAAATTGTAATAGTTAGGACATAAAAAAATTCTCCATTTTTCTTTTGCAAATTTTATGGTTTTAAAAACTAACTTTCAAAAATCGAGGTGGGTCTGAGGTCCTCGAATATTGCTAGCAAATGTATTGTTAAGTGTGTCGTCCAAATTAAAAACATTATTCCAAAATTACATTTTACAGTCTGGTTTTTAACACAGATAAATCTCTTACACTGTTTATCACTTTGATTTAAAAAGACCTGATATTAATTTTTTTAACCTGTCCAGTTATTTTAGCATCATATTGTTAACAGTGTGATCTTAACTGCAGTGGTTGGTAACCCACAATGCCAAACTATGATAATATATTTCTGCTTGTTTGTAAGTTTGGAAGGAAACAGTGGTTACTGAGAAGCAATGCAAAATAGTGCTGATGGGAAAGCACTGTTTTCTTTGGAGGTCTGTTGATTGAGGATTGGATTACTTTCAACTATAAAATATTAATATCCAATAAGACAGAAGTGATAACATGAATAGCAACATGTAGAAATAGAAATAGGATGGAAATACCCCTAATCTCAGCTAGCACAATGGTAGTTTATTTCTTGCACACAAACAGTATCATTAGTTGTAAGGCATGGCCAGCATAGGGGATAGAAAAAGGAATGTTCTGTGGATCCCAAAGCTAAGGGCTGTTCTTCCATATTCAATACAAGGCTTCTAATGTGGCTCTGGATATGGACTTCTAGACTGAATGGAGGAAGTGGGAGAATAGCCATCATTCAGGAGGTTCTTATGAGACAGACTGCTCACATTTTGTCACCCTCCCCCTTAGTACCAGGGTTGTGCCTGAGAAGGAGACTTGAAAATGTTATGTTTTTGTTAGAAGGAAGGGGAAACAGTCCACACTGCCATTTCATTCTATCACTATAAAGGGAAAACCTATCCAGTTTTCCACCTGTGTAGGGAAAAATCCAGCACGTCCCTACTGTGTATTTCTTCCTTGGGTGCCTCTTTGGCAACACACAAGAAACTTCATTTCTGGTCACCAAATATATGGAGGTTTAACCCCACACCAAAAAGCATGCCTCTGACACCAGTTGGGTGTCTTAGAATTCAACTCAGTTCAGCAATTCTGATACTATCTACTGGGAGAGTCCATCAGATCCCACAAGTGAAGAGCTCAGTCCCATAAGACTGCTCCCCTACCAGCCCCCCAACACACTTCAGATAACAGTCTCAAGCCCAGGTTATCTCCTGGGCTTTTGACTGACTGGGTATAGCTGGAAGCTTCCAACAACGTCCTCCTTGGGTTTGATTAATTTGCTAGAGCCGCTTACAAGACTCAAGGAAACACATTTACCAGTTCGTTAAAGGATACGATAAATGATACAGATAAAGAGATAAAGGTCTGGGAGGGTCCTAAGCACAGAAGCTTCTGTCTCCATGGAGTGGGGTCCATGACCTTCCCAGTGTGGATGTGTTCACCCACCTAGAAGCTCTTATTGGGATTTTATGGAGGCTTCCTCACATAGGCATGATGAATTATTAACTCCATTTCCAGCTCTTCTTCCCTTTGTGGAGGATGAGTGATGGGCTGAAAATCCAAGCTTCTAATCATCGTGTTGTCTTTCTGGTGACCAGCCCCCATCCAGGAGCCCACCCAGAGTTGTCTCATTAGAACCAAAGATGCGTAGTTCCAGTAGAGTGGCTCAGCAGGTTATAAACCCAACTGGTATCCATGAGGATGAAGGTACGGTCCCTGGCCTTGTTCAGTGGGTTAAGCATCTGGCATTGCCATGAGCTATGGTGTGGGTGACAGATATGGTTCGCATCTGGTGTGGCTGTGACTGTGGTGTAGGCCAGCAGATGCAGCTCCCATTCGAGCCCTAGCCTGGGAACTTCCATATGCCGTAGATGCACTGTTTAAAGAAAAACAACAACAACAAAACCCTAAGATGCTCCTAATACGGAGGACTTTAAAAGGGTTTTAGAAGCCCTATGTCAGGGATAGGATCAAAGACAAATATTAGAACAAGAGATTTTCCTAGTGTTACCATCATTTAGGAAGGATACATGGGTTCCTAGGAACTCTGTGCCAGGAACTAGGGACAGAGACCAATACACACACACACACACATGCATACACATGTGTATGTGTGTATATATATATATATATATATATACACATACGTACTCAAGCACACATTTCCTCTCCAAATGAGTCAATCCAGAGATCTGCTCAGTCACTGGAGGGTTCAGTGTCCTCTAACTGGGTAACACATGGGCTTCATATGGCCCAGAAATCTACAAACTGGGAAGACTAATTATCTCTTCCTCCAGACACCCAATTCTATAACACTACTCAATTATTTAAACAATTCCATTTTGAATAAATATTTACTAATATGAGGAGTTAATCATGATCTCTTAAGTAATAGTATAACTGTCTTTTGTATGAACTTGATTGTATTAATGAGAAAGTGATAAATAGGTGACATTTATAGTGATTTTTGTATTCTTTAATTGAATATTAAAAGTGAGTTTGCGGATTTTCCTATTTATTCAACATTTTGAAAGAGGCTTCAGAGTCTAAAAAGAAAAATTCAATTATTTTTACATACCTTGCTTCCTTAACAATTGTTGTACCTTCTCAGCAGGATTCATAATGGGCATAGTCTAAATCCAACCTATCATCCAGCTATGGCTTAGGAAAGAGGCTAGTGTTTATCGAGAGACTTGTTATTGTGCTCTGCCTATGGAGGTGGCTTCTCACTGCCTTCAATGAAATTGACTTCAACAGGACCACTCACATGAGTGATCCTAGAATTTGAGAGACAAAGGAGCTGCCATTTGGCAAACACTTTACAAGACAAGAGGCAAAATTGTGTGGCTGGTGCTTCTCATGTCTGGTAAGGAGCAAAAGCATAGTGTTATCCTCAGTGAGTGCTGCCCTTCCACGAAGACCCAGCAAAAACCAATGGTTCCCAGGGCCAACATTTGGACCCTGTCAAAGGTAGTCTGTCTGTAGTCCCCTTATAAGGGATATTGCAAACAAGACTCTGGCCACTGAGGAAACAATGAAGGGAGCACTACCAGAAGGACTAAGGAGAGGGATACGCAGCCACATGGAGAGGAGGCAGGTCCACATCAAAGATCACAGTGGTCCCCTGAAGATAATCTCTGTGAAATCCCGGGAGCACCCAGGAAACAGAGAGCAAGGAATTGTGCAACTGCTACACTAAGAACCATATCCCAGACTGCAGTAGATCCAGCTAGGTAAGAGCTTGATCTGTTTCCCCGTTATTCTGCCCTAACTCTAGAGGAATCAGGAACAGTACAAGCTGAAAGAGAAGGCAGAGCCAGACAGAGACACCCAGGTCCCTTGTCAGAATAGGCTCCCCACTCTGAGTCAGGCAGGCATTTCAGAGGTGGAATTTTGGTTAATGCACTGGATGGGCATTTAATTACTTCAAAGAAGATGTTTATGCAACCAGTAATGACCAGAGGAACTGGTAATTCCCCCAAAATAATGAAAAAGCAGAAGATGTACCTGGTATTTCATTCTATGTCCAGAAACTTAACAGAAAGTTTAAAAAAAATTACTTTCTGCTTACAACCTGAGGTCACCTCATGTGTAAACTAGCTGTATTCACAACTACAACCCACAGTTGTACTTTGCTACAATGAGAAAAAAATGTTATAAAGCAGAAAAACTGCGATGATTTAAATGTGTGTAGGGGTGTGCTTGTGTGTGTGTGTGTGTGTGTGTGTGTGTGTGTGTGTGTGTTACTATCAGTGTAGCTAACTGAAGTCAAAACAAATGATCAATTCAGACAATCCAATCCAAAATGTCAAACTAGATGTTTGGCATAAGACAGGTATAAACAACTTTAGCATTGACTGAATTTTTAACATTTCAACCAGTTATCTGAATGTCATGGAGATCAAAATATGGAATGTGGTAACCTAAAATCTTTAGCAGAAAGGTTGTACTTTTCAGCAGCTTACAGTTAATGCATTATAGATTAACTTGCTAACTAAACAATTTTCCTCCTATTTAGCCTTTTTAATAATTCATAGGAAGCTTGAGTACAGATAAAAAAATCACAATTAGTTTCAAAAATATTTTAGCACATCGTAGCATAATGATTTTTTTTTGCAATAATCCGTTACCAAGATTGGAGTAGATTATTCATCTAGTCAAAGCTACAAATTAATTCTCTTAACATTTTTCTCACCCCACAAACCACACCACCTACTCTTGGATTCCCAGTTAACTGCTTACAAAGCCGGCACTTACACATACAAGGGTGGAGGAAACAGTATCAACACTTTTAAGGACATGCTTTTGCTGCTGCAGTATGAACTGCTTTTATTCTCTAAACTTTGTCTCATATTTGACAGCAACTGTGTGAAAATATTACTATTTGTGGACTTCTCAAATCTTTCTTTTCTTATGTCTTTTACTCCTCTCTTTCTTTCTGTCTGTATTTGAGTATTTTTTTTAACATGTATTAAATGTGTGCTAGTATTTTAGGTGGTAAGGATACAGAATTGGCTCTTAGCACAAAATAGTCTTACAAAGGAAAAAGGCATGCAAATAATTGTGTAATTCAAGCTGATTTATGCTAAAAAGGCATTGCATTTAAGTTCTTATAAATGAAGAATAAAGAGTAAACTGGTCATGATTTCTAGGAGAACTGAGGACAGCTTCATATGCTATACACTGACTTTTTTTTTTTAATACACTGACTTCATCTCATTCCTTTTCACTTGCTAACTTTCACTTGTTAATTTTATATTTTCATTAATTTATTTACATAGTAAACATTTATTTGGTTTATTCCACTAACATTTACTGAGACCTACCTTTAGGCTAGACAAAGAAATAACATGTTTTCTGAATGTTTGTAGTCAATTTCAATAACAATGGATTCTTGAAACTTTCTTGAAAGATTAGGTAACATTGAACACAGATTTGGAAGCTATAAAGAGAGTTGGTTTCTAGGCAGCTTAAAATATGACAAACTCCCTAACTAAACTTAATTTTAGACTTAATTATTGATAATAGATTTTAGTATATTCAACACATTCTATAATTCATTTCTTTCCCCTCACAAATGAACACATGTATTTAATCATAAGCACCATGTGACTGGGGGTAAAGATTTTGAAAAGTATAGATTTCTATTTTTGCTTAATTTGCATTCAGATTATGAGATCTGCTTTTCACTACTTTTATTACATTTTTCTTTAATAGAAATGAGTAAAATACTCAAATTGTCATACAGATACTGTCTTTAGACACATGTGCTGAATTGGATTTTTCTGCTGGCAGACAGTGATGCAACATGTGAGGTATCAGTTTGCCCTCTCTTGGGGCTGCTTTTTTTACATTGACATTAAATTCTTTCTACTATTTAAGAGAAAATTTTCATCATCTTCCACAGATTAATCATAGTAGAGCAGTGCAATTGGGTTTATAGTAGAATATAGCCCCCCAAATCAAAATCATTATATACAGTCAGATTTCAACTGCTTGAAATAATGAAGTTACAGAGTAGTCTGGTTGTCCAAAAAGAATTATTTATATTAATCATCCCCATGAATAATGCCATATGATCTTAAAATATTTGTTAATAAAAGAATTTAAACTAGGTATAAAAAGTATGTAATTTAAAGTCCATTAAACAAATAATTATTCAGGAAATGGTATGTGGGATTGGGCTAAATAAGAAAAAATTCCCTGTTCTTAAGTTTCAGAGAAATTTCAGAGTAGAGATAGGTACAGTTGCAAGCTAGGATTATATATTCTTTTTCCCAGGAACAAATGGAGAGACTCTTCAGAGAGACTTAGATGAAGAGAGGCTAAAGTTTTTAAAAAGGCCTACCAATCATTCTTATTTAAACCAAAATGTTGATATTCTTGAAACTGACCTCTTATGAGCAATATATGAGAGCAACAGTTTCACCAAACTCATTGGATATTATTGATGAATAATTATCTTTTAGGAAAAGACCCTAAATATTGGAGGAATTAAAATAAATGTGAAAAGAAATACAGGTCCCAGTATTTTCTCTGAAAGAACCCTAAATTCTATTTATAAATTAGAAGTAATTATTGCCGGGGTTAAATAATTATTCAAAGGTGAACTAATGGAATAAGTGATGACAAAGAGTGTGGCAGCTTATAGATGCTGTATATTTTTTAGAAAAAGATCCTATGCACAAAAAGGCTTAACACAGCTTCAGAAAGAGAGGTACATCTGCAAAAAATGATAGGTGGGATTTTTAAGGATGGTACATATATTGATGAGGTCAGGGTAAAGACAGAGGGAAAGGCAATGAGATGGTTTAGCATTAAGTGTATATGGTGGATACTGAGATAGCTAAAGAAACATGCTTCTTCAAACATGGCATCTGTTTTTAAAAATCCATAAATATTGACAGAGAGTTACTCTATACCAGGCACTAGGGTCAGAAAAAGCATAGAGTTCAATAGGTGCAGATGCCTGATATTCAGAACCTACATACTTTGCTTTTTTTCTTCTTTTAACAGCCACATCTGCAGCATATGGAAGTTCCCAGGGTAGAAGTGGAATGAGAGCTATAGCCACTGGCCTACACAGTGCTGGATCTGAGCCATATCTGCAACCTACGCTGCAACTTGTGGCAATATGGGATCCTTAACCCATGAAATGAGGCCAGGGATTGAACCCACATCCTCACAGAGACTATGCTGGGTTCTTAACCCACTGAGCCACAACAGGAACTCTGCATATTTTTCTACATAGAAAATCTACATGGAAAACATATGCAACACAAATTTCAGTTCCCTTTCACAGGTTTAAATTAAAATGTGTATAAGTTCATGTATACTTATAGTATATACAAGCTTTATTATATAGTCAGTTCTGTGCATGGATAGATATAGATACACTAATACCAATATTAATGTATTCATCAACCAATCATCTTACAATTATGCTGTAACAAGTACCATGCCAGGTACTTTATATATGGTACTTAATTTGTAGTTGCTACAGATTTAAGAAATAAGATTGTTAGACTCATTCTATGGATAAAAATATTATTTATATCCCCACTATCAATAACAATGAATTTACTGAATCTTGTTTTCTTTTCTATATATTTAAATCATTTTTGAAGAACTAAAACTTTTTTCACAAAAAAAGGCTTCTAAAACAGAATCCCAGTACAATTAAAATTTCATTAAGGTTACTAAATTCTTAAAATGCTAAAGTTTATATATTGCTACATCTCACTTGCATCCCATTTAGAACTTAGAAACTTAAAGAATTTAATTCAGTAATTATGGTGGTAAAATTATTGAGGGTAAAACATTTTAAAATCAACAAAGTCAATAACATTATAAACATAATTTGATCTTTTAATTAAAATTTGGTCCGTTATAGAGTTCCCATCGTGACTCAGCGGAAACGAATCTGACTAGGAACCTTGAGGTTGTGGATTCGATCCCTGGCCTCGCTCAGTGGGTTAAGGATCTGGCGTTGCTGTGAGCTATAGTGTAGGTTGCAGACACAGCTCCAATCCCACGTTGCTGTGGCTCTGGCATAGGCCAGTGGCTACAACTCCAATTAGACCCCTAGCCTGGGAACCTCCACATGCTGTGGGTGCGGCCCTAAAAAGACAAAAGACAAAAAAAAAAAAAAAATTTGGTTCCATATGCAAATTATTTATAAAGATCATTCTGAAATGATGACTTTTTGTAATTTAAATATCCTCTGAAGTTTTAAAGTGTACAGTTTGGTGTTAACAGTTGAGCAGTTGGGCATCATTCAAACTCTTGCTCTTAGGCAGGAATCTGGTGAAATTTGATTAATACTTAGTGGCAGCATCACTGCCATCTTAATGGCAAGATTTCTGAGGTCATTTCCCTCTTCTCGAAAATGGGAATGTATTTAAAATCATTTGATCTTAGAGTTGCTTTCCTGCCTATCTTTTAAATCTCCCATCTTTCTTTTCTGAGACAGTAGTTATTCCTAAATGTTTGATTAGGCCTATTACTGTTACTCCCTTAATTTTTCTCCTTCAGATTATCAAATTATATTTGAGTTGTATTACAGTAACTTCAGACAGGTCTGCCTCCCTGTATTTTCCAACAAAAACATTAGAAACAAAAACAAAATAGTATCAATCACTTTACATTTTTCTCTATAAAACAACTATGCTGCTTGTCACCATATGTCACTTTCAAATACTTTTTTCCCTTAAATTTCCTGAAAAGGTAGTTTTCTGGAAAGGTAATTCTAATATGCAATGCCATTTTTATTCTAAGCCTTTATTCAATAAATAATTGTAAGGGAAGATAAATTATCTGAAAAAATTGTTTGCAGTTATTTAAAATCTAATGTTTTTCTCTTCAGAAATTTTAATCATTCTATCTCTGAAAACAGGAGGTATTTCACATGATTGATTTTTCTATCAAGTGTTCAATGTCATGAAATTTAGTATAAAGATACAATGATCTAGCTCTTTACTATTTATTAATCAGAATCTAATTCATTCTTTGAAGACCACATACGTTTTCTTTATTTGGGCTGACTAAATATCTGATTGCTTCAAAAGTATTTGAGTAAATGAAATTTCTAATCTGCACGGGAAATGAAATCCATCTGTGCCTTGCTCAGTCGTAGTTAGTGTTTAGCTTTGTTCTATAATGCCATAAATCTCTCTTTCTCTCTTCATTCCCATTAACTTTTTCCCCTAATAGCGAAAGATAAAATATCTAGAGTCAGAAGGGTGGTACTTTCTTTTCAAGTCAGGAGAAAAATTTGAAAATAAAGAGAATAGTTATGCTGACAACATTTTCAGAATTCATAGTAAGTGTTTTATTGAATTTAATAGTCTTCAAGTGCAAAGGGATCATCTTTAAGCCTCTGACTTAGGAAAGTCAGAGATTTAGTCAGAGACTATTCATAGAAACTTAGGTGTATAAATTTTTCTTACTGGAAAGGATTTTAAGAATCCCTAGAATTTCATCATTTTAGTAATGAGGTGCTGGAGGTTCAGGGGTGAGAAGTGCCTTTCTCCTTGTTACCCAGCTCACTAGCTCCCATCTGTGGCAAACAAGACCCAGCTATGTGCCCAGGCAGAGGGGAAAGGTTTACCGGGGCTTGAAGGTCACAGTTACTCCTATTCTTCAGGTCCCGCTTCCTCCTTGAACTTTGAGGAGTGCTAAGTAAGAAAGAATTTCCAGAAATGCATTGAGTAGCTTAACCTCCAAACTCATCCTAGATTCTGAGTTAGGCACATATGGAAGAGGTCTCTGCATTGATAACCCTTGGCCTTATAGAAAATGTCTAGAATAAGGCAGCTAAAGGATATTAGGTGATTTTTGTGAATCTATGCATGTTTTAAAATGATGACTTAGAGTTGCTCCTACAATCAGCTAGATAACTGTCTTCAAAAACAAATGCTAAATTGCAGTTAGATAATTGCCCATAACTTCATTGTAATGAAGTAAATAATCAATACATTAAACAAGATAGCTTAGATTTGAATCCCAGTTCTTCTGCTTAACCTCTCTGTAAACTTGAGCAAGTAAAACTCTGGGTAACAATTTTCTTTACGTTAAATCTATTGTCTCCATTTTAAAGTTATCTTTTTGTAATGTTTTGAGGACAAAACACATCAAAACATGAACTCTTAGAATAAACTGACACATAGGGCTTAAAGATGTAACCACTAATTAAATGTAAAATATATATTTATTGCTATCCATGCCTTGATACTCATAATCCTTATTTCTAGGCTCTACTTACCCTATTTTCCTTGAAGTTCTGGGGAGCAGTAGCTTAATCCTGTGACTTAATGTCTAGGTTGGACCACTATTTTCTACTTACCCTTTCAGATCATCCCTTACTTTATAACTAACTCCCCATCTTTAGGTGTGGATTCTCTCTTTTGCTAATTAGTACCTGACATAAATCTGTCCTAACTCAATATAAATTTATTTTCTACCACTCACTTAGATCTATTTATTATATGTTTATATCTCAATGACAACCAAGGTGTATACTTGAGTATAATATTTTGTCTCATTTTTATATTATACCCTATCCAGTATATATATCTGTGAGTTTTCAACAGATCTTAAAAATATAAGGTTGACACTAATATTTATACTTATAGAAGTAATTCTTTAAATTTTTGTAATATGTGCCTAATGAAAATATTGGAAGCAAGCATATCAAATATTAGCAATGATTATATCTGGAAGATGTAATTTGTATTACATTTTATTCCCTTTATTATTCTTTTTAACAGAAATTACTTAGTGTTTACAAAAATGTTTACAAGAAATAATACTTACAATCCAGCAATTCCACTCCTGGGTATATATCTGGGAAAAAACTAAAATACATATGTTCACAGCAACATTATTTACAATAGCTGAGACATAGAAACAACTCAAGTGCCCATCAACAGATGATTGCCTTAGAACATGTGTGTGTATATATATGTGTATATATATGTGTATATATATACACACATATATATATATATATATATATAATGGAATATTACTCAGCCATGAAAATGAAATTGTTTTATTTGCAGTACCATGGATGGGCCTAGACAAAATTTATGCTTAGTGAAGTTAAGTCAGAGAAACACAAATGCTCTTTTATATCACTTATATATAGAATCTAAAGAATAACATATATGAATATATATGCAAGACAGAGACATAGAAAACAAACTTATTACTGAAGGGGAGAGACAAATTAAGGGTATGAGATTAACAGATATGAACTACTATGTATAAAAAACATATGCAACAATGATGTACTGTATAATATAGGGGATTATAGCCATTATTTTATAATAATTTAAGAGTGTAATCTGCAAAAACAGTGAATCACTATGTTGTACATCTGAATTCATATCATATTGTAAATTTATACTTCAATGAAAAGAAAAATATATCCAAATGAACTAATATAATTTTATAATTATTCATGGTTTTGTACATTCACTTAGAAACATCAAGCATATTGAAAGATATTATGTATTGCCTATCTTAGGGAAATCCACCTATAAAGTCTAATCCAAACTCAAGCAGCCTTTGAACACCAAATAGTGCCTCCTGGAGTTCCTGCTGTGGTGCAGTAGTTTAAGAACCTGACTACAGCAGCTCAGGTCACTGTGGAGGTATGGGTTGATTCCCTGCCTGGCATAGTGAGCTAAAGGAGCCAGCACTATCAGCAGTTTAGGCTTGGATTCAGTCCCTGGGCTAGGAATTTCCATATTCTGCAGGTGCGGCCTTAAAAAAAATAGTGTGTCCTTCAAGGGAAATCTTTATGGTTGAAAATGACTATATTTAAAATAATATGATTTGGGAGTTCCCATCACGGCACAGTGGTTAATGAACCTGACTAAGAACCATGAGGTTGCGGGTTCGATCCCTGGCCTTGTTTGGTGGGTTAAGGATCCGGTGTTGCCGTGAGCTGTGGTGTAGTTTGCAGACATGTCTCGGATCTTGCTTTGCTGTGGCTGCGGTGTAGGTTGGCAGCTAAGAGCTCTGATTAGACCCCTAGCCTGGGAACCTCCACATGCCACGGGTGCGGCGCTATAAACGACAAAATGGCAAAAAAAAAAAAAAATGATTTGGAAACTTGAGGCTTTTAGTCTATGTTTAGTTCCATGTTACCCCAGCCTTATGTGCTCCTTGTTATATCAGGTCCCCTAGTGATTATAAGCAACTTTATGGGAGGCATCAGTTTCTATCTTCTAGTTTTCTACTATTTTTTCATAAATGGGTAATGATGATAACAATAGTAATACTAATGAAATACATATTATTATTTATGTGGCTACCATCCACATTAGACATATTAGTATATCATGTCACATAAAATATTATCATCATTTTACAGATGAGGAACATGTGTAAAAGAAATTACTTTGTACACAAGTTCACAGCCCATTAGGTGGTAGAACCTAGATGAAAAGGGTCCAATGTTAAATACAATATTAATTACAATATTTCATAATATAATTCAATACAATATAATATTAAATACATTTCATTTTTTGGAAGACATTGAAATCATTTAGGAATGAAGAATCCATACTCTGGCAGGAATGTGTCTTCTGCAGAGATTTATGTTCTCATGTACACCACAGAGAGGCATAAGTACAATAGTAGATATGAGAAAGCTTACATGTTTCAACCATGAAAATGTTTCATGGGACATAAGCTACTGACTACCTCATAAACTAAAGTTACATTGGCTGCCTTCTTTCACATTCCCCCCAGGGCATGTCCGTGGCAAACACCACAACTCTAGCACTTCCAGAAAGTCTCCAAGGAAGAATTACAATACTCTATGTAAAGATTCAAAATGTTTAAGTCATTTCTCTTCTTAAAATCATGTCTGACAGCAACACCCAATGCTACCGCTTACATGTGGAAACTAAAAAGACACAATGAACCTTCTTACAGAACAGACAATGACTCACAGACTTTGGAAAACCTTGGTTTTTCAAATAAGACATTCTGGGGGGTGGGGGGAAGCACTGGGGGTTTGGGATACAAAATCTATAAAATTGACTTGTGATGATTTATGTACACCTATAATTGAAATAAAATCCATTAAGGAAAAAAAAATCATGTCTGACATTTATAAGAATGTATTGCCTGCTGTAATGATCAGAGTAGAAGGAAGGAAAAGTGAACCAACAGAGCAAGAATAAGAGGCTATTATGAAACTGAATTACTTTGTAGAGCACACTCGGAAACCCAGACACTGGGAATTAGCCCCCAGTTGTTCCCAAAGAATCCAAACTACTAAGAAGTATATGTGTGTTGGTGTGTGTATGTGTGTGTGTGTTCATCCCACCTTAGTGAACTACTTTTTTTCTCTCTGGTTCCCCAGCAACCACTAGAGAGAGGGAGAAAGAGGGAGGGGAGAGAAAGAGAAAGTCGTTCTAAAAGTATCTTGGAAATAACTTCAGAGGTACCCTTGTCATTGAAATATAAGCACTACAGATTTATGTGTTGAGAATTGCTCTTTAATTTTTGAATCTACTTGAATGAGTATGTTAGCCTCAGCTAGGAATGTTTTCTTCCCAGCAGGACAAGGAATTTATTTTTATTTGCCTTTGAAGAATAGATAAGTAGACTTGTATAAATACCAACAAATTATTTTCCAAAAAGTTTACTTTACTTTTTTCAACAAGTAGTATGAGAGTTTTCCCATCTCCTTAAAGCTTTAATATTAATACGGTTAATTTTACTAATTTGATAGTTAAGTTTCACTTCATTTCTATGTTGATTTGCATTTCTTTTACTGGCAGAATGAGTGTATTTTTGTGAATTTATCAATCTTATGTATTTCCTCTTTTGTGAATCATCTCTAGGTGTACTATTTCCATTATTTGACATTTTCTTCAGAATATCCTCATAGACTATAGGCATTATCTGATTGC
The DNA here is from genome assembly GCA_004024745.2 of Catagonus wagneri. Lineage (NCBI taxonomy): Eukaryota > Metazoa > Chordata > Mammalia > Artiodactyla > Tayassuidae > Catagonus > Catagonus wagneri. Next base: position 3,032,266 of record PVHT021183528.1, read on the forward strand.
CTTATTTATTACCAAAGTTCAATAATTCTTTCAACTTGTAGTTTTAATTTTTTATATTCACATAAAATTACAATGTTTTAGGTCAAATCTATTAATCTTTCTTTTTACAATATATTTTATGATTCTGATACACTAAATGTCACTCCGATCCAGAGATAAGGCAAATATTCACCTACGTTTTTGTTTAACTTTTTAATCTAGATTAAATCTAAATTTTAATCAGTTTTTTTCACATTTAATACTTTGTAGAATTGCAATTGTTTTGTGAATGTGAAAGAAATCAATCTCTTGCTACTCTGATTTATCAATATATTTTATTGAATAAAACATTTTACCAATTATGATATTAACCTGACTAATTAGCAAGTTACTAAATATCATATATGAAAAATCTCAAAAGAAAATCATGTGCACCTAGCAGTCAAGTCAGAGATCATCATTAGAAAGCTATCAGGCTCCTCCTACAACTTTTCTTAGAAAGGCAATTCCATGATGAATTTGCAGTTGGCTTTCTACCTGACATTGTCCAAGTCCTGATTTCATCAACACATCAAAAATTGTTTTTTCTCTTAAGAATGATATATCTAAACCAAATTCATGCAAGACTGATGCACAAAGCCAGATGCCAATGAATTTATTTACAGTGAGAGGTATAACTGTCACGGTGACCATGTACTCGTGTCTCCAGGTTCAGTGCTTTTATTTCTATAGGCTAGACTTCCACAGAGCTCAGAATAACAATAGAAAATGACTGGAGGCAGTACGATTTACTGAATCAATCTGAAGAACTGCTTGATTTTTCATGTCATTAGGTCACTGATGCTTTACAAGGTACACAATTGTATGGCTTCTTTATGGTGATTTTATATGTATGATCATGTGTTGATTTCCCAATTCAATTCTTTGAGATTAAGCTCATTTCCAAGTTCCTAGAGATATGTCTCACTCCAACACCAAAAATATCGATAATAATATTATTTCTGCTTATCTTTTTCTGTTTGTGTTCAGTCTCCCTCTTTATCCTTATACTAGTTCAACTCTCTTAACTAAAGTATTGGTTAAGTATGTTTTAAAATCTGGTAGAGAAATTTCATTTTAACTCTTCTGTTTCAAACTATTTGTTATTTAAGAACAATTTTAGAATTACCTGAGTTTTTGAATAAGAAAATAATATTTTAAGATTACTCTTGAAAATTGAAGTAAATTTTTAAAAATTTTACTGTTGATTTACAGTGTTGTGTTAAATTATACTGTATAGACAAGTGACTCAGTTATATATACTTTCCGTATTCTGTTCCACTATGGTTTCCTTTATAACAGGCTACTGAATATACTTCCCCGTGCTATACAGTAGGACCTTGTTATTTATCCATCCTATACATGCTAGTTTGCATCTGTGAATCCCGAACTCCCAGTCCTTCCCTCTCTCAACCTCCCACCCTCTTGGCAACCGCAAGTCTGTTCTCCGTATCTGTGAGTGTAAATAAAATTTTAAAAAAAAGAAAATTTCATATTTATGCTCATTTGTGTTGTACGTTAGATTCCACATATAAATGATAGGATATTTGTCTTTACTTTCTGACTTCACTTAGTATGATGATCTCTGGGTCTATCCATGTTTCTGCAAATGGCATTATTTCATTCTTTTTCTTTGGCTGAGTAATATTCAGTTGGATGTATGCATCACTTCTTTATCCGTTCCTCTGCCAATTGACCTTTAGGTTGTTTCCAAGTCTTGGCTATGGTAAACAATGTTGCTATGAACATATGGGTGCTTGTATCCCTTTGAATTATAGTTTTGTCTGGGTATATGCCCAGATGTGGGATTGCTAGATCATAGGGAGAGCTTTATTTTCAGTTTTTTGAGAAATCTCCATGCTGTTTTCCATAATGGCTGTCCACTTTACATTCCTACCAAGAGTGTAAGAGAGTTCTCTTTTCTCCACATCCTCTCTGGCATGTGTTATTTGCAAACTTTTAATGATGGCTATTGTGACTAGTATGAAATGGTATTTTATTGTAGTTTTGATTTGAATTTCTCTAATAATTAGTAATGATGAGCATCTTTGCATGTGCTTATCTTATGTTAAAGTTTTTAGGACATACTGAGTTTATTGTTATGCATGGTGTGAGGGTGTGTTCTATTTTCATTGATTTACATACAGCTGTCCAGTTTTCCCCACACCACTTGCCGAAAGACTTTATTTTTCTTATTTTATATTCTTGCCTCTTTTGTTGAAGATTAATTGACCATTGGTGTCTGAGTTTATTTCTGGGCTCTCTGTTGTGTTCCATTGATCCATATGTCTGTGCCTGTACAACACTATTTTGATTATTATAGTTTTATAGTATTGTATGAAGTCTAGGAGGGCTATGCCTCCTTCTTTGTCCTTTTTACTCAGGATTGCATCACAATTTGGGGTCTTTTATGGTTCCATATAAGTTTTAGCATTAGTTCTGTAAAAAATATCATAGGTAATTTGATAGGGAGTATATTAAGTCTGTGGATTGCTTTGGGTAATATGACTATTTAAATAATATTAATTTTTCCTATCCAAGAGCATGGAATAGTTTTCCAATTCTTTGAATCATTTTTCATTTCCTTTATTAATGTTTTGTAGTTATCAGCATATAAATCTTTCACTTCCTTGCTGAGGTTTATTCCTAAGTATTGTTTATGTGATTTTAAAAAAGATTGTTTACATTCTCTTTCTGATATTTCATTGTTAGTGTCAAATGGAACTGATTTCTGTATATTAATCTTGTGTTCTGCTACCTTATTGATAATTTTAATATTATAAAAAACTTAATTATATGCATCACTGTTAAGATATTTTTGAATTTCAGGAAACATTCTATCTGTTAATATGGATGGATTCTATAAGAATAAAGATATCCAAGTGGAATATAGTAGAATATCAACCATTCATTTCGCTGTCTGCAAGTTTTAAGCAATGATTGATCACTTTGGGGTAAGGATGTTACCCCAGTTTAAGGAAGTAGTACAAGCCCTGGGAAACCATGAACTATGAACTCAATGGACTTTATAGGTAGTAAAAGTAAAATTTTCTACATCTAGGGACGGGTGAGTACCTCATTTAACCGAACAAAATTAGGACTGTTTTCATACAGAAAATCTCCACTTTAAAGAGAATGTCTTAGTCCTTTTAGGCTTCTATCAACTACAGATTCTGGGAGGCTTATAAACAATGGAAATTTATTTCTTAGTTCTAGAGGCTGAAAGTCTGAAATTAGGGTACCAGCATGGTCAGGTAAGGTCCCTCTTCCAAGTTATAGACTTCTCATTATATCCTAATAAAGGATCACTCTGGAGCCTCTTTTATAAGGGCACTAATCTTATTTCTGAGGGCTCTGTGTTTGTGACCCAGTCACCTCCTAAAGTCTCTGCTTCCCAAAAATCCATCATATTGGACATCAGATTAACATAAGAGTTTGGAGGGGAGGGATATAAATATTCAGACCATAAAATTTAGATTGATCTTTTCCAAGAAAAATAAGAAAATCTATCAACTTAATATTAGCTTTTTTAAAATCACTGAGCCCAAGACGTTTTTAAATTTCATTGCAATTTTGATATGTAATTTCTCCTTTTGTATATTCACAAAGAAATACATTCATAAGTTAGAGATTCTTCTGGATAATTTTCACTTCAGCTTTCTATTTTCACTTTCTTTCTAGCCCAGTGTGACTAGTAATGGCAATTCATATTTGATAGGGTAATAGAGTAGTACTGTCTGCTCTTATGATCCCTTATTTTAGCTACAAATAGCAATTGTATGAAACTACAGGAAAAGTTTCAGCTGGATGTGAGAGAGTATTTCTGAGATTTCACAGAACTAGTGGAAAAATTATATCTGCTTGCTTGGTGGCATGTACTTCTTTGCTGTTATTGGTGCTGCTGTGCTTCTAAATGAAAAGAAAATTGAATAATGTTACTGGGCCAGCTTTTGGCTATATGGTCAATATGTATTTTAAATTTTCCTGCACAGTGGGGAATCCTATACATTTATTTGCTATTTTACTTTGGAAGTTTTTAGGAATGTGAGTGTTTATGTATGAATTATACAACAAAATAAGAAACCCAGGTGTTTTATACATAAAGTATATTTTTGTAGTCCATGAATTATTTTCAAACTTTTTTTGGGAGTCTTTTCAGGGCCGTACCTGTGGCATATATATGGAGGTTCCCAGGCTAGGGGTTGAATCGGAGCTACAGGTGCTGACCTACACCACTGAAATGCCAGATCTGAGCTGCATTTGTGACCTACACCACAGCTAATGGCAATGCCAGATCCTTAACCCACTGAGCGAGGCCAGGGATCAAACCTGCAACCTCATGGTTCCTAGTCAGATTCGTTTCCACTGTACCACGACAGAAATTCCTATTTTCAAACATTTTAAATTCTAAACTGAAACCATAACACATAGTTAACCAAGGGCTGTATCATGAGCAGTGTTACTCCTATGAGCCTTTTATGCCATCAGCTGTTTGTCATAGATTTAAGTAATTCAAAGGGCAGGGATTAATTTCTTTCTTTTTTAAAAAGATGTCTCTTCTTAAAAAAGTGAGTGCTCGCATTATTCTAGGAAAATTCGCTTGTTAAATCATCTACAAATAAAGAATTTAAAATAGCAAGATGCAATGTGATATAGAGGAATAAATCTTAATCTGGAAATCAAGAGATGTAGGTTCTTATCACATTCTCACAGCTGGACTACTTGTGTGATACTAGAAAAATCAGTCCTTCTGGTTTTCAAACATCCTCTGCAAAATGTAGTGGTTGGATAAAGTAATGAAAAATATTTTGACATTGTCATATAACCATGTTCAATGGCTTTTGGGTGTCATACAGTAAAAATCATAGGTGAGGTGGTCATTAAATTTACCATGATGAGGAGTTCCCATTGTGGCTCAGTGGTTAACGAATCTGACTAGGAAACATAAGGTTGCGGGTTCGATCCCTGGCCTCACTCAGTGGGTTAAGGATCTGGAGTTGCCGTGAGCTGTGGTGTAGGTCGCAGATGCGGCTCGGATCCCGCGTTGCTGTGGCTGTGGCAAAGGCCGGCAGCTACAGCTCCTGTTAGACCACTAGCCTGGGAACCTCCATATGCCGCAGGTGCGGCCCTAGATAAAGCAAAAAGACAAAAAAATAAAAATAAAAAATAAATTTACCATGATAAATATTTATATTTGGGCTTATATTAGGGTCTGAGTTTGAATGAATAAAACTTTGGGACTGTTGAATGAAATTACTTCAGCTCTACTGCTTTCATTTTCTTTTCTATTAATTTACAAATAATAGTCAACATATTTTACTATGCCATTACATATGGAAACATAGGCTTTAAATATGTTTCTTTTAATAGCAAGGTAAATGTAATCAAATTCAAAGATTGATATTTGAACTCATATTGCCTTCTTGCATGTAGAAATTTCCTTCTAAGAAAATAGCTTGGCCCCTTTAGAGGCAAACTTTGTAATGTGTAGTAAGGTACAAGTTAAGTTTTATTAGAAAGTCCTAGTTTTGCTGACTGGAACTCTGCCACAATACCTCCTGATTCAGTAAAGAATAAATAGTTCATAAACTGAGCTTTGCTGAAGTAATCGTCTTCATTAGCACGATTTTCATCTGACCCTGTATTGACCCCAGAGCTCTAATTATCTCAAGTTTAAGTATAATTTTGAATATGCAGTAAATGAAGAACACATGAACCTGAGTGAATTTACAAAGTCAGCTATATAAAAACAGATTCTTAGAGGTCAAATTAAACTAATATGTAAATACATAATGATTTTCACCTCCAGAAATAGAGGTTATTCTCTCTCTAAAAATAATTGCTATCATTCTAGCTTCATAAGTATGTGTTGTTACTGCTTTGTAAGTCAAGCTGATTTCAAATCTTACTTTTCCTTCTATTTTATAATCCTTATTATAGTATTTTATGTTGATCTCTTATTTAAAAATATTCCTATTTTCTTAATGCAGACACAATTGACCTTATCCAGAACAATTCTGTTTTTATATAAAATTTCAAGCTGGTGAAAGCATATATAAAGGGGAAAATGCTGAAAGCAGTAAATGTTTCTCATTTTACATCCTCCAACATCAGCATGTCTAAATGTCCCTCTTTATCCTAAGTATCCATTTATGCTTGATCTTTCCGTAATGGCTATAGCTCCTTCAAATTCCAAGCCACTGACCACTCTTTCAAAGGGTAGAATTCAAGTAAGTAATACAAAGAAATAAAGGCTTTGCCCTGATGATGCAGTTCTGTCCAAAATTGTCTGAAGAGCCAAGTGTTGGGCACTAAATTGGGAATTGACACAATTTCAAGCACCTTCTGTTTCCTAAATGTTCACCAAATAATTTGTTTACTGACTAATGCAAGAAACTTAGTTTAAAAATAAAAATGATATAATTTAAAAAAAAATTGGGAGTTGAAAGAGGATAGCCATACAAATGATTTTCATTTCTATTTTATGTTTTAATGTAAAAAGTATTTGCAGAAGTATTATGTATACTTAAATTGTCTCCCTTACTATTTAATAGTAATGCCTGGCCATGAGTAATGTATATTTGCTGACTAGCTCCTTTATTGTGAACAAGTCAATGAAATTATTTTGTACTTCAGAGTCAACTTTGCTAATATTCTTTGTATTAACTGATGTGTATTTAGAGAAGTCATCGCCAATAATTACAGTAATTACCAATAATTACAGTATTACTAATACAAAAAATAAAGAACACATAAAAAATTATAGGAAAGTAATTATGAGTCATTTGAGGTTACTTCTGATAGATTAATTGAAAGCCAATGGAAGTACTTGATTTAGATCAAGCAATCTTCTTAATTCAAAGCTCCAATCTAATTTAACTTTGATGTTAAAACATTAAAGTACCTGATTGAGAGTTCCAAATACATTTGCCAACAATTGAATCACGTTTACATTTTCACAAAACTATGGCTTCCATTGTCTCCCTGATCTGAAGCCCCAAATCTTTTATCTAACTCTTCTTCAGTTTTCTAGCAAAGCATGTGACAACAAAACCACACAAGGTATAGAGCGTAATAAAACCTGTCTGACAAATAAGAGCTGCATGTAATACAAACACATTCAACAAAGTTACAGTAATGTCCCATACTATGAGAAAAACATAAAGCAATTTATGAGCATCACATGAATTATAATGTTAGAGATTTCACTCTTAAAAATTCACCTTTCCTTAAGTGAAGAATTTAGTAGTTCATTCAAGTCTAGTTTCTACTAGCTGAACTAGATACTCGTAATCCCTGTAAACAATTGTGCTGGTCCTCAAGGTAAACATTTCCGTGAAAACAAGCAAACAAAAAAAGTCCTGTGAAATAGATGGACGTATTATAGATTTACAAAGGTTAAAAAAAAAGAAAAAAAACACATCTGGAGTTCCCGACGTGGCACAGCTGAAACGAATCCGACTAGGAACCATGAGGTTGCGGGTTCCATCTCTGGCCTTGTTCAGTGGATTAAGGATCTGGTGTTGCCATGAGCTGTGGTGTAGGTTGCAGGTGCAGCTCAAATGGCATGTTGCTGTGGCTGTGGTGTAGGCCGGCAGTTGTAGCTCCAATTTGACCCCTAGCCTGGGAACCTCTGCATGCCACGGGTGTGGCCCTAAAAAGAACAACATCATCAAAAAAATACTTGTCACTGTCACCTAAAAACCATTGTAGAGAGATATTCAATTTTCAGTAGCATAATGAGAAATTTCACATGCCTTCATTCATATGATACTTATATTTTATTCATACTGAAAAATGGGATTATATTGAGTATTTAAAATTCTTTTGTAAGATTTAGTAAAGGTATTTTTTTAAACATTGCATTTTGAACTCTAACCTGGAGATTTACAAGCAGTGATGTTTCATATTAAACTATTCATTCAAACATCTTTAAACGTTTTAAGCAAGGATATCTTAAGCAATGTGATAAATGTTTTCTGTTGCAGATGAAACATCCCTTTTTTCTTTCTAAATGTAGAATATCTGGTCTCTGATCTTTAGGATATATGCTTAAATTCTTAGGTGAATGTTATTAAGCAACACATTAGTCTTATATTTACAGTGCCTGTATACAGACATTTGGAATGAGACATTTATTTAAATCACTTTTTTTCTTGTGCTTGAATTTTTTCTTGTGCTTGAATTTTGCATGTCCTATCTATACGGTTCTTTTGAAATAATACTTACTTGTTCTCCCACTGGTTTTGTTTCGCAATGGTCTTTTCTGATTTAACATTTTTGGTAAAAAATGAGGACAATGGTAAGATGGCAGCCCAGCAAGTATGATTTCATATCCCTTTCAACTCTGTAATTGCTAAAATTTAAAAAAACTTTACATAAAAGTAAGCTTCTGATGATTACAGATGTACTCATAACAGATCATAAATATTCTAGAGTGAAACAAATAGCTTTATTTTAATGTAGGGATGTGGAAAGGTTTCCTATATACACATATATAATGACTTGATAATGTAAAATTTAGACATACTTATTTAAGAAAGAACCTATGAAGGAATTCAAAAGAATAAATGTAAACTGAAATAAGTCTGCAATGTGCAATTATAAAATTTCTTTATATTAATATTATTAAAAATCTCTTCCCAATGAATTTAAAGAACCCTCAAAAAATTATGTAAAATGCACTAGCAAAATTCACTTCTAAGTTACTATATATCATGAATACTTAAGCATGAGCCCAAATATACACATGTATACATATATATCCACTACTATACACATCCAAATATTTATGTGCTATAGTTAAAACTTAGAAACAATGCTCATGTCAATTTTAAAAGGTAAATTATGGCACATATGTATTATGAAGCTATTAAAAATGTGATTTATCACATGAAAATATTTCAAAAGGGTGTGTGCGTGTGTGCGTGTGTGTGTATTTGTGTTTATGTGTGATTAAGATGTAAGAGTGAGGAAACAGAGTAACTTCTTTTAGGACATAATTGGGATGGGCAGGGGAAATGTTCTTTATTGTGCATAATATTTAGTGTTTGATATTTTTATAATATACATATATAATTTTAACTTTAAACACTGAATATTAATGTTAAAATATTAGAATCAGAATACTTTTGAATTCCATTGTTATTTGTCTTATCTTTGGTATTTAGCTGATGTCATAAATTTTTAGTGTCTTTACAGAAGTACATCTATATTATACTTTTAAAATTCCTAAGGTTGAAGTAAATAAAATGCAGGAGAGATACTTCGATGTATAAGGAAAGGATCATCCATTTTTATATCCTCTGTAGAGTCTGATAAGTTCTTATTCCTTGAGTTTGTGTTTTGTTTGTTCTGCTTTGCTTATTTTGTTTTTGGTATACTTTACATAAAACATCACAGTTTAAGAGAAGATGAACATGCATGTCATAACAGTGTGAAATGGATGTATTAACTGTGGGAAAACAAGCTGTATGTAGAGCTTTGACAATGAGAAAATGGTAAGAAAGGTTAAAGTAAAAATTTAAACATACATTTAAAAATCTTACAGAATATTTAATTTGCATTGACAGGGTCTCTACTTATAATAAATATCAAATAATTGTTAAAATATTTTTTCTAAAATAGATAAAATTAAACGTGTGTCTATATAATTGATCATCCACATAAATAATCAAAGTTCAGTAAAAATACAAAATTTAAAAGTTTTTAAATAGCTGATTATTAAAACTGTTTTAAGATTATCTGATACCATGACTAATAAGCATAAATATTGAATAAATATTAATTAGAAAATAAAAATAGAGACTGGTATTTATTGAACACTCATCCTGTGCTGGATTTGTGGTAATTATGACACATGCATTATCTTATTTCCTCACAACCACCCAAGGAATTGCTATATGGATCAATGATGCCTGACAAGGCTACCATCTAGTGGTTATTAATCTTAGCTGTAGTCAGTCACCTTGAAGTTATTCCGGCACTCAGGCAAGAAGGCTATCGAATTTTATTTACAGGGACAACAATTAGATTGCTAAATGATAAATATGAAAATTATCCTGAATTACTGATGTTGTATCTTACTTGTGCATATCCAAATATGCTGTTTTTGATAGGTTGAATTAATGGATCTGAGCATTATGAAAATATCTGATACCATGAGCACAGAGGAAAATAATTTACAAGTATTACTATTTCTAAAAAATATTTTATTAACTCTTTATATCATTATCATCTAGCCTAAAACTGTGTTCAGTTAGATGGTCATTATGTTATAGAAGGTTGAGATAATTTTCTTTTAGAAATAATTGGGAGTAGCAAAAAGGATATATCAAGTATCTGTGGATAAACGAGGAGAGAAAGAAATTGAAACATACTATTGACAAAGAAAACTACCAGTGTTCTCAAACCACATCTTGAGAGCAAATCTGGTAGTATATAGAATTTTAGACACAGCCTTTAACAAGTCCATAAATGGTTTACATGATACGACTTACATCCCACCCAAAAACTCCACACACTTGGAACTGAGCAAAAGATCTCATGAGACTTCACACTCAATTACAAAGTACTCTGAAGGGTGCCTTTATGCTGGTTTTCTCAATTAATTACAGCAAGTGTCACCATGGACAGCTTGCAGTAGTTAATTGAATTTGACAGGTTAACTTGAGAACCCTCTACACTAAATGCCCTGGGGAGTTGGGGTGAGCAAAAGGGCTGGCCCAGACAGAAAATAGAAGACTCAAGTGGGAAAAAATAATTGTGTAGTCAACATTATGTAATTTAGAAATATTTACTCCCCCCTCCAAAAGAATGACCAGAGAATGTATCTGTGAGATGCCATGTCATTATTCTTATTTAGCCTCTCCAATTTGCTTCTAATTTGGATATTTCTGTACTAAAATTTTATAGTATTTACGAATGGAAAATTAATTCTATAGCTTCACAAAATTAAAATATATTACTATTTCATGCTTCCAGTTGGCCACATCCAAAGGCCAAAGGAACACAGTTTTAAGCTCAGAATTGATTTCATTTTTTTCTCTACTTTAAAATTATATCCAGCTTTCCTTAGGTTTATCGAAACATTAATATCAGAATAAATAATTTAATTCCAAATATCATCTTCAACTACTTCCTTTACTTTTTTCCCATTACTTAATGAATTTTATTACAATTATAGGTGTACAAAAATCATCACAACTCAATTTTTATAGCATTCCCATACCAAACCCTCAGTTCATCACCCCCCACCCCCCAACTTGTCTCATCTGGAAACCATAGGTTTTCCAAAGTTTGTGAGTCAGTATCTGATCTGCAAAGAAGTTCATTGTGTCCTTGTTTTAGTTTCCACATGTAAGTGGTAGCAGTTGATGTTGGTGTCTCACTGTCTGACTGGTTTCACTTCACATGATAATTTCTAGGTCCATCCATGTTGCTATAAATGTTATTTCATTCCTTTTAATGGCTGAGTAATATTCCATGGTGTATATGTACCACTTCTTCCCTATCCACCCCTCTGTCGATGGGCATTTAGGTTGTTTCCATGACTTGGCTATTGTATAGAGTGCTGCAATGAGCACTGGAGTACATGTGTCTTTTTGAGTCATGGTTTTTTTCTGGATAGATGCCCAGGAGTGGGATTGCTAGATAAAAATGGTAATTCTATTTTTAATTTTCTAAGGGATCTCCATACTGTTTTCCACAGTGGTTGCACCAATTTGCATTCCCACAAACAGTGTAATAGGGTTCCTTTTTCTCCACACCCTCTCCAGCACTTATTGTTTGTAGACTTTTTGATGATGACTATTCTGGCTGGTGTAAGGTGGTACCTCAGAGTGGTTTTGATTTGCAGTTCTCTAATAACGAGTGATGTTCAACATCTTTTCATGTGTTTTTTGGCCATCTGTATGTCTTCTTTGGAGAATTGTCTGTTTAGATCTTCTGCCCATTTTTTTGACGGGGTTGTTTGTTTTTTTGGTATTGATCTATAGGAGATTAATCCCTTGTCAGTTGATTCATTTGCAAATATTTTCTCCCATTCTGTAGGTTGTCTTTTTGTTTTATTTAGGGTTTCCTTTGCTGTGCAGAAACTTTGAAGTTTAATTAAGTCCCCTTTCTTTATTTTTCTTTTTATCGTCATTACTCTAACAGGTAGATCTGAGAAGATGTTTCTGTCATTTATGTCAGAGAGTGTTTGGCCTATGTTTTCCTCTAAGAGTTTAATAGTATCTGGTCTTATATCTAGATCTTTAATCCATTTTGAGATTTTTTTTTTGTGCATGGTGTTAGGAAGTGTTGTATTTTCATTTTTTTATATGTAGCTGTCCAGTTTTCCCAGCACCACTTATTGAACAGACTGTCTTTTGTCCAATGTATATTCTTGCCTCATTTGTCATAGATAAGTTCACTGTAGGTGTGTGGGTTTAATTCTGGGCTTTCTATCCTGTTCCACTGATCTATACTTCTGTCTTTGTGCCAGTTTTGATGACTGATCTATACTTAGATCTTTGTGCTGATTTTGATGACTGAAGCTTTGTAGTAGAGTCTGAACTCAGGGAAACTGATTCCTCTGGCTCCATTTTTCTTTTTCAGGGTGTCTTTGGCTATTCTGGGTCTTCTGTTCTTCCAAACAAACTTTAAAATATTTTGTTCTAGTTCTTGGTAATTTCATAGGGATTGCATTGAGTCTGTAGATTGCCTTGGGTAGTATAGTCATTTTAATAATATTGACTCTTCCAATCCAAGAGCATGGTATGTCTTTCCGTCTGTTCATGTCATCCTTGATTTCTTTCATCAGTGTCTTATACTTTTCAGAGTACAGGTCTTGTATCTCTTTAGGTAGGTTTATTCCTAAATATTTGATTCTTTTTGATGTGATAATAAATGGTATTGCTTCGCTAATTTCTCTTTCTGATCTTTCATTGTTAGTATATAGAAATGCAGTTGATTTCTGTGTATTAATTTTGTATCCTGTGATCTTGCCAAATTCATTGATGAGCTCTGACAGTTTTCTGGTCGAGTCTTTAGCATTCTCTAGGTATAGTACCATGTCATCTGTAAATAGTGATAGTTTTACTTCTTCCTTTCCCATTTGGATTCCTTTTATTTCTCTGATTACTGTGGCTAGGACTTCCAGAACTATGTTGAATAGTAGTGGCAAGAGTGGACATCCCTGTCTTGTTCCTGATCTCAGTGGGAATTCTTTCAGCTTTTCACCATTGAGAATGTTGTGAGCTCTGGGTTTGTCATAGATGGCCTTTATTATATTGAGGTAGGTTCCCCATATGCCCACTTTCTGAAGGGTTTTTATGAGAAATGGGTGTTGGATTTTGTCAAAGGCTTTTTCTGCATCTATTGAGAGTATCATATGGTTTTTATTCTTCAGTTTGTTAACGTGGTGTATCACACTGATTGATTTGCGGATTTTTTTTTTTTTTTTTGTCTTTTTGCCTTTATGTAGAGCCGTACCCGTGGCATATGGAGGTTCATATGGAGACCCAGGCTCGGGGTCTAACAGGAGCTGTAGCCACTGGCCTTCGCCACAGCTACAGCCACGCGGGATCCGAGCTGTGTCTGCAACCTTCACCACAGCTCGCGGCAACGCTGGATCCTTAACCCGCTGAGCAAGGCCAGGGATCGAACCTGCAACCTCATGGTTCTTAGTCTGATTCGTTAACCACTGAGCCACGAAAGGAACTCTGCTTTGCAGATATTGAAGAATCCTTGCATCCCTGGGATAAATCCCACTTGATCATGATGTACAATCCTTTTAATGTATTGTTGGATTTGGCTGGCTAGTATTTTGTTGAGGATTTTTGCATCTATGTTCATCAGTGAGATTGGCCTGTAATTTTCTTTTCTTGTGGTATCTTTGTGTGGTTTTGGTATCAGGGTGATAGTTGCCTCATTAAATGAACTTGGGAGGGTCCCTTCCTCTGCAATTTTTTGGAAGAGTTTCCAAAGGATAGGTGTTAGCTCTTCTCTAAATGTTTGATAGAATTCACCAAAATCCATTTGGTCCTGGACTTTTGCTTGTTGGAAGTTTTTTAATCACTGTTTCAATTTCAGAACTTGTGACTGGTCCATTCATCTTTTCTATTTCATCTTGGTTTAGTCTTGGAAGTGTGTACGTTCTAAGAATTTGTCCATTTCTTCTAGGTTTTCCATTTTATTGCCATATAGTTGCATATAGTAGTCTTTTATGATCCTTTGTATTTCTGTGATGTCTGTTGTTACTTCTCCTTTTTCATTTCTAATTTTATTTTTTGTTTCCTCTCTCTCTCTTTCTTGATAAGTCTGGCTAAGGGTTTACCAATTTTGTTGATCTTTTCAAAGAAGCAGCTTTTAGTTTCAGTGATCTTTTCTGTGGTCTTCTTCATTTCTATTTCATTGATTTCTGCCCTGATCTTTGATTTCTTTTCTTCTACTAACTTTAGGTCTTGTCTGTTCTTCCCTCTCTAGCTGCTTTAGATGTAAAATTACGATGCTCATTTGAGCTTTTTCTTGTTTCTTGAGGTAGGCTTGTATTACTATAAACTTTCCTCTTAGAACTGCTTTTGCTGCATCCCTGAGGTTTTAGAGTGTCATGTCTTTGTTGTCATTTGCTTCTAAGTATTTTTTAATTTCCACTTTGATTTTTTCAGTGATCCATTGGTTGTTTAGTAGCATGTTGTGTACTCTGTACATGTTTGTATGTTTGGCCATTTTTGTCTTGTTGATTTCCCGTCATATAGCATTGTGGTCAGAGAAGATGCTTGATATGATTTCAATTTTCTTTCTTTTTTTTTTTGTCTTTTTGCCTTATCTAGGGCCGCATCTGCAGCATATGGAGTTTCCCAGGCTAGGGGTCTAACAGGAGCTGTAGCGCCCGGCCTTTGCCACAGCCACAGCCACAGCAACACGGGATCCGAGCTGCATCTGTGAACTGCACCACAGCTCATGGCAACTCCAGATCCTTAACCCACTGAGCAAGGCCAGGGATCAAACCCGCAACCTCATGGTTCCTAGTCAGATTCGTTAACCACTGAGCCACGACGAGAACTCCGTGATTTCAGTTTTCTTAAAGTTACTGAGGCTTGACTTGTAGCCCAGGATGTGATCAATCTTAGACAATGTTCCTTGTGCACTTGAGAAGAATGTGTATTCTGTTGCTTTTGAATGGAATGTCCTATAATTAATTCCACCTCATCTAATGCTTCATTCAGGTCCTGTGTTTCCTTATTGATTTTCTGTCTGGATGATCTATCCATTGCTGTAAGTGGGGTGTTAACATCCCCCATGATGATTGTGTTATTGTTGATTTCTCTTTTTAAGGTTGTTAGCAGTTGCCTTATATATTGTGGTGATCCTATGTTGGGTGGCATAGCTATGTAAAATTGTTATATCTTCTTCTTGGATTGATCCTTTGATCATTATGTAGTGCCCTTCCTTGTCTCTTAAAATGTTCAGTTTAAGGTGTATTTTGTCTGATGAGTATTCAGATCCAGCTTTCTTTTGCTTCCCATTTTCATGGAATATTTTCTTCCATCCTTTCACTTTCAATTTGTATGTGTCCCTAGAAGTGAAATGGGTCTCTTGAAGACAGCATATATATGGGTCCTGTTTTTGTATCCATTTAGCCAGTCTATGTCTTTTGGTTGGGGCATGCAGTCCATTAACATTAAGGTCATTATTGATAAGTATGTTGTTATTGCCATTTTATTAACTGTTTGGGGTTTTTCTTGCTCTTTTTTCTTCCCTTATTCTCTTCTTGTCTCCTCTCACAACATGATTATCTTTAATGTTGTATTTGAGTTGATTTTTCTTATTTGTTTGTGTATCAATTGTAGATTTTTGTTTTGCAGTTACCCTGAAGTTTTAATAGAGGAGTCTGTATATAAATGAGACGGTGTTGTTGATTTCTTAATTGCATGTGAGTCTCCAGTGTCCTGCATTTGTGCTCTCTTCTTGTGATTTCTGATTTTGGTAGCACAATTGTACATGGATGATTTAGTATCTTCACTGTATATATGCCTTTACTGGTGAGCCTTGTCATTTGTGGTATTTTTATTTCTGGTTGTAGCCTTTTCTTTTCTTCCTAAAGAAGTTCCTTTAAGAGGATTTGTTGTAAAGCTGGTTTAGTGTTGCAGAAATCTCTTAGCTTTTGCTTATCTGTAAAGGTTTTGATCTCTCCTTCAAATCTGAATGAGAGCCTTGCTGGGTTGGAAGCTTTTTCTTTTCAGCACATTAAGTATATCATGCCACTCCCTTCTGGCCTGCAGATTATCAGATGAATAATCTGCTGATAACCTTATTGGGTCTCCCTTGTATGTCATTTGTTTCTTTTCCCTAGCCGCTTTCATTACTTTCCCTTTGTCTTTAATTTTGGTCATTTTGATTAATATGTGTCTCGGGGTGTTCCTCCTTCAGTTTATTTTATATGGTACTCGTTGTGCTTCCCGGATTTGAGTGAGTGGTTCCTTTCCCATGTTAGGAAAGTTTTTGGCTCTTATCTCTTTTAATATTTTTTCTGTCCCCTTCTCTCTCTCTTCTCCCTCTGGCACCCCTATAATATGGATGTTGGTGTGTTTAACATTATCTCAGAGTTCTCTGAGACTCTCCTCATTTCCCTTCAATCTTTTGTCTCTTTTCTCTTCCACATTAGTTATTTCCACTAATCTGTCCTCCACCTCACTGATTTGTTCTTCTACCTCCTGTATTCTACTGTTGGCTGCTTCTAATGAATCTTTTATTTGTTATTGTATTTTGCATCTCTTCTTGCTTAATTTTTACATCTTGTATTTCTTTGCTCAGTGTTTCCTGCAAACTATCAATCTTTGCCTCCAGTTTATTTCCAATGTCTTGCATCATCTTTAGAATCAACGGTCTAAAGTCTCTTTCTGGGAGGTTGATAATCTCCTCATCACTGAGCTGTTTTTCTGGTTTTTTTTCTTTCTCCCTTATCTGAGTTATAGTTTTCTATCTTTTCATTTTTATAGGTTTTTGGTGTGGTGTCCTTTTTGCAGACAATAGAGTTGTAGCCTCTCTTACTTCTGGTGTTTGCCTCCCCTGTGGCTGAAGTTGGTATTGGGGGAGAAGCTTGCTGTAGGCTTCCTGATGGGAGGGACTAGAGTCTGCCCACTGGTAGGTGGGGCTGATTCCTATCCCTCTGATGGGTGGGACTTTGTCTCTGGGTCAGATTAGACGTGGCTGTGTGCCTGAAGGGTCTTTAGGCAGACTTTTTACTGGTGGATGGGGCTGTGATCCCACCTGGATTATTGTTTGGCCTGGGGCTTCTCAGTGCTGATTGGAGGGGCCAGCTTTTCCAAAAATGGCCACCTCCAGAAAATGCAGGCTAATGAATATTCCCAAGAGCTTTGTCTCCAATGCCCTTCCCCCCAAAAAAGCCATAGTCACCCCCTGTTTTCCCTGAGATCCTCCAAGAATTGCACTCAGGTTCCACCCAGATTCCTATGGAGACTTTGCTTTGCTCTGGGACCCAGTGCACGTGAAAGTCTGCTTACACCTTTCAAGAATGGGGTCTCCATTTCCCCCAGCCCTGTGGAGTTCCCGCACACAAGCCCCACTAGCCTTCAATGCCAGATGCTCTAGGGGCTCTTTCTCTCTGTGCCAGATCCCCAGGCATGGGGATTTGAAATGGGGCTAGGAACTCTTAGTCCTTTAGGTGAGTCTCTGTGATGCAGTTACTTTCCAGTCTGGGGCTTCCCACCCGGGAGGTGTTGGGTTGTTTATATCATATAATCACCCCTCCTACCTCCTTATGTGGTCTCCTCTTTGTCTCCTGGAGTAGAATATCTTTTTGAAAGTTTCCAGTCCATTTGGTTGAAGGTTGCTCAGCATTTGGTTGTAATTTTGTTGTTTTTATGAGAGAAGTTGAGCTCCAGACCTTCTATTCTGCCATCTTAATCCAGTCCTCTCAAACATTTTACTTTTTAAATAAAGGTTTTAGTATTATATCACTTTCAAAGAGAAATATTTATGGAAAATAACTCCTCAATCAGATTTTAGAATTTTCTTTCTACTCAGTATGTAAAGCACAAAAAATATTTTTGTAGAGAAAGAAAAGAATGACCTTTCTTTCATTTTAAAAAAATATTTTATTGAAGTATAGTTTCTCTACAATGTTGTGTTTCATTATTCAGCAAGGTGATTTGTTTATACATATACATATATTCGTTATCTTTCAGATTACTTTTCTATGTAGGTTATTATAAAATATTAAGATTCCTATATTAAGTATTGGACCCTACTATTGTATACATTAGGTCTTTTTTGGTCATCTGTTTTATATATAGTAATGTATATTTTAATCCCAAACTCCTAATCTATCCCTCCCCTGCACATTTCCCCTTTGGTAATTGTAAGTTTGCTTTCTGTGTCTGTGAATTTATTTCTATTTCATAAATAAGTGCATTTGTAACATTTTTAATTAGAGTCCACATATAAGTGATAGCATATTATGTTTATCTTTCTCCATCTGACTTCACTTAGTTTGATGCTCTCTAGGTCCATGTATTTTCCTGCAAATGGCATTATTCCATTCTGTTTTATGGCTACCATCCTATTATGTGTACATACCACACATACATACATACATATCACACATTTTTTATCCATTTCTCTGCTGATGGACCTTTAGGTTGCTTCCATATCTTGGCTATTTTAAATAGTGCTACAGTGAAATTGTGGTGCATTATCTTTTCACATTATGCTTTTCTCCAGATAGATGCCCAGAAGTGGGATTGGTGGATCATATGGTAATTCTATTTTTATTTTTTTTAGGAACCTCCATACTGTTCTGCATAGTGGTTGTACCAATTTACATTCCTGCCAACGGTGTAGGAAGGTTCCCAGCCCTCCACATCCTCTCCAGCATTTATTATTTGTAGACTTTTTGATGACAACCATTCTGGCCAGTGTGAAATGATGCCTCATTGCAGTATTGATTTGCATTTCTCTAGTAATTAGTGATGTTGAGCATCTTTTCATGTGCTTTTTGGCCATCTGCATGTCTTCTTTGGAGAAATATTTAGATCTTCTGCCCATTTTTTGACTTTTTTTAAATACATGGAGTGCATGAGATGTGTGTATATTTTGGATATTAATCACTTGTCAGTTTCTTCGTTTACAAATATTTTCTCCAGTGAGTGGTGTTTTCATTTTGTTTATGGTTTCCTTTGCTGAGCAAAAACTTTTTAAGTTTAATTAAGTCCCATTGGTTTATTTTTGTTTTTATTTTTATTACTCTTAAGAGGTGGGTCAGAAAACTATTGCTGAAATCTGTATTAAATAGTGTTCTGGCTATGTTTTCATCCAAGAGTTTTATAGTGATCAGCCATACATTTA
>PVHT021183528.1:3075126-3093583 GCA_004024745.2 Catagonus wagneri
TGGATTAAAGATCTAGATATAAGACCAGATAGTATAAAAGTCTTAGAGGAAAACATAGGCCAAACACTCTCTGACATAAATGATAGCAACATCTTCTCAGATCCATGTGTCAGAGTAAGGACAATAAAAACAGAAATAAACAAATGGGACTTAATTAAACTTCAAAGTTTCTGCACAGCTAAGGAAACCCTAAACAAAATGAAAAGACAACCCACAGAATGGGAGAAAATATTTACAAATGATTCAACTGACAAGGGATTAATCTCCAAAATTTACAAACATCTCCTACAGCTCAACACCAAAGAAACAAACAACCCCATCCAAAAATGGGCAGAGGATCTAGGCAGACAGTTCTCCAAAGAAGACATGCAGATGGCAAATAAACACATGAAAAGACGTTCAACATCACTCCTCATTAGAGAAATGCAAATCAAAACCACTATGAGGTACCACCTTACAAACCAGCCAGAATGGCCATCATCAAAAAGTCTGCAAACAATAAGTGCTGGAGAGGGTGTGGAGAAAAAGGAACCCTATGTACCATATCTTTTAATTGTCAGTGTTCCATGATTTAATTTGTACAGTAATCCCAGCTAGTTTAATAATAATTTTTTTTTTTGGAGGCCCTCAGGGGCCCTCTGAAGTATTTGAAGTTAGCTAGAGGTCAGAAGAACTTTAACTAGAATTTGACATTTGGAAAGTTAGTTAAAAACATCAAAATGTTTTAAAGTACTTGGTCAACTAGAATCATAGATCATTGTGAAATAATACTTATTTGCTCAACCAAAGTAACAAAAGATCTTAAAAGTAAATAGGAGTCCCTTAAAGGCAAAGAAATTCATTACTGAAGGCAGCATTCTAAGAAAACCTTGTTTTAACAGAGAGACCAAAATCAAATTCTGTACCAGCTTACTTTTTATTTTTAGATGTCTCAGTGTGGCACCAAACCTACCATAAGAAAAATGAAACCAATGTTCAATAGTTAATGTTTCAGTATCTTAATTTTATTTGGAGATGACCCAGCTATTCAGTAAGTTTCTATCATTTAGCTTAATTCAGCACAACCCTAAAGTTTTACATTACCAAATATCTGGAGAAATCCTCCTTAGATATTCGTAGAACCTTTATTCCTAAAAGTTTACCCAAAAGCTTTTATACCAAGTTATTTTTCTTGTTGGCAATTTTGTAACACATGATAAGAGTTTAATTTCTATTAAAATTTGGGCATAATAAAGCTGTTATATTTTATGTTGATGACTCTAAAGACATGTTTATATTAGTAATATCAACAAACTAATTTTGACTTTAAAACCAGATATTAATTTAATATTGAATACTTTCAGTTCATGTGAACCTAGGATTAATTCTGGATGGTTGCCTTATATATTTCAAGAATTTGTGTAAGGGTTTAATTTCCTTGAAACCAATTAAGTAGAGCTCTTTTATGAGTTAATTTTGGCAGAGCCATACATGTACAGTGTACATAAATACAAGAATGCAAAAGAGACCTCACAGTTTTCATTTCTATGTAGTAGTGGAGAGATGCACAGTGAAAACTGAGGTGGAGAGAAGGTAGAGTTTATTGATATAAGAAATGCTGCAAATGCAGAGGGACTTCTTGGTGATCAGGGAGAGCTGACCCTGAGTACAGGGTCATGTTGGTTTTCATAGTCCATGGAAAGGAGAGATCCCAGTTATTTTAGAGGTGTTCTCAATGGGGCTGACTGGTTGTTTTCCAATTAAAATGACAGTTGTGGCAGGAGAAAATGATGGATTGAGGAAGCTAATGAATAGTCTTTGGCAGATAGTCTCTGAGAGCTGGCATCCCAAGGTCAGAGAACGGCTTGTTCTGGGGCATTCATGTGTACTCCCAGCACCCCTGTGAGGACTGGCATTCCTGACCCCACAAGTGAGACTTTTGCAGCATGACAAAGGGATTTGGGGACCATTCTGGCAGGCTAGATAGATGAGCACCCTCAGGTCAGAGATGTATGTCTTGTGACCACTTCTGGATGTCTCACAGAACCCAAAACTAGGGGAGGGTCCACTAACCAGCTAGCACGGTGGGCTCCCTACTGGAAGGTTTTACCCTGGTTTGAGTTCTCTGTGCCACACTTAAAAAGATGGTTAGGTATACTTTATCTTAGGCCAGGTTGTTCAGCCCAGGTGGTGTGATTCCCCCTGGGAGGGGGCCTTAATGCAGAGGGATCTAGCCCTGGCCCAATGTTCCTTCCCTTGACAGAGGGAGCATGACTCGTGCCATGGGAGGAGAAGGAGGAGAAGGAGAAGCTCTCTTGAGATATCCCAAGGTTTGGGTAAGGGGACTGAGATTTCATCAGAGATAGTTTCTGTAGACAGAGAAGAGCACTGAGGTTCCTTTAAGACAGCCTAAGATACAAACAACACATACAACTCAACAACAAAAACACAACCCAATCAGAAAATGGGCAGAAGACTTAAACAGACAATTTTGCAAAGAAGACATAAGGATGACCAACAGGAACATGAGAAAAATGTTTAGCATCACTAATTATTAAAGAAATACAAATCAGAACTACAAGGAGGCACCACCTCACACCAGTGAGAATGGCTATCATTAACAAGTCAACAAGTAACAAATGCTGGAGAAGTTGTGAAGAGGAAACCCTCCTTCACTGTTGGTAGGAGTGTAAGTTGGCACAACCACTATGGAAAACAGTGTGGATGTACCTCAGAAAACTAAATATAGTACTACCATATGATTCAGCAATCCCATTCCTAGATATGTATCTAGACAAAACTTTCACTGAAAAGACACATGCACCCCAATATTCATCACAATAGCCAAGGCATGGAAACAGTCTAAATGTCCACTGACAGATGTATATATGTACCACATCTTCTTAATCTATTCAATGGAATATTACTCAGCCATAAAACAATAAATTAATGTCATTTGCAGCAACATGGATGGAGCCAGAAATTCTTATACTAAGTGAAGTAAGCCAGAAAGAAAAAGTCAAATACCATATGTCACATGTCTGTGGAATCCAAAACATGGCACAGAAGATCCTGTCTACAAAACAGAAACAGATGACAGCCAATGAGAGCAACTTGTGGTTCTCAGGAGTGGAATGGATGGGCAGTTTGGGGTTTGCAGATGCAAACCCTTATTTTTGGAAAGGATGGGCACTGGGGCCCACTGTATAGCACAGGGAACTGTGTGTGATTGGATCACTTTGCTATACAATAGAAACTGAAGAAACACTGCAAAACAACTGCAGTTTAACAAAAAGTACCTTGAACAATGAAAAAAAAAAAGATAAATGACTTGGCAGACAAAAATAAAATAATAAAAAATAGCCCAGGACCAGGAGCAGGGAGTTTAAGGCAAAGTGACAGTAACAGAAAGAGAAGACTTGGGGAAGAAGGCAACAGTTACTAAGGCCGAGGCCCCAGTCATTTGTTCCTTCATGCTCACCTATGGCAGCTGGGCAAGCGAGGCAGACAAGGAATTGACCAGCAGTGAGAAAAAATTTCAGTGCCTCCCCTTCATGCCCCCCATGCATAGATGAAAATCAGTCATAGATGGAAATCAGAATGTGGTTGATCCTCGAGCTTTCTAGAAAGCAGGGATCCCTACCTTAAGTGGGTCTTCATGGAAGGTTGATGATGATTCGAGTCAGAGCACAAAAAAATATGATACAGTCATGGTTTCCTGGGTCCCTGTCTTGCTATAGCAAAGCTTTGAAATGGTGGATGTTTTACAAATTTATTAAAGTGAAAGTACATTTTCAGGAAGAGAGAGAGAGGACTCGTGTGCACAGGTTAAAAAGAGGGCCCTACTCACTGTGCAGTAGTCTTTATACCCCACAGTACGACCTGAGTGGAGACTCCATTTGATCTTCTGATTGGTCTTGGGCAGGATACCTTATTTGCATGGGGAACATGTTATATGGTGGTGGGGTGAGGAATGGGCTACATTCCTTCTCTAGCAGGGAGTGAGTAGCCTAGGTTGGTGGAGGTGGGGGAAGGGGCATCACAATGGGACATGCCCAGTGGCTTTTGGGTTTAATCTTCTTGAAGGGGACTTGAAGCCTATAACACTACGGCTTTTGATTTTAGCAGATTTCTTCAGAATATGATTATTATCACTTTGTATTAGTTATGTATGGAAATAATTGTAAACATTGCCTTTCCATAAGTCTGAGAAGTAATTCAGCATTAAAATCATGTAATTTAATGAAACAGTGTGCAGTGTGGATTTGGAAACTTTGTAAGGCAAATAATTAGCTATGGAAATTTCTACTTGATAATTAGAAAAGGAATCAAAATTCATTTTTACAAAATCTTAATGATTCTTTTTTTTACTTTAGATAGCTTAAAATCTTTTTAAGTCTAGCTCATTTTATTCTCCTTTGTATGCATTCCTTTATGATTTTCAAGGTCATAGTTAATATACAATGAACAATACCTTTATTTCACCAGGGGATACAATAAATGGCAGATTTACACTTAAAAGCAAAAGCTCTGTCTTTAGTATGGTGAGATTCAGCTTCCTTCTTTGTACTTCAATTCCCAGTTCTTTGCAGTTTCCTCTCCTATACAAGTATCCATTATCACAGAGATGAAGTCTTGTCACATGCAGTGACAAATTGTTTCATTTATTTAAAATAGAGCCTTTGTATTTCACTCCATATGCTAATGAAAACACATCTTTAATGATTAGGAAAAGATAAAATCCTTACCTAGTAGGAGCAGAAATTTCTCAGTGTTCCCAGGCTTCTAAGAAAACCACATACTGAGTTGCCAATCCAGCTGCCTGAACAACAGTCCCCTTCTAATCAGTAAATCATTATGCCAATAACAACATCAACAACAAAAAAAGTTATTCAGTCCAGTTTGCTTTGTACTTTCATAAAATTTATCCTGGAGGGAAGCCCACCATCCCACTGGCTCAAAAATTCAGACTTTAGAAATCAAAGAAAAAGTGTTCTATCTTTAAATCAAGTCACGCTGCTTATGAATTTCCTAAAATCATAATGGTCAAATATGACTTTAGCACTGAATCTGGTTAAACAGTTGTTCCCCAAGTATCATTAATACAACCTGTTAATATGAAAAAGCTGGTAAGAGTTTCTACACACCGTAGTAAGGGAGAATGCCACCTTAGAAAGCTTTGGCGTTATAAAAGAAGCCTCACCTAGACCTCCTGCTCACCCTTAAATACCTCCTACTATGTCCTTTTAGATCTTTAGCTTCTGAAGGTAACCAAGCGGTTCTGTATCTATTCAGGCCATACCAGACCTAGATAAAAAAAAAAAATAAAGTGTCAAGGTTGCCTTAAAAAAGATAAAAAAAAATAATTTTCATTGCTTTAGAGTAGTAAGTACTGACTAAAGAGAATTCAGTAGTGTAGGAATCCTAATTGCCCTTATTTAGCTACCCAAAGAGCCATCTCCCCTAGGAAATCATGGATCCTTCACCTTGATTTAGGAATTCCTCCTATGTTCTCTTATGGCATCTGTAGTTATCCAGCATCATATTTTATTTTTATAACCATATTTCTTCATAAGCCTTATCAGCCTATTTTTCCTTAAAAATAAAATATGCCTGGAGTTCCCTTCGTGGCTCAGTGGTTAACGAATCCGACTAAGAACCGTGAGGTTGTGGGTTCGATGCCTGGCCTTGCTCAGTGGGTTAAGGATCCGGCATTGCTGTGGCTGTGGTGAAGGCCGGCAGCTACAGCTCCTGTTAGACCCCTAGGCTGGGAACCTCCACATGCCGCAGGTGCAGCTCTAGATAAAGGCAAAAAGACAAAAAAAAAATAAAAAATAAAATAAAATATGCCTAATGAGGTTCAGTATCCACAATATCAAGAAATCCTTCGGGAAGTTCCCGTCATGGCTCAGTGGTTAACGAATCCGACTAGGAACCATGAGGTTGCGGGTTCGATCCCTGGCCTTACTCAGTGGGTTAAGGATCTGGCATTGCTGTGAGCTGTGGTGTAGGCTGCAGATGCGGCTCGGATCCCACGTTGCTGTGGCTGTGGCGAAGGCCAGCAGCTACTGCTCCTGTTAGACCCCTAGCCTGGGAACCTCCATATGCTGCGGGTGCGGCCCTAGATAAGGCAAAAAGACAAAAAAAAAAAAAAAAGAAATCCTTCTTTAATAAACAAAGTAATTGATACTGATTTGTGAAATACTAACCCTTTCCTGAGAAAAATGCTGATAATGAAAATAGTTCTACTAACTGGAAAGGGGGGAGTTATATCCAAATGTTTCCAGATGGTTTTAGACTATTGGATTCATCTTAATGGGCACATAAATAGCATCATCTTATGTAAAAATTGTAGTCACTTGTTATTTGAGAATCAGCAGAAAGACAAGATAGGATTTAAGAACAGGGACTGATGAATTTAAAATACCAAATTAGAAATAATTTGATCAACCTTTTAAAATAATTTGATCAACTTTTTACAGTAAAACAAGACCTTTAGGGTGGTTACTTTTTCAAAAGGGAAAAAGAAAATTATAACTTAGAGGTTTTTACAAATTAAACTGAAGTTAACTGGCACTATATACAAAATTTAGACCTTTATCACTGATACTCAAACAAGGTTACATTCTCTTAGAGAACAAGAAAACTGCAAAGCAGCCTTATTAGAAGACTCTCTAGAAAAATGGTACACGTAATTCTGATCTATGAACCATTAAGAGTCTGCTACGAGGTATGGAGCTTATATTAGAATGTAAATCACTTAAATGTCTAAGATCACTATCTTGTTCTGCTGACTTTTTCTTCCTATAAAGACTTTCTTGATAAAGACTTACAGTTTGGTTCAAGCTCTTTATCCCACTGGGAACCAGATTCTTCACGGACCAGTAGATCACATGGTAGTAAGAGTGATTTCCAATTGTCTTTTTGCTTATTCCAAGTCTTAGTATTCTTCTGAAACTTTTCTTGATTTTTTTCTTGGAGAGTGAATGTGAGTAAATAGCCTCACTGAATCTCAGATTACTTGATGGTGAATTATAAGTAGAAGCAAACTAAAAACAAAACTGTATCATAATCTTTTTTTCCCCTTAAGAATTATAACCCAGCAGGACCCTACAGAGCCTATGCAGGGCAGGCGCTTCCGCCATATTCTCTGCTTTAGCTACAGATGTGAAAACTCCCCACCAAAGAGAATATGTTAACTAATCAGTGACCACGAGCATGTAGCCCCCAGACTTACTGGTGCCTAAAGGTTAATGATGTTAACCTCTGTGATACTGTCCTGTTACCTCACCATCATCTAATCAGAGCTGGTCACATTTCTTACAATGCCCTTTCCTCACCTGGTCTTTAAAAATGCTTTTCTGGGAGTTCCTATGGTGACTCAGCGTGTTAAGGATGTGACTATTATCCGTGAGGATACAAGTATGATCCCCAGCCTCGCTCCGTGGGTTGAGATTCTGGCATTCTGGCATTGCACAAGCTGTGGTATTGGTAGCAGATGGTGCCTGGTGTTACTGTGACTGTGGCATAGTCTGGCAACTGCAGTTGCGATTTGACCCCTAGCCTTGGAACTTCCATATACCACAGGTGTGACCCTTAAAAGAAAAAAAAAAATGCTTTGATGAAATCCTTCAGGGAATTTAGGGTTTGGAGGGTCGTGAGTCACTTGTCTCCTTGCGTGGTCCAACAATAAAACTTCTCTGCTTCACACTCTGATGTTTTGATTTGTTTGTCCTCACTGGGCATCTGACACTCGAACTCGGGCTAGTAGTTGTGAGGAAGCCAGCCTGGAGTCTGTGCCCTTGGCGGCTTGAACCTAGGCTAGGGCAGCCCCTTACTTGAGTCCCAGCAGCTGCCAAAGTTCATTTTGCTGCCAGGATCTCATAGGAACTGACCTCAGTAGGCACCAACTGCCCCATGGCACAAGGCTCTTCAGAGCTGAGACACATCTGGAGCTGCGGTCCACATTCAGTGTCACATGGGGGTGAGTTGGTCCATCCTGCACAGGCTGGTAATTCTCTCCACTCCATTTGAACAGCTTCCCTTGCAAGAAGTGAGCCACTTGGTCTGCTCTCTTTCGAGAGCTGGGCCTATTTGGAGGCCTTTCTTTGGGAGTGGAAGTGGAATTTTAGATTATACCTCCTCTTGAAAGAATTTTTTCCAGAATGATAGAATTGCAGTTTCCTTGGTCCCTGCCCCGCTGTAGCAAAGCATTGAAACAGTGGGCATTATACAAATATATTAAAGCAAAAGCACCTTTTCACAGAGGGAGGGAGAGAGAGAGTGTGTGCGTATCAGTGCACAGGTAAAAAGAGGGCCCACTGTGCTTTACAATTATTTTTATATCCCCATGCTGTGGACCTGAGTGGGGACCAATTTCTACTACCCCAGGCCCCCTAATTTCTCTTGCCCCAGCCCCCTATGCCATGCATAAGGGCTGAGTGTTATTTGAACCCTGTGTGGGGCATATTTGATCTTGGTCTTGGGCAGCATACCTTATTTGCATGGGGGACAGGTTATATGGTGGTGGGGTGAGGAATTGGAGACATTCCTTGCCTAGTAGGGAGTAAGCAGCCCAGGCTGGTCAAGGTGGGGGAAGGGGCATTATAGTGAGACATGGTCAGAAGTTTTTGGGTTTAATCTTATTGAAGGGGACTTGAATCCCATAACACTGTTTTTTTCTATCTGTGGGATCACAGCTTATTGCTTGCTTGTGTATTTGCGTGTTACTTGCATTTGCCAGTCGCGATGTCTTTGGTGAATAACAGGGCTTGAGGGTAACAACACAAGGGTATCCTTCCCCTATTGCAACAGCTTTGGCTGAAGTGGGGTGTTGGTTGGGATTTTGCCTTTTGGGATGTGTAGGCTTGATCATTCATTAACCTTTATCTCTGATCAGACATTGGTTGGGGTTCTCCATTTGGGGGGCTATGGAACTGTGACCCTGAAAACAAAAATGAATTGTTGTTCACTTGATATTTGATAACACTGGGCATGAATAATTAAATATGGATGATCAGAGCTCTGTGATATCTTATAGTCCCCTGGAATATTTTTGCAAAACTGGGAGATATCTAGCTATGCTCCCATAAATGAAAGAAAATGCTTCCATACGCACTGATCTGGAAAACGATGGCCCTTAATGGCTCTGCTATTTTATCAAAGTGGGTCTTTTACAATTGCTTTTATCTTAAGTGTGTGTGAATGTGTGTGTGTGTGTGTATGTCTCAGTACCTGAGTCCAAATCTTGTTCTCTCTTCCTGGTTTTCCTGAAAGTGGGGCATGGGAATAAGAGATTATATATATTATTGTGTATTACTGTTATTTATTTGTTTAAAATGAAGTGGATATTGAAAACTGGTAAAGAAAAATTCCCTGGTGTTCCTGTTGTGGCGCAGTGGAAACGAATCCGACTATGAACCATGAGGTTGTGTGTTCGATCCCTGGCCTTGCTCAGTGGGTTAAGGATCCGGCATTGCCGTGAGCTGTGGTGTAGGTTGCAGACGCGGCTGGGATCCTGCGTTGCTGTGGCTGTGGCTGTGGCTGTGGCGCAGGCCGGCAACTGTAGTTCTGATTAGACCCCCCTAGCCTGGGAACCTCCACATGCCGAGGGTGCAGCTCTAAAATGACAAAAGACAAAAAAAAGAAAAAAGAAAAATTCCCTGAAAATAGCCCAAGACAGCAGGGTTTTGTATAAGCAATTAGAGGAGGAATTTTCATTTGTCTTCCTGTGCCTTTGAGATGTAAATTATCTACCTGGGCTCTTAGGAGTTTATCTAATCAATTTGTGTTTCTTGGAACTGAAGAAAAACAAAAAGAGGTCTAAAAAAAAAAAAACTGGGAATGCTTCCTCAGCCAGACTTTAATTCATAAGCATTCTAAGGGTTCATCAAGAACAAACAGTAAAACCCGTAGTCACCGGAGCAAGCAACTTTAATGTGTCCCAGCTCTTCTTTGTAAACTAGTAAGTTTATATTGTAATACCTGATTCACAACTGATTTTTTATTTTTTAATTTTTTTGTCTTTTCTAGGGCCGCACCCACGGCATGTGGAGTTTCCCAGGCTAGGGGTCTAATTAGAGCTGCGGCCACAGCCACAGAAACGCAGGGTCAAAGCCGCTTCTGTGACCTACAGCACAGCTCATGGCAATGCGGGATCGTTAACCTACTAAGCAAGGCCAGGAATCAAACCTGCAACCTCATGGTTCCTAGTTGGATTCATTAACCACTGAGCCACGACGGGTACTCCGTGGACCCTTTTAAAGCAAGAGAATCTCAGGTTGAAACTTACAGCTTTCATTAGGGTACTTTTAAGGGGCCATTGCCCCATCAGGCTCTCAGAACAAAAACACTGCTGCTTTGGGTTGCCTGGGAGATCACAATCAAGTTTGAATCAAGTTCACTGGAATAAAGTGTAGAGAAAAATTATTCATGCTATCAGAGAGAGCAGGCCACCCTGGGAATATGAACTGGCCCCGTTCACTATCGAGTTTTCCCCTGTAGCCTCATGCTGCAGACCTGACTGGGGACCTGATTTCTCCTCCCCCAGGCCCACTAATTTCTCCTGCCCTGGCCCTCTGGTGCAAAGGGCTAAGCATTGATTGATCGTTGTCTGGGGGAGTGTTTTGATCCTCCATTTGGTTTAGGGCAGGCTGCCTCATCTGCATGGGGAACAGGATGATATAGAGGTGGGGTGAGGAGTTGGGTACAGACCTTCCCAGTGGGGAGTAGGAAGGAGCAGGCCAGGTTGCTTAGGGTGGGGGAAGGGGCATTACAATGAGACAGGGCCAGAGGCTTTGGGGTTTAATCTCCTTGAACAGTTGCAATAAACCCTCAAGTCAGCAGGAGAACTATCTGGAGAAACCAAATTCTGGAAGGATCAGGTAGAGGGGAAAAGATAAATGTTGCATTATTGTATACAAAGGTATACTTTATCAATTTGTTGTAGGTTATAGCATAAGAGGAAAGATATTCCTGGAAAACAAAGATTAAAGACAATATATTTCCCTCAAAAGTCATAAAATTATAAACCATATTTGTCAGTTCATTCAGTCCCATGTAATTAATTCCTGTTGATCTGGATGAAGACATCAGGTTTTCCATTATTTTGTCATTTGTCACCAAGTTTAGTTGTATTATCTAAAGGCTATAAGAGATTTATATTTGTTAAAAAGTCATTTTTATGATATTCATTTTGTAAAAGCATCAGTGTAAAATAATGACTGTCTATAAACAACAAAGCTTAAAATGGCGTGGTTAAAGATTGCATACAATGGAACTGGAAAGAATCTTGGATATTTCTGTGACATGCAACATTTTAAGATAACTAGAATTATGACAACATTATTTCAGGGCATATCAGACTTTAGGAATTCCATATAAATTTTGGAATATCTATATTAACAATATTTATCCATACACTATAACCTATGGTTCATTTCCCATAACTTGACAATATTTCTCAAATAATTTAATACACAAAATAAATCTAACAGTTTAACATTCCTTGTTGATATGTCTCATGGTTCCTTGGAAACATCCTAGTATTAGCTGGAGGCTAAAAACACTTCCGTTAGACTTTGATATATGTGAAGTTAAAAATATCAAAAAGGTTTTAAAACACAACAGGATCATAGATCTCTATGAAATAATACTGTTCATTTAACCAAAATCAGAGAAAAATTAAAGAAAATATGGATCACTTAAAGGCACAAAAGTTCTCACAAGCTGTTATCAAAAAGAAACATTCCATTCTAATAATCAGTAATACTGAATATGCTTTCATTTGGTTGTTGGCCATCAATAGTGTCTTCTTTGGAGAAAATGAATGTATATTTAGATCTTCTGCTCTTTTTTTTTTTCTGCTTTTTTAGGGCCTTAACTGCGGCATATGGAAGGTCCCAGGCTAGGGGTCTAACTGGAGCTATAGCTGCTGGCCTATACCCACCACAGCAACGCCAGATGCGAGTCACGTCTGTGACCTACAACACAGTTCATGGCAACACTGGATCTTTAACCCACTGAGCAAGGCCAGGGATTGAACCCACAACCTCATGGTTCCTAGTCAGATTTGTTTCCGATTTGTCAGGATGGGACCTCCCTTCTGCCTGTTTTTTGATTGGGTAAAGAGCTGCTGAGCTGTTTGTATATTCTTGAGATTAATCCCTCGTGGTTACATCATTTACAAATATGGTTCTCTTTTTGTTTTGTTTACAGTTTCCTTTGCTGTGGGAAAAGCTGTTACCTTTAATTAGGGCTCATTTATTTTTGGTTTTCATTTTTTAATTTTATTTTTTTAAGTTTTATTGAAGTATAGCTGATTTACAGTGTTGTAATAATTTCTGCTATACAACAAAGTGATTCAGTTATTAATGTACACACATCCATTTTCTTTGAGATTCTTCTCCCATATGGACTAACACAGAATATTGGATAGTTCTCTGTGCTAGAAACAGGTCCCCACTGGCCAATAATTACATACACCTCAGTGTGTATATGCCAATTCCAAACCCCTAGTCCACCCCTTGTCCCCCACCCTTGCCTGTCCACTTTGGAAAACATAAGTTTTTCAAAGTCTGAAGTCTGTTACTATTCTGTTAATAAGTTAATTTGTATCTTTTTTTAGATTCTACAAATAAGTGATATCATATGATGTTTTTCCTTCACTAACTTCATTTAGTATGACCATTTCTAGGTCCATTCATGTTGCTGAAAATGACATTATTTCTTTCTTGTGGCTGAGTAATATTCCACTGTATATATGTACAACATCTTTTTTATCTATTCCTCTGTTGATGGACATTAAGGCTGCTTCCATGTCTTGGAAATTGTACTGCAGTGAACACTGGAGTGCACGTATCTTATAGTTTTCTATGGATAGATGCCCAGGAGTGAGACTGCTAGATTATACAGCAGCTCTGTTTTCAGTTTTTTGAGGAACCTCCATACTGTTTTCCATAGTGGTTGTACCACTTTACATTACCACCAGCAGTATAGGAGGGTTCCCTTTTCTGCACACCCTCTCCAGCATTTATTGTTCACAGACATTTTGATGATGGACATTCTGGCTGGTGTATGGTAGTACCTCATTATAATTTTGTTTTGCATTTTTCTAATAATTAGCAATGTTGAGAATCTTTCATGTGTTTTTTGGCCATCTGTATGACTTCTTTGGAGAAATGCCTATTTAGATCTTCTGCCCATTTTTTTTTTTTTTAATTGAGCTGCAGGAAGTACTTGTATATTTTGGAGATTAATCCCTTGTCAGTTGCTTCATTTGCAAATAGTTGCTTCCATTCTGTGTGTTGTCTTTTCATTGTTTTTAATGGGCTGCTTTGCTGTGAAAAACTTTTAATTAGGCCCCATTAGTTAATTTTGCTTTTATTTTTATTACTCTAGAAGGTGGATCTGAAAAGATATTGCTACAGATAATGTCAGAGAATGTTCTACTTATGTTTTCCTCTAAGACTTTTATAGTATCCAGTCTTAATACTTAGGTCTTTAGTGTACTTTGAATTTATTTTTGTGTATGGTATTAAAGAATGTTCTAATTTCATTCCTTTCCAGGCAGCTATTCAGTTTTCCCAGCACCATTTAAGAGACTGTCTTTTCTCCACTGTACATTCTTGCCTCCTTTGTCATAGATTAATAGGCCACAGCCATATGGGTTTATTTCTGGCTTTCTCTCCTATTCCATTGATCTATATTTCTGTTTTTGTGCCAGTACCATACTTTTTTGGATGACTGTAGCTTTGTAGTATAGTCTGAAGTCAGGGAGCCTGATTCCTCCAGCTTCATTTTTCTTCCTCAGGATTGCTTTGGCTTTTTGGCGTCTTTTGTGTTTCTACACAAATATATTTTTTCTTCATGTTTTGTGAAAAGTGCTATTGGTAATTGGCTAGGGGTTACATTTAATTTATAGATTACCTTGGGTAGTACAGTCATTTGGACCAGTATTGATTCTTGCAATCCAAGAGCATGGTGTATCTTTCCATCTGTTTGTGTCAACTTCAATTTCTTTCATCAGTGTCTTACAGAATACAGGTCTATTGTCTCTTTAGGTAAGTTTATTCCCAGGCATTTTATTCTTTTTGACGAGATGGTAAATGTAACTGTTTCCTTTACTTTCCTTCCTATTCTTTCCTTGTTAGGGTATAGAAATGCAATATATTTCTGTGTATTAATTTTGTATCCTGCAGTGTTACTAAAATCTCTGATGAGCTTTAGTAGTTTTCTGGTCATGCATTGAGGATTTTCTTTTTCTTCTATAAATTTTTAAAATTATATTTATTTTTTCAATGTTGCACCAATATCTGCTGTACAGCAAACTGACTCAAACATGAATATATATATACCTTTTTTTTTTATATAATTTTCCATCATGGTCTATCCCACGACATTGGATGTAGTTTCCTGTGCTATTCAGTAGGGCTTTATTGTTTCTTCATTCTAAACTTAATAGCTTTCATCTAACCACATAATACCAATCCATCCCACTCCCTGCCCCCCTACCTTAGCAATCACAAGTCTGTTCTCCATGCTTGTGAGTCTGTTTCTATTCTGCAGATAGGTTCATTTGTGTCACATTTTACTTTATTTATTTATTTATTTATTTATTTATTTATTTATTTATTTTGCTTTTTAGGGCTGTACTTGTGGCACATGGAGTTTCCGAGGCTAAGGGTTGAATTGGAGCTAGAGTTGCAGGTCTATACCACAGCCACAGCAGCATCAGATCTGAGCCATGTCTGCCATCTACACCACAGCTCATGGCAGTACTAGATCCTTAACCCACTGAGCAAGGTCAGGGATCAAAACTGTAACCTCATGGTTCCTAGTCAGATTCATTTCTGCTGTGCCATGACAGGAATTCCCCATTTGTGCCACATTTCAGATTCCACATACAAGTGATATCACATGGTATTTGTCTTTCTCTTTGTGACTTATTTAGTATGATAACTTTTAGTTGCATCCATGTTGCTGTGGATGGCATTATTTCATTCTTTTTATGGCTGTGTAATATTCCATTGTGTATATGTACCACATTCTTAATCCATTCATCTATCAATGGATGTTTAGATTGCTTCCATATCTTGGATTTTGTGAATAGTTCTGCTATGAACATATGGGTGCATGTATATTTTTGAATTTAATTTTTATCTAAGGGATAGATAGCCAGAAGTGGGATTCCTGGATTATACGATACTTCTGTACTTAGTATTCTGAGGAACCTCCATACTGCTTTCCATAGTGGTTGTGCCAATTTAACTTTCCACCAACAGTGTAGGAGAGCTCCCTCATCTCCACACCCTATCCAGCATTTGTTATTTGTAGACTTATTAATGATGTCTATTCTGAATAGTGTGAGGTGGTACCTCATTATAGTTTGGTTTTGTATTTTTCTAATAATTAGTGATGTTGAGCGTCTTTTCACATGCCTACTGGCCATTTATAAGTCTTTGGAGAAATGTCTGTTTAGGCCTTCGGACATTTTTTTTTTTTTTTTTTTTTACTGTGGTTTGTGGTTTGTGTTGAGTTGTATTAGTTGTTTGTATATTTTGGAGACTGAGCCATTGTAGGTTGCAGCATTTGTAAATATTTTCCCCTGTTCTGTAGTTTTTGTTTGTTTTTGGTGTTTTTTGTTTTTTTTTAAGGCATATAGAATTTCCCAGGCTAGGGGTTGAAATGGAACTGCAGCTGCCAGCCACAGGCACAGCAATGTGGGATCCAAGCTGTGTTTGTGACCTACACTACAGCTCATGGCAACACTGGATCTTAACTCACTGAGTGAGGCCATGGATTGAACCCATGTCTTCATGGATACTAGTTGCATTTGTAACCTGCTGAGCCACAATAGGAATTCCTTCATATTTATTTTTATTGTTTCCTTTGCTGTGCAAAAGCTTGCAAGTTTGATTAGTTATCAATAATTTATTTTTGTTCTCATTTCTTTGCCTTGGGATACTGATTTGTACCACTGATGTCACAGACTGTTTTGCCTGTGCTCTCTTCTAAGAGTTTTATGGTGTCATATCTTATGCTTTGTGTATGTACATGGTGTGAAGTTGTACCTTATTTATGAAGATTAATTGACCGTAGGGTCTGGGTTTATTTCTGGACTCTCAATTCTGTTCCATTAATCAATATGTCTGTTATTGTACAAATAACACTATTTGGATGACTTTAGCTTTGTAATAGTGTCTGAAGTCTGGGAGAGTTATGGCTCCTACAATTTTTTTTTTTTTTTATGTCCTGGGTAATTTGATAGGGATTATATTAAAGCTGTAGAGGACATTGGGTAGTATGGACATTTTAACAATTTTAATTCTTCCAGTCCAGGAGCCATGGGATATCTTTCTATTTAATTGAATCCTCTTTAATTTCCTTATCAGTGTTTTAAGTTCTTGGTGTAAATGTAAAGTCTTTCACCTTCTTGGTCAGGTTTATTCCTAGCGTTAGCTTTTTTTTTTTCTTGGTGCAATTTTAATTTTTTAATACAATCCCACTCCTGGGCATCTATCCAGAGGAAACCATGACTCGAAAAGACACATGTACTCTAGTGTTCATTGCAGCACTCTATGCAATAGCCAGGTCATGGAAACAATCTAAATGCCCATTGACAGAGGAGTGGATAGGGAAGATGTGGTACATACACACAATGGAATATTACTCAGCCATTAAAAAGAATGAATTACCAACATTTATAGCAACGTGGATGGACCTAGAAATTATCATGCAAAGTGAAACCAGTCAGACAATCAGACGGCAACACCCAATGCTACCGCTTACATGTGGAAACTAAAAAGACACAATGAACTTGTTTGCCGAACAGACAATGACTCACAGACTTTGGAAAACCTTGGTTTTTCAAATAAGAGAATCTGGGGGGTAGGGGAATGCACTGCAGGTTTGGGACACAAAATCTATCAGATTGATTTGTGATAATCTATGTACACCTATGATTGAAATAAAATTCATTTAAGTTAAAAAATAAAAATAAAAAATATTCCTCTTCTAATATTTCACTGTTAGTACACAGAAATGCAACTGATTCTGAAGGTTAATCTTGTACAAATTCGTCCATCAGTTCAAGTAGTTTTTATGTAGAGTCTTTAGTGTTTTCTTTGTATAGTATCATGTCATCTGCCTAGAGTGACAATTTTACCTCTTCTCTTCCCACCTGGATACATTTTACTTACTTATTATTTTTGTCTGATTGCTGTGGCTAGGACTGCCAATACTGTGTTGAATAAAAGTGGTGAGAGTGGGCGTCCTTGTCTTGTTCCAGATTTTAGCAGGAAGGCTTTCAGCTTTTCTCACTGAGTATGATATTACTGTGGGTTTGTCACAAATGGCTTTTATTATTTTGAGGTATGTTCCCTCTACACCCACTTTGGTGAGAGTTTTTTAAATCATGAATAGATGTTGGATTTTGTCAAATGCTTTTTTTCTGCATCTACTGAGATGATCATGTGGTTTTTGACTTTTCTTTTGTTAATATGGTGTCTGATGTTGATTAATTTGTGTATGCTGAACAATCCTTGTAAACTTGGGATGAATCCCACTTAGTCATGCTGTATAATCTTTTTTATATGTTGTTGAATTCTGATTGCTAAAATTTTTTTGAGAATTTTGGCATCTCTATTTATCAAAGATATTGGTCTATATTTTTTTGTGGTATTTTTGGTTTCGTTATTAGGGTGATGATAGTTTCATAGAATGTCTTTGGGAGGGTTCCTTCTTCAGTGCTTTGGAAAAGTTTAAGAAGGATCAGTATAAGTTACTCTTTGTATGTTTGGTAGAATTTGTCTGTGAAGCCATCTGGTCCTGAATTTTTGTTTGTAGGAAGTGTTTTTATGACATATTCAACTTCATTTCTAGTGATCAGTCTGTTCAGATTGTTTTCTTCTTGATTCAGTTTTGGTGAGCTGTAGGTCTCTAAAAAGTTTTCCATTTCTTCTAGGTTGTCAACTGTTTTGCATATAATTGTTCTTAGTATTCTCATGATTTTTTATATTTCTTCAGTATCCATTGAGATTTCTCCTTTTTCATTACTAATTTTATTTATTTGGATTTTCTCTCTCTTCTTGATGAGTCTGGCCAGAAGTCTGCCAACTTTGCCTTTTAAAGAACCAGCTCTTAGTTTTATTATTTTTTTTCTGTTTTTAATCTCTATTTTATTGATTTCTTCTTTGATCTTTATGATTTCCTTTTTTCTGCTAACTTAGATTTTGTTTCTTATTTATAATTTTTTAGGTGTTAGGTTAGATTGTTGATTTGAGTTTTTTTTTTTTTTTTTTTTTTTTTTTTTTTTTTTTTTTTTTTTTTTTTTTTTTTTTTTTTTTTTTTTTTTTTTTTTTTTTTTTTTTTTTTTTTTTTTTTTTTTTTTTTTTTTTTTTTTTTTTTTTTTTTTTTTTTTTTTTTTTTTTTTTTTTTTTTTTTTTTTTTTTTTTTTTTTTTTTTTTTTTTTTTTTTTTTT
>PVHT021183528.1:3098217-3121556 GCA_004024745.2 Catagonus wagneri
TTTTTTTTTTTTTTTTTTTTTTTTTTTTTTTTTTTTTTTTTTTTTTTTTTTTTTTTTTTTTTTTTTTTTTTTTTTTTTTTTTTTTTTTTTTTTTTTTTTTTTTTTTTTTTTTTTTTTTTTTTTTTTAGTTTGCTCCTTCAGGGGAGTTCTCCTATGCTTTTAACAGTGAATGGTTCCTGTGCTTCATTTTGCTTACATTTTTCTTACTCTCTGGTTTTAAGGGAAATAATTATCTTCTGAGTCTTGGAGGGCTTTTATTTGTGGGAGCATCCCTGAGTAGTTTGTGTGGTTTTCTCTTTTTTTTTTGGGGGGGGCATGAGGGCTCCTTTTGGTTTGGATGCTTAGTGTCTCTTTCTTCACTGTATACATGTCATAATTCCCTTGATAGGGGATATAAAGGTACATGGCCCACATGTGCTTCCAGTGAGGTTGGTGCAATGAGCAGCACCTGCAGGCAGCTCCCTGTTGCCAAGCCCTTGTTGGTGGTGGTTGCCCACCTAGAGGTGGGGGTGGGCTGCACCTGGTTGCAAGGCCCTTGGCAGTGGTAGTGGTTCTCAGGGAGTTGTGGCTGGTTTTTGGGCCCTTGGCTATGACAATGGTAGGGTGCGTGTGTTGCCATGGAGGTAGGGGCAATGGGCAGTGCTCCTTTGCAGGGCCCTCCACAGTAGTAACCCCTGGAGTGACTGGTACAGGAGGTGGTGCCTGGTCATGGGACCTTCACTAAGAGGCACGCCCATCTTTGGAGTTTTAGATGGCTGTGGTGGTTTGTACCTGCACCTGTAGCTTGTGCCAGAATAATCCTGCCCCCTGAAAGTCTGTGTGTGCAGAGAGAGAAATTCCTATGGTGGTCCTGCCCCCCTCCTCTCCCACTCCCCAATAATGGTGCCTTGCTTCTTGGTGGACCCAGGCCACCTCCTGCACTCTGTGGGCTGTGGTGTAGCACTGCCTAGCACCCTCAGTCTATTTCCACACAGCTAATCCTAGTCCTCCTTGCAGGTCTGACCTCTGAAGCCTGAGAGTAAACCCTGAGCCCCAAGTCGAGTGTCTCAGGCTGGGGTTAGCTGGGCAGTAGTACTGATAGGCTTTGTAGCTCTCTCCTTGCTTTGCTTCCCTAGCTACTGCACTTTTTTCCATGGCTTTGAGTACTACCCCCTCAATCCCAGCTGATCTCCCTGCCAGTTTGGTGGCCTCTCAGTGTGCAGATTCCTGTCCTCTTTCACAGCTCCCTGTCAGGAGTGTTGGTCCCATCCTGATTGCTTTTTTCCTTTTATCTTTCTCTCTCTCTCTTTTTTCCCCCCCTTTGTTCTACCCAGTCATGTGGAGATTTTCTTGCCCTTTTTGGAAGTCTGAGATCTTCTGCCAGTGTCCAGGAGATGTTCTGTGAGAATCTTTCTGCATGTACTTTTTTTTTTCAATGTGTTTTTGGAAGAATAACTCCATGTCCTACACCTCTGTTATCTTGATTCCATATATCTTTAGGATTTTCTATGTGTAGTATCATGTCATCTGCAAACAGTGACAGGTTTTTACTTTTTCTTTTCCACTTTGGATCACTTTATTTCTTTTTCTTCACTGATTGCTTCACTGATTGGCTAGGACTTCCAAAACTATGTTGAATGTAAGTGGAAAGAGTGGACATCCTTATCTTACTTCTGATCTTAGAGAAAATGCTTTCAGCTTTTCACCATTGAGATTGATGTTAGCTTTCATCTATCATATGTGGCATTTATTATGTTGAGGTAGCTTACTTCTATGCCTACTTTCTGGAGAGTTTTATCATAAGTGGATATTGAATTTTATCAAAAGTTTTTCCCACATCTATTGAGATGGTCATATTGTGTTTATCCTTCAATTTGTTAATGTGGTATATCACACCAGTTGGTGTGCGGATATTAAAAAAAATCATTGAATACCTGGTAAAATCTCACTTGATCATGGTGTATGATCCTTTAAATTTATTGTTGGATTGCATTTGGTAGCATTTTGTTGAAGACTTTGCATCAATGTTCTTAAGTGAATTGACTTATAATTTTCTTTTTTTGTGTTATCTTTGTCTGGCATTGGTATCGGTGTGATGCTTTCCTTAGAGAATGAGTTTGGTAATGTTGCTTCCTTTGCAACTTTCAGAATAGTTTTAGAATGATAGATGTTAAGTCTGAAATGCAAAACAAAAACTGCAGTGAAGTATCACTTCACATCAATTAGAATGGCCGTCATCAAAAATGTAAGAAATACTAAATGCTGGAAAGGGTGTGGGGGAAAAAGGGAATTCTTTCACTTTGTTGATGGAAATGTAAATTGGTATAACTACAGTGGAGAACTATGGAATTTTCTTAAAAAACTGAAAATAGGGGTATCATATGATCCTGCAATCCCACTCCTGGGAAAACAGCCAGATATAAACATAATTGGAAAAGATACATACACCCCAACATTCATTGCAGCTCTATTTATAATAGTCAAGACATGGAAGCAATCTAAATGTCCATCAACAGAGGAATGGGTAAAGAAGATGTGATACACATGTACAGTGGAACACTACTAGCCATAAAAAAAATGAAATAATGCCATTTTCAGCCACAAGAGAGGACCTAGAGATTGTCATACTAACTGAAGTCAGATGGAGAATGACATATATCATATGATATCACATGTGGAATCTAAAAGAAATGCTACAGATGCACTTAATTATAAAACAGAAATGGGTCCACAGACATAGAAAACAAAATTATGGTTACCAAAGGGGAGAAATATGGGGGGATGATTTAGGTAATTGAGGGTAACGTATATATATACTACTTTTTACAAAATAGATAACCAACAAGGACCTATCGTTTAGTATAGGGATCTGCACCCAATACTTTGTAATAACCTACATGGGAAAAGAATCTGAAAAAGAACACACATATATGTGTAAGTGTATGTGTGTGTGTGTGTATATATACATATATACATGTATATTTATATATATATATAAATAAAATGAATCACTTTGCTGTATACCTGAAATTAATACAATATTGTAAATCAAATATATTTTTTAAATTAAATAATTAGTTTTGATTTAAAGTTTAAAACAGCACTCCAGGACTTTGTACTCTTAATAGAGAGTAGGAAATCAGATCCCAATCTTGTACTATCTTACTTAATCACAAAATCTATTTTCTTAATTAAAATTCACCTTGAATTTAGCTAATCCTAGCCATACATTTTTTTTTTCCTTCAGGGCTCCTTTTAACAATCTTTCATCACTTTCTTTATGCATATTAGTTTGTCCCTTGTTTTTCCATCCCAAAGCAACTGGCTCTAAGACAAACTTATTTTCTTTCCCTCTTCATACCTTTACTGAAAACACACATTCTACTCTCCTGCTGTACACCAAATCCTGATTATTTCTATTAGTTTTTAATTACATGTTTAAATTAGAACCCTCAACTCTTAAAAGTCTTAATTTTTAGTGCAAACTAAGAAGCAAGCATTTATGAACCATTTTTTACATTAGCATTCTGTAGATTGGTGAACACAAATACCAGTGATTATTTCTATAAACAATTACTCTCTTATAGAGAACATCTCAGGGTGGCACCAAACATATTCATTAATAGTCCTAAATTCCTTTAGTTTCTGTTTGGTAATTCATGTCTCAGTATCTTATTTTATCTGGGAATGCCCTGGCTATTCAATAAAATTATCATTTCACTTAGCACAAATCTAATTTCAACTTGCCAAATATCTGGACAAATTATTATTTTTAAACTTATAGTTAATGAATTTTATTACAATTATAGGTGTACAAAAATCATCACAACTCAATTTGACAGCATTTCCGTCCCAAACCCTCAGTGCCTCCCGCCACCCCCCAGATTGTCTTATTTGGAAAACAAAGGTTTTCCAAAGTCTGTGAGTCATTGTCTGTTCTGCATAAAAGTTCATTGTGTCTTTTTAGTTTCCACATGTAAGCGGTAGCATTGGATGTTGCTGTCTAATTGTCTGACTGGTTTCACTTCACATGATAATTTCTAGGTCCATTCATGTTGCTATAAATGTTATTATTTCATTCCTTTTAATGGCTGAGTAATATTCCATTGTGTGTATGTACCATATCTTCCCTATCCACTCCTCTGTTGATGGGCATTTAGGTTGTTTCCATGACCTGGCTATTGCATAGAGTGCTTCAATGAACACTGGAGTACATGTGTCCTTTCGAGTCATGGTTTCCACTGGATAGATGCCCAGGAGTGGGATTGCTTGATCAAATGGTAATTCTATTTTGAGTTTTCTGAGGAATCTCCATACTGTTTTCCACAGCAGTTGCACCAATGTTCTTTCCCACCAACAGTGTAATAGGGATCCTTTTTCTCCACACCCTCTCCAGGACTTTTGTTTGTAGACATTTTGATGATGGCCATTCTCGACGGTACACAGTGGTACCTCAGAGTGGTTTTGATTTGCATTTCTCTAATAAGGAGCAATGTTGAACAGTTTTTCATGTGTTTATTTGCCATCTGCATGTCTTCTTTGGAGAACTGTCTGTTTAGACCTTCTGCCCATTTTTTGATGGGGTTGTTTGGTTTTTTTGGTATTGAGCTGTAGGAGGTGCTTGTAAATTTTGGAGATTAATCCCTTGTCAGTTGAATCATTTGTAAATATTTTCTCCCATTCTGTGGGTTGTCTTTTCATTTTGTTTAGGGTTTCCTTTGCTGTGAAGAAACTTTGAAGTTTAAGTAAGTCTCATTTGTTTATTTCTCTTTTTATTGTCCTTATTCTGACAGATGGATCTGAGAAGATGTTGCTATCATTTATGTCAGAGAGTATTTGGCCTATGTTTTCCTCTAAGAGTTTTATAGTATCTGGTCTTATATCTAGGTCTTTAATCCATTTTGAGTTTATTGTTGTGCATGTTGTTAGGAAGTGTTCTAATTTCATTTTTTTACATGTAGCTGTCCAGTTTTCCCAGCACCACTTATTGAAGAGGCTGTCTTTTGTCCAATGTATATTCTTGGCTCCTTTATCATAGATTAGTTGACTATAGATGCGTGGCTTTAATTCTGGACTTTCTATCCTGTTCCACTGATCTCTATTTCTGTCTTTGTGCCAGTATCATATGGTTTTGATGACTGTAGCTATGTAGTAGAGTCTGAAGTCAGGGAGCCTGATTCCTCCAGCTCCATTTTTCTTTTTCAGGATGTCTTTGGCTATTCTGGATTTTTTGTCTTTCCAAACAAACTTTAAACTATTTTGTTCTAGTTCTGTGAAAAAGGTCATTAGTAATTTGATAGGGATTGCATTGAATCTGTAGATTGCCTTGGGTAGTATAGTCAGGACAAATTATTCTTAAGTAAAAACTCCTAAAAATTTCATCCAACACCTCTTATCTCACTTGTATTTTACTCATAAAAATTTCATTATACCATA
Source organism: Catagonus wagneri (assembly GCA_004024745.2). Taxonomy (NCBI): domain Eukaryota; kingdom Metazoa; phylum Chordata; class Mammalia; order Artiodactyla; family Tayassuidae; genus Catagonus; species Catagonus wagneri. The sequence goes on from PVHT021183528.1 coordinate 3,103,633, forward strand.
TTTCTTCCTTGCTGACAAATTTTGTGACAGATATAAGATTTAACTTCTATTAAACCAAGGTGCAATAAATGTATTATAGTTAATGTTGACTCTAAAGACATGTCTATATTAATTAGATCAACAAATTTTAATACCAGCTACCAACTTGATATTGAATATTTTCCAGTTCATGAAAACCTGAAAGTCATTTTGTCTAGTTTTTTCATATTTAATTTGTAAGTGCTTACTTTTAAGTAAAATAGAGCTCTTTATAAACTCAATTTTGATAATACTTTCCAGAGGTAGAGATACCGCATATATATAATTTGTTTATGGATATTTTATTATTTTTTTCCATTATACCTGGTTTACAGTTTTCTGTCAATTTTTCAACTGTAGAGAGTGGTGACCTGGTTATATATATATATATATATATTCATCACAAATTATTAGACATAGTTCCCAGTGCTATACAGCAGGATTTCCTTGCTTTTCCATGCCAAAGGCAATAGCCTACAACTATTAACCCCAGACTCCATACCATCACACTCCCTCCCCCACCCTCTTGGCAACCACAAGTCTGTTCTCCAAGTCCGTGATTTCCTTTTCTGTTAAAAGGATCATTTGTGCAGTATATTAGATTCCGGATATAAGTGTTATGGTATTTATCTTTCTCTTTCTGACTTCCTTCACTCAGTATGAGGATCTCTAATTCCATTCATGTTGCTGAAAATGGCCTTATTTTATTCTTTTTTATGGCTGAGTGGTATTCCATTATGTATATATACCACATCTTAATCCAGTCATCTGTCAATGGACATTTGGGTTGTTTCCATGTCTTGGCTATCATGAATAGTGCTGCAATGAGCATGTGTGTGCAAGTGTCTTTTTCAAGAAAATTTTTGTCCGGATATATGCCCAAGAGTGGGATTGCTGGGTCATATGATAGGTCTATGTATAGTTTTCTAAGGTACCTCCATACTGTTTTCCATAGTGGTTGTACCAGCATACATTCCCACCAACAGTGCAGGAGGGTTCCCCTTTCTCCACACCCCCTCCAACATTTGTTCTTTGTGGACTTATTAATGATGGCATTTCTGACTGGTGTGAGGTGGCATCTCCTGATTTGCATTTCTCTAACCATCAGTGATGTTGAGCATTTTTTCATGTCCTTGTTGGCAATCTGCATATCTTCTTTGGAGAAATGTCTATTCAAGTCTTTTGCCCATTTTTCAACTGAGTGGTTGACTTTTTTGCTGTTGAGTTGTATAAGTTTGTATATTTTAGAGATTAAGCCCTTGTCGGTTGCATCATTTGACACTATTTTCTCCCATTCTGTAAACTGTCTTTTTGTTTTCTTTTTGGTTTCCGTTGCTGTGCAAAAGCTTGTCAGTTTGATTAGTCCCATTGATTTATCTTTGCTTTTATTTCTGTTGCTTTAGGAGACTGACCTGAAAAAATATTTGTAAAGCTGATGTCAAAGAATGTTTTGTTAATGTCCTCTTCCAGGAGTTTAATGGGTGTCTTGTCTTATATTTAAGTCTTTAAGCCATTTTGAGTTTATTTTTGTGCATGGTGTGAGAGTGTGTTCTAGTTTCATTGACTTGCATGCAGCTGTCCAGGTTTCCCAGAAATACTTACTGAAAAGACTGTCTTTTTCCCATTTTATGTTCTTGCCTCCTTTGTCAAAGATCAATTGACCATAGGCGTCTGGGTTTATTTCTGGATTCTCTATTCTGTTCCATTGGTTGGTATGTCTGTTTTGGTACCAATACCACACTGTCTTGATTACTGTGACCCTGTAATATTGCCTGAAGTCTGGGAGAGTTATGCCTCTTGCTTGGTTTTTGTTCCTTAGAATTGCTTTGGGGATTCTGGGTCTTTTGTTGTTCCATATAAATTTTTGGATTGTTTGTTCTAGTTCTGTGAAGAATATCATGGGTAATTTAATAGGGATTGCATGGAATCTGTAGATTGCTTTGGGTGGTATGGCCATTTTTACAGCATTAATTTTTCTGGCCCATGAGCATGGGATATCTTTCCATTTCTTTGTATCTTTGATTTCCTTGATTAATGTTTTATATTTCTCGGCATATAACTCTTTCATCTCTTTGGTCAGGTTTATTCCCAGGTATTTGATTTTTGGGGGTGCTATTTTAAAAGGTATAGTATTTTGGTATTCTTTTTCTAATATTTCACTGTTAGTATACAGAAATGCAATTGATTTCTGAAGGTTAACCTTATATCCTGCTATTTTGCTGAATTTGTTGATCATTTCAAGTAATTTTGGGCTTGAGTCCTTGGGGTTTTCTATATATAGTATCATGTCATCTGCATAGAGTGACAGTTTTACCTCTTCTCTTCCTATTTGGATGCCTTTTATTTCTCTTGTTTGTCTGATTGCCGTGGCTAGGACTTCCAATACTATGTTGAATAACAGTGGTGAGAATGGGCATCCTTGTCTTGTTCCTGATTTTAGTGGGAAGGCTTTCAGCTTTTCTCCATTGAGTGTTATATTTGCTGTGGGTTTGTTGTAAATGGCTTTTATTATGTTAAGGTATCTTCCCTCTCTCCCCACTTTGGTAAGAGTTTTGATCATGAATGGATGTTGGACTTGTCAAATGCTTTTTCTGCATCTATTGAGATGATCATGTGGTTTTTGACTTTTGTTAATGTGGTATATGATGTTGATTGATTTGCATACAGTTTACCATCCTTGTGCACCTGGTATGAATCCCACCTGGTTGTGGTGCATGCTGTTGGATTTGGTTGGCTAAAATTTTGCTGACAATTTTTGCATCTATATTCATCAAAGATATTGGCCTATAGTTTTCTTTTTTTGTGGTATCTTTGTCTGGTTTTGGAATTAAGGTGATGGTGGCATCATTGAATGTCTTTGGGAGTATTCCTTCTTCTTCAACCTTTTGGAACAGTTTAGGGAGGAGGGGTATGAGTTCCTCTTTGTATGTTTGGTAGTATTTGCCTGTGACGCCATCTGGTCCTGGACTTTTATTTGTAGGGAGTGTTTTTATGACATACTCAATTTCATTTTTAGTGATCGGTCTGTTCAGTTGATCTATTTCTTCTTGATTCAGTTTTGGGAGGGTGAAAGTCTCTAAAAAGTTGTCCATTTCATCTAAGTTGTCAAATTTTTTGGCATACAATTGTTCATAGTATTCTCTCATGGTTTTTTGTATTTGGGTAATATCCATTGTGACTTCTCCTTTTTCATTTCTTATTTGAGTTTTTTCTCCTCTTAGTGAGTCTAGCCAGAGGTTTGTCAATTTTGTTTACCTTTTCAAAGAACCAGCTCTTGGTTTTATTGATTTTTTTCTATTGTTTATTGAATCTATTTTATTGATTTCCTCTCTGATCTTTATGATTTCATTCCTTCCGCTGACTTTAGGTTTTGCTGTTTACAAATATTTAAACAGACAATACTAGAGACCTCATAGCTTCATTTAAAGCTTAGTTATGGGGAGTCCCGTTGTGGCACAGTGGTAACGAATCTGACTAGGAACTATGAGGTTGTGGGTTCATTCCCTGGCATCACTCAGTGGGTAAACGTTCTGGTGTTGCTGTGAGCTGTGTTGTGATTGCAGACGCGGCTCAGATCTGGCATTGCTGTTGCTCTGGTGCAGGCTGGCAGCTACAGCTCTGACTAGACCCCTAGCCTGGGAACCTCCATATGCAGCGGATGTGGCCCTGAAAAAAAAGGACAAAAAAATCTTAGTTATGAATCAGGTATTATTTTATAACCTTACTGGTTTACAAATAACAGTTGGGATACATTAAATTTGTTTGCTTAGATTGAGGCAGAATAATAACTCAGGTAGTCAGTATAGGAGTTTGGGCTTCGATGTATTCTTTGATATGGCCATGGATTAACATTTGTGGCTTAAAGGCTCCAGAGAGTAACATCCCCGTAGGCCTTGTTTGCCATAGAAAGTGTAACTATGCCCACTTGGACCTTATTCTCTAATCCACTCCTCAATTGATAAAAAAAGAATGAGAGGAATGGTGACTCAGTCTAAGGGAAGAGAAGGGCAAAGAAATCATAAAACTTATGGGACATTTCCACCCCTAAAACCCGTATTTGACAAGAACTGATATAGGTAATTGGGCAAGGCCAATGGGAGAAAACCACATCTTTCTGGACCCCATGTTGGTACTCCCCTATGTTTAAGGGAAAAAAAAAAAAACTATAGCACAATAGAGAGTGGGAGGTCTTCTCCCCCTTTCCAGCAGCCCTGGGAGCTATTTGCTTTCCAGTAATAAAGACTTGGTTTGCTTGCTGCCTGTGTGTTCGTTAAGTTCATCCTTTGGTTGCATGAACAAGAACCTGGATTCCGATAACAACTTTCCTGCATCAGGATGACTAAGGCTTTACTATTTGTGGAAAAAATCTTTTAAGATTTGTATTTGTCCTTGGGGGGAAAACAGAGAAAAACTCTAAAGAGGATATGAATTAGATCTTCAGCTGAAGGAGGCTTTCCAGTGGTTGAAATTTTAAAACTTCCACCTTATCATCCCCCAGCCCCCACCCTTGGTTTTAGGTTCTGCCTTATTGAGCTAATTAGATTCAGTCTCAGGTTCCTGTGGCTATATTTACATTCTGGTTTGTAGAAACTTGCAGTACAAAGACAGTTGCTTTTAATCCTCCCCCTCACTGGTCTGTCACATAAAGGATACTAAACAATTGATATGCCTAACAATTGATATTTTATATCACTGAGAAGATTTCTAACTAAACTTTAGAGTTTCATGCCTTTCAAAAGCTGGTATAAAGCATTCTGCAAGACCATCTCTCTGAGTTTACATGGCATGCATAAAGGCTGAGTGTTGACTGGTCTCTGTATGGGGGATATTCAGTATCCTGTTGGTTCTCAGGCAAGATACCTCATTTGCATGTGGGACAGATTATAGGGAAGTTCCCCATCCCCCCAGAGTCCTTTGATGGTGTGCCTGCTCATGTGTATATTGCCCCTTTAAAGGAGGATGAGGAGTGCGCCACATACCTTTCCTACTTTGCAGTAGGAAGGATGAGGTCAGGTTGCTCAAAGAGGGGGGAGGGGTATGACAGTGAGATGGGTAATAAGGGTCTAATAATTCTTATCTTGGCCAGAGGCTTTGAGTTTAATAGCCTTAAAGGGGACTTGAAGCCAAACAGGTAACATCATATCAAATTATTGTGTTACTCTCATAAATATCCATTTATTTCTTTTTAAATAAGCAAATGAAGATTTCTTTATCCATTTGAGATAAATCCTTTTAAAATTTTCTGCATTGTTAGAAAAAGTATCCAGATTTTCCTTACAGGTTTTTTTTTTTTCCCTGTTAACAATTATTCAAAAAAAATTTTTTTTAGGGTTGTACCTGCATCATGGAATTTCCCACACTAGGGATCAAATGAGAATTACAGCTGATGCCACAGCCACAGCAATGAGGAATCTGAACTGCATCTGAGATCTTGAAAGGCCCGCGCTCATGAGACCCCCTCTCAACGAGCACACCAGAGTCAAAAGTCAAAACCAAAACGGCAAGGGTCCTTTATTGCATGTTCGAACCTGGACCCCTGCGCACTCGTTACCGGTGATGCAAAGAGGTCCCGACTGCAGTGAGTACAGGGTTTTTATGGGCACACACAAACAAGTCGGGGGCTTAGGGGAGGTTTTCAAAGGAGAGGGATGCCGATTGGCTGATATTTGAATTGGGACACCATCTGCTATATGATTGGCCTGGGATTGCGCGATCGATATTCAGCAAGCAAGCAGGTTTACAGAAGCAGATGTGGCGGTTAGTGACTGGCTATACAGGACTTTTGAAAGTTGCAGACCTGGGGGAGATGGAAAATTTCCTAAATGGCAGCCTGTTATGTCTTAGCCGGTTTTATTGACCCTTTGTTGAGAAACACTGTCACAACTAATATTTAGCAAGCAAGCGATGTTACAGAAGCGAGAAGGGAGCGTTAAGTTTCAATTGCCTTAGGTTTCGTTTCTCAATCTACACCACAGCTAATGGCAACACCGGATCCCTGACCCACTGAGCAAGGCCAGGGATCAAACACATGGCCTCATGGATACTAATCAGATTTGTTTGTGCTGTGCCACAATGGGAACTCCTTTAATGTTTTTAATAACATCTGTAAGATCTGTTGAAGGGAAGCAAAAACCACAATTAAAGCTTCCCAAATCTGTTTTTCTTAATTTGTTTTTGAACTAAAGTTCTTAAGTTAATCATTAGATATATTTATTTTATTTTCCATCTTTAATTTAATTTCTATATATAGGTACCAATAAAACAGTTTTTATGATTTTTATTTTTTCCATTATAGTTGATTTAGTGTTCCATCAATTTCAACCGTAAAGTGACCCAGTCATACATATATATACATATTATTTTTCTCACTTTATGCTCCATCATGTTACATCACAAGTGACTAGATATAGTTTCCCTGTGCTATACAGCAGGATCCCATTGCTTAGCAACTCCAGGTGCAATAGTTTGCATCAATTAACCACAAACTCCCAGTCCATCTCACATCCCACTCTCTTCCTCCCCATTGGCAACCATAAGTCTGTTCTTGCAGTCCATGAGTTTCCTTTATGTGGAAGGGTTCATTTGTGCTGTATATTAGATTCCAGGTATGTGATATCACATGGTATTTGGCTTTCTCTTTCTGACTTACTTCACTTAGACTGAGAGTCTCTACTTCTATCTATGTTGCTGTAAATGGCATTATTTTGTTCTTTTTTATGGCTGAGTAGTATTCCATTGTGTTATATGTACCACATCTTCTTAATGCATTCATCTGTCAGTGGGCATTTAGGTTGTTTCTCTGTCTTCACTATTGCGAATAGTGCCCCTATGAACATAAGGGTGCATGTATATTTTTCAATGAAAGTTTCAACCAGATATATGCCCAAGAGTGGGATTACTGGGTTACATGGTAGTTATATATTTAGTTTTCTGTGGTACCTCCATACTGTTTTCCATAGGGGTTGTAACACCTTACATTCCCACCAACAGTTTAGAAGGGTTTCCTTTTCTGCACACCCTCTCCAGCATTTGTTATTTGTGGACTTATTAATAATGGCCATTCTGATTAGTGTGAGGTGGTACCTCATGGTAGTTTTGATTTGCATTTCTCTAATAATTAGTGATGTTGAGTATTTTTTCATGTACTTTTTGGTCATCTAAAACAGCTTTTTAATTATGAGAGTTCTCTAAAAATTTACCAGTTTAGAAGTTTATCCAATTTAAAGGATACCAGCATTTGGTTACTGATACATATTAATAGTGATTCAAATCAACAAGACACAATAGGCTTCCTCATAAGGGAGTGAAAAGAATGGCACCTAAGTATCTGGATTATCCAGTGTAAATGAAAGATCCATAAAATTTACTTCCCAAAAGAGTATAGCAGAGATCAAGTTTTCAAAACACACACACACAGAACTCCCCAAGAAGATCAAGTAGAATATTTACATCTCAAAGACACAGTAAGAGAAATGCAAGTTCCTCCTAGAAGGCCTTTTTTTAAACTCAGAATTCTGAAAACATATTTTTATCAAGCCAGCTTCTTAAACTTAACTACTTATGCAATAAATGAGTCCCTTCATTTTCTGGGTGAGATTTTCTTTAATTTCCAATTAAGTCTTTTAAGTTTTATATGTGTATAAACCTAGCTGGGATATTAGTTGGAGGCTGACAATTTGTCATTGCTTTTTGTTTTGAAGGATTTACTCCCCATTCAGAGGGCAGTTTGTCAAGACAAAATCCCTCCTGTAACCAATTCAATGAAAAATGATAGGCCAGTCTTTGCCCAGTTGTCATGGTCTGTGCACATGGGTCAGAGAAAAGAATTTTCCAGATTCAAAAAGAGAACAAAAGACAAGTTTGTTCAGGCTGGAGATGCTGTTAACACAGTGTGATGACTTCCTGATAATCTGGGAGAGCTGCCCCTGGGCACATGGTAGTGTTTTCACAGCCCGGAAACAAAAGAGAGGGGAGAGGTCTTATCATATGCCTGTTAACTCGCTGATTGGTAGCAGAAAGATGGGGTCTTCTGATACACTCTCTGGCTGGTTGGGGACATATTTTGCCCATATAGGCTTGTGGTTAGGAGTGGGCCATATACCTTTCCTAGCAGGGGGAAGGAAGGAGAGGGCCAGGTTGCTCAAAAGGGGGTGGAATTACAATGAGAAGGGTGGAGCTATGTTAAGGGCCTGGTAATTCTGGTCTTGTCCAAAGACTTTGAGTTCCCACACTAATTACCTAGTCCAACCCTATTCAGCATTTAACTGAGCAAAGTCTTCCCAGTCTTTAAACCAAGGATAAACCACTCAATGTCTAACTGAGCAAAAATCTTCGCAGTGTCTCTTACACTGAGGACAACCCAGGTCTATCTTCTTAGAAACTAAGTTTCATGGATAACATCCTCCTCCAGAGAGGAGTTTAACACCACTGAATAAAACTTAGGATCATCAGCCAGTAACAGGTGATCCTGGAACCAGGAGAGTTTCATCTAAATTTGTCTGGACCCTCTAAGGAGACAGAAGGGCACAAGCCACCTCTGCTGGTACCCAGGCTCCCAGCCCTCATACAGTTCAGGCAAAAGTGATAAGTCTGCTCTGGGCCCCTTATTCAACTGTTCTTTGTACACTAGTAAGTTTATTGTAATACATGATTCATAACCGATTTTTTAAGTGAAAATATGAAATCTCTAATATTATTTATTTATATGTTTATATCCACATTGTTGACTGAAAAAAAAGTACAACCTAAAAGAGATTTATGTTTTGTTCAGTGAACATTCTTAGAACTTCAAGCCCAACAGAGAGCATCTAAGGTTACGCTGAGAAACTTTTCCAAAGAGGAAGGGGTGGGGTGGGGAAGAAGCCAGGATATATAGGAGTTTTTGCAACAGCACCCGGTAGTTGGAACAAAAGATTACTCTTTTGCTTTTTTTTTTTTTTTTTAGGGCCGCACTGGTGGCATATGGAGGTTCCCAGGCTAGGGGTCGAATCAAAGCTGCAGCTGCCAGCCTACGCCATGGCCACAGCAACGCCAGATCTGAGTCATGTCTGTGACCTACACCACAGCTCATGGCAATGCTGGATCATTAACCCACTGAGTAAGGCCAGGGATTGAACCCGCAACCTCATGGTTCCTAGTCGGAATCGTTAACCGCTGCGCTATGATGAAAACTCCAAAAGATTACTCTTAATAAGAGTAAATGAGTTATCTCAAATTAAGGAATTTAGTGCTTTTCTATGTCTGGGAAAATGTAAGAGTCTGGGCTCACTGAAATCATTCTTTCGATATGCACCTCAGAGATCTGGGGGCAGTATCCTGTATTTTCTCATCCTGAGTTTCCTCAGTATGCAACACTAGCGGTGACTATGGTCTGATGACTCCTGGATGGTAGGCATTCCTTTTTTTTCTTCCCGAGTTCCCTCAGGGATTACCACTGGGGCTGCTGTAATGTGATGGCTGATTGCTGTGACATTGTTTGTTTACTGATATTCCAGACAATATTTTATTTCTCAATATTAAATATATGATATATCTTTATCAAAATTGAATTTATAAAGAACGCTATTTAAATGACTTAGAAGACTTAAAATCTTACAAATTAATTACAAAAGCAGCTTTACAAAGTGAGTTTCAAGTCCATGTGAATGGGAAAATAATATCAAGTTAACATCTGGTATTAAGGTTAGTTTAAGTTTGTTTATCTAATTAATATAGATAGGTCTTTAAAGTCATCAGTGTTAAACATAATACTTTTATTGCACCTAGTTTTGTTGCTGGATTTGGCCTCTGTCTGCCGGTGCTGAATTGAAATGCAGAGACAGAGTTTTGGGTAAAGGAGAAAAAATAGCTTTATTGCTTTGCCAGGCAAGGAGGGTCACAGCAGGCTAATGCCTTAAAGACTGTGCCCCCCCCCAAAGGATTGGGGAAAGTTTTATAGTTAAAAGGAGAAAAACAGGTTTTCAGATAGGAATCAGAATGGGCACAAATATGCATTCTTCTTTCTTTGAGGGAATCTTAGTCATCAAAGCTGGAGTCAGGAGATCCCGGCCTGATCATGATGGTGTTATTCTGGGTTATTGCCTAGAATAACAGTATTTGTGAAAAGGGCATATTGATTAGAAATTAGAACAAACTAGGAAAGTTCCTGAAAAACATCATGTGCGAATAATCTTTAACCCACAGGCAATTAGGCTCAGGGTGCCTAATCTTTAGCTTATGGGTGATTATGTTTAGGTTGCAGTTAAGTCAGGGAGAAGGACAAGGAAGGGCTCTTAAGCTGTTTAATTTTAAAGTATTAATTTCTAAAGGAAGCAGAAGGAATATAACATTTCCCTTAGGCATGTGAAATGCCTATATTATTATGTGTATCCCTTGACCAGGGAACCAGGATCCTGCACCAAGGCTGTGCTATTGATGCTTGAAGCTTCCTTCCCTGATCAGCAACTGTCTGAACCTGTCCCTAGGAACTCAGGGAAGATCATGGTGGCTGAACAAGGCCCATTTCCTAAGAACAAGAAATAGGGGACATAGAAAGGCTCTTGCACCCAAGGAGTCTCACAGGGCTCTGTCTGGTTTCAGTTTTAATGTAAGTTAAGTAAAATTTTGCTATATCTGTTGCAAATTTATGGGCCAGGAAAATAACTTGGTATGATAAAATTTTAATGAGTGTGTTAAATACAAGTGAGATAAGAGCTGTTGGATGAACTTTTTAAGAATAATTATATCTTAGCAATGTCTGCTTAATAATAATCTATCCAGGGAGTTCCCACTTTGGCACAGTGGGTTAATGATCCAGCTTATTAGAGGTACCAGTTGGACCCCTGACCCAGTACAGTGGGTTAAGGATCCACTGTTGCTGTAGCTGTGGGGTAGGTTGCAGCTCTGGCTCCAGCTCAGATTTGATTCCTGGCCCAGGAACTTCTATATGACACAGGGTGGTTAAAAAACAAACAAAAAAAAATTTCTCCAGATATTTGGCAACTTGAAATTTACAGTAGTGCCAAGTGATTGAAGTTTATTCAATAGCTAGGTCATTCCCAGATACAGATACTGAAGTATGAATTACTAGAGAAACTAAAGGAATTTAGGACTATCAATTAATATGTTTGGTGCCACCCTGAGATGTTCTCTATAAGAGAGTAACTGTTTTTAGAAATGATCACTAGTATTTACATCCACCAGTCTATAGAATGCTAATGTAAAAGATGGTTCATTATGCTTGTGACACCGGAAAGATGATACCTGAATCTGGGTTCTTGTCCACGGTGATCAAAGAATGAACTCCGTGAACACACAGACAGCAAGCAAGCAAAATTTTTATTAAAGGAAAGCAAAAAGCTCCCAGGGCTGCTGGGAGTGGGGAGAAAAGCCCCTGCTCTCTATTGTCCTATAGGAATTTTTATCTCTTAAGGTGGGGAGGAGCAGCAACGTGGGGTCCAGGAAGAGGTGGTTTTTTCCCATTGGCCTTGCTCAAGTACCTGTATCAGTCTTTGTCCAATAGAAGTTTTAGGGTTGGAAATGTCCCATAAATTTTATGAGTTATTTTTGTCCTTTTCTTCCATTAGATTAAGTCACCATTCCTCTCATTCCTTTTCTATCGGTTGAGAAGTGGGCTATAGATATGCATTTCCTATGGTAAACAAAGTCTGTGGGGAGTATGCATTTCCTATAATAAAACAGGGCCTGTGGAGGTGTTACTCCCTGGAGCCCTCAAGCCACAAATGTTAATCAATAGCCATATCAAAAGAATGCAGGGAAGCCCATTCTCCTACACTGACTACCTGAGTTAATATTCTGCCTCCTAGTTTTCACTAAAAATCAAGGTTTTTAAGAGTTGAGGATTCTAATATGAACATATAATTAAAACTAATAGAAATGATGAGACATTTCAGTATATAGTAAGAGATTAGAATGTATGTTTTCAGTAAAGAAGACATGAGGAACTGAAATGTATTTTATTAGGGAAAAGAAAGTAAGTTTGTCTTAGAGCTAGTTGCTTTGGAATGGAAAAATAAAGGAAAAACTAATATGGAAACAAAGTGATGAAAGATTGTAAAAAAGAACCCTGATAAAATACCACAAAGTTTATGATATTTTATGGTATTTTATTACAGTAATCTCAGAAAACTAGTAAACAAGTTTTACATACTTTATGGAACTGAAACTCATAAATCAACAAGAAAAATATTAAAAAACTAGCCATGGTTAGAAAACTTGCCCCAACAGTATAAAAGACATTGTCTATGTGATTGATATCCTATAAGATCCCTTAAATAAACCTAGTTGCTATTATAACTAGCTCATTGGTCTGTGGTTAAATTAACTTGTGACTGCTACTCAAAACTATTTATTTTTTAAGGATTATATTTTTTTAATTAAAATATAGTTAATTTACAATGTGCCAATATCTGCTGTACAGCAGAGACCCAGTCATCTCCCTCCCTCTCTCTCTCTCTCTCTCTCTCTCTCTATATATATATATATATTTCCTTTTATCTTCTATCATGGTCTATCCCAAGAGACTGGATATAGTTCCCTATGCTATACAGCAGGACCTCATTGCTCATCCGTTCTAAATGAAATAGTTTGCATCCACTAACCCCACACTTCCAGTCCATCCTGCTCCCTATGCCCTCTTCCCAGACAACCACAAGTCTGTTCTCTATGTCCATGAGTCTGTTTCTGTTCTGTAGATAGGTTCATTTGTACCATATTTTAGATTCGACATATGAGATATCATATTTTATTTGTCTTTCTATATCTGACTTACTTCACTTAGTATGAGACTCTTTAGACCTTTAGACCCATCCATGTTGCTGCAAATGGCATTATTTCATTTTTTTTTTTTTATGGCCGAGTAGTATTGCATTGTATATATGTACCACATCTTAATCCATTCATCTGTTGATAGACATTTAGGTTGTTTCCATATCTTGGCTATTGTGAATAGTGCTCCCGTGAACATAAAGATGAATTTGTCTTTTTTTTTTGTCTGGATATATGCCCAGGAGCGGGATTGCCAAATCATATGGTAGTTCTATATTTAATTTTATGAGAAACCTCTAAACGGTTTTTCATAGTGTTTGTACCAATATATATTCCCACCAACAGTGTAGGAGTGTTCCTTTTTCTCCATACCCTCTCCAGAATTAGTTTTAGATTTCTTAATGATGCCCATTCTGACCAGAGTAGGGTGGAACCTCATTGTTTGGATTTACCTTTCTCTAATAGTTAATGACGCTGAGCATCTTTTCATGTGCCTGTTGGCCATCTGTATGTCTTTGGAGAAATGTCTATTTAGGTCTTCTGTCCATTTTTTTTTTTGATTGGGTTGTTTTTTGTTGAGTTGTATGAACTGTTTGTATATTTTCCATATTGAGCCCTTGTTTGGTTGCATCATTTGCAAACATTTTCTCCCATTCCACAGGTTGCCTCTTTTCTTTCTTCTTTTTTTAATGGTTTCCTTTGCTGTGCAAAAGCTTATAAGTTAGATAAGGTCCCATTTGTTTATTTTTGTTTTTATTTTTATTGCCTTAGGAGACCGACCTAAGAAAACATTTGTACAGGTTATGTCAGAGAATGCTTTGCCTACATTCTCTTCTAGGAATTCTGTAGTGTCGTGTCTTATTTTAAGTCTTTAAGCCATTTGAGTTTATTTTTGTGCATGGTGTGAGGGTCTGTTTTACTTTCATTGATTTACCTGCAGTTGTCCAGTTTTCCCAGCACCACTTGCTGAAGAGACTTTCTTTTTCCCATTTTATATTTTTGTTTCCTTTGTTGAGATTAATTGACCGTAGGTGTCTGGGCTCAGAGAATACTTCTGTTATTACTGATTTCTCATACTGAAATGAAATACTACTAAACATCAGAATGGGCCAGACTGAAATCTGATAAATTAGCTTGAATCATAAAAAGCTGCCATTTTTTGTAGTTTGAAAAATGGTTGCATACTGACATTTTCATATGGTTCAAATTTAATGACCAATAGGATTTATTCAAGGGAAAAAATGCTCTGTAAATAACTGATAGTTTCATTATTATTCCCTTCCTTTAATGGGTTTTGTCAAGACTTTTCAGTGTTTAGAGTACAATTCTTCGGCAGTGACAGTGTCTTCTATGAATAAATCATACACTTCACAACACACTACACCGAGAAGAAATAGAGCAACAGATAAAATAAGGTACAGAACTATTAGGAATGCCTGATCCTATTCATAAGTTCTCATCACTGGCTGATTTAATTTTCTCTTGGACAAAATGATCTTATTCTGGCAATGTTCTGAAGTAAAACCATAAACATTGATGCATGTTCAAACAAAAGTGAGATCTGGTTCATTAAAAAGTGCTTACCAGCTGACAACATACACTCAGCTGGTTGTTTTTATATATGATTCAGAGGCAAGATATAAACATGAATTGCAGAAGGAAAACAACTTGGGATAGTTATCTTCTGGAATACCATAACACTGCCATCCACAGGCCATTTTCAAAGATTTTTCTGCCAGTATGAACTCAAATACAGATTTCTTTTATGTCAAATTTTAGCAATATTATGCACAAATGGATATACTCAATTTTTAAATTAAAATACCATAATGAAAAGTTAGGGAATCTGAAAGATACAAGTTTTCATAGCTAAACTGTTTCATACATTACATTGATCTTTTTCTTAAATAGTGTATATTTAAATAATTGTATTTATAAATGTAGATAAATTATAATGTATTTCCCAAATTTAGATAACTATAAAATTCATGTCTCAAATATAACTAAAGGAATTTGATAAAATATACTTTGCATGTAATTATAATACATTGAAAGAAGTAAGATGAGTGAATTATTGAGTGGCTGTTTTTTTGAAAAACAAAATTATACCAAGAAGTAGAAGATATCAAAGAATGACTAACATATGGATAGCCTCTCCCAAAGCAGAGATATAAAAGCAGTATTGTAAAATAGCAAGTTGAAAAATGGAGATTATAGTCCTATACACTGTTATTGATATATTATTGGTGATCTCAATGAGTTTTTATACACTTATTAACTGAAATTATTTATTGTGGGTTTTATTTTTTTGAAACTATAGTTTAATTGTATGATACAGTTTGGTAAGGGTAATCAGAGAAAGTGATGTCTAAAAATTACTACTGACATATCTAATTGAATATGAGATATCTATTGAAAATGAGATTGTTTTAAGTTGTTGGTTTCTTAACTGCACGTGCATCTGCAGTGTCCTGCATTTGTGCTCTCTTCTCATGATTTCTGATTTTGGTAGCACAATTGTGCATGGATGATTTAGTATTTTTATTGTATATATGCCTTTACTGGTGAGCCTTGTCATTTGTGGTGTTTTTATTTCTGGTTGTAGCCTTTCCTTTTCTGCCTAGAGAAGTTCCTTTAGGATTTGTTGTAAAGCTAGTTTAGTGTTACAGAAATCTCTTAGCTTCTGCTTATCTGTAAAGGTTTTGATCTCTCCTTCAAATCTGAATGAGAGCCTTGCTGGGTAAAGTAATCTTGGTTGAAAGCTTTTCCCTTTCAGCACGTTAAGTATATCATGCCACTCCCTTCTGGCCTGCAGAGTTTCAGCTGAAAAATCTGCTGATAACCTTACTGGGGTTCCTTTGTATGTCATTTGTTTCTTATTGGGGTTCCTTTGTATGTCATTTGTTTCTTTTCCCTAGCTGCTTTCAATATTTTCCCTTTGTCTTTAATTTTGGTCATTTTGATTAATATGTGTTGTGGGGTGTTCCCCCTTGGGTTTATTTTATATGGTACTCATTGCGCTTCCTGGATTTGAGTGAGTGGTTCCTTTCCCATATTAGGAAAGTTCTTGGCTATTATCTCTTTGAATATTTTTTCTTTCCCCTTCTCTTTCTCTTCTCCCTCTGGCACCCCTATAATATGGATGTTGGTGCATTTAACATTGTCCCAGAGTTCTCTGAGACCCTCTTCATTTCCCTTCAATCTTTTGTCTCCTTTCTCTTCCACATTAGTGATTTCCATAATCAGTCCTCCACCTCACTGATTTGTTCTTCTACCTCCTGTATTCTACTGTTGGCTGCTTCTAATGAATTTTTTATTTGTTATTGTATTTTGCATCTCTTCTTGCTTAATTTTTACATCTTGTATTTCTTTGCTCAGTGTTTCCTGCAAACTATCAATCTTTGCCTCCAGTTTATTTCCAATGTCTTGCATCATCTTCAGAATCAACAGTCTAAAGTCTCTTTCTGAGAGGCTGATAATCGCCTCATCACTGTGCTGTTTTTCTGGGCTTTTTTTCTTTCTCCCTTATCTGAGTTATAGTTTTCTGTCTTTTCATTTTTATAGGTTTTTGGTGTGGTGTCCTTTTTGCAAACAATAGAGTTGTAGCCACTCTTACTTCTGGTGTTTGCGTCCCTTGTGGCTGAAGTTGGTATTGGGGGAGAAGCTTGCTGTAGGCTTCCTGATGGCAGGGACTGGAGTCTGCCCATTGGTAGGTGGGGCCAATTCCTATCCCTCTGGTGGATGGAGCTTTGTCTCAGGGTGAGATTAGAGGTGGCTGTGTGCCTGAGGGGTCTTTAGGCAGCCTGTTTAATGGTGGGTGGGGTTGTGATACCACCTGGATTATTGTTTGGCCTGGGGCCTCTCAGCACTGATGGGAGGGTCCAGGTTTTCCCAAAATAGCCACCTCCAGAGAAATGCAGACTAATGAATGTTCCCAAGAGCTTTGTCTCCAATGCCCTTCCCCAAAAAAAGCCACAATCACCCGTTTTCCCAGGAGATCCTCCAAGAATTGCAGTCAGGTTCAACCCAGATTCCTATGGAGACTTTGCTTTGCCCTGGGACCCAGTGCACGTGAAAGTCTGTGTGTGTCTTTCAAGAATGAGGTCTCTCTTCCCCTCAGCCCCGTGGAGCTCCTGCACACAAGCCCCACTGCCCTTCAATGCCAGATGCTCCTGGGGCTTTTTCTCCCTGTGTAAGATCTCCAGGTGTTGGGATTTGACGTGGGGCTAAGAACTCTCAGTCCTGTAGCTCAGTGTCTGTGGTACAGTTACTTTCTAGTCTGTGGGGCTTCCCACCTGGGAGGTATAGGGTTGCTTATATCATGTAATTGCCCTTCCTGCCTCTTGATGTGGTCTTCTCTTTTTCTTCTGGAGTAGAGTATCTTTTTGAAAGTTTCCAGTCCATTTGGTTGAAGGTTGCTTGGCATTTGGTTGTAATTTTGTTGTTTTTTTGAGAGAAGCTGAGCTCCAGTCCTTCTATTCTGCCATCTTAATCCCATCTCCCATATCTAATTGAAAAATAGAAAACAATGTGTTTTGTGTAGAAGAAAATATTTTCCCTGAAAAATCCAATAGCCAAGAAAAAAAAAACTGATATATTATCTTCCCATGTTACATCTCTTCTACTTTAACACTCTAATTTTTCTTCATTTACCATGGATGGATACCTATATACATTATATCTATCTTATTAGATAATAAAGTCCTTCAGATTAAAAAAAAATTGTGGGAGTTCCTGTCGTGTCTCAGCGGTTAATGAATCTGACTAGGAACCATGATGTTGCAGGTTTGATCCCTGGACTCACTCAGTGGGTTAAGGATCCAGCATTGCCTTGAGCTGTGGTGTAAGTTGCAGACATGGATCAGATTCTGTGTTGCTATGGCTGTGGCGCAGGCCAGCAGCTACAGCTCCAATTAGACCCCTAGCCTGGGAATCTCCATATGCCCTGGGTGTGGCCCTAAAATAACAAAAGCTAATGAAAAAAAAAAACCTAAAAAATTATGTATGCGGGAATTCCTCCTGCAGTACAGAGTGTTAAGTATCTGGTATTGCTAAGGCTTCGGTGTAAGTCACAGACATTTTGGATTCCATCCCTGGCCTGGGAACTTCCATATGCTGTGATGTGGTAAAAAAAAAAAAAA
>PVHT021183528.1:3122556-3148653 GCA_004024745.2 Catagonus wagneri
AAAAAAAAAAAAAATTATATATACATTTTTAATCATACATCTCAGTTTTGAAATAATACATGCTTAAGTATAGAGATGGAGTAAATTATACTTACAATTCCACTTATCTGGAAAAAAACTGCTAAAATTTTGCTATTTGTCTTTTCTGTCATATAGAAAATATATAATTTATAAGGTATAAATTATATATAATGTATTTACTTTATATAATATATGTAAAAAATTATATATTTACATATTTGTTTTTAGAAAAAAACAAGTATTATATATGCTAATTTTGTATTACTCAGATCTCATCTTCTCTAGTGAACAAGATTAATATGATGTATGTCTTTACTGCTTTGTTTCTATGAACTGCTGTTTAATAATTAAGATTTCTCACTGATATTAAAGATATATTGAGAGCAGGAGTTCTGGTTGTGGTGCAGTGGAAATGAATCCAACTAGGAAACATGAGTTTGCATATTCGATCCCTGCTTTCTGGGTTAAGGATCCAGCATTGCCATGAGCTCTTGTGTAGGTCACAGACATGACTTGGATCTACCGCATAGGAAAGCAGCTGCAGCTCTAATTGGACCCCTAGCCTGCGAACCTCCATATGCCATGGGTGTGGCCCTAAAAAAAAAAGATATATTGAAGGCAAGAACATCACCCATTGGACATTCAAAGTATATGATATGAAGAGGATAACTTTCTGTTTCCAGGCAGTATTTTAAACTTTTCCAATTAAAACAGCAGAGGATTTAGAAAATCATTGCTCTGCCTTTAAAATGAAATGCTTTTTTTAGAAATGTTTTCAAATCTTAAGGGTAAACTATTCCCTTAAAAACTTTTAGGTTTGTTTTTTAAACATCATAAAATATTCTGATTAGGGATTTCCATCGTGGCTCGGTGGTTAACGAATCTGACTAGGAACCATAAGGTCGCAGGTTCGATCCCTGGCCTTGCTCAGTAGGTTAAGGATCCGCATTACAGTGAGCTGTGGTGTAGGTTGCAGATGTGGCTTGGATCCTGCGTTGCTGTGGCTGTGGTGTAGGCCAGTGGCTACAGCTCTGATTAGACCCCTAGCCTGGGAACCTCCCTAGCCTGGGAACCTCCATATGCCACAGGTGTGGGTGTAGAAAAGGCAAAAAGACAAATATATATATATATATTCTGATTAGGGAAATAAATGGTGAGAATGGAAATACCTTGCTAGTACTAAAAAGGAATTGCACTAATATTCTGATTAGTGAAATAAATGGTGAGAATGGAAATACCTTGCTAGTACTAAAAAAGGAATTGCAGAGAAGCAATATATAGTCCAATTAGTAAAATTATTCAATAATGGAACCAAGAATTCACACTTAGCTGCTTAACCAATAAGAAAACTGTGACTTGGGGTTCCCATTGTGGCTCAGTGGTTAACAAAACCAACTAGTATCCATGAGGATGTGGGTTCTATCCCTGGCCTCACTTAGTGGGTTAAGGATCCAGCATTGCCATGAACTGTGGTGTAGGTCACAGACATAGACTGGATCTCACATTGCTGTGGCTGTGGTCTGGGCCAGCAGCTACAGCTCCAATTATACCCCTAGCTTGGCAACCACTATTTGCCATGAGTGAGGCTCTAAAAAAACATAAAAGAAAAAAAAGAAAGGAAGAGAAAATCATTACTAAAGACTCTGCTGTTCTCAATAAGAAGGACTGCATCTAAGATGACCTTCAGTTGAGACTGGGGGCTTCTTTCCATTGACAGAAATAGTATGAAATCTCATGACTCCCCAATATCCAGGTTCTGGGTTGCTGCCTTTCCAGATGATTCTTTAAATGTGTAATCTCTAAAATCAAGATGCCTAGTGCCAAATATCCTGTATATTCCCCAATGACAAGACTGGTTTTTCACATATGTCTTATAAAAACTTAGACTACCAGAAAAGCAACATCCCTCACTGGAGGACATCATCTATACTGCAGGCCAAGCTAATCCCAGGCTTGCTTATCATAAACACAAACAAAATTTTAGTTTAAATAAGAATACATGATAGCTCTATCATTTACACAACTCTAAACCTAATCATTGCTTCTCCTAATGTCTTGTTCTCTGTCCTTGGACCAAAAGCGACTTGTCTAAATGCCTGTGAGTTTGGTGGAAGAACCTACAGAGGAGCAAAACAGTAACCCAGGTTGGAGATGTTTCTGGGTGAAAAGAGATTTAATCAAAAGGAGTGTTTTAAAAGAGAAAGGAAATTGATTAATTTTAAAACCTATGTCAGAAAGTTGAATAGAATTTATTCTTGCACAAGGAGTCACTTTGCTGTACAGCAGAAATTGGCACAATTCTGTAAATCAACTGTAATAAAAAAGAATTATCTCTCAATGGGATATAGCAAAAGTAGTTGAAAAGGAAAGTTTATGGTGATATAACCTTACCTCAGGAAACAAACCAAAAAAAAAAAAATCTCAAGATAAACAATCTTACAGCTAAAGGAACTAGGGAAAGACAAAGAATAAAACCTAAAGTTAGTTAGTAAAAGGAAAAACATCATAAAGATCATAGCAGAAATAATTAAAATAGAGAGTAATAAAACCAATAGGAAAGATCAAAGAGTTTTTTTTAAGTATAAAATCAGTAAATCTGCAGCCAGACTCACCAAGAAAAGTGGCCCAAATCAATAAAATCAAAACTGAAAAGGGAGATGTTATAACCAAAATCACATAAATACAAAGGATCATGAGAGATTACAATAAACAACTATACACCAATAAAGTGGACAATTTACAAGAAATGGAACAATTCTTAGAAATGTACAATCTCCCAAGACTGATAAAAAGGAATAGAATATATGAACAGATCAGTTATCAGTAATGAAATTAAATCAGTAATTAAAAACAACAGCAACAACAACAACACTCCCAACAAACAAAAGTCCAAAACCAGATGGGTAAATTCTACCAAACATTTAGAGAAGAGTCAACACCTATCCTTCTCAAAATATTCAAAAAAATCCAAAACTATGGTGTGAGGCCAAGATCACCTTTGATGCCAAAACCAGACAGAAAAATTACAAAAAATGAAACTGACAGGTCAGTGTCACTTATGAACACAGATGCAGAAATCTTCAATAAAATATTAATAAACTGAAAGAGTCATATACCATGATCAAGTGGGATTTATCCCAGAAATTCAGGGATGGTTCAGTACTCTCAAATCTATCAGTATGATACATCCCATTAACAACTTGAAAAATAAAAACCATATGATCATCCCAGTAGATTGTTTTAGAGAAAACTGAATAACTATTTGTGATTAAAAAAAACTCCCTAGAAAGTAGGCACAGGGAGTTCCCATTTTGGCACAGCAGAAATGAATCTGACAAGGGACCATGAGATTGTAGGTTCAATCCCTGGCCTCACTCAGTGGGTTAAGGATCTGGCATTGCCATGAGCTGTGGTGTAGGCTAACAGCTGTAGCTCTAATTCAGCTCTTAGCCTGGGAACCTCCATATGCTGTGGGTGCAGCCCTAAAAACCAATAAAAAAAAATGGGCATAGATGAAACATACATCAGCATAGTAAAAGCCATATATGACATAGGCCAGAGAAAGCATCATACATGGTAAAAAGCTGAAAGCTTTTCCTCCAAAATCAGGAGCAAGATCAGGATGCTCACTTTTGCCACTTTTATTCAACACAGTGTTGGAGTCCTAATCATAGCAATCAGACAAGAAGAAGAAATAAAAGGAATTTAAATTGGAAAGGAAGAAGTAAAGTGATCACTCGGCAGACATGATACTACATATAGACTATCCTAAAGATGCCACCCAAAACTACTAGAGCTCATCAATGAATTTTGTAAAATTTCAGTATACAAAATTAATATAGAGAAATATGTTGCATTTCTATACACTAGGATGAACTATCAGAAATACTATCCCATTACAACTGTATCAAAAATAATAAAATACCTAGGAATAAACTTACTTTAGGAAATGAAAGACCTGTATATTTAAAACTAGAAGACACTGATAAAAAAAAAATGATGCAAACATAGGGAAAGATATATCATGGGTTGGAATAATTAATATGTTAAAATGACCACACTACCCAGACAATCTACATATTCAGTCAATTCCTATCAAATACCAATGGCATTTTTCACAGAACTAAAACAATTTCAAAAATTGCATAGAAACACAATGGATCCCCTATAGTAATGATCTTGAGAAAAAAGGATAGAACAAGGAAGTATCACACTCCTTGACTTCAAACTATACTACAACACTACAGTCATCAAAACAGTGTGATACTCACACAGAAACAGACACATGGATCAATGGAACAGAATAGCCCAGAAATAAAACCACACACTTATGGTCAGTAAATCTATGACAGGGGGCAAGAGTATACAATGGAGAAAAGACAGTCTCTTCAATAAGTGGTGAAAAATACTAGGCAGCTCCTTGTAAAAAATTAAATTACAACAAAAAAATTAAATTCTCATAGCATGTACAAAAATAAACTCAAAATGGATTAAGTATCTATATTTAAGACTTGATACCATACAATTCCTAGAAGAAAACACAGGCAGAACACTCTCTGACACAACTTGTAGCAACATATTTTGCATCTGTCTCCTAAGGCAAAAAAGCAAAAACAAAAATAAATAGGATGTAATTAAGCTTAAAATCTTTTGGACAACCAAGAAAACCATCAATGTATGAAAAGACAACCTACAGAATAGGATAAAATATTTGCCATTATAGACTAACAATGGGTTAATATCCAAAAAGTATATATAGCTCATACGGGGGAGTTGCCTTCTTGCCTCAGCAGTTAACAAACCTGACTAGGATCCATGAGGATGTGGGTTTGATCCCTGGCCTTGCTCGGTGGGTTAAGGATCTGGAATTGCCATGAGCTCTGGTGTAGGTCCAGATGTGGCTCAGATCCTGCATTGCTGTGGCTATGGTGTAGGCTGACAGCTGTAGATCAGATTTGACCCCTAGCCTGGGAACTTCCATATGCCGTGGGTGCAGACCTAATAAAAAACAAACAAACCCCCAAAAAAACTCATGCAACTCAAAATAAAAAAAAACCTAATAAAAAATGGGCAGAAGACCTCAATAAAAATTTTTCAAGAGAAGACATACAGATGGTTAAGAAGCACAATGAAAGATGCTTAACATTGCTAATCATGAGAGAAATGCAAATGAAAATAACAATGAGATATCACCCCATACCTATAAAGAATGGCCATCATCAAAAAGAGAGCCCTCATACACTCACTGTTGGCGACAATGTAAATTGGTGCAGCTATTGTGAAAAATAGAAAGGAGTTTCTTTCTTTTTTTTTTGTCTTTTTTGCCTTTATCTAGAGCCGCACCCACGGCATATGGAGGTTCCCAGGCTAGGGGTCTAATTAGAGTTGTAGCTGCCGGCCTTCGCCACAGCCACAGCAATGCCGGATCCGAGCCGCGTCTGCAACCTACACCACAGCTCACGGCAACGCCGGATCCTTAACCCACTGAGCAAGGCCAGGGATCGAACCCGCAACCTCACGGTTCTTAGTCAGATTCGTTAACCACTGAGCCACAAAGGGAACTCCAGAAAGGAGTTTCTTTAAAAAAAAAACAAAAAACTACAAATAGAACTACCATCTGATCCAGCAATTCTATTCCTGGATGTATATCCAAAGAATATTAAAGCACCTAGTAGAAAAGATAAGTGCACCCCAATGTTCAGAACAGCACTGTTTATGCTAACCCAGATATGGAAGCAACCTGTGTATATCCAAGAGATGAATGGATAAAGAAAAGGTAGTATATGTATAAATAATGGAATAATCATTCATTTTTAAAAAAGAATGAAATTTTTCTATCTGCAACAACACTGATGGACTTGGTATTTTGCTTAGTGAAATATCAGTGAAAGACAGATAGTGATGTTATCATTTACACATGAAATCTAAAAAAATAAAACTAGTGAATATAACAAAAAAGAAAGATACAGATATAGAAAGCAAACTGTTACTAGTGCTCTTGTTATCCTTATGTTTTTTACATATGTATATTTAAATATATGTGTATATTTGTACATATGTATATATATTGTATAGTATATATATTGTTATTCTTAAATTTGTACCTTGTAATCTCCTACGCAATGTTATCCCTTTCTCCTATGGCCAGTATTTTATAATAACTTTTTTTTTGCTTTTTATTTTTAGAGCTGCACCTGCAGCTATGGAGGTTCCCAGGCTAGGGTTCCAATCAGACCTACAGCTGCTGGCCTATGCCACAGCCACAGCAATGGAGGATCTGAGACATGTCTGTAACGTACACCACAGCTGATGGCAATGCCAGATCTTTAACCAAATGAGCAAGGCCAGGGATCAAACCTGCAACCTCATTGTTCCTAGTTGGATTCGTTCCTGCTGTGCCACAATGGGAACTTCTATAATAAATTTAAATAGAGTGTAAGCTTTAAAATTGTGAATAACTATGGTGTACACCTGAAACTTATATAATATTGTAAATCAACAATGTCTCAATAAAGAAAAAACTATCTCCCAGTAGTTTTAAGCTTTCATTTACTTGCTCCTTTTTGTCTTCCTATTTATTATACAGAGTTATTCTGTAAAACCACAAGAGTTGCACCTAGAAAGTGACATGTAATTTTTGCAATCATATAGATTTCAAATATTAACATTAAGAATAGTTTCTATTGGTGGGGGATTAAGATGGCAGAATAGGACTGGAGATCAACTTCTTTCATAAAAACAGAAAAATTACAATCAAATGCTGAGCAGCTTTCAACCAAATGGACTGGAAACTTTCAAAAAGATATGGTTGGTACTTCAGAAGACAAAGAGGAGGCCACATTAAGAGGTAGGGGGGTGATTACGCGATATAAGCAACCTGATACCTTCCAGGTGGGAAGCCCCACAGACTGGAAAGTAACTGTATCACAGAGACTCAGCTACAGGACTGAGAGTTCAGAGCCCCATGTCAAATTCCCACACCTGGGGATCTGGCACTGGGAGGAAGAGCCCCCAGAGCATCTGGCATTGAAGGGCAGTGGGCTTGTGTGCAGGAGCTTCACAGGACTGGGGGAAATGGAGACCCCACTCTTAAAAGGTGCACACAGACTTTCACATGTACTGGGTCCCAGGGCAAAGCAAAGTCTCCATAGGAATCTGGGTTGAACCCAAGTTCAGTTCTTGGAGGATCTCCTGGGAAAACAGGGGTGACTGTGCCTTGTTGTGGGGGAAAGGCATTGGAGGCAAAGCTCTTGGGAATATTCATCAGCCTGCATTACTCTGGAGGTGGCCATTTTGAGAAAATCTGGCCCCATCCATCAGTACTGAGAAACCCAAGTCAAAAAACAAACCAGATGAGATCACAGCCCCACCCATCAGTAAAAAGGCTGCCTAAAGACCCCTCAGGCACACAGCCACCTCTAATCTCACCCAGAGACAAAGCCCCACGCACTAGAGGGATAGGAATCAGCCCCTACAGCCAGTGGCCAGGCACCAGTCCCTCCCATTATGAAGACTAGAGCAAGCCCCTGTACCAACTTCAGCCACAAGGGAGGCAAACACCAGAAGTGAGAGACTACAACTCTATTGTCTGCAAAAAGGACACCACACCAAAAACCTATAAAAATGAAAAGACAGAGAACTACAACTCATCTAGGTAGAAAGAAAAAAACCCAGAAAAACAGCTAAGTGATCAGGAGATTATCATTCTCCAAGGAAAAAGACTTTAGACTGTTAATGCTGAAGATGATGTAAGACATTGGAAATAAACTGGAGGCAAAGATTAATAATTTACAGGAAACACTGAACAAAGAAATACAAGATATAAAACTTGAGCAAGAAGAGATGCAAAATATGATAACTGAAATAAATTTATTAGAAGCAGCCAACAGCAAAATATAGGAGGCAGAGGAATGAATAAGTAAGGTGGAGGACACACTAGTAGAAATCACTAATGCAGAACAGAAAAGAGAAAAAAGATTGAAAAGAAATGAGGAGAGTCTCAGAGAACTCTGTGCCAACATTAAACCCACTAACATCCATACTATAGGGGTGCTGGAGGGAGAAGAGAGAGAGAAGGGGACAGAAAAACTATTCGAAGAGATAATAGCTGAAAACTTCCACATGGGAAAAGAACTACTCACCCAAACCCAGGAAGCTTAATGAGTACCATATAAAATAAAGCCAAGGAGAAGACCTCAAGACACATATTAATCAATATGACCAAAAATTAAAGAGAAAATATTGAAAGCAGCCAGGAAAAAGAAACAACATACAAGGGAACCCCGATAAAGTTATCATCAGATTTTTCAGCAGAAACTCTGCAGGCCAGAAGGGAGTAGCATGCTATACTTAACGTGATGAAAAAACCTCCAACCAAGATTACTTTACCCAGCAAGGCTCTCATTCAGATTTGAAGGAGAAATCTAAAGCTTTGCAGATAAGCAAAAGCTAAGAGAATTCAGCAACACTAAACCAGCTTTACAACAAATCCTAAAGAAACTTCTCTAGGCAGAAAAGAAAAGGCAGCAACCAGAAACAAAAATACCACGAATGACAAGACTGACTAGTAAAGGCATATATACAGTAAAGATATAAATCATCCATGCACAATTATGCTACCAAAATCAGAAATCATGAGAAGAGGAGGGTACAGATGCAGGATACTGGAGATGCACTTGCAATTAAGAAACCAACAACTTAAAACAATCTAGTATGTATGTGTGTGTGTGTGTGTACATATATATATGTGTGTGTATATATATATGTATGTATGTGTGTGTGTGTGTGTGTATATATATATATATACATATATATATATACACACACACCTATATCAAAACTTCAGGGTAACTGCAAACCCAAAATCTACAATTGATAAGCAAATAAGAAAAATCCACTCAAATACAACACTAAAGATAGCCATCAAACCACAAGAGGAGAAAACAAAAGAAGAAAAAAGAGCAACAAAAACAAATCCAAAACAATTAATAAAATGACAATCAGAATGTACATATCAATAATTACCTTACATGTTAATGGAGTAATGCCCCAACCAAAAGACATAGTTTTGCTGAATGGATATAAAAACAAGACCCATATATATGCTGTCTTCAAGAAACCCACTTCACTTCTAGGGACACATACAAACTGAAAATGAGAGGATAGAAGAAAACATTTCATGCAAACAGGAACCAAAAGAAAGCTGGAGTAGCAATACTCATACCAGCCAATATAGACCTTAAAATGAAGAACATTTTAAGAGATAAGGAAGGGCACTACATAATGATCAAAGGATCAATCCAAGAAGATATAACAATTTTAAATATCTATGCGTCCAACATAGGATCACCACAATATATAAGGCAACAGTTAACCTTAAAAGGAGAAATCGACAATAATATTGGGGGACTTTAACACGCCAATTACAGCAATGGACAGATCATCCAGACAGAAAATACAACAGGGAAACACAGGCTCTGAATGAAGCATTAGACCAGGTGAACTTGAGATATTTATAGGACATACCATTCCAAAAGCAGCAGAATACACATTCTTCTCAAGTTCACAAGGAACATTCTCTAAGATGGATCACATCTTGAGCTACAAATCAAGCCTCATTAACTTTAAGAAAATTGAAATCATATCAAGCACCTTTTCTGACCACAACACTATACGGCTGGAAATCAACACCAAGAAAGTACTGCAAAAAACACAAACACATGGAGACTAAACAACATGCTACTAAACAGCCAATGGATCACTAAAGAAATCAAAGCGGAAATTAAAAAATACCTGGAAGAAAATGACAATAAAGACATAACAATCCAAAACTTCTGGGATGCAGCAAAGCAGTTCTAAGAGGAAATTTTATAGCAATACAAGCCTACTTCAGGAAACAAGAAAAAGCTCAAATAAGCAACCTAACTTTACATCCTACTTTACCCCTAAAGCAGCTAGAGAGGGAAGAACAGACAAGACCTAAAGTTAGTAGAAGAGAAGAAATCATAAAGATCAGAGCAGAAATCAATGAAATAGAAACAAAGAAAACCATAGAAAAGATTAATGAAACTAAAAGCTTCTTCTTTGAAAAGAGTCACAAAATTGATAAACCCTTAGCCAGACTTATCAAGAAAAAAAGAGGACTCAAATCAATAAAGTTAGAAATGAAAAAGAAGTAACAACGGACATCACAGTAACACAAAGGATCATAAGAGACTACCATATGCAACTATACACCAATAAAATGCAAAATCTAGAAGAAATGAACAAATTCTTAGAAAAGTACATTCTTCCAAGACTAAACCAAGATGAAAAAAAAAAGATTAACAGTCCAATTACAAGTTCTGAAATTTAAACTGTGCTTAAAAAGCTTCCAACAAACAAAAGTCCAGGACCAGATAGCTTCACAGGCAAATTCTATCAACCATTTAGAGAAGAGCTAACACCTATCCTTCTGAAACTCTTCCAAAAAATTGCAGAGGAAGGGATACCCCCAAACTCATTCTATGAGGCCACCATCACCCTGATACCAAAACCCAGACAAAAAGATGCCACAAAAAATGCAATTACAGGCCAATTTCACCAATGAACATAGATGCAAAAAATCCTCAACAAAATACTAGCAAACCAAACCCAACAATACATTAAAAGGATGTACATCACGATCAAGTGGGATTTATCCCAGGAATGCAAGGATTCTTCAATATCCACAAATCAATTTGTGATACCCCATATTAACAAACTGAAGAAAAAAAACCATATGATCCTTTCAATAGATGCAGAAAAAGCCTTTGACAAAACCCAACACCCATTTCTGATAAAAACCCTTCAGAAAATGGGCATAGAGGCAACCTACCTCAACATAATAAAGGCCATCTATGATAAACCCACAGCTAATATCATTCTCAATGGTGAAAATCTGAAAGAATTCCTACTGAGATCAGGAACAAGACAAGGATGTCCACTCTCGCCACTACTATTCAACATAGTTTTAGAAGTCCTAGCCACAGCAATCAGAGAAGTAAAACAAATAAAAGGAATCCAAATTGTAAAGGAAGAAGTAAAACTATTACTATTTGTAGATGACATGGTACTATACCTAGAGAATCCTAAAGACTCTACCAGAAAACTGTTAGAACTCATCAATGAATCTGGCAAAGCTGCAGGATACAAAACTAATACACAGAAATCAACTGCATTTTATATACTAACAACAAAAGATCAGAAAGAGAAATTAGGGAAGCAATAAAATACCGTTTACTGTCACATCAGAAAGAATCAAATACTTAGGAATAAACCTACCTAAAGAGACAAAAGACCTGTACTCTGAAAAGCATAGACACTGATGAAAGAAATCAAGGATGACATGAACAGATGGAAAGACATACCATGCTCTTGGATTGGAAGAGTCAATATTATCAAAATCTATACTACCCAAGGCAATCTACAGATTACAGGGAATCCCCATCATATTACCAAGGACATTTTTCACAGAACTAGAACAAAATATTTTAAAGTTTGTTTGGAAGCACAGAAGACCCAGAATATTCAAAGACATCCTGAAAAAGAAAAATGAAGCTGGAGAAATCAGGCTCCCTGACTTCAGAATATACTACAAAGCTACAGTCATCAAAACCGTATGGTACTGGCACAAAGACAGAAATATAGATCAGTGGAACAGGATAGAAACCCTAGAATTAAAGATATGCACCTACAGTCAACTAATCTATGACAAAAGAGGCAAGAATGTACAATGGAGAAAAGACAGCCTCTTCAATAAGTGGTGCTGGGAAAACTGGACAGCCACATGTAAAAAAATGAAATTAGAACTATTCTAGCACCATACATAAAAATAAATTCAAAATGGATTAATGACCTAGATATAAGACCAGATACTATAAAACTCTTAGAGGAAAACATAGGCCAAATACTCTCCAACATAAATGAAAGCAACATAGTCTCAGATCCACCTGTTAGAGTAATGACAATAAAAACAAAAACAAATGGTTTTAATTAAACTTAAAAGTTTCTGCACAGCAAAGGAAACCCTAAACAAAAGGACAACCCACAGAATGGGAGAAAATATTTGCAATGAATCAACTGACAAGGGATTAATCTACAAAATTTGTAAACACCTCCTACAGCTCAATACCAAAAAAGCAAACAACCCCATCAAAAAATGGGCAGAAGATCTGAACAGAAAATTCTCCAAGAAGATGTACAGATGGCCAAAAAACACACAAAAAGATGTTCAGCATCACTCATTATTAGAGAAATGCAGATCAAAGCCACTATGAGGTACCACCTTACACTGGCCAGAATGGCCAGTGCTGGAGAGGGTGTGGAGAAAAAGGAATGCTATTACACTGTTGGTGGGAATGTAAATTGATGCAACTGCTCTGTAAAACAGTATGGAATCATCATTTTATCCACTCCTGGGCATCTATCCAGAGAAAACCATGAGTCGAAAAGAAACATGTACTCCAGTGTTCATTGCAGTACTTTATACAATAGCCAAGACATGGAAACGACCTAAATGTCCATCCACAGAGGAGTGGATAAAGAAGATGTGGTACATATACACAGTGGAATACTACTGAGCCATTAAAAGGAAAAAAAATAACAGCCTTTTCAGCAACTTGGATCGACCTAGAAATTATGCTAAGTTATGTCAGTCAGACCATGAGACACCAACATCAAATTCTATCACTTACATGTGGAATCTAAAAAAAGGACACAATGAACTTCCTTGCAGAACAGATCTGACTTACAGACTTTGAAAAACTTATGTTTTCCAAATGAGACAGGTTGGGGGGTGGGGGGATGCACTGAGGGTGTGGGATGGAAATGCTATAAAATTTGTGATGATTGTTGTACACCTATAAATGTAATACAATTCATTCAGTAATTAAAAAGTCTACAAATAATACATACTGGAGAGGGGTATGGTAAAAATACCCTCCTTATGCTGTTGGAGTGAATGTAAATTGGTATAACCACTATGGAAAAGAGTACGGAAGTTCCTCGAAAAATTAAAAATATTTTCCTATATGATCTAGGAATTCCACTTCTGAGCATACAGACAAAACCTTAATTCAAAGAGATGCATGTACCCCTATTTTTATAGCAGTAACAGTTGAATCGATAAAGAAATGGTATACATACACAATGGAATTATTAGCCATAAAATATGAAATAATGCCATCTGCAGCAACATGGATTATCATACTAAAGAAGTAAGTCAGGAAGAGAACGACAAATACCATATATCACTTATATGTGGAATCTAAAATAAAACACAGGAGTTCCCATCGTGGCTTAGTGAAAAAGATTCTGACTAGCATCCATGAGGATGTAGGTTCGATCACTGGCCTAGCTCAGTGAGTTAAGGATCCAGCATTGCCATGAACTGTGGTGTAAGTTGCAGATGTGACTTGGATCCCGCATTGCTGTGGCTGTGGTGGAGGCTGGTGACTGTAGCTCTGATTCAGCTCCTAGCCTGGAAACCTCCATATGCTGTGATGTGGCCCTAAAAAGACAAATAAATAAAATAAAACACAAATGAACATATCTTTGAAACAGAGATAGACTCACAGACTTGTGAGTTGCCAAGGGGAGAGGGGTAGGGATGGGAAGGACTGAAGTTTGGGTTTGCATATACAAATTAGCATATATATATATATATATATATATATATATATATATATAAACAAATCCTATACACCAGGAACTGCATTCAATATCCTGTGATAAACCAAAATGTAAAAGAATATGAAAAGTTATTAATTGAATCACTTTGCTGTACTGGAGGAATAAACACAACAGTATAAACCACCTGTTCTTCCATATTATTTTAAAAAGAAGAAAGCAATTAGAAATACCTTATAAAAATAATTTTCAGAAGTATCATGGAAATATAAATTCAAATAAAGACTGAATGTAAAATTTAAAAAAATAAGAATTTTACCATTCCCCATTGCCTTTTTTTTTTTTTAAGGGCCGCACCCACGGCATATGGAGGTTCCCAGGCTAAGGGTCGAATCAGAGCTACAGCTGCTGGCCTACGCCACAGTAACACCAGATCCGAGCCGCGTCTCTGACCTACACCACAGCTCATGGCAATGCTGGATGGTTAACCCACTGAGCAAACCTGCAACCTCATGGTTGCTAGTCGGATTCATTAACCACTGTGCCACGAAGGGAACTCGCCCCCCACCCCGCCCCGTTCCCTTTTTATAAGTGCTTATTTTCCTATAGCTTTTTTTTTTTTTACTTTTGTTCATTATCCATAAGTCCTTGGCGTTTTTTTAATCATGTTTTAATTTTTTTTGGTCTTTCTGTCCAGAATTCAGTGTTATCTCCTGGAGGATCAATCCTAGAGGAGCTTGCTCAGTCATACTAAAAGTAGACTTCAAAAATCTAGATTTTTGTTTTCAAAATTTTTGAACTACCCTAATGTTTTCCAGAGTATCATCTTCTACTGTAAAATTATCCTTAACAAGGTCAAAATTGATTTTTTGAATTTATAAATGTCTTGTTGCATTAAAAAGCAAATAACGATTTGCAGGTCTCTTACTGAAGTCCTACTCAATATTCTCCACACATGCCAGAACATTATTGCCCTTAAAATTTACAGTAATCACAGAGTGATTTAAGGTCTTTCTGCCTGACAGCAGTGATAAAATTAATAGCTAAGTTAAAGATTTATAGGATGAAGGAGCTTGGTAAAATGGGAATAAAATGGCTTTGGAATCAAAATGCTTATATTGTGTGTCTCTTCCCACTTAACAGTTTCATGACATTTGATGAGCTACTAAATGTTTCTGAGCCTCAGTTTTCTCACCTCTAAGAGAGGGGAGAGAGAGAACTGGTTTATACAATTGGGCAGGGGCCTGGAAAGTGTGATATCCACAGGGAAGACTAGCAGACTAGAAACTCAGGCAACTGGTAATGTTGAAATTTCAAGGCAACCGTCTTCCACAGGAAACTTCAGGTTTTGTTTTTAATGCCTTTCAACTGATTGGATGAGGCCTAATTACATTATTGAGGTTAATCTCCTTTTCTTAAATTAATTGTAGATTTTATCCACAACTACAGTACCTTTCCCATAACACCTTGGTTACTTTCTGATTAAATAACTGGGTACTCTAGCCAAGCCACGCTGACAAACAAACCAACACACCTGCCACATTGGAGCATTAGAAAAATATGCTGACTTTTAATGTCATAAATTTAATGAAGCATTAAGTCCATCATTGGAAAGATGAGAAAGAAGAATTAACTATAGAACCTCTTGCTCAAGATGTGCTTCCTGTTTGTACAGAAAAAGGAGCAGAGCTCCAAATAACTAACTTAGAGACTGAAACAACCCCAGATACTCTCCTTTTCTGGAATTTCTGAGAGTTGAGGAAGAGCTGCTTTTATTTGGATAATAGCATAAATGAATAAGGGCAGACTTATTTTGTACTGTTTAGAGTATAGCAATGATCAGAAAATAAATACTGTCAGTTCCCAAAATTAATGGACACCAAACTGGCTCAACTAACAGGCTTGGGCCAGCTTGCTTACCTGAGGAGATTATAAGAGCTATCAGATTCATTTTCAGGAGATTTTTATGAAGTGCTATTCAACTGCAGACATGACAGTCTTGAAATGGCCACATGAGATATGCCTCACTTAAAAATAATAAAAAATTATATCCGAACTAAGTATTCAAATTATTTGTATCATTGCCTACATATATAATTTACAAATTCAATAGCATTTCTTATCCTGAAAGTGCTAACAAACCTTACATAGGAATTCTTCACTGCTCCTTCTGAGCAGGATCCTGTCCTTCAGACTTTGCTAGTGTTAGAATTTTGTTAATTTTTAACAAACAGAACAGATTTGCCAGATCTTTATGTTGTTATCTTCTCATGCTGCTTATCTAACAGTGATTACAAATCTCTTTTCTCCCACTAGAAGACTAACATTTTTTGGAAACGCTTATGTTTCTCTGAAGGGTTTGGGAAATCCTGGGTCAGATGAATGGTGGTATAATTCCCTGAAAAGAGCTTTGAGAGAGAAATGAGAAAAGTAGTAATTCCCTTTAGAACACAAAGAAAATTGAGTTATATAGGAGCAACCTGGTCAAAATATCCTGTAGATGGAAGGATTTTTCAGCACTAGAAGCAAGTCTAAGTCTGAATTAAAGATAAATTTGGGCAAAGGGCCATGTTTGGATAAGATAAGTTAATGTTTTAAGCATAACGTTTATACTCTTTTGCTATTTTCCTTTTAGCTGGTTTACATTTTCATGTACTGTGCATTTTTATAATTTCCTCTTTTATCTTAAGAATTTGAAACTTTACTGCTGGAAAAACAAACTTGAGGACAGCCTGGAAAATGAAACAATATTTTTGGCTCACTAATTACCCATGTAAATCCTTTACTTCTTCAAACCTAACACTGCCCTCAACCTAGTTCTAACTTTAGTTCTTCACTTTAAGATTAACCTTCTTAGCTAGTCACTAAATAGGGCTAAAGACCAATTCAGGTTCTTACATAGGTTTATAGGGATCAGATTAATCAGGCTAAAATTCTGTCTTTTATAATTTATAGAATAGTATTTTGGGTTCTTGAAAAATCCTTCTGTAGTCTTTTGAATAGATTGAGTTGACTATAATTTATAGATAAGTAAACAAATAAATGAAGGTAGAATCAGTGGGACAGGTCAATTGCTGAACTACCGAAGTAGGGTAAATTAGAAAATTATAATAAATCAGCCTATTTTTACATACAAAATGGTGACCATTTACACTTTGATTCATGGAATATATGTATTTAAATATGTTAATTAAATACTAATGCAGTTTTCCAGTAGAATGAGATTTGTACCAGGTGTGCAATGATCAATAGAATCATCATAAAATAATAATTTATAATCACATGAGCAATACATATATTATTTGCATTATTGCTAATATATTTCAAAAATCAAATAAATTTGACTATTTCATAATTGTTTTAGTTAATTAGATAATTACCATAACTACTAATTCAGTTTTAAATAAAACTTAAGAGGATGGCAACCTGAATGTGTGTTATGGATGTTTTACATTTACTTAAAAAGAATTTTTTTTTTTGTCTTTTTAGGGTAGCACCTGCAGCATATGGAAATTCCCAGGCAAGAGGTCGTTTTGGAACTACTGCTGCTGGCCTACACCACAGCCACACCAGATCTGAGCCACATCTGTGACCTACATGGCAGTTCACTAGCAACACTGGATCCTTAACCCACTGAGCAAGGCCAGGGATTGAACCTGTATCCTCATAGATACTAGTTGGGTTTATTACCACTGAGTCACAATGGGAGCTCCCAAGAAGAAAATATTTTAAAAGTGAATATTTTTCCAAAACCAGATTTTTAAAATATTTTTGCTAAATACTTATTTACAAAACTGTCTAAAGCAATTATAGCAATTTTCCAAAAGCTCTTC
Organism: Catagonus wagneri; assembly: GCA_004024745.2. Classification (NCBI taxonomy): domain Eukaryota; kingdom Metazoa; phylum Chordata; class Mammalia; order Artiodactyla; family Tayassuidae; genus Catagonus; species Catagonus wagneri. The sequence continues at coordinate 3,140,058 of PVHT021183528.1, forward strand.
TGTTCCTCAAAGTAATTTTTCACAAATGACACATTAGGTAAAATCTTCTTTAAAAACTGCTCTGTTGTATATCAAACAAAGACTAAAAATCAGGAAAAATATGAACTTACAAAGTAATTGATTGCTCACTTTTAAAAATCAACATGTTTAATGCTCCTATTGCCTAGACCCAGATAATAAATATTCCTCAAACTTTTAAAAAAGTTTTGAAAGATTTCCTTTATTTTTGTTTTTGGCTGCACCCACAGCATGTGGAAGTTCCCTGGCTAAGGACAGACCTGCACTATCGCAGTGATCTGAGCCACTCAGTGACAGCACTGGACCCAATGAATCACACAGGAACTCCTGAAAGTATTCCTTTAAAGAACATGTTTCAGTTAAGCTGAATTTAGAGTTTTGTGAAAATCTGCCTTTTTCAGGACCCAACCTGGGAGTTCCCATTGTGGCTCAGCAGGTTAAGAACCTGCCTAATATCCGTGAAGATGCAAATTTGATCCCTGGCCCCATTCAGTGGGGTAAGGATCCGGAGTTGCTGCAAGCTGCGCTGTAAGTCTTGGATGTGGGTCAGATCTGGCATTGCTGTGGCTGTGGCTCTGATTCGACCCCTTGCCCGGGAACATTCACATGCCATGAGTGCAGCCCTAAAAAGACAAGGAAAAAAAAAAAGAAAAAAAAACCCTCAATCTGCTGTCTCTGCTATTTCTTTAGGACATTATTTTCATTTACCCAGATAAGTTTTTTGTTTTTTTAATTAACGACAATCATATTTTCCTGGGAATCTCTGTTTCTTTAAGTCTAAAATTTAACCACCAGGTCTGAATACAGATTTCTGAAAAGTTGGCAATTTGACAAGGCCTCAGATCCTGAACTTTAGATTGAAGCTTTTTTTTTGTCTTTTTAGGGCCACACCCATGGCATATAGAGAGTCCCAGGGTAGGGGGTGAATTGGAGCTATAGCTGCTGGCCTACACCACAGCCACAGCAATGCCAGATGTGAGCCGTTTCTGTAACCTACACTACAGCTCAAGGCAACGCCAGATCCTTAACTAACTAAGCAAGGCCAGGGATGGAAACTGCACCCTCATGGATGCTAGTCAGTTTCATTTCCACAGAGTCACAGTGGGAACTCCCTGTATTGAACCTATTTTTACAGTTGTGTCATAGTGTTACAGTGTATGAACAACAAAATAAGCAAGTATACTCAATACCTAAAAAAGGAAATAAATTGTGAAAATAGTTTCAGAAGCCAGATGACACTAACAACTAAAACTTTCTACCCTGTCTCTTTTCTATCTTGAAAATAACCTAGGACTCACTCAACTATAATTTTATCCAGAATTTACTTCCAAGTTTCCCATGATTTAGTGTTTTTACTTCTCAACACTCATTGAAACAACTATGGACAAAATATTCAATAAACTTGATGTATATAGTGGTAAACAAGATATACAGTCTCTTTCTTTAAGAAACTCAGCAATCTGGATGGGGATTCTGGTAGATAAACAGGTGACCACAAAGTGGTGTGATGAATGCTTTGCTAGCTGTAACTATAGGGTGTTATACGAGCACATAGTGGGACACCCATTTCAGTCTAATATTGGAAGATAAGGCTTTTTACTGGAAATGTTGTCTTAACTTATGACCCACAGAACATGGATGAGTTAGCTAAATGGGAAGGGAATTAAGTTAATATACTTTGACAGGAGGAACATTATGCACAAAGCTATAGACCTAACAGAGGGCATGGTGAGTTCTGGAAAAATTAATTCAGTATCATTGAAAAATAATTTGAAGTGGATAATAAACAAGGTGAGACTGTAGATCTAAGAAGAGATTTGTATTTCATTTTAAGCTCTATGAAAAAATTCCAAGCGATGTCATAATGCATTTGAGGCTTGAAAAAAAATTACTGTAGCTGCCATATGGAAAATGTATTTGAGAACATGAAAATCAAATATAGAGAATTGTCCTTAATTCAAGAGAAGAATAAGAAAACAACTATAAAAAACCGAAGACAACTGGGGAAATTTGAATATGGACTATATACTGGATTATGATAGTCTCTCCGTGTTAAATTCTCAGGGCATGATAATTATATTGTGGTTATGTAAAAGGTGCCCTAGTTCCTAAAAATAAATGATGGACTATTTAGGAAAGAACTGACCTTGAGTCTGGAACTAAATCACAAATAATTCAGAAAGGGAGGGAAGGGGGTGGGGTGGGGGGAATGAACGCATTAAATCTTAAGCAATGAATCAGGGTGAAAGAATGTAGGTGTATGTTGTACTATTTCTACAAATTATGCGTAGTTTTGAATTTTTTCAAAAGAAAAAAGTTTCATAGAAAAAAGAAGAGTAAAATAATGTGTTAAAGTGGTCAAGAATAGAGAAAGCTATTCTGGTGATCTAGACATGAGATGATGGTATTTTTCTTCGATCTAAATGTTAAGAAATTAGCTCCAGGATTTAGTATGACATATTCCCTCTCCCCACCCTCCCTTATAAACCACGTGGATTATTTTTTCTACCATTTTCTGAAAGCAGAGTTACCTAAAAGTTACTTGAAAGATGATTTATTGTCTTTAAACTAAAGGATACTTCTTACAATTAAAACTATGAACCCAGCAGAAGGGCTTAACTCAAGGTAACTCCATCAGCCTGTCATTTCATCTTCTACTGCTATCTTTTTACAATTACTGCAGTTATAAAAAGTCATAATTTGTTCCCCGGAGTACAGTAGGAAAATAAATGTATTTCTGGCATTGTGATTGTGCAATTGGTGACTCTATTATATATTTTTGGAGGGGTCAGTAATACAGAAAATTTTTCATTTGTGGTCTTGGTAACTTAACCATTGATAAATTAAATATGTTAAAATATTGCTCTTCTGCTAGAAAGCATGCAGTACTTAGTAAATGAACTTCAGACATTCAACAAAATCTAATTTGTTATTTCAAACTGGATGTAAGTTCATGTTAAAAGTTTCAACAAATTATTTTGTTTTATACCACCATTTCTTTGAATAAGAATTTAGTCCATGAATGGCATTTTTCATGAAACTAAAATAAAAATTTTTAAATTTCTTGGGAAACAAACATAAGAGACCTCAAACAGCCAAAACAATCTTGAGAAAGATGAAGAAACCTGGAGGAAACCTGCTCGCTGACTCCAGACTATACTACAAAGCCACAGTAAACAAAACAGTATTAAAACAGTACTGGTACAGATTAATGGAAGTGGATAGAAAGCCCAGTAGTAAGTGGTTAGAAAGCCCATGCGCTTTTGTTCAATTAATCTATGATAAAGGAGGTAAAACTATACAATGGAGAAAAGAGTGCCTCTTCAAATAAGTGGTGCTGGGAAAACTGGAGAGCTACATATAAAAGAATGAAATTAGAACACTCTCTAACACAATACACAAAAATAAACTCAAAATGGATTAGAGACCTATATGTAAGACCAGACACTATAAATCTCCTAGAGGAAAACATAGGCAGAACACTCTTTGATAGGAACTGAAGCAATGTTTTTTTTTTGATCCTCTCCTAGAGTAATGAAAACAAAAACAGAAATAAACTTAAAAGTCTTTGCACAGCAAAGGAAACCATAAAGTGAAAAGAAAACCTACAGAATGGGAGAAAATATTTGCAAATGATGTGACTGACAAGGGATTAATTTCCAAAACATGAAAATAGTTTATACAGCTCAACATCAAAAGAACCAAACAACCCAATCAAAAAAAGAACAGAAGACCTCCCCAATAGACATTTCTCCAAAGAAGACACACAGATGACCAATAGGCACATGAAAAGATGCTCAACATTGCTAATAGAGAAATGCAAATCAGAATTACAATGAGGTATCACCTCACACCAATCAGAATGGCCATCATCAAAAGTCTCTAAGTATGGAGTTCCCGTCATGGCTCAGCGGAAACGAATCTGACTAGGAACCATGAGATTGCAGGTTCGATCCCTGGCCTCACTCAGTGGGTTAAAGATCTGGCATTGCCGTGAGCTGTGGTGTGAGTCACAGATGCGGCTTGGATCTGGCATTGCTGTGGCCATTGTGTAGGCCAGCGGCTACAGCTCTGATTAGACCCCTAGCCTGGGAACCTCCATATGTTGCACCTGTGGCCCCTGGAAAAGGAAAAAAAAAGTCTTTAAGTAATAAATGCTAGAACGGGTGTGGAGAAAAGGGGACCTGCTATACTGTCGGTGGAAATGTAAATTGATGCAACCACTATGGAAAACAGTATGGAGGCTCCTCAAAAATTTAAAAATCGAGCTTCCATATAATCTGGCCATCCCTCTCCTGGGCATATACCCTGAAAAAACAAAAACTCAAAAAATATCTATGTATTCCCATGTTCATAGAAGCACTATTTATAAAAGCAAAAGCATGGAAGCAACCTAAATATCCATCAATAGATGAATATGGATAATAAAAAAAATATCCTACACACACACACACACACACACACACACACACACACACATATATAATGGAATATGACTCAGCCATAAAAATGAATGAAATAATGCCATTTGCAGCAACATGGATGGTTTTAGAGATTATCACACTAAACAAAGTCAGAGAAAGACAGGTATCATATGATATAACTTATATGTGGAAGGAATCCAAAAAAAAAATAAAATGACCTTATTAGCAAAACAGAAATAGACTCACATAAAAAACAAACTTATAGTTACCAAAAGGGAAAGAAGAAGGGAGGGATAAATTAGGAATTTGGGATTACCAGGTACACACTACTTTATATAAGTAAACAAGGACCTGCTTATAAAACTGGGAACTATATTCAACATCTTATAATAACCTATAGTGGAATATATATATATATATATATATATATATATATATATATATATGAATCACTTTGCTGTATACCTGAAACACTGCAAATCAACTATACTTCAAGTAAAGGTTTTTTTAATTAAAAAATAATTTAGTACATTAATAAGTTATAAAGGTTCATTATTACTAGTAAAAAGGCTGAAAAACATGACACCTTTAACATGATGTCATCAAATTTCAAGTGCTAATCTTTATATGTATGCTATATGTGTACTAAAGTACTAATCATCAGAAACAAGTCCTATAGATTATACTAGTTTAAACTAAGGTACTGCTCAGATGGCGGAATAGAAGGACTGGAGCTCAACTTCTCTCCTGAAAAACAGCAAAACTACAAGCAAATGCCGAGCAGCCTTCAACCAAATGGACTGTAAACTTCCAAAAAAGATATTCTGCTCTAGAAGACAAAGAGGAGACCACATCAAGAGGTAGGAAGGGCGATTACGTGATAGAAGCAACCCCATACCTCCCAGGTGGGAAGCCCCGCAGACTGGAAAGTAACTGTATCATAGAGAATCAGCAACAGGACTGAGAGTTCTAGGCCCACGTTACATCCCCATGCCTGGGGATCTGGCACAGGGAGAAAGAGCATCTGGAGCATCTGGCATTGAAGGCCATTGGGACTTGTGTGCAGGAGCTCCACAGGACTGAGGGAAACAGAGACCCCACTCTTGAAAGGCACACACAGACTTTCATGTGCACTGGGTCCCAGGGCAAAGCAGTCTCCATAGGAATCCAGGTTGAACCTGACTGCAATTCTTGGAGGATCTCCTGGGAAAACAGGGGTGACTGTGGCTTGTGGTGGGGGAAGGGCATTGGAGGTGAAGCTCTTAGGAACATTCATCAGCCTGCATTTCTCTGGAGGTGGCCATTTCTGGGAAAATCTGGTCCCTCCCATCAGCACTAAGAAGCCCCAGGCCAAACAACAATCCAGGTGGGATCACAGCCCCACCCATCAGTAAACAGACTGCCTAAAGACGCCTCAGGCACACAGCCACCTCTAATCTCATCCAGAGACAAAGCCCCACCCACCAGAGGGATAAGAACCAACCCCACCTACCAGTGGGCAGGCATCAGTCCCTCCCATTGGGAAGCCTACAGCAAGCCGCCTCCATACCAACTTTAGCCACAGGGGAGGCAAATGCCAGAACTAAGAGAGGCTACAACTCTATTGTCTGCAAAAAGGTCACCACACAGAAAACCTATAAAAATGAAAAGACAGAAAACTCTAACTCAGATAAGGGAGAAAGAGAAAAGCCCAGAAAAACAGCTCAGTGATGAGGAGATTATCAGCCTCCCAGAAAGAGACTTTAGACTGTTGATGCTGAAGATGATGCAAGGCATTGGAAATAGACTGGAGGCAAAGATTGATAATTTACAGAAAACACTGAGCAAAGAAATACAAGCTGTAAAAATTAAACAAGAAGAGATGCAAAATACAATAACTGAAATAAAACATTCATTAGAAGCAGCCAACAGTAGAATACAAGAGGTAGAAGAACAAATCCGTGAGGTGGAGGACAGATTAGTGGAAATCACTAATGTGGAAGAGAAAAGAGATAAAAGATTGAAAGGAAATGAACAGAGTCTCAGAGAACTCTGAGATAATGTTAAATGCACCAACATCTATATTATAGGGGTGTCAGAGGTAGAAGAGAGAGAGAAGGAGACAGAAAAAATATTCGAAGAGATAATAGCTGAAAACTTCCCTAATATGGGAAAAGAACCACTCACTCAAATCCAGGAAGCGCAATGAGTACCATATAAAATAAACCCAAGGAGGAACACCCCCAGACACATATTAATCAAAATGACCAAAAATTAAAGAGAAAATATTGAAAGCAGCTAGGGAAAAGAAACAAATGACATACAAGGGAACCCCAATAAGTTTATCAGCAGATTTTTCAGCTGAAACTCTGCAGGCCAGAAGGGAGTGGCATGATATACTAAATGTGATGAAAGGGAAAAAATTCCAACCAAGATTACTTTATCCAGCAAGGCTCTCATTCAGATTTGAAGGAGAGATCAAAACCTTTACAGATAAGCAAAAGCTAAGAGATTTCTGCAACACTAAACCACCTTTACAACAAATCCTAAAGGAACTTCTCTAGGCAGAAAAGAAAAGGCCACAACCAGAATCAAAAACACCACAATTGATAAGGCTCACCAATAAAGGCATATATACAGTAAAGATACTAAATCATACATGCACAATTATGCTACCCAAAACAGTAATCATGAGAAGAGAGCACAAATGCAGGTCACTGGAGAAGTACGTGCAATTAAGAAACCAACAACTTACTACAATCTCAGTTATATATAGACTCCTATATCAAAACTTCAGGGTAACCGCAAACCAAAAATCTACAACTGATACACAAGCAAATAAGAAAAATCAACTCAAATACATTAAAGATAGCCATCTTGTGAGAGGAGACAACAAGAGAATAAGGAAAGAAAAAAAGAGCAACAAAAACCCCAAACAGTTAGTACAATGGCAATAAGAACATATATATCAATAATTACCTTAAATGTTAATGGACTGAATGCCCCAACCAAAAGACATAGACTAGCTGAATGGACACAAAAACAAGACCCATATATATGCTGTTGGCAAGAGACCCACCACACTTCTAGAGACACATACAAATTGAAAGTGAGAGGATGGAAGAAAATATTCCATGCAAACGGCCATCAAAAGAAAGCCAGAGTACCAATACTCGTATCAGACAAAATAGACTTTAAAATGAAGAACATTTTAAGAGACAAGGAAGGACACTACATAATGATCAAAGGATCAGTCCAAGAGGAAGATATAACAATTTTAAATATCTATGCACCCAACATAGGATCACCACAATATATAAGGCAACTGCTAACAACCTTAAAAGGAGAAATCAACAATAACACCATCATAGTGGGGGATTTTAACACCCCACTTACAGCAATGGACAGGTCGTCCATGCAGAAAATCAATAAGGAAACACAGGCCCTGAACGAAGCATTAGACCAGATGACTTTATATATATTTATAGGACATTCCATCCAAAAGCAACAGAATACACATTCTTCCCAAGTGCGCATGGAATATTCTCTAAGATTGTTCACATCCTGGGATACAAATCAAGCCTCAGTAACTTTAAGAAAATTGAAATCATTTCAAGCATCTTCTCTGACCACAATGCTATACGACTGGAAATCAACAACAAGAAAAAAATGGCCCAAAATACAAATACGTGGAGACAAAACCACACACTACTAAATAACCAGTGGATCACTGAAGATATCAAAGTGGAAATTAAAAAATTCCTAGCAGCAAATGACAACAAAGACAGGAGACTCCAAAACCTCTGGGATGCAGCAAAAGCAGTTCTAAAGGAAAGTTTATAGCAATACAAGCCTACCTCAGGAAACAAGAAAAAGCTCAAATAAACAACCAAACTTTACATCTAAAGCAGCTAGAGAGGGAAGAACTGACAAGACCTAAAGTTAGTAGAAGAAAGAAATCATAAAGATCAGAACAGAAATCAATGAAATAGAAACAAAGAAAACCATAGGAAAGATCAATGAAACTAAAAGCTGGTTCTTTGAAAAGATCAACAAAATTGATAGACCCTCAGCCAGACTTATCAAGAAAAAAAGAGAGAGGACACAAATCAATAAAATTAGAAATGAAAAAGGAGAAGTAACAACAGACATCACAGAAATACAAAGGATCATAA
>PVHT021183528.1:3152549-3239913 GCA_004024745.2 Catagonus wagneri
TGGATTAAAGATCTAGATATAAGACCAGATACTATAAAACTCTTAGAGGAAAACATAGGCCAAACACTCTCTGACATAAATGATAGCAACATCTTCTCAGATCCATGTGTCAGAGTAAGGACAATAAAAACAGAAATAAACAAATGGGACTTAATTAAACTTCAAAGTTTCTGCACAGCAAAGGAAACCCTAAACAAAATGAAAAGACAACCCACAGAATGGGAGAAAATATTTGCAAATGATTCAACTGACAAGGGATTAATCTCCAAAATTTACAAACAGCTCCTACAGCTCAATACCAAAAAAACAAACAATCCCATCAAAAAATGGGCAGAAGGTATAAACAGACACCTCTCCAAAGAAGACATGCAGATGGCAAATAAACACATGAAAAAATGTTCAACATTGCTCCTTATTAGAGAAATGCAAATCAAAACCACTATGAGGTACCACTGTATACCGGCCAGAATGGCCATCATCAAAAAGTCTACAAACAGTAAGTGCTGGAGAGGTTGTGGAGAAAAAGGATCCCTACAGCCTACATCAGCCTACATCAGAGCCACAGCCACACAGGATCCGAGTCACGTCTGTGACCTGTACCACAACTCACAGTAACGCCAGATCCTTAATCCACTAAGAAGGCCAGCAATGAAACCCACGTCCTCTTGGATACTAATGAGATTCATTTCCACTGCATCACAACATGAGTGCCCCCCCTGCCCTTTTTTAAAAAACAAAGTTTTAATTTATGGACTGTCACCTCTTCAGGAGAATGGTGTCACCAGAGAATCAGGAATAATCAAAGTTAGTTTCATAAAAGGAACACTTATCCACTTTAATTGTATTGTTAGTGGTAAAAATCTTGGGGGCCAGGGGAATTATTACTCCTCCTTAGAGCCCCTTGCACCAACACACTTCCTAATACAGAACAGGTGCTCAGTAAAACAGAATGGGTTGGTCAATTATATTAATCCTAAATATTCCTAATATTTCTAATGATGCAACTTTTTCTTCAGGATATTGGATTGTTGCGCTTCTATAGACTGCTACCAGTTTTAAAGGAAAATTAATACAGGCAACCTTTAGAAAACAAACACTGCTTTTAAAATCTGTAACTTGATAACATTTTCTAATCAGGTATAGTCATTCCTCTCACTTTTAATTCTTTCCACATTTTCATTCAAGGAATGCTAAACATTAGTTTTCTTTCATGTATTATATATTTGATTTGTACCATAATATATAAGCACATACTATGCTTGTGAGTATAATATTATTCAATAATTCAAACCTACATGATAGAATTAGATACTTTTAAGAATGGATATGGGAAGTGTCTTAAGTTTCCTCAGCTCCCTTTTTTTTTATTGAATTCCCTTTAGTTTTTTAGCACCTCATTTATAAAAATATTCTTTCACAAAGATGAATCTAATAAGTAAATGAGAACCAGTTACGAAAAAAGCATAAACATTAGGCTAACCAAAAGAAATGCTAAAGGATTAAAACACCAGGAAAAACATTGTAAACATATATTTTTTTAAAACCTAGTCATACATCCGCACAGTAGAGAAAGTCTTCCTTGTATAAGTGCACGGTTGATTTCAAAGTCGTAATGAGGCAGAAAATAGGACAATCTAATTGAGATGACTTAAAACTATTCACTTGCAATTTTATGATTTGGTGAAAGGCACTGTCTTTCTGAATTTTAAAGAAATCAATAACTCTATTAGACTATTAACATTTGTAAATGTCTGCACCACTGAAGTAAATATAAAGAAATATTTAGATTCAGCTTAATAAAGTAAAACTGAACTTCCACATATATGACAGCTGCACCTCTGATTACCTTAGAACTTGTAATCCTTTTACTTTTAGAAAAATATGCCACAAGAGTGCTACAACTGCCATGTAAATAGATTGGAAAGGGAAATAAAATAATCTTATTAAATTTTGTGGCAAATAGCCTAGCATAAAATATTCCAAACTGCAATTCCCAAAATGAGACCATAGAAAGGCATAGAGATCAGGGAAAAAAAGGAGTAATTGGAAATTATTAGAAATATAAATGGAGTTCACGTCATGGTGCAGCGGAAACGAATCCGACTAGGAACGATGAGGTTGCAGGTTTGATCCCTGGCATTGCTCAGTGGGTTAAGGATCTGGTGTTGCCGTGAGCTGTGGTGCAGGTTACAGATGTGGCTTGAATCCCGTGTTGCTGTGGCTGTGGCGTAAGCAGGCAGCTGTAGCTCTGATTTAGACCCCTAGCTTGGGAACCTCCACATGCCACATGTGCAGCCCTAAAATGACAAAAGACAAAAAAAAAAAAAAAGAAAGAAATACAAAGAACACCAAAATGTTTCACAAAGTCAGTGAATACCATTTCAACACAAACTACTTAAAGGCAAATAAAGGTTCCTCTACATGAAATTTGTGTCAGCCTGAGTTTGTTAAGAGTTTCTATGAATATAAAAAGTTCTTTTTACTTACTTTTCACAACAAAGAATGTGAAGTAAGGTAATAACAGTCATCTTAAAAATGTGTTATTACACATCCCTCATGAAAACATTTAACACATACATTTGGAAATATATGAATAGGTAAACAAATTTTAAATATTAAGTGCGTCTATAAAAATACACCTATGATGCATCTGAAACAACTACTACATATTAAATTTCAGCATGTCAATTCATTCAAATATTTTTGAAATATTTTTCAAATTAAATATGTATTTTGAAATGTTCCTATTTAATGAAAGTAGAAAAGTACCATATCAAGAAGGAAAAACAAAGTTTTCCTAAGGTCTATTTGGTATGAGTCAAAGATTGTGAAGAAAGCATACATGATTTTTGCAGTATTAATATTTCCAAAGGTTACATAGTTCTTGTATATTAATAAAAGGTAAATTTCATTGATAATTATGAAACAAAGATGTAAAGATTTTAGACTTAAGGTTTATTCTAGATAAACTAGTAATTTGCAATCCTCAACTGTACACATAAAACACAGAATGCTTAGAGAAAATGTATTTACCAAAGATAAAGAAAATTTTGCCAGTTTATTAAAATAAAAATACATGTCTTGAGTCACTTTAACTTTAGAAAGATTTTTTTTTATTTTTAAGTATGTTTTATTCTCTTTTTTCAGTTCCTATTCATTTTCCTCACAGATCACAGAGCTTCTGAACGTTTTTTGAAGAATTTTAATTTTTCAATAAATAAATTTTCTCCAAGAGCAGATACATGTCCCTGTAAGTAAACTATAATTTACAAAGTCCATCTAAATTCCCTGTTCATCTAATGTTCTAGTAACTTCAAACAAACAGTACTGTATTGGCTATATCTTTCAAAACTTTGGTGATTAGGAATTCACACTAGAAAAGAAAGGAGAAAATCTGGGGTGGTTCTAGTGATTTATGGCAGAAAAACAAAAAGATATGTTCAAGTAAATCATGCGTGATTGTTTTTATTTCCTGTGTACAATTAAGAGAAATATATTACGGAAGGAAAATAAAAAATACAGAAATCCAATATTTGGTCTCAGACACAAAGAATGTCATAAATATTGCTTCTATATCGGTTTCTAAGAAAGAAATACAAGGGTAGTTTGGACCAGAAATAAGACTGTCAAGTTATTGATTATGTGACTTAATCATTCTTTGTGCACAAAGAATGCGTGTGTATGTGTATGTGCACAATTCACATATAACCTCGATTATTAAGGATAGTCCTATAATAATTATTTCTTTAATGGATATACCCTAAAGTGATCAAAAACTATAAAATATGTATGGCTTACCATATATAATATTCTAGCTTTTAACTTAAGGGGAATTCAGGCAAAATGTCAAATGATATATAATTAACACTTATTACTTAGACCAACTCTTTCTGCATTGTTTTGCACATGACATTATTTTGCATGTGACTTATTTTTCCTTAGTTATATCAAAAGATACAATTAATAGGGTACGATTTTCACTGAATACAGGAAGTTATATCCACCACTTCAAAAGTATTTGTTGAATGAATCTTTAAATGACACCATCCTAAAAAGGCTTTAAAAAGCTATTCTACTATAATTTAGCTGCACCATAGTTTCTTAGTTATCCTTAAACATAAATTTTATTAATTTTTACCTGATGTTGAAAAACTGATTTTTTATGTTGTGAATTACAGAGGAGGTCATTTTTAGAAATGCTGAAATGTTGTTATGCAGAGACAACATCAAATCAAACAGAAATAATGTTGCTAAAATATGTACCACATATGCGTCAATATATTGCCCTGGTTTGCATGACTGAATCTTACAAAACATACTCCAGTAACCATGGGTTTCTGAATTTTAAGTCTGTGAGGACTAATTGCAATTTATTGAATATGTCAGTGAAGCAGAACTTCAGTAAATCAAGTCCAAGTAGTAGGTAGGTTATAGCATTTTTTTTCCCTGTTCTTTTAACCAAATGACAATTTTTTTCTTTCAATAAGTAGAAGTTACAAATAGTTTAGGGACTAGCTACAGCAAAAGAGTAATGACTGAAAGACCAGATGATCCTGCTTTTTGACCCCTGGCACAAAGTTTAAATTCTCCATTTCCAGCAATGCACAATTTCATTCTATTTCAGGGAGCTTGACCCTGAACTGAACTTCTTTAGCCTGTTCAGTTCAATCTGAATTTATAAGAGCAAGTGACAGTCCTGTAGCACGTAATGAAAAAAAAAAAAAAATAATGGAGGGGCAGCTGTTTACTTTCACAACCCTGCCATTGATGTTGAGAAAGGAAAAACTGTGGGACTGGCGGATTCAGAAGAAAATGATTTGAGATTTAACATTTGCAAGGAGGAATTCTTTTGTTATGTACTGGTTTGGGGTAAATCTTTAGCAGTGCAACCAAGGGTCACATTTGGAACAGAAGGAATGCAGTGTAAAAAGGAATATAACCAACCTTCTAGTAATCGACTGTGTTCTATTTATTTGGACACCAGATTATATATTATTTGTCTTTCTTAAATCCGGTACCATTTAAAATATATAGAAAAATTTCTTAAAAGTTGGCAAACTTGTAAAACTGTCAGTCTGGGATAGGATTACTTTAGATTCCTTATAGAAATATTTTTATTTAAATTATTATACTGGAGAGGTAGAGTTAGTATTTGGAAGCTAAATATCATAGATTAAGAAATGTATATTTTTTCTTTTGTATATAGAAACTCATTATAATATAAACATGGCAATAAGAGAAATTTGTCCTTTTTCAAGAAAGAGATTAAATTTCCCTTACAAAGGCGTAATATGTAACAAAATGTGACACAGATTCATTAAAACTATCCCAAAAGCAAATTTCACAGTGATAATTACCATTGAACTTTACAACTGAAATCTATGAAACATGACATCTTAAATTTTTGAGAAGAGAAATTTAGAATGTTAAAACTACTTACACAGTTCTAAATTGGAACATGAAAGCCTGAAAAGATCTCTGAAAGATAAAGTACTATCTCTGTGACAAATTCAGAAACTTCCTCCCACGATTTATCTAGCTTTGAAGCCCTTGCTATCTAAGAACTTTGACGTCAAGCTCATTCCTATACATGAAGAGAAAAGTGTTTGGGGGTGGGTGGGAATGGGGAGTTTTAAGATAGTGAAATGAATGTTGGGGATGAAAATCCCAAAGTATATTGTGCAAAGCATCATTGTCTATTTAGCGCTTTATATTTTCCATGAATAGTTTTAGAGCAGCTTATTAAAAGTAGGTGGTTTTACAATTATTCTTCTCTATTAATGACAAGTTATTAAACTTAAATTGTTGATTTCCTTTTGAATCATAATTATCTCTTAGGGAAACAAATATGATGATTTTCTTGAATATTTCCAGGGGTTTATAGATGATATCTTATCATGGAAGAGACCAGGGATAGTAAAGTGGAGTCATGTACATGACTCATTTACAGCACACTCAGTACATGAGGAGCCAGCAGAAATCATCAAAATATATTACCCCCTACCGAGGTCAGTGCTTAACAAACATACATATCTTTACAAAGCTTACAGTCTAAATAAGGCTGTTAACTTCAACCCTATTAAAATGAATGATAAAATCAGAATGTTTAGAAATAAATCAATGGTTCAAATACTATGTGCTATAAAAACATAGTTTAAAAATATTTTTATAACAAAAATTTTCCTGATATTTATGACGAAGAAATCTTTATCAGTGACTGGATTTCAACTGCCTCTTTTTTTTTTTTTTTGTCTTTTTGCCTTTATCTAGAGCTGCACCCGCGGGATATGGAGGTTCCCAGGCTAGGGGTCTAAAAGGAGCTGTAGCTGCCGGCCTTCTCCACAGCCACAGCAATGCTGGAGCCGAGCCACGGCTGCAACCTACACCATAGCTCACGGCAACGCCGGATCCTTAACCCACTGAACAAGGCCAGGGATCGAACCCGCAACCTCATGGTTTCTAGTCAGATTCGTTAACCACTGAGCCACGAAGGGAACTCCTCAACTGCCTCTTATAAGACATTTTGGAGTTCGACTTTTCCTTTTGTGAAATATTTCCAAATGAGTGATTTATGAATGAGACAATCTAGATTATGTGAAGCTCTGAATCATGTGTTACAGTAACTGTTAGCTGGGCCATGTTAAAGGCACAGCACAGCAGTTTTCAATTACAGTCACAAAGTGGAATAATAGATATTGAAACTGATATACTTTATCAGCTCATGTACTTTTTACAAAATCATAAAACATCATTTTAATTAGTATAAATGGTAACATTAAAAAGAGTTAACCTTTACTCACATGGTTAGTAATTCTTTTATATTAGATCTAAAAACTTGGGAAAAAGCAATTGAACTTTGACAATTTATATTAAATGGAATTAATGACTTCTCCATTTATTAACACAAAAGGCAACTTGTTCTGACTTTTTCTTTTCTTTCTCAGACTCTCAAGATATTCTGAAGTTAAGTATTATCATTCAGGCATACCTTATTTCTTTGCACTTCATTTTATTAAACTTTGCTGATACTGCATTTTTAAGTGAAAAAGTGAAAAATTGAGTTTAAGGTTTGTAGGTCTCGAGTCTATTGGAGCCATTTTTCCAACAGCATTATTTTTTTAATTAATGTATGTTGCACACTTAATAGAATACAGTGTAGTGTAAATATAACTTCTGTATGCACTAGGAAACCAAAAATTTCATATGACTCACTTTATTGCAGTATTCACTCTATTATGGTAGTCTAGAACCAAACCTGTAACATCTGTGAGGTATGCTGGTACATCTCAGGGTAATATAAGTCACAGGCATCTTTGTACTACTAGAAAAGTTAATATGGAGAGGATATCCAGTAATTTGATTTCAGGTTAGACTCAGAGTCCTGACTTAGTCAATCAGAGTTCCTACTTCCTCAGTTTTCAGTAATTTGTCAAAGAGATCATCTGACCCAAGCAGAGCCAATCACAGTCTCTCAATGAAAGTTGATATATTAAAGTTAGTGGTAGAAATTTCTTAATATGTAACTCTTACGGGTAAGGATCATGTAATGCTGCAGTTGTGTGCACGTGCACACACATGACATACAAGAAGAGAGAGATTGATTCAGTGGGAAAAAATATTCTGGGGCAAATGGAGTTTTAAACACTGTAAACTGCTAACTCACTCTAGGCATAACCGGTTCATAGTTATGTTATGAATTCCCTAAGAAAACTCTATCTTTCATTCTGAAGCCTCCTTTAGAAACTGACATTTCATCTTTCATTCTGAAGGCTGCTCCTTTAGAAACTGACCTTTTTTTTCTTTGGCATGATAACAGTTCAGGAAACAAGACTCAATTAAAAGGATTTGATGTGTACCATTTAAGAACCCAAACCCCCAAATTAATTACCAAAAAAAGAAGAAAAGGACTGTAAAGAAGTATACATTTATTATTAATAGTTCAACCCATTTAAAGATCACTGCTTTTTAATATGGGCATGCCTGAACTTTTAAAAGATTGTTTTTCAGGGCCCGAGGTAACGTGACATTTTCCCTTCACTTCTGAATGCCACAGCTTTACTTCCATAGTATTCTGCAGCTCACTTGCTTCCTTCTTGCTTGCACACACACACACACACACACACACACACGCACACACGCACGCACAATTCAGAATATAATGTATTTATTTCAGTCACTATGTTTCAAACACATCAGAGAAGTGACACTTCATACCTAGATACTCCAATAGGTTACGTAATGCAAAGTTCAGATGCAACTATCCATAAAATAACACCTTAAATGTGTTAAAATATGGTGTGTTCATTTGAAAAAAAAATTTGTTAGAAATAACAAGTACAAATATAGCAAGTGGTTCAAACAAGGTAATTATTCATCCACTATAAAATTTAAAAGTGCAGTGAAAATGATCTGGGTCTTCAAACGATTATTTTCTGTAGACAATTGTTTTAAAATGCTGACAGTTTTAATGTAACTGCTACTTAAAATGTTTTCAATGATAATTTATTACTTTAGGCATAAGAATAACCTCAAAGAAAACTTTACAATTGAATAATTATTCAATATTATGGAATAAGTGTAAATATCCATATATATTAATATTAATAGAGGAAAGAGCAACAACGAGGTTATAAAAGTGAACTATGTGCTGACACATAAATGGATTCTTACAATAGAATCTAGAGAGGGAAATCAGTATCTATACATATATATTTTTTGGTCTTTTCCAGGCCGAACCCATGGCATATGGAAGTTCCCAGACTAGGGGTCGAATTGGAGCTGCAGCTGCAGGCCTACACCACAGCCACAGCAGCACGGTATTGGAGCTGTGTCTTCCACCTAAACTATAGCTCACGGCAATGCTGGATCCTTAACCCATTGAGCAAGACCAGGGATCAAATCTGCGTCCTCATGGATACTAGTCAGGTTTGTTACCACTGAGCCAGCTTTAAGTCTTAAGCTGTATATTTTGTAGTCACATACAACAGCACAAAAATAAGCTGCTCTGCTTGAAGCCAGTATTATGACATTTGTTAACTACTTAAATAAAGGTCACATGATTTTTCCTTGTTTCCATATAAAACTCAGATAATCGGTTTTAGCTTTTGTTAAAAGTAGTAAATGACATTACTATACAAAATGCTTCAGTGAAAAGGGATTTGTATTTTTCTTATCTCTCTAAGGTTCTAGTTAGGAATTCATGAAATACTCTTTTCAACAGAGATTATTTAAATACAGGGAACTGGTTAACAGGTTGTTAGAGTACTAAAAACATAAAATATTCAGCTAACACAAGAAGTAGCTACCATCACTAGCAATCAGGAAAGAAATAAAGTAGTTTGAGGGGAAAGAGAAAGAAGCTCAGAAGGACTCCATAGACTAGGTACTCAGAATTCTAAGGAGGGAATTTCTTCAGGGTCTCAGCAGCTAAGAGGAAGGTCCTGCGGAAGGAGGGCTGAGACTTCTGTGGAGAGAT
Source organism: Catagonus wagneri (assembly GCA_004024745.2). Taxonomy (NCBI): domain Eukaryota; kingdom Metazoa; phylum Chordata; class Mammalia; order Artiodactyla; family Tayassuidae; genus Catagonus; species Catagonus wagneri. The sequence goes on from PVHT021183528.1 coordinate 3,162,025, forward strand.
AGAGCTGACTGGCTGGCTGTTATGAAGGGTTGCCAGAACCTTCTAGGATTACAAAAAAGTTGGTTATTGTAGCTGCCTGCTGTTCCCAGAACAGCAAACCATTGCTAGGGCAACACTGGCAGAACAGCAAACCATCAGGAAAAAAGCAAATCCTTCCTTTTTTCTCTTGCCAGTCAGTGTCCCTTTAGTGTCTGCTATTTGTAGAACCTACTAGTGTCCCAGAATTCCAAAGAGGAGATAGAATTTGTAGAAACCCAGGACCAGAATCATAAAGAAGTTTATTTTGGGAGCTACGAAATAATGGCTTACTTATTGGCACCTTTAAATAAGAATGTCAGGGAATAAAGATTCTTATAAACTAAAAATATTTCAAAAATATGCTGTTGTTTTCATTTATCTTTATGTTGTTAGATTAATTTTTATTTAGTATTGTTTGCTCTTTTACAAATTATTTTTGGTGATGATTATGATAGGATCAGTTAGAGATCAACCAAAGAAGCAGAAATGCTAAGCTATTGTGGACGTTGGTTAAACACTATAAAACTGCTTCTGTTGCTAGAGCTTGAGGCCCATAGCGTGATAGTTAAGAAGGAAAGATGAGCAAGGACTAGCTTAAACCCACAACTGTGATCTGGAATCTCTGAGTACATCTGGCTGGAAACCAAAAGGAAGGACTGGAACACTTGGATGTCCTGTAGAAGTTATCACCCTCCACAGTGCTAAGCATACCCTGACCCAGGAGTCGGCAAAGCTGCAGGAGGAATCCAGGGCAGGGGTGATTGTAGGCCTGACTGCTGACCCATAGTGAGTGAGCCAACAGAAAAGTGAAAATGCATGAGAGCTACAAAGCACCTGCTCCAACCTTCAGAGCATAAGATCAATAACTACTGTTTTACTCCCATTCTCCAAATCAGCAAAAATATATCTTGTATTTAAGAGATCATTAAAGAGTTCAAAAGCAACACGGATATACAGAAACGGACTCCTTCAGAGGAAGTGAAAACACTTTTAGACATCAGGGGTGTTCTAAATTGAGAGAGTTGTTATGAGAATATATAGATTTTGCCTGGAAATAATTATTTCTCGCTGCTTTAATAACAGTAGACCTAGAAAATATTTGAGATTTATCAATTGCTTTAAAATAGTTCTTTGACCATTTAGTAGCCTAATTCAATCAGTGATCAATACAAAAATCATTCTGTGCAATCGTGAAAAATAAATATCTTTTTTAGGAGTTCCCATCATAGTTCATCGGTTAGCAAACCTGACTAGCATCCATGAGGATATGGGTTCCATCCCTGGCCTAACTCAGTGGGTTAAGGATACAACATTGCCATGAGCTGTGTTGTAGGTGACAGACGTGGCTCGGACCCCGTGTTGCTGTGGCTCTGGCATAGGCCTGTGGCTACAGCTCTGATTGGACCCCTAGCCTGGGAACCTCCATATGCCACGAGTGTGGCCCTAAAAGACAAAAAGACAAAAAAATAAAAAGAAATAAATATCTTTTTTATAACTTCCTTTTCTTTGTATATCTGTATGGTTTAATATCAAAATTGTACAAATTTGCTTTTTACTTATGTGCACTTAAAATTAGGTAAATCTGTTTCTATAGTACATATAATGGAAACAAATATTTTTATAAAAATCATTTTCTCCTGATGAGACTGTGGAGGTGATTTTCCAGGATATAAGGTTTCTTTAGTATTTTATTTTATTATTTGTTATTTTTAGAGAGCTATTTTAGGTAGCTCTTCAAACTGAAGCTTTTTTAGAAAGCCCCCAAAAGACTATTAAAAAGCAATAAAATATCAGTTTTCTCTTCATGCAAGACTCTACAATTATCTGTATTTTAAAATATTAAGCTCCAGTGACTGCACAGTCTCAGAATTATAAATATCTTGCTTTCTGTTTAAAAAGTCATTCAAATCTACTCTTGTGAAACACATTTATTATGCAGTTTTCTTCTTTAAGATGTATCCTTATTCCATTCCTACAGTACTTCAGGGCAAGCCTTCTGAGAATACAGAATATTCTAAATTGATCCTAGCACATTTTTTATTTTTGCACTTCTGTTCTAAGGAATCTGATACAGTTTCCAGGCTTCTCACCATATCATTAAAAATTAGTAGAGGGAACATCAGCAGGCATACAACCTTACAAATGCAGGTCTAACTTTGTAAATTAAACATGCTTTGCCTGTATATATTATTTATTCCTGTTTGCTTTTAGGTGTCAGCACGTGCATGCTCACTGGCATTATCTTTGCCTTTGGAAGTTCTCTGGATTTCGAGGGTGGAAAAGCAAATGATTTATGTATGAATCAGGATTATGAATTATGTAAATCAAGCCACTAAGTCAGGGCAAAGAGGAAATTAAAGTTACTCTAAGGAACAACTCCAAGAATCTCTAAGAAAAGAAAGTACAAGAGAAATTCAGTCTTTAATAAGTAATCCCACTTAGCTACAAATATTTCATTCAACAATCTCTACTTATGTGAAAGTTCCTCCCTCCTACTCTTAAGGCCATTAGATATGAAACTGTTGTTTGCAGTAATATCCTAGAATTCCTTTTGATACACTTTTCCTAATGAACTAAACTCCAAAAAAAAAAAAAATAAGCAATAGTAAGGGAAGGGTCAATAAATTTTCATCAGTGATATGCCAGGATTCTAAGTCGGCTTTGGTGACCTCACAGGGGGTTAGGGTTTATACAAACCAAATGCATATCTTAAGGGCATAAAAAGGCAGTAGGGAGAAAAGGAACAGAAATCAATAGAAGAAACTAGCTACAGAATGCCCAATTCTAACCTCTGGCTAAATATTTTATAATTTTTTTAAACATATAACATTATTAGTTTTATTTGATATAGAGTTTATATATACCTAGGCATATAATATATATATAGTATTATTACATATCATAGGTAATATATAAGATTCATCAATGGTTTAATATATGTACATATTGCAAAATGATTACAATATGTTTACTTATTTATTTAGTCTTTCAAGGGCCGCACCTGCAGCCTATGGAGATTCCCAGGCTACGGGTCCAGTCAGAGCTACAACTGCCAGCCTACACCACAGCCACTGCAATGCCAGATCTGAGCCACATCTGTGACCTACACCACAGCTTATGTCAATGCCGGATCCTTAACCCACTGAGCGAGGCCAGGAATCAAACTTGCATCCTCATGGGTACTAGTCAGATTCATTCCTGCTGTGCCGCAAGGGAAACTCCAGCAATTTTCAAATACACAATAATATTGTTAAACATAATCACCACACTGCACTTTACATTTTCAGAACTTCTCTTAGAACTGTAAGTTTGACACCTTCAAACTTCACCTTCACCCATTTCTCCCACTACCACCACCCCGCCCCCGGCCCTGACACACACATACTTCTAGGAGCCTGCATTCTGTTCTCTATGAGTTCATTTTTTTTTTTTTTCAGTTTCCATATATAAGTGAGATAACACAGTATTTGCTTTTCTATGACCCATTTCACTTGGTGTAATGCCATCAGGGTCCATCCATGCTGTCATAAGTGGCAGAATTTACTTCTTTTTTATGGCTGAACAATATACATATAGTAGGACTTATTACTTGTATATCATAGTTTCTTTATCCATTCATCTATCCATGGACACTTAGATTGTGTCCATGTCTTTGCTATTATAAATAATGCTGCCATGAACATTATTCATTCTTGGAGATATCTTTTTGAGAAAGTTGCAGATATCTGTAGGACACAGTGCGTTTGTTTCCTGTGGATATATATACCCAGAAGTATTGCTGGATCCTATGATAGTTGTGTTTTTAATTTTTTAAGGATTTTTCATACCAAACTACATGCTACATAGTATGTAGTCTCCATACTATAATAGCTGCACCGATTTACATTCTCATCAAGAGTGCCCAAGTGTTCCCTTTTATCTACATCCTTGCCAACACTTGTTATCTCTTGTCTTCTTGGTGACAGCCATTCTAACAGGTGTGGTGTGATATCTCATTGTAGTTTTTTTGTTGTAGTTGTCTTTTTGCCTTATCTAGGGCTGCACATGCGGCATATGGAGGTTCCCAGGCTAGGGGTCTAACAGGAGCTGTAGCTGCCGGCCTTCGCCACAGCCACAGCAATGCAGTATCTGAGCTGCGTCTGCAACCCACACCACAGCTCACGGCAACACCGGATCCTTAACCCACTGAGCAAGGCCAGGGATCGAACCCGCAACCTTGTGGTTCCTAGTTGGATTCATTAACCACTGAGTCACGACGGGAACTCCTCTCATTGTGGTTTTAATTGGTATTTCCTTTATGATTAGTAACGTTGACCCCTTTTTATGTATCAGTTGGTCCTTTATATGTTTTTCTTTGGGAAAATGTCTATTTAGTTCCTTTGTCCATTTTTTTGTTTTTTGGGCCACACCTGTGGCATATGGAAATTCCCAGGCTAGAGGTCAAATTGGAGCTGCAGCTGCCGGCCTACACCACAGCCACAGCAACTTGGGATCCAAGCCACGTCTGCAACCTACATCCAGGTCATGGTAATGCTAGATCCTTAACCCACTGAGTAAGGCCAGGGGTCAAACCTGCATCTTCATTGATACTAGTCGTGTTCATACCATGCTGAGCCATAATGGGTACTCCTTCTCAGTCTGTTTTTTAATCAGATTTTCTTTTTTTGGGGGGGGGGTTCTGCTATTGAGTTGTATAAGTTCTTTAAATTCTTGGAATACTAATTCCATCTCAGATTTATGATGTGCAAATATCTTCTCACCTTTGGTAGTTCTCTTTTCATTTTATTGATAGTCTCCTTTGCTGTGGAGAAGATTTTAGTTTATTGTTGTTCCACTTGTTTACTTTAGCCTGCATTGCCTTTGCTTTTGGTGAAAAGTGATTCTCTTATCAGCAAGGTAAAGCTGAGTCTTATTTTAATTCATTCAGCCACTCTGCCTTTTGACTGGAGAATTTAGTCCTTTACATTTAAAGTAATTATTGACAGGTATCAAATTACCACTGGCATTTTGCTTATTATCTTCTGGTTGTTTTGAAATTCCTTTGAACCTTTCTTTTTCTCTTTGTATCTTTTTTATGATTTGATGATTTTCTGTGGTAGTAGGCCTAGATTCCTTTCTCTTTACCCCAGCACTTTATTATGCACCATGTGCAGATAGGCCAATGGTGGATAATTTGGCAGACATTTCCAACATGAGTCATATTGCACATTTATGGGATCAAGCAAGGGGGTACAAAATCAAACTCAGATAATGAAGAATATGAGGACACAGAGGGAACATTGTAGTAAGAGGTATCTGAGATAAGCAAGAGTGGCAGGATAACGATTTGGCATAGCCTGACAGAATGAGCACATTGTGGCAATGGGGATTGTCTTAGTTGTCTAGGACACTGGGCTAGTTACTTAACACTGTCCCTGAATTTTGTCATCTGTAAGGTTAATACTATTGACCTTAATGTTGCTGAGAAGATTGAGGTGATATATGAAAATAAGTAGCTGAGTGTGGCATACAGCAAATGTTCAGCAAAGTATAGCAATGATGGTGGTACAGACAGTGACAGTAGTGATAATGATAACTTAAAGAAGTAGGCACTTAGTTAAAGAGGGTGGATTTCAAGAAAAATACTATTTCTTGCAGAGGATGTTTCAAATTCAGAAAAGAAGTACCGTTCTGAAGAGAATGAGTGAGATACCGGGCAAGTTATCCAGGAAAGAATCCCACTAGAGGAAAAGAACAGCTATTTAATTTCGTGGAATAAAGTTTTGCTCTCAGGAATAAGAGAAAGGGAAACTTGGTTTTGGGAATAAGAGGAAAACAAACTTCCTAGACACAGGCCACATGTTAAGACTAAAATAAAAGCATTTTGTCTGACTTGTACTCTCAGTCTTACTCATTTTTAGTTTAATAAAATCCAATATTAATTAATAGCATTTTAACCAATAGTTAATGAATAAAGTTAAAACTGAGCAGCTCTGCTGTGCATATTTTTCCAAAAATGTGCATCAAAATCATTAGCATATATTCTGTAAAGATAAATGAATAACATACATATTAGATGATACCCACATTTTTAAGTGGTAGGTACTAGAGCAGGTCTAGTTTGCCCTCTGGAATCTTTGATGCTTTTTATTTTTTATTGATGTCTGAACCTAAAATTTTTTCTATATTTTCTCAATTGAATTATTGGTCTGTCAGTTCGAAATTCACTTAATAGGATTTCAATATTAGATGAGTTTTACTGGTGGGGGCAAATTTCCATTACTAAAAAATATCAGAATAAATTCCTAGCATGGGAATAGCATTTCTTGAAGTCTAAAAATTTCCCAGAAACAAAAGAATATAAAAAGTTTCATACAACATTATTTAAAAAATATTGCCAGGAAAATATGAAAAAGTCATGTATCTTAGATAATAATAGAACATCAAAGCTCATTGTCTGATTTTGATAATTGTACTGTGGCTATGTATAAGAAAATTACTATTTTTAGGAGTTCCTGCTGTGGCTCAGCAGTAATGAACCCAACTAGTATCCATGAGGATGCAGGTTCGATCCCTGGCCTCACTCAGTGGATTAAGAACCCAGTATTGCCATGAGCTGCAGTGTAGGCTGCAGACATGGCTCAGATCCTGTGTTGCTGAAGCTTTTGGTGTAGGCTAGTAGTTGTAGCTCCAATTCGACCCCTAGCCTGGTAAGTTCCATATGCCTCACTTGCAGCCCTAAAAAAGCAAAAAAAAAGAAAACAGAATATTCTTATTTTTAGAAAATACACACAGCAGTATTAAGGGGTAAAAGACATGATGCTGCAAGTTACTCTCAAACAGGTCAGAAAATGTGAGGGGGGTAGGGAAAAAAATAACATTTTAATTACATACTAATACATTAAAACGATGTTTTGGAATCTGGATGAACGATGAACGGTACAACGATATTATTCATGCTGTATATATGGCTTTTCTTTTCTGATATTATTTCAAAATAAAAAGTTACAAAATACGAATCAAAAGTAGCCTCCCAGAGTTCCCACTGTGGCTCGGAAGGTTAAGAATCTGGCTAGTATCCATGAGGATGTGGGTTTGATCCTTGGCTTCGCTCAGTGGGTTAAAGATCTAGCATTGCCACATGCTGCTCTGTATGCTGCAGATGCAGCTCCAATTCGACTCCTATCCTGGGAACTTCTATATGCTGCAGGTGCAGCCATAAAGAAGAAAAAAAAATACTAGTCTCCCAGTATTATGCTGATTTTATGGGAAATGGTATGAAAATAGATGCAAGGCTTATAGAATGCAATGTCAATTGTCATATTAATTATGTATCGCATGTTTAAGTGTAGGAAACTGCTATGTTTTAATATTCTAATGTCAGGATGCTAAATATGAGTTAAACTTATTTTTTAATCTTCATCAACTTTTTGACTTTGATTTTTCCTATTAATGATACCTACATTACATATCAGCAAAAGGGCTTGTTAATTTAACAGAAAGAAAATTAATAATATTCTCATATATTTTTCTCATTAAATTCACATTATAGGAGTAATGGTTGTTTTAAATGGGCATACTTATTAATAAGAAAAATGCACATATTAGGTTTAAACTCTAATGACTCTGGTACTTTCTACTTTCTAGAAATAATTTAGGCACACTTCCATGAATTTCAGTTCTCATTTAACCATACTTTTTAATGATTCTATGGCAAACACAAGACAATGTATATAGCAAAGGTCATTGGAAGGAGGCCTATATATAGTTTCTTAATTTCTGTGCTACCATGTCATTATTATCTGTGACATTGCTGCTATTTGATGTTACTTAACTAAAGGACATCTAACAATAAATGTCCTCAGTGAAAATGGCTATCCATAGAATGACTTTCTCAGCATAGTTTTATTTTATCCAGAAAGTCCTTCTTTTATTTTTTTTCCCCATCCCTTCTTTTCCTTTTTTCCTTTAAGCCCTTAGGCAGTTACACAGGACCCTTTTAGGTATTATTTCTTTTGGTAAAAGTAATAGATGATATTAAACAAACCAAAATATTAAGTAGATTCCTTACTTATGTTCTTTAGTACCCATTTATAAGTTAGCACTATTCAACCTACTTTCAGTCTCCATTATTTCAATGAAACATTGTTGGAAGTCATGAAACCAAAGTCTTTTTCTTTATCCGCATTTATTTTAGTCTCTCAAATATCTCACTATTAAGTAATTAAGTAAAAAGGTTTTACAATCAAGTACACCATTGTTTGCATCCTGTATTTGCCATATAAAGAAGTTTGTGGGTATTTTGAAACATCTCTATGCCTAGCTTCCATCTGACAGATAAGGATGTAATATGTATATTTTTGGAAGGATTTAATGAAATAATGAATACTCAACAAATAACAAGGGCCTAAGACATATTAGGCTTTCAAATAATTTAGTGTTATTTAATAAAAAAATCATCAGGCAAAAGGTCCTCTGTTTGGAGGATGTTATAGGCTAGAAAGTTTCATTTGAAATGTAAAACTTGAGTTAGCTATTTAAAGAATGGGCTTTGGTTAAGCCAAGATGAAAAAAGAATATGTTCTTTGAGCAAATCATATTGTAGAAATGGTGAAACACACTTGTTCAAGTGAAGCAGAGATTCAGGGGGAAAAAAGCTGGGGTCTGATTTAGAGAGATTTGAATCTTTGCTATATCAAGTTTAAACTTTGTCTTGAGACACGGAAAAACTATTCAAGTTTCTTTTTGACAGGAGGATGACTTTACTGAAAGTGGTAAACGTAGATTGATTTAGAAAAGCATTAAGCAGTATAATCTGGAGATTTGAAAAGAGTACCATGGAGAAACTAATTACACATATGTGAGTTTCTAAGAGTTTGTCTTTAGTATTTGCTGTGAGATGTGACAATAAAGAATAATTTATTCCATGATACAAATTGATAAAATTATTATTTATATATTTTTTTTCTATTACAGAAAAGGAATTTTCACAGATGATTTGGAGTATTTTTGTCTTGAGTGAAAAAATATTGTCAAAGACAGAAATTAGACATCACAGTGGAGAAAGGTAGTTTTGTCTAGAAGAGATTTTGATTTTTAAGATTGAGACTGGGTTGAAATAAATGCAGAGAAATTATCAGGAGATCTGGAACTTGAAAGAATTAGAATGTGAAAAGAAAAAATAGATATATGCATTATTCCCATGGCAGTGGCTGAAGGCTAAATTGTCAGTGCTTATCCACTAGTTAGTGACAGCTAGAAGAACCAGTAAATCCCAAACTTTGAATAAGCAGGATAACCTGTATGGCACAGTGTGAGTAAGAAAGAATTTCAAGATGGAAGGGAGCAGTATGATCACAGTAACTTATTTTGAGTGTCCAGAATATTCTAAACACTAAGCCTAAAACACAGTATCTCATTTAATACAATCAACAATCCTAGGAGGAAATATTTTACATATAACCACACATCTTGTGAGTTTTTTCCCTATTGTTCAAGAATTGAGCCTAATGGTTCCCTTGTAGTGCAGCAGGTTAAGGATCTGGCATTGTCACTGCAGTGGCTCAGGTCTTTGCTGTGGTGTGGGCTAGAACCCTGGCACAGGAATCTCTACATGCCTAAAGTAGGGCTAAATTTTTATTCTTTTATCCAAACCCAAAATGAAGACAAAAGACATTATCCTCTTTCTACTTTAAGTATAGAAAGTCACGATCAATCAGAATAAGCCACATCCCAAGAGCATTGCCCTTTAGAAAACTAGCCCATTCTATCTGGTCCAACTCAAGTAAACATAAGAAGAGGACTTCAAATTAAGAATGTTACTGATCTGGAGTTCCTGTCGTGGCGCAGTGGTTAATGGATCCGACTAGGAACCATGAGGCTGCGGGTTCGATCCCTGGCCTTGCTCAGTGGGTTAAGGATCCGGCGTTGCCGTGAGCTGTGGTGTAGGTTGCAGATGCGGCTTGGATCCCAGTTGCTATGGCTGCAGCGGAGGCCAGCGGCTACAGCTCCAATTAGACCCCTAGCATGGGAACCTCCATATGCCACAGGTGTGACCCTAAAATGACCAAAAAAAAAAGAAATGTTACTGATCAGTTCAAGTAATTTTGGCGTTGCGTCCTTGGAGTTTTCTATATATAGTATCATGTCATCTGCATAAAGTGACAGTTTTACCTTTTCTCTTCCTATTTGGATGCTTTTTATTTCTTTTTCTTTTTTTTCTTTCTTTTTGTCTTTTTGCCTTTTTATCTAGAGCTGCACCCGTGGCATATGGAGGATTCCAGGCTAGGGGTCAAACAGGAGCTGTAGCTGCCGGCCTTCGCCACAGCCACAGCAACGCGGGATCTGAGCCGCGTCTGCAACCTACACCACAGCTCATGGCAATACCAGATCCTTAACCCACTGAGCAAGGCCAGGGATCAAAACCGCAACCACATGGTTCTTAGTCGGATTCGTTAACCAATGAGCCACAAAGGGAACTCCTGCTTTCTATTTCTTTTGTTTGTCTGATTGCTGTAGCTAGGACTTCCAATACTATGTTGAATAACAGTGGTGAGAGGGCATGCTTGTCTTGTTCCAGATTTTAGTGGGAAGGCTTTCATCTTTTCTCCTTTGAGTATTATATTTGCTGTGAGTTTGTCATAAATGGCTTTTATTATTTTGAGATATATTCCCTCTATACCAACTTTGGTAAGAATTTTGTTCATGAATGGATGTTGTACTTTGTCAAATTCTTTTTCTGCATCTACTGACATGATCATGTGGTTTTTTACTTTTCTTTTGTTAATGTGGTGTATGACATTGATTGACTTGCATACGTTGAACCATCCTTACTTGAACTGATCAACAAATTCAGCAAAGTAGCAGGATATAAGGTTAACCTTCAGAAATCACTTGCATTTCTGTATACTAACAATGAAATATTAGAAAAAGAATACCAAAATACTATAGCTTTTAAAATAGCACCCCAAAAATCAAGTACCTTGGAATAAACCTGACCAAAGAGGTGAAAGACCTGTATGTCAAGAACTCTAAAACATTTATTAAGGAAATCAAAGAAGATACAAAGCAATGGAAAGATATCCTATGCTTATGGGCTGGAAAAATTAATATTGTAAAAAAGGCCATACTACCCAAAGCAATCTACAGACTCAGTGCAGTTGCTGTCTAATTACCCATGATATTCTTCACAGAACTAGAGCAAATAATCCAAAAATCTTTATGGAACCACAAAAGGCCCAGAATCACCAAAGCAATTATGAGGAACAAAAACCAAGCAAGAGGCATAATTCTCCCAGACTTCAGGCAATATTACAGGGTCACAGTAATCAAGACAATGTGGTACTGGTACCAAAACAGACATACAGACCAATGGAACAGAATAGAGAACCCAGAAATAAACCCAGACACCTATGGTCAATTAAGCTTTGACAAAGGAGGCAAGAACATAAAATGGGGAAAAGACAGTCTTTTCAGTAGGTATTGCTGGGAAACCTGGACAGCTGCATGCAAATCAGTGAAACTAGAACACACTCTCACACCATGCACAAAAATAAACCCAAAATGACTTAAAGACTTAAATATAAGACAAGACACCTATTAAACTCCTGGAAGAAAACATTGGCAAAACATTCTCTGACATTAACCTTACAAATGTTTTCTCAGGTCAGTCTCCTAAAGCAACAGAAATAAAAGCAAAGATAAACCAATGGGACATAATCAAGCTGACAAGCTTTTGCACAGCAAAGGAAACCAAAAAGAAAACTAAAAGACAATTTACAGAATAGGAGAAAATAGTGTCAAATGATACAACTGACATGGGTTTAATCTCTAAAATATACAAAGAACTTATACAACTCAACAGCAAAAACGCCAAAAACCCAACTGAAAAATGGGCAAAAGACTTGAATAGACATTTCTCTCAGGAAAATATGCAGATGGCCAACAAGCACATGAAAAAATGCTCACCATCACTGACTATTAGAGAAATGCAAATCAAAATTACTATGGGGTACCACCTCACACCAGTCAGAATGGCCATCATTAATAAGTCTACAGACAACAAATGCTGGAGGGGGTGTGGAAAAATGGGAACACTCCTGCACTGTTGGTGGGAATGTAAGTTGGTACAACCACTATGGAAAACAGTATGGAGGTACCTTAGAAAAGGATACATGGAACTACCAAATACCTAGCAATCCCACTCTTGGGCATATATCCGGACAAAACTTTCTTTGTAAAAGACATTTGCACATGCATGTTCATTGCAGCACTATTGACAATAGCCAAGACATGGAAACGACCCAAATGTCCATCAACAGATGATTGGATTAGGAAAGCATGGTATATGTACATGATGGAGTACTACTCAGCCATAAAAAAGAATAAAATAATGCCATTTTCAGCAACATGAATGGAATTAGAGACTCTCATACTGAGTGAAGTAAGTCAGAAAGTGAAAGACAAATACTATATGATTTCACTTATATCTGGAATCTAATAGACTGCAGAAATGAAACTTTCTATAGAAAAGAAAATCACAGACTTGGAGAACAGACTTGTGGTAGCCAAGAGGGTGGGGGAGGGAGTGGGATGGGATGGGAGTCTGCGGTTAATAGTTGTAGACTATTGCCTTTGGGATGGAAAAGCAAGGAGATCTGCCTCTATAGCACCAGTAACTATGTCTAATCACTTGTGATGAATCTATATATATATGTATAACCGGGTCACCATGCTGTACGGTTGAAAAATTGACAGAAAATTGTAAATCAGGTATAATGGCAAAAAAAAAATAGAATGTTACTGGCCTTTTGGGAAGTGAAGTAGTTACTTGTTATTACCTTGCCTCCAAAAGCCAAGAGAAATGGGCTCCAATAGAATCTCTTATCAAGACAAGAGATCCTTTGAGTTCCCATCGTGGCTCAGTGGTCTCAGTGGTTAATGAATCCAAGTAGGAACCATGAGGTGGTGGGTTTGATCCCTGGCCTTGCCCAGTGGGTTAAGGATCCGGCGTTGCCGTGAGCTGTGGTGTAGGTTGCAGACGCGGCTCGGATCCCACCTTGCTGTGGCTGTGGCAAAGGCTGGCAGCTAAAGCTCCTGCTAGACCCCTAGCCTGGGAGCCTCCATATGCTGCAGATGCGGCCCTAGATAAGCAAAAAAACAGATAAACAAAAACAAAGAGAAGGGATCCCTAAAAGAAATGAAGAGTAGCATTTTTATCTGTTAAGGTATTTATTAGGGTTTGAAAGTCTCCACTTGATGATCTGTCCCTATGCTAATTGATCAGGGGGAAAGGGAACTGGGTAGTGGATTGCTTCCTGGGGGACTGCCAAATAATATAAAATAAGATTCTTCTCTACAAGCTCTGGTTCATAAAAAGGTGCAGAAGATAAAAACTAAAAGCCAATTCAGTCTGAGTTGTTCGTCAAGAAGGCTAGATAAATTTGAAGTTCCAGCTTTGGTGGGGCCCTCATGGCATTGGGATAAAGAGCACACAATGTCGGAAGGAAACATCAGTGTCACCAGATGAGGTCAGCAGGAAGGTGTGGAGGAGTAGCTAGCACACACCAGGCAGAAGCACAAAAGAGTCTCCGAAAGCCTGTTGGAACTGTTGCCTACCCCCTCTTAGTTAATAGCCACAAAGATCAGCAAAATGTGATTATGCCCAACAAAGAGAGAGCTGCAAATTGGCCAGTTGGATATCTTACACATTCCACTCTTTGTTCCCCTTATCCCTCTCCTGACAACACACCTTTAAGTGGAGAGGAGTATAAAAAGATTGATCCTCACTTCCCTAGCCAAGAGAAACCTCATTAGCATAGGCAGAGAGGGAGGCAAGAAGTAGAACTTCAAGGTTTTAACTTTATAAGACTTAGTTTCTATACCAAAGTGAAACTGTTCTGATTAAAATAAAAAAAAAAGGAATTGCAAAGTTATAGAATCTAGCCAAGACATCAAAATTGGACGGAGGCCAACATGGTATATTTGGAAGATATTTATTATAGGCATATATCTGATATATAACTACATTTAATAGATAAGGAGGTATTCCTTGTATTTAATTAAACTCTCAAGTTGCTGTAAATATTAATCTATTTTCATTTTCTCTATTAGTGGGGCATTTTTCTCCATATGGCAATTATGTAATACTTTTATATTTTCAAGTCGCCATTAATACTTGTTTCTTCTAATTTCTACTAAGTTAATGCTCTAGAACTCTAAATTTTTTTGTATTAATTTAAATTTCATTTTTTAAAAACTAACAACTTTTAAAGTATGTTTTACCAGATATTTTTAGGTGGCTTGGATGCAGAGATAATGATATATTATTTAATTGTCAAAGGCTTAATATTCTTTTGTTTGTTTTTCTTGTTTAGTCGCCTCTGGCCATCTCAGCTCTTAACTTGTTTTAGCAGAGTTGAGTTTAGAGTGCATACTAGTCTCTCTCTCGCCTATTGTAAAAGCCTTGAATAAAGTTTCCGTACCTGATTAACTTTGCCAGTGCAATTTTTTGCTTTAACACTGCCATCCTCTTTTCTCTATTGTTCTCTAAATTATGACGTTAAAAGAACATTAAAAATCTGTATGCAAAGAATTTATGTTCAGTCCCTCCCAGGCTGATTCCAATGAAATCTTTTTTTTTTTTTTAAGAAACGTGAACACGATAGAATAAGAATTGCTTATTTTATTACAAAAATGGTAATATTAGTAATATAGACTTAAAAGATATTTTTGAGGGGAAAGGAACAACTAGCCACGGTATTGTAATCTACCAAGTGCTTAACACTGGAGGCTTTATTCCAATACTACCATGGGTATTTTTTTCCCCACAGCACACGTAGAAGTGCTTATTTGTTCATTTATATAGAAGCCTAAATATGCATTCACTAGATTCAGATTTTTTTCTCCTTCAGGAGTGCTCCAGGTATCATGATACTACTAGCAATCCGTTTTTTAATTGGATTTTACTTTCCTTTTACTTCTTCCCTTCCCTCATTCCTTTCTTTTTTCCTCCCTTCCTTCCTTTTTCCTTCCTCCTTTCCTTCCTTCCTTCCTCCCCCAGCCCCCAATCTTTTTCTTGCCATGGATATTTCAATCAAGTCTTTTGTTAGCACTTTTCATTTTATCCTGACAAACACCTGTGCTAACTCCTCCACTCTACATAATTTTCCAAATATTGCTCACCACTCTAAATCAAAGACAACATCTCTGAGAGCAGCTACTTGTCCACTGTCTAGGAACTCACCAAAACAGAGATACATATTGAGCATTTGGGTAGTTCAAATTAGAATCTTTAGTCTGAAAACAGAGTAATATGGAATTTATAACAACAGTATTTACTAATTGCTTAATAAGTCCTATGCAGTGTTCTAAATGTCTTGTATGAATTATCTTCCTTAATTCCACAGTTACCCTGTGGAATAATTACTATTATTAGGCCATTTTTTAGATTGGGATGCCAGGGCACAAAGAGGTCAAAAATTCAGCAGTGACTCTGGATTCAAAAAATAGGCCATTTGACTCCAGTGCCATTCCAGTGCTGTATCCTTAGTCTTTCATTTCCTGGCACGGTTCATACAGAATTTTTTTCTGCTTTACACTTAAAGTAAGTCATTTATGAAGAGATGGAGGCCAAGGTTATCCTTTAGAAACTATTCTTTCTGTCACTTGAAACATATATAACTACATGTTCTCACCCCTCTGTGAGGACAACAATTCCTTTTATTTTCACCTTCCTCTCTTCTAACCCATCATACATAATGTCACTACTGATACACAGATAAAAGAGTTCAGAACATGGATCCGTTTTTTGGCTGAAAGCTAGTCTCTCATTTAAGTCCTTTCTATTTTATCAGAGGAAGGAGTCTAAAAATCCCACTGAGCAAAGCATGTTCTTCTTTCATTCAGAAACATTATACAGACCCTTATGTATTATTTCATCAGTGCTTTAAAGACAATATTTATGCTCTCTACCTAATTCAAATATCCACTAAATTTCTATAATATTGCCCTTCTTTGTATTCTGAAAGAAGCTTTAAACTTGTTATATAACCTTAAACATTATATGCTGAGAGAGAGTATTTTGTTTCTTGAAGTACGCATTACATTCATTCCTCCTAAATGGAAAAAGAAAAATAATAGTTTTTGTGCAGTGAAAATAATTGCAAATATTGTCCAAATTTTAAAAAAAATGCTAACAATCATACAAAAGATACAGTCACACTATGCCATTCTCTTATCTCTTCTTAGAAAGGAAACATTTCTGAAAAGTATCCGAAGTCATTTTTTGACAGCTAGATACACATTCTTTAT
Source organism: Catagonus wagneri (assembly GCA_004024745.2). NCBI lineage: Eukaryota > Metazoa > Chordata > Mammalia > Artiodactyla > Tayassuidae > Catagonus > Catagonus wagneri. The sequence goes on from PVHT021183528.1 coordinate 3,178,333, forward strand.
TTTTGCTAGGCTTTCCATACTATGAACAAAGCTTCTATAAATGTCTGCGTCTATAGGTTTATGTAAACATATGATTTTATTTATTTTGGGCAAATAAACAGGAGTGAAATGATAGGGTCCTATGGTAGGTGCATAGTTAACTTTTAAAAAAACTGCCAAGCTTTTCCAAAATGTTGTACCATTTCACAGCACTATATGAGGGTGCCAAGAAGTTATTCCACATCCTTGACAGCATGGAGTATTTGTATGCCTCTTAATTTTGGCCATTGTAATGTCTATGTAATGGTATCATGTTATGGCTTAAATTCGCATTTCCGTAATGACTAATCATTTGCTTAATTGCTATTTGTATATCTTCTTTTTTGAATAGGGTTTGCCACTGAAATTCTCTGTATTTGTAAGAGTTTTATAATTATGAATAAAAGTTCTTTGAAAGATATGGTATTATGGATATTCTCTCATCCTGTGGCTTTTCATTTTCTTAATGATAACTTTTCAAGAAAAATAATTCACATTTTAATAAAGACTAATTTTTTAATAAAATAAAAAATGTATGACTTTTATCAAATCTTGTCCTACACCAAGGCTATGAAGATTTTGCCTTAAGTTTTCTCATTGAAGTTTTACAGTTTTAACTTTTACATTTAGGTATATTCTCTTTTTTTAGTGAATTTTGTATATGTTGTAATGTCAGTTTTGATGAGTTTTTTTATACAGATACCAGTTGTTCCATCAAAAAATTTTAAATAATATATTGAAAAAAGCTTGCCTTAAAATCTTGGTTGAAAACTGTTTGACCAACATTTTTTTTCTAATGGCTGCAACCATGACATGTGTAAGTTCCCAAGCTAGGGACTGAATCCAAGCCACAGCTGCAACCTGTACCACAGCTGTGGCAATACTGGATCCTTTAACCTGCTGCACTGGGCCGGAGATTGAACCCGTGCTGCTGTGTCAACCTTAGCCAGTACAACTGCTGTGCCACAGCAGGAACTCCTGACAATACCTTTTTTTTTTTTAATTTTGTTTTTTAGCCACACCTGCTGCACGTGGAAGTTCCCAGACAAGGGACTGAACTTGCACCACAGCAGCAATCAAGCTACTGCAGTGACACAGCTGGATCTTTAATCCACTGTACCACAAGAGAATTCCATGACCATACGTTTTTAACATCTATGTCTGTATTCTGTATTGTCCAATTGAAGTATATGTCCTTTGTTGTGCTAATACCACTCAGCCTTGATTATTGTAGTTTATGTCATTATTTTAAATCAATTAATGTAAGTCATCAAATGTTATGTTTTTATAAAATTGGTTAGGCTTTTCTGGACCTTTTTCATCTCACTATGAATTTTATAATAAGCTTATCAGTTTCTTTCAGAAAACTCGTTGGCATTTGGCATAGGTGGGAGGTGGGTGATTGCTTTTAATCTATACATCTGTTTAGAGAGAAATAATATTTAAATGATTTTGACTTTTCTGCTTAATGAAATAGCATGTCTTCATTTGCTTAGGTCTGACATAGCATGTCTTTATTTACTTAGGTCTTTAATAGCTCTCAGCAATATTTTCTAGATTTTACTGGTGATATCTTGTAAATATTTTCTTAAATTTTAGGTTTTTTTTTTTAAGGCTATTGCAAATGGAGTCTTTATACAGTCTGTCATGTTCACTGACTGAACGTTTGTCTCCAAACAGCCCCAAGGTCAGGAGACTCATCTAAATCAGTGATATTTATAAGTTCTGACATATAACAAAGATATTTAAGTAGATGTTAGTCAATCAAAAACAGAATCTGTTTTTAACCAACCAAGCCATTTGTATATAGCAGGAATCTCAACTTGAAACCGAACAGTTTTTATCTCAAGATCCATAATTGTGTTGTTGTGCTTAAAAAAATTTCTGACATCTGGGATGGGTAGGATTGCCTGGGGTTTAATTGGATGAGGGTCAGAGGAAGGCAAATGAACAATAAACTTGGCTGAGAACAATTTCTCAGGGACAGAGAGGAGACATGATTTTGAGTGTAACATCTCTACCTCCCTCAAGTTATGATATTTTCTAACAAAGTCCTTAGGGATTTATGCCCGAATTCTTTAGAGAGACTGAGCATCAGCAAAAACTAAAAAGGTTAACAAATTTCAAAATGCAAACCATTACGATATCAAAAACAAACCCAGTAAAGAAGAAAAATTCTAAGATGTTCAGGGCTCAAGCAGCTCTGCCTGGGAACTTGGGTAACACAAATACCCTAAGGAGGGGCAAAGGGCTTTCTCCCATTCTCCGTGGAGAAGGCTGCATGCTCTGGCCCACATAGGTCTCTAGAGGACATGGTAGTGATGCATCAGACATGTACAACCATGACTTGGCAGAACCACTCTGTGCCCGCAGGGCTGGCAAGAAATGACTTGGCAGCAGCAGTGACAGAAGATGGCAACTTCAGCACAGGCAGTGTTGCAAAGCTGCCTGGAGGACAATGTAGTCTCAGGAGTCCCAGCAAAACAGAAGGGAAACAACACATGCCTCTGGGCAGATGGAAGAGTGCATTTATATGTATATATATATGTATATGCGTGTGTGTGTGTGTGTGTGTGTGTGTTGTACAATATGCCTGGAAGACTCCACTTTTCTCAAGTTTTGTTTTTGTTTTTGTTTTTGTTTTTTTGGTTGTTTTGTCCTTCAGGGCTGTACCTGTGGCATATGGAGCTTCTGAGGCTAGGGATCCAACTGGAGCTGCAGGTGCCAGCCTACACCACAGCCACAGCAACGTGGGATCTGAGCCACATCTGCAATTTACACCACAGATCACGGCAATGATGGATCCTTAACCGACTGAGCGAGGCCAGGGATAGAACCCACGTCCTCATGGATGCTTGTCAGGTTCGCTAACTGCAGAGCCCCAATGGGAAGTCCACTTTTCTCAAGTTGATGTGGCTTTGGAAACCTAGCCTGGGGAAAGCTGAATATATTTGATTTTTTTAACACAATTCCCTAAAAAGCACATGCAACTAACTGACTGCTTTGTATCAACTTGACTAAAGAAGCTACCGAAAATCACATTAAAAGTGAATGTAGCAAATGATTTCTCTTAACTGATCCATCCCCAGTCAAAAAGGCCATTCTGCTGATATGTCCTTTCTTTGGCTCTAGGCTCAAGAAAAATAATAGATCTTGACTGATTTCCATGTACCAATTTACATTATGAATTAAGAAGTGATCTGCTCTTTTCAGGTTTTGGGAATAGAGCAGTGACAAGACAGAAATGGTACCTGTTCTCATAAAATTTAATCCTACTAGGAAACCATGTAAACAAATAATTAAACAAATTGAATAATTTCAGGTTAGTCTTAGTACAAAGCAAAAATAAACTTGAATGGTATGCTAGAGTGACCAGAAGGTAAGGTGTCTATTTTGCGTTGGGTTGTGGGGGGGGACATTTAAACTGGACTGAGACAATGCAAAAGAGCCACCCAAACAAAAATCCGGGGAAGTTTGTTCTGCGAAGGAGGAGTGCGAAGTGTCAAGGCTGAAAGACAGGAAAGAGTTGACATGTTCAAAGAAGAAAAGGGAGGTCAGCATGGCTGGAGCTTAGTGAGACAGAGAAGGGAGAGGTCAGCTTATAAAGTGAGTCAGGGACAGATCATGAGGTTTTCGAGTTCATAAGAACAACTGAGTTCATACACTGATTTTATTAGCAGCTCTGTGTGAAGACTGAATTTAGGGAGAAAGGTATAGTATTTCTGCTAAACCAACAACTATCTCTCTAAAATCCAAAACTGAGGACTGAATAATTCACATTATTTTTTCTTCTTGTAAAGATGATGACATTTACTGATTAAAGCCAGAATTTAATGACAATATTACTAACGGTAACACTGAGGAAAAGAAAATTACTGCCATAACTATAATTTCTGATATCAATAGCAGTCTCATTTATAATATAATTATGATGCTATAAAATTCAATAAGAATACTTGTAATAATTAGGAAAGTAATTATCGTGCCATTCATTTTAAGGTCATTAAGGCAATAGCCTTTTTGAATGGAAGATATGTGCAAAATCAACCATTTATCTTTTGTAACCAATTATTGACAAGAAAAAGCCAGTACTGCCTTCAGTGAATCTACATATTTGTAATAAGTCCAAGTAAAGGCAATTAAGCTTTCAATAATATATCTTTATAAATTACAAAATTACCTATATTTTACAGCTTGGATAATCTGTTCCCCCAATTGCTAATTATTCACATCTATTTTGGCAAATGTGAAGTAAACAGACCAGTAGTTGCTGGGTTAGAAAATTGTAGCTTTAATATTTTTCTACAAATGTAGACACAGGAATGACCATTAGTAACACAAAGAATATTTCAGTTCCATTTCCTATCCTAATAGAAACATAGTTCTTTGTTTATCACTGTAATTCAATAAATGTTTATGGTTATTATTCTAAGTAAAAATATTAGATTATATTTTTTCCTGTAGATAGAACACATATAAATTTTATTTCTGTTGGTGACAACACCATTTCAAGAGAGTCATTTCTATAAGAGTAAAGTTCTAGAATTCTAAAAAATAATTTATTAAAAGCAAGTATTGCCTCTTATTATCTTTCAACTATGGAAACACATCTTGGTAAATTTTGCTAGCTTTCCCTAGAATTGTCTTCATATTTGAAAATAGTCCACTGTGATTCCTTGGGGCAAAAAAAAAGGTATCATGAAAGCAAAATGAGATTCATACATTTTAATATAGCCGTTTTATAAAGTGAAATCATATGATCTAGAGTTATTTAAATCGACTTCCTACCTTCAAGCATGAGTAAGTATTTTTAAAATTGAACTTGAGTGTTTGTCATATCAAAGTATTATTTGATGACATAAATCACAAGGAGAGAAGTATCTGAGCTAAGGTAAAAAAAAAAGGCATATTTTGATGTCTAGATTTCAAATAATACAAAAAATAATCAGACATTATCCCCATTTTATAGATAAGAAAATAAGACTCAAATGGCTCAAACACAACTTGAGAATCCCAGGTTGATTTAGTCCTAAAATGTTTATGGTACTTCCTGAAGCATAATTCTGCCATTGTGCCCATTGCATACTTGTCTATTAAAATAAACCTTCATCTATACTTAACTAGCATTTATATTTTGTTTTATATTCAAACATAAGTATGTTTCTATTACACATGTTAAATACTGAAGTTGTATATAACTAGGCTAGATAGATAGGAGATGTACTATTTAATTAACATGATATAGCTTTTTCATTAGATTTCTACCTATAGAATTAAGCTGTATTAAAACTGTGATATCAGATATTATTTATGTTCATTTAGAAAGGCTAGAAAAATAATTTGTATAGCTCACTAATGTAATTGTGTAGGGCCTTGAAAAATGTATTGGTTTGTTAAAATATGCATCATGTTACTGGTACAATCAATTTAAATAGTTTCAGTAAGTCCTCCAGAAAGAGGTAGAAAGAAATATACATCCAAACTAGGGAAAACAATGAAAATTCAGAGGCTTATTCAATTCACATTCAGATCCTTTCAAATCCCCAACCTGTTTTTTCAGGCTAATTCCCCTAACAAATTGAATTCTTTGCTCCATTGGAATTACATGTTTGTTTTTTTTTTTAACCCCTACTATCTGCCTCATCGAAAAGACTCCACTCATTCCCTCTTGGCCTGCCTAAATCCTGCCTGCCCTATGGATTCATGTCAGATAGCTCTGCCCTAACCGTGATGCATTTCTTTACACATTCTTTCTCCTTAGTAATTCAATAGCATTCAGAATTATGTTGTTTCTTACATGTGTTTTGAATATGGAGTATATTTTAATCTAACAAAATGAATGCATATATAACTACAGTTTTCATATACATATAATTTTTCTATTTTATCTTTAAATATTAGGTAAAACCATAATCACTGTCTATAAGATACATAAAATTTCTTAATCCCTCTATATTCTTTCATGTATTTTTTATATTTCTGCTTGCTATCTTTTTTTTCTTGTCTTTTTGTCTTTTTAGGGCCGCACCTCTGGCATACGGAAGTTCCCAGGGTAGGGGTTGAATCAGCTACAGCCACCAGCCTACATCACAGCCACAGCAACGCATCATCTGAGCTGTGTCTGCAACCTACACCACAGCTCACGGCAATGCCACATCCTTAATTCACTGAGTGAAGCCAGGGATCGAACTCACATCTTCATGGATACCAGTTAGGTTTGTTAACTGCTAGGTCATGATGGGAACTCCTCTGTATGCTATCTTAGTTTCACTGAATATCAGAATTCTTATTTGTTTTGTTCATGGTCATATCCCCAGTGAATAAGCACTGCCAGGCACACATGTGGGGCTTAAGTAATATTTGCTGAATCTCTACTCAGTAGATATATTATGCCAAAAATCAGAAAATAGAATCTTAGTCGATGCTAAACAAACCCAGGAATTTGAGATGTAAACTTTGCTAATTCAGGATTCCCAGCAATTTTCTCATTCTTCTTTCTCAGGGATCTATGCCATGTTGGGAAAGTGGAATGTTTATTGTTTATTGGTAATTCACTGCCTTGTACTTCATCACATACTCGTGATTATGTTTACCTGGATTTGCCAGGATATTTGGTCTGTCTCCAAAATCCTGCAAAATGGTGTACAAATAGTGCGCCCTGTGCCTACTTGTCTATATTCAAGGCCTCCTTGAATTTTTCATCCTTAATCACACCTTGAAGGTATAAAAAAAAACCTTGTGCTCTGCAACTCTGAGGGTTAGACTGAGCCACGTGACCTACTACCTAACATGTGTGAGTAGCTAAGAACTTCATACTCTTTACTGAAACTTTTTTTTTATTTTTTTATTTTTTGTCTTTTTGCCTTTTATCTAGAGCCGCACCCGTGGCATATGGAGGTTCCCAGGCTAGGGGTCTAACAGGAGCTGTAGCTGCCGGTCTTCGCCACAGCCACAGCAACACTGGAGCAGAGACGTGTCTGCAACCTACACCACAGCTCACGGCAACGCCGGATCCTTAACCCACTGAGCAAGACCAGGGATCGAACCCGCAAGCTCATGGTTCTTGGTTGGATTCGTTAACCACGGAGCCACGAAGGGAACTCCTTTACTGAAACTTCTAACCTCCCATCTTTCCTAATGCTGTCATCGCTCTCTTTTGCCTATGAATCATTTCCCTCCTTCCACCACCTATAACCTGTAGTTTCAGGGCTAGTCCCTAAAGATGAAGGACCAAGATGAATTGTTGATATGGTGAGTCATATCATCAAGTAGGCTTTCCTACATCCTGAGCCCATTTCTCGCCATAACTTGAATGGCAGAAGCAGGACTGGCATGGATGCAAGGGTGTGCTGAGTTAATTGACAGATTTTTTCCTTATCTAAATTTTTCATAATTGATGATTTCCCAATGTTTTACATGAATATAAAGGCCTAGTATTGTTTCATATTAAAAATTATATATAGGGCATAACAAGTGCTTCTTTGTACAGTGGTCAGAAAGAATAACAGACAAAACAAACATAAAAAAGCAGAACTGACAACTTACACCACCTAGTGGCCTGCAAACTCACCACAGATGCTACTGAGGAAATCACAGACTCTGCACCTTGGATCTGGCCATTAAGTCTTCTTCATTCCCATCAGGACTGTGATCTTGTGCCCTTGTGCTATACCCAGAGAAGTCTTATAAGACTTAATTTCACAGTTTCTCATGCTTTGCATTTACTCATTCCGTAAGCTTTTCTAAGCAAATCAGTCTTCTATAAAATAAGATCATAGGGCTAGTGTTTAGAAAGGAAAGGATTCAAACCTCCTGACCCCTAAATCTATTTCTAACTCCATCGAAAGGTCAGTATCCCATGATTTTGGAGGTGCCTCTGCTCCATGAATCTATCCTGTCCCATGCAGTTCCATCATATTTACTGGTCCTTGACTTTACAAACACATCTATGAAATCCTAATAAGAGCCAAACAGGCCCCTGGCTATTCGACTGCCACCTGAATTTGTTAATATCTGCTATTCTATTGCCCACAGTAAGTACTGATCAGAATTAAAATGAATACTGTTTCACCTTCTCAGATGACGTTCCTCTACAGAAATGCTCTCAGCAGCAGTCTAGAAATTCCACCTGCTCCTGTTCCACAGTGGTTTCTCCTTGTAGTGGCTTTGAATTGTGCCACCCTTAGCTAAGCTGGAACTGAGTTCCCTAGAATGTCCTTCTTCTAATGGTTCTTGGCTAGGGTTGACCACATGATATTTTTGCATGAGTTTTGGAAGGAAGAAGTAAAGCACCAACAGGTTAATCCTCTGAAGATTTATGTAGGGTCAAGTGGTGCTGCAGCTCATTTATATTGTCTTGGACCTCACAGACCACCTTGTTGGCACGGAGCAAATCCAACTGGCAGCTCTTTCAGCTCTAATCAGAATATCTTAAGTGTTTCTGATGCATAGGCCACGAACATATTTAGAAACATACTGAAGAATGCCAGTTTTTCCTGCAGGTCAACCTCATCACTACAGTGGGAAACTTGGTGATACTGAGAGGTCAACATGAATTCCACTTCATATACAGGTTCTGGTTTGTCCTGGTTCTCCTCTCCTTTACATGCATCCCTTCTTCCCAAATGCCTGTCCTGTGGACCTCAGGCCAAGTTCTAGAAGCAGAAGCATGTGAAGTGTTTAACCAATAATTACAAAAATGTGTAAAGTCAAATCCCTATAATAAACCCTTCATTCTTTATCACACCCAGGGGCTCTGCTTCTCTGAACAAAACCCAAATGGCACATTCCTGACCTTTCTTCTTTGACAAATTCTAGCATGCCTGCTTTCTCCCTTTGTAGGTATAAAAATAACTGAAAAAAGAAAGCTTATGGTACAGTATTTCTACCTAGTAAGCACTCATTGTTTTATTAAACTGACCGAAAAAACCTGAAAGTGTTGTACATGTTAATGTTCCACATAGTCATAAATCTCTTGATAAATGTGATCAAGAAAGAACAAAAGAGTCAAGGGATATTTGAGAGGACTTTTAGTGTATGAGGAAAACCTGATTGTTAAAGAGAATTCTCCAAAAGACCACCAAGCTCAGAGAAGAGGCATTCTGGGGTCCCATCATGATGGTGTCACCAGGGAGGCTGACAGAAGAGTGTTTCTCAAGTTTTAAACATATCCTGGACATCTAATGGACATACAAAACAACAAATTTAGGAGCATAAAATCTCCATCCTTTTTGAAGAATAAAAATAAAATGTATTAAAAATTAATAACAGTTGCCAGTTTTGGTAATAAGAAAAATGGTCTCACAAGAAATTGTATAATATTGTTCATCACAATTCCTATATTCAATTTAATGGCAAATAGGTGTAAGTGAATGTCTACACTTGATTTTTTTGCTTCTTATATTTCTTCTATTTGGTTAGAAAACCCTAATTCATAAAACTCAGCATAAATATTTGGTAGCTTCATTATATTTATGGGCATTAAAATAAAAAACACAGTGATTTCTCATTGAAGATAACATGTCCTCTACAGAGAGGCTAATTTGATGAGTATATTATGATTAGGGAGAATTTAGCCTGGAAAAATTATTTTTTCATGTTCTGTTATATATAATTCAAATGTGATTTTCAAATATTAATAGTAAAGTTTCTGAAGATCAAGGAAAATGATTGAATGATAGAAGTTAAACCTCAACCACACGATTATTTTCTTTGCTCTTCAGAAACTTTATGACACATAAAGTTTTCTCTAAAGAAGTAAATCCAGACCCTTCATGATGCCAAGTACATCACTTACTAGTATGTCAACTGAAGATATCATGATTTTAAAAACATATTTTCAGCTCAGTAATTCTATGAGAATCTTTTCCTTTCAAAACCAATAATCTTTAGTCACTGCACATTTCTTCACAAAGTACTCTGAAAGGACATAAAATCATTGTCTGTGAGTTGCTAGTATTCACTATTTTCAGAGCTTTCATCCACACTGAACAAAAATGTCACAGGTATAGTGTTTGCCATCAGTTCTCAGGAAGTAAGGTCCTGTGTAGACTTGCATACAGATGCTAACATATTTTGAGAGGGAAAATCCCACTTTAGAACTTATAACCAAGGATGTTCCACAAGTCCTAACACCCTGTCCTTTAACTTTGAGCCTTTTCTAGTCTATACCATAATTCATAAATTAATAATTAAACCAAATAAAAATTATCTTGTATCTTGGTTTCCAGGTATATTGACAGCAATAGTGTTCAATCCTTCTCCATCAAACCCATGTATACATGCAAAATAGTCCTTTTAATAGTAACCTAATTCAAGTGAATAAAACATTACATTTCTCATTTCATTCCCAGTTGATATTATTCTTCCACACTGAATGTCATGAATATTATGGAACATCCAACAGTGACATCCAATAGAGGATTATTTGCTAACAGTCAGATTCCTAATTTTTTGCTAAGAATGTTGGTCCTAACTAAACGGCTAGTTTAAATAGATCCTCAGTAGCCTAGATTAGGTACCTACTCATGCCATGGAAGAATTTTTAAAATACATGATTCCTGGAATTCCCATTGTGGCTCAGCAGAAACAAAACTGACTAGTATCCACGAGGACACAATCAATCCCTGGCCTCACTCAGTGGGTTAAGGATCCAGTGTTGCTGTGAACTGTGGTGTAGGTCGCAGATGTGGCTTGGATCTGGTATTGCTGTGTCTGTGGCATAGACCAGCGGCTACAGCTCCATTCTGACCATAGCCTGGGAACCTTCAAATGCCATGAGTTTGAAAAAAAGGATAAATAGAATAAAATACATGATTCCTCTTTATATTTTCTTTATACTTTGTTTAAATTTTGTATTCTCCCACCCCAATAGTGCAGTGATATTTAGGGAGACAACTGAATAATTTTCTCTGAAAACTTCACCTTGCACACATACTGGAAAAAACTCAGATGATTTATGAGAAGTCACATGTAGAAAATGACATAGTTATAATGCTTTTCAAAGCATTGACACTATCAATGAATAACTATTGGCTTCCAGTCCAATAAAATCTAAAGATTAAATATTCACTCATTTTAACTGTTTCCTTTTTACTTACATTGTGTAAAATAATCATCAATATAGTTATCTGTGCCAGTGGGAGGAGATAATTCCCCATGGGTATCCCAAATCCCTGCATGCTTTCTGAACAAAGGCATTTCAAGTTTTTGTTGGACTACCTTTGCATGGATGTTGATATAGGGCCTCAGTTCTGGCTAAGAGTGGATTTCTTGTTTCCTCTCAACTTCGTGTCTTCTAAAAGTGAAGTGTTCAATTTCAATATGGTATCTATACTCACAGGTCTGATACCTAAACTAGTTTTCTCAAGTATCTGAGACTAGCCATGCAATCCACCTTCTTGTGATATCTTCACATATCTAGCTTGAGCCTTTTCACAGTAAAGCCTTCTCCGTAGTATAGTGGTCTCAGGGTGGTCAGGCTTCTTACTTGGCAGATGGTGGTTTCCTCCTTCTGTCCACCTCAAAACATTCTGAGAGGCCAAGGGGAATACTGAAAGACTCATAAAACCTAACCTTGTAAGTCCCAGAACGCTGAAACCCAGTACAACCTTCTGTTGGCCAAACAAGTGATAAGAACATTCTAGACATACAAGAAAAGAAATTAGTCCTCACTTCTTAATGAGGAAAAGCAAAAAATGTGCAACCATCTTTATTCTTCCATGTCCTTGGTACATTCTTGAAGCTTGGATAAAAATTACTTCGGTAGCATTAAAATGTTTATATTCAGTTTTGGCATTCCAATACCTTCTAACAAATACTTAGAACATTTACTTATTTATTTCCATAAAATTTATCCTTGGCTGCCTCAAATTTCTAGACTATATAAGTCAGTTGGAATGTCTGATGAAATTTCCACAATTGATATTATAGAAATGGTTATGCTATCTATAACATTTTTCAAGAGGGAATCCTAGAAATAGCATTTCTAATATTTCCCATGCAAATTTTCAATGTAATAATTCACATTGGTGCCAATAAAAGCCAGGCATAGTGGAAATACACTTGGGAAGAAAATTGATAAAAGAGATGAAAATGCAAAGTTAAAGTTATCTTGCTGACTTTAAAACTTTATCAACAGAGAATAAGGCCAAAGGAAAAGAAAATGCCATAAAACGTCACTCTTGTGGAAGGTAATGGACATGAAAAATTGATGAGAAATAAGAATTTAAAAACTAAATTAGGACATGAATGCAAAAAATTGGAAATATTTAAGAAAAATGTCAAACAGAAAAATTTTGTTGGAACAGTAAGCTTATAAAAGGAAATGTAAGAATGAAAATATAAAGTCACTATATAAAATATATTTATAGAGAAAAACATAGAAATAACTCTAATCTTACTTATAACATATACATTCTAGTTTCAGTTCTAGTTTTAATATACTATCAAAATGCAAGCTAGAACTTTTTCAGTACTCTTTCATTGGTTTAGTTAGAATTAGAACTACAAAAACTAATTTTTTCCATTTTATAGACTTTGTTTTTTGTGCATACATATACTGTACATATATGCATATGTATATGTACAATATATATTATATACTGTATATTTATACCCATTGATAATCTTCATAATGAGGGATACATGTTTATGTACACTTGTACACTGTACAGACATACATACTTATTATATACATACACATATAGATAGGCATACATACACACACATTCACACATATACATAGAACCTTTAATATATAAGGTATGTAATATGTATAAATGTGGGCAATTAATTTATAGATATAAATTTATATGTAGATACATAGTTTACATATACATAATTAGGTCAATTAGTTTATACTTGTAAAATGTTTGTATGATAAAAATTACAAAGGTTACAAATAGATATATACTGAAGAGTTAATATTCCTCCTACCTCAGTCACCTGTTTCCAATTCCTAGAGAACAGGGATAAGAGTTTATGTATCTTCTTAGAAAAGTTCTGCTTACATGCATGAGTGCACACACACACAAGCCTGTATGTTTTTTAAAATAAATGGAGGTATGTTTTCCATATCATCATAAATAGATTTATTACATTATTTTAATGACATATCTATAATTATTTACCTACAATTTTTATGAAATGCTGTTAAAATTTATTTTCCTAATTTTCCATTGTTATTTAACTTTTTCTTAATTAATTTTGAGTATTTCACGTATTTTATATGTGTACTAAATGTTTTTTAAATTTCTGTTTATATTTTTTATATTAAAACAATTTTGTTGACAATCTTAAAAATTATTATATACACTTTTTTAAATCTGAAAATTCCAAATACCATGTTATACTTTCACTGATCGATTTCTAAAACTTCTTATATCTCTATTTTTTAAAACTATGACCTGTCATTTCTGAACTGAGAAGACAGATCAATAGAATGACTCTAAAGTCACAGAAAGAAATCTAGTACATGAAAATCCAGGAAACACAAAATTTATCCTAAAGTTCTTCAAAAGTGACTAATAAGTATGAGCATTTAGCATCTTGTCTTAACTGTAAATATTGCACTTCAGAGTTTATTCTAGTGACACTAACAGAAAAGTTATGTTTGCTCTGAACGTCATACTTTTATCTAGGGTTTAGAAACAACCTTATATTTCATCAATAAATCAGTAAGTATACTACCTACTAACTTACATATGATATGTCTGGCAATTTTCTTTTTTTTCTTTTTTCCTTTTTTTTTTTTTGTCTTCTTAGGGCCATACCTGCAGCATATAGAAATTCCCAAGCTAGGGGTTAAATCAGAGCAGCAGCTACCAGCTTGCACCACAGCCACAGCAACTAGAGATCCAAGCTGCATCTGTGATCTACAACACAGCTCACAGCAACACTGAATCCTTAACCCACTGAGTGGGACCAGGGACCTAACCCGAATCCTCACAGATACTAGTCGGGTTTGTTACCACTGAGCCACAACAGGAACTCCTCTGGTTGCGTTCTCTCTCTCTCTCTCTCTCTCCCTCTTTTTTTTTTTTTTTTTACCTTTTTAGGGCCACACTCGTGGCACATGGAGATTCCCAGGCTACGGGTTTAATCAGAGCTGCAGCTACTGGCTTATGCCACAGCCACAGAAATTCAGGATCTGAGCCATGTTTGCAGCCTATACCACAGCTCAAGGCAATGCCAGCCAGATCCCTAGCCCACTGAGCAGGGGCAGGGATTGAACCAGCATCCTCATGGATACTATACTAGTCAGGTTTGTTTACTACTGAGTCACTACAGGAACTCCTGGTGGTATTCTAAGTGGACAAATGGTGACAAGAAAGATATAAGACCTAGCTTTTATATACTTATGGTATATAACTGCTAGACTGAAAGAGCCAGATTATATACATTAAAATAACTGGAGAATAATAATCATGTATCTCAGAGTCCAATTATAAATTTTAAGTGAGAGGATTTATCTATGGGGTAAATTTGGTTGAGGAGAATATCTCAGAGTTTGAGCAGTAAATTAATATATTTGTATTTTGCAGATTGGAATAAAATAAAAGTCTGGAAATAAAGAGAATTAGAAAAAAATACAAATGTGGAAAATAATCTTCCTGGATTGGAGATTTTGTGCTGAAGAGTCATAAGAATAAAGATGGAGGCCAGAAAGAGTCTTGATTAGTATGGAAGGAAGGAAAGATGCACAATATGTTTTTCAGATATTGCATGATAAAATTTAGAGAGATTAGGTTTACCATTTAAAGTGACATAAACTAGAGGAGGCACTGGAAGAAGAGAAATCTATTCTTGCAGTGACATCTGTGCCTTAGCTGGCAAACACCTCATATAGATCAGGAATGACAGAGTGGGGTAAGATGATAAGTCCAAGTTATTTAAAATGATTTGGGAATGAGTCAAAGGCTTAAAGCCTAGCATCGTGGTTTAATCTATATACTGTGTATTGAGAAGAATGTTAATTGAAAGAAGAATGTAGTTTTAGGAAATAAATGATGTATTTGCTGTGCTTTGGTGTGGAAGGAGGTTTTTATTTATTTGATGCCCTTCTAATCTTAATAACATTTTCAAATCATTTTATGATAGTTGTAACTTGGTTGAGTAAAATCTATATTTAATTGGAGTAGTGGGCTCTCTACTACATCCTTTCTAGGTTAAAAAATTTCTACTGCAAGTTTCCTTGGATCATTAGAAACAAGCAGAATATATCTCATATATTAGCACAAAATCATTTTTAGACAATTTCTTCGCTTTAAGTCAGAAGAATCCTTTAGGAAATCTTCACAAGTCTTTAAGTTTGTCTTTTCTCAGTGTGTCTTTCGAACAAAAACATTTTCTCCTGTCTTATTAACTGTCTTGTTAAAAGTGAAAAAAATAAGAAATTTACTAAATATTTGCCTTCTTACTTTCTAAGTATTGTTCAAAAAAATGAGGAAAACTGTCTAACAACATAATCTTTCTCTGAAAATCTTGTTCCCTGATGTTATTTTATGAAAGGTGGGCTTTTTTGCCAGTAACCTTGATGTCCACCTTAAAGTTAGACCTGATCTGCTAATACCTCCCCTTTCTATCAATTCAAAATGTTCTACAATCATTTATTGCTAGTCATGGCATGGATATAAAGAAATAAAATCTACAATCCTAACCTATTAAATATTCAACCATATATCCTTGTCTTATGGTGGGACTTCAAATTCACTGTAACTGCCCATTCTGATAAGCGCTCTCTTAACTGATGGAAACTTTCACCCTTACAACTGAATAATGATAGTATTATTTCTAAGAGTTTCAAAAGATAAAGGTAAATTTGTATTATTTTTTCATATAAACTTTATTTTACATTTAACATTGAAAAAAATTTGTCAGCAATTCTAGGATGACGAATTGTCCCACTTTTCCCAGGAATGAGCAAAATTTTTTGAGACATGAGACTTTCAGTTTTAAGACTTACACCTCATGTTCCTTGGGAAGGTCTGAGACTAGAGTCAATAAACAGCCCTAACAGGGCCCTCCCTGAATCTCGGGGAGGTGAGTTCCCAGAAAACGGGTCTCCGCGCGAGGTCAGACTGGGCAGGAGATTCCATGAGACCCCGTCCTTGAGGAGGGGCCTGGCGGATGCCTCCTGAGCCGGAGTTTGGAACAGTTTTAAGACTGAGTTGGTTACCCTATGAGACTGGTCTACCTTATAGATGCTATTTCTAAATATTCTGGTTAAGTGGTAGATATACAGAGTGCTGGTAACATGACTTCTCTGCTTTTATATTTTTTGGCTGCACACATGGCATGTGGAAGTTCTGGGCCAGGGACAGATCCTGAGCCACAGCAGTGAAAATGTCAGATCCTTAACCACAAGGCCACTAGAGAACTCCATGTTTTACTTTTTAATTTATCCAACAATTACAGCTTTTTTCAGAGTATACTACAAATTTCTAAATTTCATTAACTGGTATTTTTATTTCTTAGGTATGTTATAGAGAAAAGATAGGCACTCCTAACTCTTGTAGACACTGGAAAGTATAACAAGTATATCTAGCTACACGCTAGTCACAGACATGAAAGGTGGACACAATTCAACATGTCTTTGCTTCTGCACTCTTATGGGCTAAGCAAGAGCAATGGATTTCTTAAATGATTTTGTAAAAATCTCATGCTGTGTTTTAAAGCATATGCCAAGGTTTCTTTCTTTTTTGTGTGTGTGTCTTTTTTTGGGCCGCACTGAGGCATATGGAGGTTCCCAGGCTAGGGGTCCAATGGGAGCTGTAGCCGCCAGCCTATGCCAGAGCCACAGCAACACAGGATCTGAGCTGCATCTGCGACCTACACCATAGCTCATGGCAACACTGGCTCTTTAACCCACTGAGCGAGACCAGGGATCAAACCTGCATCCTCATAGATGCTAGTCGGGTTTGTTAACCGCTGAGCCAGGATGGGAACTCCAAAAGTTTATTCTTTAAAGTGTTAAAAGCCATCGATATGTAAGGGGAATACTTTTTTAATGAATAATTTTTTTTCATTAGATCTAAAAGTACTTGATCAAAACTCTGACATTAGAAAACTCATGGGATTTTCAATATGAATTTTAATTAAGGTCTTGACAAGTTTAGAAGTGTAAATATCAGCAAAATACTTCACCTATACCAAATTTATCAGTTCACATATTTAAACTCTTTAATAACGCTCTACTGCTGCTCACTATTACAATTCTGATACTAGCTAAAAACTGTATTTGGAGTATTATGCTTATATCTTTAAAAAAAGTGCAAACTTTTAGAAATTAACATTCTAAATGACTCCCTGAGCTTATATAAACCTGCAAAATTCAATATTCCCAAGTTCTAGAGACACTAGTTGATTCAACACACAACTAATTACATGTTTCTCATACAGTTAACTTCAACTGATTTCAAACCTATTAAGCACAGAATAGGTGCTTAAGATTTTGTATAGAAATATATTTATGATCAAGCACCATCATAATCTATCAAAGAGACCCTTATAATTCTAATCTCATCATACCATTTTCTTCTTCGAATACTCTTTTCTACCAACATTCTGTCACTAAAAATTAAAGCCCAGAATTTTTAGCTTTTCATAAAGTTATTGCCTTTATGTCGCCCTCTGATCCACTGCTTGAAAATTCTTGTCTGAATTATATGTATAGCCCACCTTGCAATCTATAGATCTGGGTTTTCAGTGTCCCCACATGCACTGGAAAATCGCATTTTCCTCTGCATCTGTCAGCCAACTATCAAAGGTTCTTCAAATCACTTTCTCAAAAACATTTATACAACAACTTCATGTGAAGTTCTCTCTTCTTCCACTGCATTCTGATATCATTAACACATATTCTATTGCTGCAAAATCCGTACTTCCTAAGGACATCTGTGCTATATTCTTTTTCTTATCAGTAAAAGCACACAACAGATATTCAATAAATGTTAATGAATTAAATAACTCATGTAGAAGTATGATTAAAATGTGATAAAAAGAGATCGTTATCTACAAGTGATCTAGTAGAGTTATTCGCAATTGTTCAAAGTAGACGTATAATGTATGAAAACTTTTAATATATTTCTGAAGATTTGGCAGAAGAAAGAAAGTGATACTTTTCTATCCACAATATAGAGCAATTTAATTTGCTGTATTCAGTATAGAGATGATTTCTGGAGATGATACAGGTTTCTCCCATTAAGAAATTGTTTTACTTTAATAGGAGTTCTAAATATAAGTAAGTTTGGGCATTTGAACAAAAGACTATTTATTGAAGAATTTTTTAATCATAAAAAAGTAAAAACAATTTTCATTCATTGATGAAGTGATATATGGCATATTCAATTTTCATTCATTGATGAAGTGATATATGGCATATTCACAGAATATTACTAGTCAGTGAAAAATAGTGTATATATTAACATATATTTCAAAAATCTAGTATTGACTGAAAAGCTCATTATAAAATGATAGGTATGATAGGTACTTAAAAAATATTTAAAAAGTGAAATAATATACACATTTTAGATATCTCTACTGAAGATTCTAAGTTAAAAAGATTAAAACCGATTGACTTTTATAAGGGAAAATAACATGGCACAACTGAGAAGGGAAAAAACTATTTAATTTTTCCTGTAATATTTTACTTTATTTATAGCAAAAATAAAATTGCTAATATTTATTAATTTTTGGAGAAATTTTATGCGTGTTTCCTTTGTTATAATCTGGATATTTCACTATTTTTACATGATTCAAAATAAAAATATAACATTTCACTTCTTAAAAAATTAATGTTTATGCATGCATTGAGCAAACTCTCATTTATCTCAAATACCAACTCTCTATGTTTATGTGACAGGTGTTAAGTTAGGTGATTTCCCAAACTAAAATGAGTAAAAAACTCAGAAATAGATAATAAATCTGAAGACTTGCTCCTATTCTAATGCTTCTTTCATCAAATCAGGCTTAAATATTTGATATGTATTTTATGTTTAAAAATATGTGTATAAATTTTTTTATCTTCATTGGAAGACTGGAAAAAAAAACAGAGTAGAAAACTCTTATCATGAAAAGAGTAAAGAAGGAAGAACCAGGTTGTTGTCAGTGATGCAAAACAGACAAGAGAGTAAATGTAAAATCTCTTCAGATATTTTATATTCATTTTTCTGTCAAACAGAATGAGGGTGGAACCAGAAAGGTGGACAAACATTGCTGAGAAAAAACTGAAGATCGATTATGAGGTGATAAGGGACCTCCTAGTTATTATAAACCAACTTAATGTCTTATGTGGGGGTATTAAGAGTATTGGAGTATTTGTAAGTGAGCTCATAGAACTGATCTTAGTGATGTTAATATATTTGTGCATAGATGCAGATATAATTATATATAAAATATGTCATACCAGTATATATGTATATATACAATTGACCAATCTGCAGTTGATTAAATTCATGGATTCAGAACTATGGATAAGAAGGGCTGACCATAAAGTTATCTGCAGTTTTTTGACTGTGCAGAGGGTCAACACTACTAATAGTAGCTTTACTCAAGGATCAACTGTAGACTTATAAACATACACACACATATATATACTTGATACTATATGAACAGGGAGAACATGAAACTGGGGAAGAATTAAATAGCCAATATTAATTGGTAGTTTACATTTTTTTTTCCATTTAACCCTCACAATACAGGAAGAAAGCTATCAAAAAATGGCTTAAATCATTCAAATTCACAAAGCTTTTTAGCAGCAGACATGAGTTTCAAGCCCAAGCAACTTGACTCAGAGCCCTAGTTCTCCAGCAACAGCTCTTCCTATTTTCAAACTATCTTATTTTGAAAAGTATTTAGATCAGTGACTTTGACACTGACCCCGGGCAAATGGTGGATTGACTGTCACATAGATAGTCTGTGGATTCCTATAGCATTAATTTATGTGGTTGGCTGAGTTGCTATGGAAAGGTCTGCCTTGCCGGATATAAGTATTTACAAATGCTGGACACACTATAAAAAAATCCTTAGCCTGTATTGCCCAAGGAATAAAGCAGCTACCCTTCATCACAATGCTTAGAATGAACATTTTCTCCCATAATGATCAAGTGCAGCATCCATGAACTTTCTAATTAACCACAGGTTAAACCTAGTCATTGTGACACTGCCATAATATCACTAGCAACTCTGGTGAGATAAATTTCCTAGAAGGTCAACACCATGGTCAGTTTAGGGAGGTATATAAACTGGGTCTGATATAACTTCCAACAAGCCAGCATGGAAAGTTTGAACTAATGCTAGACAGTACAAGCATAACAGATCATTCTATAGAACAAAAGACTAAAGCATGATTCTGAGAAAGAAGTTTTAACTAGGAACTTTGGGGAAGAGGATGTCCAACAACTCTATAAAACTGGTAGCCTCAAAAGATTTTCATCAGTGAAAACTAACCTAGAAAAATTGCTAACTGGCTGAGAAAAACTAAGGAAGCCTGTGGAAGCAGCAAGGGTTGTTAACAGTAGAAGTAAAATTCACTTTTGAGTAATAAAATTCCTAGGCTAGTGCCTAAATTTATACTCTCTTAATAATTTGCTCAGAGCAAACAAAAAATGGCTGTGTAGGTCATTTCCACAATGCAGGGTACAGACCTGGGAATACAGAAAAAGAAAAAAAAACCTGAAATGAGTTCATACTCACAATCACAGAGATCACACAGGATGACAAACTACCATAAAGGAGAAAGCCAACATATATAAGAGAAAGATGATTAGAATTATAATAAAATAAAATTTTAAATATTATAAAATTCTTAAGCTACCTACATAGGTAAGAAAAAGATAAAAAATATTCTAGAAATTAAATAATACAGTCACTAAAATTTTAAAACTTAAAGAGATTTCCAGTTTCCACTCAGTGATGTAAATACTGAAAGTGAGTTTTCTACCTTTATTAGAAAAATGCACAAAAACTCAAAATCTACAGCTTTTCTTAAAATCATGAGAAAGAGGAGGTCACAAGGCAATCAGCTAACATAACATATGAGAAGAAACAGTCACCTCCCTCCTGGGACAAACAGCATGTGAACGCTTGCCTAGCTGGAACAGTATGAGACAACAATAAGAATTTAGCAAGAATAGTTAACAAATTAACAGCACAGAGACTGGCAGTGAACATGATGACGTCAGATATAGAAGAACATCATACCAACTTTATCTTTCAAGATCTTTTTAAATAAACCTCTCCAAGTGCTCACAGATGAGACTGGGGAAGGTTCTGAGAAAACTTCCACATTGGTACAGAAATGAAAAGTGAAAAAATAGCTGTGGTGGTAGGGGTTCCTTGCAAAACTGAACACTGGAGGAGTTCCCTTCGTAGCTCAGTGGTTAACAAATCCGACTAAGAACCATGAGGTTGCAGGTTCGATCGCTGGCCTTGCTCAGTGGGTTAAGGATCCGGCGTTGCCGAGAGCTGTGGTGTAGGTTGCAGACGCAGCTCGGATCCCGAGTTGCTGTGGCTGTGGCAAAGGCCGGCAGCTACAGCTACTGTTAGACCCCTAGCCTGGGAACCTCCATATGCCACGGATGAGGCTCTAGATAAAGGCAAAAAGACAAAAAAAAAAAAAAAAACAAAACTGAACACTGGAGAGGTTAATACAGATTAACATCTGTTAGATGTCTTAACAAAGAATCTCATTAGGGATAAAATGGGATTTATATAATGATAAAATGTCCAACTCTCCAAAAGGACAAAAATCCAAACATATGTGCCATTACCACCCGAGGTCCAAAACATGTAATAAATATTGATAGAAAGAAAAAATCACATCCATATTTATAGTTGAAGATTTCATTACTAATTGATAGAACAAGTTAGTAGATGTTTAGTAACTATAGAACACCTGGAACCACAACCAAACAACTTGTCCTAATTTACATTTACAAATCAGTCTACCCAATAATGGAGTGATTTTTTTTTTTTTTCCAAGTACTCACAAGGAATATTCACCCCAGTAGATTATATTCTATTCGGTCTATCTGGATCATAAAACAAAATTAAAGGAAGAGAAAACATACAAAACTACGTTACGGGATCATAACATAATTCAACTAAGAATCAACAATGGAAAGATATTAGGAAAACCCACAAAGATTGGGAAACTAAATTTTAAAATTAAATAGTACACCACCAAATAACATGGGGTCAGGAAATGAGTTTCAAAAGATACTAAAAATATTTTTTTGCTAAATGAAAATGAAACAAATCTAAATTGTGGAATATAACTAGATCTAAATTGTGGAATATAACTAGAATCATACTTAAAGGGACAAGTATTTACTTCCAAAGCAATCAGAAAGAGGCAAATCATAAAGACAAAGGAGAATGCAATAAAATTTTAAGACGAAAAATAATAGAGATAAATTAAACAAAAACAGAATTCTTTTAAAAGGTCAATAAAATTGATTAAATTCCAGTAAGACTGAGGAGATTTTAAAAATTAAAAAAGGGAGAGAAAATTACCAACACCAGGATTGAAAAATAAAGCTCCTGTACATATTAAAAGGATAATATGAGAATACTATTGACAAATCTTTTCCATACTTTGAAACTTTGATAAGATAGTTCAATTTTAGCAAAGACACAAACTACCTATCTCACTCAAAAAAGAAGAGACAATCTAAATGGTCCCATTTTATTCAATAAATTGAATTTGTGGTGAAAAACTTATTTAAAAAAAATCTTTCTAAGACTCCAGGGATTTACTGCTGAACTTTACCAAACATTAAGAAAAATAATACCAATTTTGGAGTTCCCGTTGTGGCGCAGCGGTTAACGAATCCGATGAGGAACGATGAGTTTGCGGGTTCAATCCCTGGCCTTGCTCAGTGGGTTAAGGATCCAGCGTTGCTGTGAGTGTGGTGTAGGTCGCAGACGCGGCTCAGCATAGGCCGGCGGCTACAGCTCCGATTAGACCCCTAGCCTGGGAACCTCCACATGCCGCGGGTGTGGCTATAAAATGACAAAAAAAAATGACAAAAAAAAAGAAAAATAATACCAATTTTACCCAATATTTTTCAGAAAATTAAAGAGAATGACACTTTCCCACAAATTTTATAAGGCCAAAACAATTATAATACTAAAATTAGACCAAGAATTATAAGAAAACTACAAACCAAGATCGCTCATGAATTTAGATGTAAAAATCCTCACAAAATATTTTAGCAAATTGGAGTTCCCGTCATGGCACAGTGGTTAACGAACCGACTAAGAGCGATGAGGTTGCAGGGTTCCACCCCTGGCTTTGCTCAGTGGGTTAAGGATCCGGCGTTGCCGTGAGCTGTGGTGTAGGTTGCAGAGGTGGCTCGAATCCCGCGTTGCTGTGGCTGTGGCGAAGGCCGGCAGCTACAGCTACTGTTAGACCCCTAGCCTGGGAACCTCCACATGCCATGGGTGCGACCCTAGATAAGGTGAAAAAAAAAAATTTAGCAAATCAATTTTAAAAGACAATATAAAAAGAATAACACATTATAAAAAAAGAGGACTTGTCCCAAGAATACGAGGCTTGTTCAATATTCAATAATTCATCAATACCATATTAAAGAATAAAATCATATGATCAATTCAGTGGATGTAGAAA
This sequence comes from Catagonus wagneri, assembly GCA_004024745.2. NCBI lineage: Eukaryota > Metazoa > Chordata > Mammalia > Artiodactyla > Tayassuidae > Catagonus > Catagonus wagneri. The sequence continues at coordinate 3,201,983 of PVHT021183528.1, forward strand.
AGCATTTGACAAAAATTCCCTATCTAGTCATGAAAACAAAACTAAACATCAGGAATAGAAGAAAATTTCCTTAAGTTATTAAAGGACATATACAAACATATTAAACACATTATTTAATGGTGAAAGACTGAATGCTATCATATTGGAAATAAGAAAATATAATACTGGAAGTCTTAGTGAATTAAGATTAAAAAGGTACAAATTGAAATGAAAAAATAACAATGTCTCTCTTCAAAAATGTGATTGTCTCCTTATAAAATCCCAGAGAATCTTAAAAAGGTTCTAGAACTAATAAGTTGATTTTTAAAAGTCTCAAGATAAAAAGTTATTATACATACAATCAGCTATATATCAATTTACTAGAAATAAATAATAGTTATTTGAAAAACAAAAATTCTATTATTTTCAATAGAACCAAAAAATTGAAATACTTAGGTATATATTTAATGAAAACACATGTAGGGTTCTATATGCATAAAATTATATATTTATTGAAATAGATCAAAGACCAAAATAAATCAAAAGCTATACTGTATTCATAGATTGGAAGATTCAATATTTTTTAAATTAAATTTTTTTTTTTTTTATCTTTTGTCTTGTCCTTTTAGGGCCACACGCATGGCATATGGAGATTCCCAGGCTAGGGGTCTAATCGGAGCTACAGCTGCCAGCCTACACCACAGCCACAGCAACGCCAGATCCGAGCCGCGTTTGTGACCTACACCACAGCTCACGACAATGCTGGATCCTAAACCCACTGAGCGAGGCCAGGGATCAAACCCGCAACCTCATGGTTCCTAGATGGATCCATTTTCACTGAGCCACGATGGGAACTCCACTCAATATTTTTTATTATGGTTGATTTACAATATTGAGCTAATTTCTGCTATACAGCAAAGTAACCCTGTCATTATTGGAAAGTTAAATTAGAAAATTAAATGCCATATCAGTCAAAATGCCAATAGGACTTTTTCTTTTCTTTGTTTTTTTTTTTTTTTTTTTTTTTTTTGCCTTTATGTAGAGCCGCAGCCGCGGCATATGGAGGTTCCCAGGCTAGGGGTCTAACAGGAGCTGTAGCCGCTGGCCTTCGCCACAGCCACAGCAACGCGGGATCTGAGCCGCGTCTGCAACCTACACCACAGCTCATGTCAACGCCGGATCCTTAACCCACTGAGCAAGGCCAGCGATCGAACCTGCAACCTCATGGTTCTTAGTTGGATTCGTTAACCACCGAGCCATGAAGGGAACTCCAGGACTTTTTCTTTTAAATGTGTATCAACAAGCTGATTTCCCAAGAAAAACCAAAAAATGGCGATAAAACTAAATAGACATTTCTTCAAAGCAGACATACAGATAGCCAACAGGCACATGAAAAGATGCTCAACACCGCTAATTATTAGAGAACTGCAAATCAAAACTACAATAAGGTACCACCTCACACTGGTAAGCATGGCCATCGTTAACAAGTTTACAGATAACAAAAGCTGGAGAAGATGTGGAGAAAAGGGAATCCTCCTTCACTGTTGGTGGGAATATAAATTGGTATAACCATTATGGAAAACAGTATGGAGGTTCCTCAGAAAACTAAAAATATAACTACCATATGATCCAGCAATCCCACTCCTGGGCATATATCTAGATAAAACTATAATTCAAAAAGATACATGCACTTCTATATTCACTGCAGCACTATTCACAAAAGCCAAGATGTTGAAACAACCTAAATGTCCATCGACAGATGAGTGGATTAAGAAGATGTGGTACATATCAGGATTCCCATCGTGGCTCAGCAGTTAATGAACCTGACTAGTATCCATGAGGATGCAGGTTCAATCCCTGGCCTCGCTCAGTGGGTTAAGGGTCCAGCATTGAAATGAGCTGTGGTATAGGTCGCAGATGTGGCTCAGATCTGGCATTGCTGTGGCAGTGGCATTGGTCAGTGACTGTAGCTCCAATTCCACCCCTAGACTGGGAACGTCCATATGCCACAGGTGTGCCCCTAAAAAGCAAAAAAAGAAAAAGAAAAAGAAAAAGAAGATATGGTACATATATACAACGGAATGCTACTCGGCTATAAAAAAAATAATGAAATAATGCCATTTGCAGCAACATGGATAAAACTAGGGATTCTCATACTAAGTGAAGTAAGTCAGAAAGTGAAAGACAAAAGCCATATGATATCACATATATGTGGAATCAAAAATATGGCACAAATGAACCTATATACAAAACAGAAACACAGTCACAGACAGAGAAAACAGACTTGTGGTTGCCACAGGGGAGGAGGAAGGGAGTGGGATAAACTGGGAGTTTGGGGTTGGTAAATGCAAACTATTACATTTTGAATAAACAGTGAGGTCCTACTATACAGCACAGCGAACTGTATCCAATTTCTTGGGATAGAACATGATGGAAGATAGTATGAGAAAAACAATGTACGTAAGTGTAACTGGGTCACTTTGCTGTACAGAAATTGGCCCAACACTGTAAATCAACTTTACTTTAATTAAAAACTAATATTTTACCTTTAAAAATAAAATAAAATATATTTAGAAAGTCAAAGAAATTAGAATAACCAAAATAACTTTTAAAAAGAATTAAAGGGAGTTCCCATTGTGGCTCAGTGGTTAACGAACCCGACTAGGAGCCAGGAGGTTGCGGGTTTGATCCTGGCCTTGCTCAGTGGGTTAAGGATCTGGCGTTGCCGTGAGCTGTGGTGTAGGTTGCAGACATGGCTCGGATCCCTTGTTGCTGTGTCTCTGGCATAAGCTGGCAGCTACAGCTCCTGTTAGACCCCTAGCCTGGGAACCCCCATATGCCGCAAGTGCGGCTCTAGAAAAGAGAAAAAGACAAAAAAAAATAAAAAAATTAAAAAAAAAGAATTAAAAATTTGGATGACTCACGTTACTAGATGTCAAGGTTTACTATAATGTTATTTTAATCAAGATAGCATGCTACTCACGAAAGGATAGACATACAGGACAAAGGAAGAGAAAACTCAGGAATAAACTCACAAATATAATCAACTGATTTTTTAACCACTTTATTTTAACCACTATATGATTGACACCAACAGATTGTTTGAAAAAGACATTTCAATAATGAAAGAGTAGTCTTCTCAACAACTGAAACTTGAAAAATTAGATGTCCATATACACAAAAATAAATTTCAGCACATGCTTCCATTCTTGTAAATGTGACTCAGAATGAATCACAGCAAATATCAAAAATAAAACTAAAAAACTTATAGATGAAAACCCAAAGAAAATCTATATAAACTTGGTTTGGTTCAAGTATATTTAGATACAACAACAAAAGTATGATCCATAATAACTGGACTTTATAAATATTGTTTTGTTTTGTTTTTTTGTCTTTTGGCTTTATGTAGAGCCGCACCCGCGGCATATGGAGGTTCCCAGGCTAGGGGTCTAACGGGAGCTGTAGTTGCCAGCCTTCGCCACAGCCACATCAACGTGGGATCCGAGCCACATCTGCGACCTACACCACAGCTCACGGCAACGCCGGATCCTTAACCCACTGAGCAAGGCCAGGGATCGAACCTGCAACCTCATGGTTCTTAGTCGGATTCGTTAACCACTGAGCCATGAAGGGAGCTCCTGGACTTTATAAATATTAAAATACTTTAATCTGCTAAAGAAAGTGTTATGTTAAGGAAAAGACAGAAACTGCAAGAAACAATGAAAATCCTACTTCTAACAAAGAGAAATGAAACTTATATCCACACAAAACCTTAATGTAAATGTTTCTAACAGCTTTATCCATAACTGCCAAAAACTGCTAACAACAAAGAAGCCCTTCCCATGTAATTAGATAAACAACCTATGTGAGATATTCCTTTCAATGTAATACTAATCAGAAAACAAAAGGAGCAAACTATTGGGTCACACAAAATGAATGAGTCTTAAAAGACATTTTGCTAGGTGAGAGAAACCAGATCCAAAAATCTGCATCAGGGTTTCCCAATTTGTGCAATGCGGACATGGGCTTGTTAGTTCTTTGTGCAAGTAGAATATTTAGCAGTATCCCTGACCTCCATGTACTAGAGGCAGTAACACCACCTCCACCACAAACAACAAAACATCTCCAGACATGGTTAGATATTCCTTGAGAACAGAAGTCTCTGTCATTCAGAACTACTGGTTGACATATTGTACATTTCTATTTATATGACACTCCTGGAAAAAGCAAAGCTGTAGAGACATAAAACAGGTCAGTACTTACCAGAGACTGGGGGAAAACAAAATGATTAACTTCAAAGGAATATGGGGGGAAGATTTAATATTACTGTTTTGTGCCAACACTACGCTGGTGGATATACAACTCCACGTATTTTTCAAGCTGTGCACCACAGAGTGAATTTTACTGTATATAAATTTAAAATAAATTTTAAAAAGGGATGTGAGATGAGCACAAAATCAAGCACAAACTATGACACAGAAGCCTAAATGTACTACAAATAAGTAACATAACTTCAATGAAGAGAGTGGGCAAGAAAAAAACTAACATTAGTTAACTTTGGAAAATAGCACTTGGGATATTGTCGGCTAAAGACAAAAGAAAATGTACTATAGTTAGTAAATTTGTTTCTCAAATGCATATGGGTTAGAAGTTCCGAAGTTAATCTATGTATAAAATAGGGCTGAAAAAAATGAGTTAATTGCAGATAAGGAGAGCCTGGTTTCTCAAAGTCAGAGAAATAAAACTGCAAATACTGAAAGGGAAAGGCTAGAATAAAACCTGTGGGGTTGAACTGTAAGTGGAAATATTATTAATCCATGGTTTTTAATATATGTATTTACAGATATTTAGATACAAAAAGAAACGTAAACTCTTTTTAATACACATATCCTTAATCTAAGCTTAGTGTGTGACAGGTCCTAGAATCAATGACACCCCAGCAGCCATGAGCATAACAAGCATTCGGACCTTAGTGTTTAAATAGCTCTTTTCAGGAAAAAAAAAAAAAAAACTTAATATCCCTGGAGAAGAGTTTGATTTCAGGACTAGAGGGGAGAAATATAAAATTAGTTTGGAGCATCTTGTGGTTTCAAGAGTAAGAAAATGCTCATGAAAAGATGGGGACACAGAAGACTATGTAAAAGAGCTCCAATGACTAACTTGGATAAATTTGAGGAAAAAGATAAATAATAATAGTATTAGATTATAACTCATAGAATAATACAGATATATCTGTGTCCAACTAAAAATAATGAATTAGATAAATATATAAATGTAAGAGAAGGAACAGCTCTTCTTTACAAAGTAAATCGAATTAACAATGTATAAGAAAATTTTTTTTAACTTTCCACTAGGATTTCACACAATAACTACTGGTGGCAAGGTTATGTGCTAAACTTTTTATGCAAGGTTTTGAGTAAAAACAAGATATGGGGTATTTGTATAGTGTCAAAGTTTCTTCCCCCAGATACTTACATTTACAGAACGTAGAACTGGTAACTTTAGAGAACAAAAACCTGGCATATACCACATCAAACAAGCGATCAAAATTAATATCACCACTTAAGACAGCGAACATTTTGTACCCACTGGTACAGTGTACAAAGAAGGACACATCTCTTCTGTGATAGTCTTACCAAAAATTTGTAACCTTGATGTAATCACGTGAAAACATCAGGCAAGATAAGCCTGGAAAAGGTCACCTCCTCCATAAAAATAAGGAAATAGTGGGGAGTAGTTATAACTTAGTAAATGTATGTCATATTTATTTGTGCTCAGAAAACTGAAACCATGGAAAACTAACTTGATGACCTTGTATGTATAAATGGATCATCAAACTTGGCTGGTCAGCACTCCAACTCAGGAGAGAATGACAATAAGCCCTCTTTTCCACTCTCCCTTTAAAACACACTGGGAAAATATACATGAAAAAATTTTTTTCACTTTTATTTCCTCACATTCTTTTAAAAATCACCCTACATGTTTTCTAATCCAAGATTACTCAGAGTCATTAAAAAAATAAAACAAAACAAAAACTGTGGGACTACTGATTCTCTGAAACTCTGAAATGTCTCAGAGGCAGGCAGAAAGAAGTTACTAATCATTAGAGAAAAACTCATTTCTGTTTGTACTGACTTCAGAAGGTTAACTGAAAGTTACCTTCAATTGAACATTCACTTTCAACATCAAGGCCCAGTGAAAGACTCTGAAACTGGATTTGGATATATTTAATTAGCACTAAGTTCTTGCAAGGACTTTAGATCCTTCTGGTGAAGATCTAATAAAATAGTGTTAGATTGAAGTGTTTGGGTATTTTAAGCTCAACAAATAGCCTGTTCAATTATTAAGCCTTTCTCAGTCCCTTAAATCATAATGAATAATCCCTTCATCCCCTGGGCTCATCTCAATTCTAGAATTTATATGCCATTTATTGTATTATACCTCAACCCCACCTTTTACTTAGTATATAAGCTTGACATCATCTTCTAGACTACATTTCTTAAGGTCAGAGAAGTTTTATTTAACTAGGTTATCACAGTGCTTTGACTAATGCTTGTATACATTGGAGGACAGATAAAAATCTACTGAATAAAATAAATTGTTAGTAGTTGTATTGCCCTTTCCAGCAAGATAATTGCCATCTCTATATTTTCACCTCTATCTACTATCTATATATCTATGTATCTATGTATCTACCTATCTAGATATAAATATAGAGATGTAGATACATAAATTAATATATACACAAATCTGCATCTGAATGACTTCTTAGTATTTAAGTGTTGTCACTCTAAGGATATACAATTTATAGCTATGTAACAACATTTTAGTGGTTCAACTACCATCACAGGTTATAATTCAGATTTAGAGGGGGATGCAAGCGTGTTATACCAAATGCTTTAGGAGAACTTTTAAATAAAAATCAGAGGAAACATATCCATTTAATCATTCACCAATCAATTGGTTCTTTTGGTAAATAAAAGAATGAAATATTTAATAGAATGGGAACTCTGGAGGGAAAAGAATTTGTTTTATTCTCTGATGTGTTTCTGGAGGCTAGGGGAGTGCCTGGAACATAATGCAGTCTTAATAAATATTTCTGAAATGAAGGAATACATGAACTCTAAGAAACAGATATAAACCATAAAATACTTTTCAGCAAACCTCCTTGATACTCTACTCGGAAGTAATAATTATATACTGCCTATACAGATTCTTAGCATAGTTTTTCCTTGGATGTTTCTACAGCTTCCAGAAGACATTGATTCGGACCCTACATTCAATCTTAGCAATGGAATACAAAAAAAATGCTCATCAACAGAGAGAATGTTATCATTGTTTTTCCACTTAGAGATGAAAAGCTTCCCTTTTTATAGACAAAATGATTGACACTGATGACAACCAATTATAAATGTTTTCTTATTTAGGGGTACTAATAGGTTTTCTCTCCTCTCAGCTAACATGCCCTGATTTTTTATGACAAATATGAAGGAATATTCTTTATAAAACTAAAGATCACAGTCTCCCCTATTCCTTTTTTTTTGGGGGGGACATATGTTCTCTCTTGAGAATGGTTATGTTCTGCCACTAGTTTGGATTTCTGTAAGTTTACAGATAAACATGTCAGGTGCCAAATGACCAAAAATTGTACCAATCCTTTTCAAACATTACTGATCAAGAACCACTTCAATTCATATCATCTTTGCCTGCATCAAAATATCAGGAACATTAATCAATGTAGATAGACCAAATGCAGTGAAACACTTTTTATATGCTACCATTTAGAAATCATTCTATATGAAGCACACAAGATTGTAAAAAGGAAATCTCAGGTGTTATTCAGGAGACCTGATACCCAACCACAGCTTTACAATTATTTGCTGTTTAATGCTGACCAGGAAGGAGCCTCTTTTTTTACATCACTTTGCTTATTTCTAAAGAAAAGGAATTGTATCTTCTCTATAAGCACTGACTAATGCTAAAGATTATATGAATCAATATTTTGCAGTAGAGTCACTGTAATAATGGCTTATTATAAGGATTATTATATACCATAGTAAGTGTCATGTTTATCCTATATAGTAAAATATATTATATAACAAATATAATCCATGATATTATGATCAATCTTGTTAATCCACACAAACAAATAATTTTTGTTTGCTATTTCTAATACTCTTTGTAATGTATTTAATGGGTATACCAACTACTTATCTGGTAAAACTGGATCAGCCTGGTGTTATTCCCATTCTGCTGATGTAGAAACTAAAGTTCCAAGATGATAAGCAACTTAAAATGAATAGAATCTAAGCAGTGGAGCTATGACTAGATTATAGGTCCCATGAATCCTAGCGTTCTTTTAACTGGAATCCACTTTCTGTGTTCAGTTTCTCAGAGTATTTCTCTGTGAAACGAGAAACTGTATCATAGTCATACCAGATTTTTTTTCCCCCAAAATGTTGAATTTGAAGAGAAGGAAGATGGGCATGTGACAATATCCACATTCTGTCCTACCAGTTCATCTAGTAGCCTCCTTTAATCTTTAAACCTTTAACTCCAGAAGCTCACACGGAGTTGCAAAGCATTTAGTGGCAACATTAATTAGGATTTAAGCCTAACATTTAGCTTTTCTTTTTTTTAACTTAATGGATTTTATTTAAATTATAGGTATACATAAATCATCACAAGTCAATTTGATAGATTTTGTGTCCCAAACCCACAGTGCATCCCTCACCCCGCAGATTGTCTTATTTGAAAAACCAAGGTTTTCCAAAGTCTGTGAGTCATTGTCTGTTCTGCAAAGAAGTTCATTCTGTCTTTTTAGTTTCCACATGTAAGCGGTAGCATTGGGTGTTGCTGTCTAATTTTCTGACTGGTTTCACTTCGCATGATAATTTCTAGGTCCATTCATGTTGCTATAAATGTTATTATTTCGTTCCTTTTAATGGCTGAGTAATATTCCATTGTGTGTATATATCATATCTTCCCTATCCACTCCTCTGTCGATGGGCATTTAGGTTGTTTCCATGACCTGGCTATTGCATAGAGTGCTTCAATGAACACTGGAGTACATGTGTCCTTTCGAGTCATGGTTTCTGCTGGATAGATGCCCAGGAGTGGGATTGCTGGATCAAATGGTAATTCTATTTTGAGTTTTCTGAGGAATCTCCATCCTGGTTTCCACAGTGGTTGCACCAATTTGCATTCCCACCAACAGTGTAATAGGGATCCTTTATCTCCACACCCTCTCCAGCACTTACTGTTTGTAGTCTTTTTGATGATGGCCATTCTGGCCGGTGTAAGGTGGTACCTAGCTTTTCTTTTTAAATATGTTGACGTTAGAGTTAAAAAGTAACACAAAGCAAATTTTATTTATCTTTGAGTCACTTCTGGAGGACAAATGTGGGTGATAGAAAGAAAACTGAATCGTAAGTCGGTTTCATCTATACTTAAGGTGCAATGTTACAACTTTTGAGCTGTCTTTGGATAAATTTGTTATTATTTTAACTCAACTCCCTTATTGTAAAAAGAAGATATAACGTCTATCTCACAGGTTTTTGTCTTTCTTGCACAACCTTTTGAAAAGATGAAGATACAATGAAAAAGAAAAAGGGGAGGCATTAATTAAATTTATAAAACACAAATTTATAAATTTATAAAATTTATAAAACATTATACTGAGTTAAAATGGAGGGTTTCTTTAATAAAGTCCTTAATAACACCTTTAATATATTAACATGAATTATGAACTCTAACAAGGGGATTCTACACACAGCATTTCCTAAATATTTTTCACAACCAAACACTTTTTTGCGCTTAGATTTGGCAAAGTTACAATGCTGTTTGTTGTCTTTCTGTAACTGATACGGTTTGTAAAGAGACCTATACACATATAAGAGGATTTAGAAATATTTAACAACATTTAAGCAAATTCTTCATTACCTACAGAGTGTAGGTATAGAAATAGCCCTACTGCTGAGCTGGTTTTTCATTCTCCCTTCTCATGCTCTCTTGTGTGTTTCAGGGGAAGAAAAGCATTTTTAGATAATAGCGCCCCACTGTTATTACTGAGCATATTTCCTGGGTTATGCTTTTTGCAGAAACAACAAAGGAGACAATTATAGCATGAACAATAAAAAGGAAATAACTTTGAGAGCAAACAAATGCCCATTAAATGCTAAGATCAAAGTAATCTTTCATATAATTCAAAAACAGCTTAAATATTAATAGTTAAAATTACTTTCAAGTTTACTTTTGAGTAGGGCTTCATCATCAGATTAATCAAAGACCTTACAAATTGGGCTTGGGAGTGAAATCTGCTAACATGGCATTACAACAGAGATTTATTTCTGGATTTACGCATTAAACTTTATCCTACCTCACTGTCATATGTGTAATTTATAACACCATTCTTACTGAAAATAAAAATGAGATATTCCTTTCAATGTAATACTAATCAGAAAACAAAAGGAGCAAACTATTCCAGCTTAGGGATAATTAACTTCCTTGAAAATGTGAACAGAATGATTTTGATGTTGTATAATAATTTTTTTATCAGGAAATTGTTCTGATATTTTACTTTATATTGGCAAAAATTCATCACCATTACTATGTCTTCCAATCTGCTGAATTTATAGCCATGGGTCTACTGTTCTTGAAGAATTGTAAAATCAAGCTTTTATTCTTAGCTAAATTAGGAGAGAAAAAATATTTCATTTTCTAAAGGTCAAGATGTTCTTTTTAAAGATGATAACAGTTTATATCAATTCCACAGCATTATATATAGATATAAATAGTCATCATCCTTTTTAGAAATGGATTTCCTTCAATGCCCAAGTTTGAGTTAGGGAGGTCAGAAACTGTTGTACTGAGTTCATTTTTTCCCCCCATAGAATAAAAGATGCCTTAATGAAATCAATCTCTGGAGATGTAAATTTACTTTTACTGGGAAAGTATACTTTATCCTGGTTGCTGAGCAATGTTTTCTTTGTATGCTGCCTCACAAATAAAGTTTAATAAATTACTACTTTTGTAAAAATGTAGTGTTTTCAACCTTGTGATACAGATAGAATTAAGATTTAGTTAGAAGCGTTGGTAAATAAGATAAATAGACGAAGAAAGGGAAGAGGCATTGATAGAGTGGGAATTCCTTGTTATTCTGAGGAAATGATAACAGATGCCATTCCTATTGTGGAGTTATACAAATCCTGTCTAACAGGTAGCTGGCATAATCCACATAAATCAACTGAGGGTTCTTTTGCGTTGGAAGAAGAACAGAAAATCAGGAATCATGGTGGTGTCAGGAAAAAGGAAGAAAGCATGGCTGGTATAGAGGGGTCGAGCTTAGATGGGGAACCACAAGGCCCAATATCTCAGCATCTTGCACAAATCAGGAAATCAGAACCTAGGGGAAAAGCCAACCGAGTTAGGGATAATTCTATAATTTTAAAAGTTATTACTCTTCGAACCTCAAACTTAATGTGGTCCTGGTGTTAGACTTTAGTATTAATTCTAAACTCAGCTGGTTGGAGACTGTGAAACTGCTAATATACATATGGTCTAATTTGGTCAGAATTGGTTCAGTGGTTGGATAGTACTGAGCCAAAGGACAAGGATAGTAGCCAATGGCTATGGAAAGGCAGCAAGGGTTGACAATGCCCTAAATAAATATTAAAGGCAAATTATATGCTGGATCATTGTGTACTGATCTTTACAAAAGATATATCTGAGGCTAGGTATAGAAGACTGGACTAAATGATTACTAGACATCCTGCCAAAAATTGTATATAGATAATAAAAATAATGGTTCCATTTTTAGGTACTCCATATATGCAATTATATATGCTGAATTATTAATATAAGTTATCCCATTAAATCTCTACAACAACCATGCAAAATTATATATGGTTGTCATCTCATTTTAACAATGTAGAATCTGAGACTTAGAGAAATAGAGAGGCCAAGGTTTAAACTACGGTCTAGGTATTAGTTATTTATTGCTCCCTAACAAATTATCCCAAAATTCAGTAGCTAAAAAAAGAAACTGTACTTTCAGTGGGTCAGGAATCATATACCGCTTAGCTGGGTGTTTCCGGTTAGGGTCTTCAAGAGCCTACAGTAGAGGTGTTAGCTGGGACCGCAGTTTTCTCAGGGCTAGGGCTTGACAAGAGACAGATCTCTTAAACGCGCACACATGTGGCTGCTGGCAGGTCTTACAAGATCTGTTTCAAAGCTCACTGACATGACTCTCCCCAGAGCTGCCTCAAAACCTGGCAAAGTCTTTCAGACTGGGCAATCCAAGAGTGAGTGAGAGTCAGCACCAAGACAGAAGCCAAAGACTTTTTATAGCCTAATCTTGGAAGCAACATCCCATTACTTCCATGTTCTGTTTAAAAGCAAGTCAGTTAAGTCCAGTGGACACTCAAAGAGGAAGAATTTCACAAAAGCCTGAACAGTAGAAGGTAAGGACTCTGGGGGACCATTTTTAGAGGATGTCCCCATAGTATGTTTTACCTCTGAAACTATATATTCAACAAAAACACTCTAATACCTTTCTCTTAATTTTTAAACTCTTACTTTCTCCTGCTTAGATTTTTTTTAACTACACAGTTACAGACCTAAAGTATCATAAGCCAAGCAGAATACTTATTTCCTCACTTTTTGCTTAGTTGATAACTGTCCTTTAGAAAAGATGAACAACTCTGCAAAAGGGAGCAAGTTCAATCTTTCCGTAGCATATATTTTTCACTGTGTAGCAGCTCCCTGCTATTAAGATAAGAAATAAAATGAACTTAGCTTTCAACCTTGCCTGTGAGGCAAGCTTTTTCCCTCTGATACTTTCTTTGTGAAATGTAGATTCAAGAGGAAAATCAATGCTTCTTCTATAACAAAACCTGAATAAATGCATGGTGCCTACATTGAGAAACCCCAATGCATACATTTTTAATTACTATTTTATTATATATAATAAATTCAAACTTAGGAAGCTAAGCTACAATGTTGTTTTATTTCTATGTGTTTGATAACAATTGCATTTTGTGAGCAATTAGTTTTTCATGTATTCTGATTTATAAATGTAAAACTAATTTATTTCCTACCTAGAACAGAAAGGAAGGAGAAATCAATTCTACAAAGATGGTAAAATTTTAATAATTTATTTTTCAAAACAGTAAAGAAAACTCAATTTCATAAATATTTAAATCCTGCTTTCCTTTTAAAAAGTACTGGCTCTAAACAATGATATTCAAACAAGTTGCTCTACCTCAGTTCTCTTTGGTTGATCAAGGATTTAGGTTTTCTTTAAAGAAATAATTAGTTTCATTTAATCATTTCTTCACCCTGAAAGAGTAATCCTACTAGCATTATATAATGCAAAAATAAAATCAGAGTCAATTTTAGCAGTAATCTGAAAAGGGTAACACAAAGCTGATAGGACTTATTTTATGAAAATGTGTCAGAACCAATTCCACTTTCAATTAAATTTTATTTTTATCAAAAATATGTAAATATATTTTTAAAAGGCAAATAGTACTACAAAGTTTATAACAAAATGTAATTATTTCTCACTCCTCTCTTCCTATCCCATCAATCTTATTCTCCGACAAGAACCACTAAAACACCTTTAGCTGTTTCTTCAGGCACTTAACACTCCTATTTGCTATTTCTTCAGTTTTCAATTTTAGGCATTTATTTTGCTTTAAATGGAAGATGAAAATTCACCTAACAATTCACACATAGCAGAAAGATACACAAGCAAAGTGACTCACATACAAAGTCCCTATAGTTTCCTAATGTGATATAATATTCAACCAAATCAATATGCAATGCTTTCATGGTTTTGACAAGGTAAATACTGTTAATAGTAAGAACAAATGGTATTATAACTCCTTTACAACTTTTTGTTTCTTCTGATGATAATAATTGCTGTATTACTTGCATTTCCTGCTCAATAAATTCAAATGTATTTACAAATTGCTGCTGGCCTGTTTTGAGCTACAGGAATGTATATTATACACATACATTGACATGTACAGGATGATGTGTAGTGTTTTGCCACTTGAGACTTATTTCTTCAGGTTCTGTTCAGGGTTTGTTTTATTCAGGGGCAGTTTTCATCCTGAAGTGGCAAAATTTGTCAGGACAGGATGCTAATTATAAGCCACACAACTTGATACTCAGATGTTCTGTTTCTGGCACTGAATATACAAGTAAATGCCTTCAAAACACAGGAAGTCCGATAAATTGTATTTTTGCATACTTTCCATTTAAAATATCATTGGTGCATTTATAATCACAAATGCTAATTATCCAGTACATTCCTGACTGAAAAGAATGTCTATTTTTTTCCTGTACTTTGATGAGAACTGAATGCTCTGCTTACAATATACATGCACTATGGCTGGTAGATTTTTCTGCCTCTTTAAACTCCACATCCTCTGTCTCCTTCCCCACCTAGATCCTTCTAATGTCTGCTGCAGAAGGATACATTCTTACTGTGATAAACCTCTGACTCTGAACTTTGATGCCACCACGGCAGTTAGCATAATAGAAGGAGATTACTAGAAGCTATTCTCACACTTGCAGCTGGCAAAATTTAATTACACATGGAAGTGACATAAGCCTCATAAATATATCCTTCTAACCCCAAAATAGTGTCTCCAACACAGCTTCTTCTTAGCTGGATCCCAAAAATGCCTACAGTGAACTGTTCTAGCACACCTGTACAAGGAAATGTGACTGTCTTAACCAATAGTGGTTATCTTTCAAATTTTTGCATATTGCTAGGGCCCCTTCTATTGCACTGAAAGGAGGACCAATGCAAGTGAGGATTCTAAAGTTGAAGATTTATTAACTTTAGAGTAAATCTACCTACCCTGTTCACCCTTACCCCCCATCATTGTTATTAAGCATAGGTACCAGTGGATTCCTGAAAAGGAGACAGAGAACGTTAACATGAGTCCTTGCATAACTAAAGATGTCTTTAGGTCACTTTTATATTTATTAGTTGTTTGTGAACAAAATTCTTGGTTGAAAACCATTTTCTCTCAGAATTTTGAGGGTATATTGAGAGGTCCAGTGTCATTCTAAATCTAGTTCCTTCTATGTGATCTGTTTTACATATATTTTCTTTTCAGATGATCTTATAACTTGTTATAGGTTGAGTTGTGTCCTCTGAAAATTCATATGTGAAGTCCTTATCTCCACTACCTCAGAATATGATCTTATTTATGAGTAGTGTTGTTATAGATATAATCACTTAAAATGAAGTCAGTAGGATTGGCTCTGACCCAATACCATTGATGTTCTTATGAAAAGGGAAAATTAGGATACAGAGATAAACACACGTGGGGGAAGATGATATGAAGAGACACAGAAAGAAGATGGTCATCTACAAGCCAAAGAGAAAGATCTAGAATAATTCCTTTTTATATAGCCCTTGAAAGAAATCAGCCTTGTTAATACCTTAATCTGTGCTTCTAGCCGCCCAAACTGTTAGACAATGAATTGCTTAAGTCATTCAGTTGATGGTACTTTCTTACAGCAGAAAATAAATACAGACCTCTTTATTTTCAGTGTTCTAAAACTGGATCATAATGTGACTAATTTGTTTTTTGGTCTCCCTTTTAATATGGAAATGCATGCCCTTCAATTCTAGGATTTAAAAAAAAATGTCTTTAATAAGTTGCTACCCTCAGTTTTCTTTTTTCTGAAATTTATGTTCACTTTTGAATTGAAATTCTTGATTCAATCCTTTAATGTTCCCAACTCAAATTTATATTTATACATCACTGTCATTTTTTCACCACTTAACTGAGTTATTTCCTCAATTTTACATTCTAGCTCTTTTTAAAATATATTTCCTCTGTATTAGTTTTAATCTCCAAAAACTCTTGTTTCCTGAGTGTTCTTTCTTTCATACAATCCTGGGATTATTGTTGTCTATTACTTCTTCTTTTAATTTTTTTTTTAATTCAGAAGATTGGAAGTTTGGACTGGATCAGATCTAATTGATCTTGGCTTGTTTCACTCATGTATCTATGATCAGCTTCTGAGTGGGCCAGAGATGCTTCTCTGGTTCACATATTCTTTCATCTTCCAACAGGCCAGCCAAAAAGCTTTCCCCTTATAAGAAGTTGGACACAGTTTCTCTCCTCAAACTTTCTTTTGAGTGCTCTGGAGTCATGTGTTCATACTTAACACTGTACTAAAATTCTCTTGTCAAGGTCATCAATGATTCCATGTTGCCAAGTAAAATGATAAAATTTTAATCTTCTCTTACTTAATCTATCAGAAGTTTCTCAAAATTTCTATTTAAAATCTTTTTCTTCATCTTGAGTCCAGGTAAAGGGACTACTTTATTAATTTATTTATTTTTTGTCTTTTTAGAGCTGCATCAAGGCATATGGTGGTTCCCAGGCTAGGGGTTGAATCGGAGCTGTAACTGCAGGCCTACACCACAGTCATAGCAATGCAGGATCCAAGTCAAGTCTGTGACCTGTAACACAGTTCATGGCAACACTGGATCCTTAAACCACTGAGCAAGGCCAGAGATCGAACCTGAGTCGTCATGTATGCTAGTCAGATTTATTTCTGCTGAGCCACAAAAGGAACTCCCAGGACTACTTGTTCTAATATGTCTCTGGTGACCCTTCAGAGTTTCCTTTGCTGGTTGCTCCTCATGACCAAATCTCTAAATATTGATGTGCAATAGACTTTAGCCCTTAGAACTCCTGTTTGTTTGTTTGTTTGTTTGTTTGTCTTTTTAGGGCTACACCTGCAGCATATGGAAGTTCCCAAGCTAGGGTCAAATCAAAGCTGCAGCTGCCAGACTACACCACAGCCACAGCAATGCTACATCCAAGCCATGTCTGCGACATACACTGCAGTGCACAGCAATGCCAGATCCTTAACCCACTCAGCGATGCCAGGGATTAAACCTGTGTCTTCATGGATACTAGCTGGGTTTGTTACCATTGAGCCACAAAAAGAATTCTAGAGAACTCTTATCTTTTTAAAAATGTATACTAAGTTCTTTTATCATATCATCCAGTCTCAAGACAAGAAAATCCTCTACCTGGATGATCTCCAAACTTATCTTCTACCCAGGTTTCTTCCCTAAACTCCAGGACCTTCCACCCAACTTCCTACCCAACATGTTAACTTAATGTCCAAGAGGGATCTCAGACCTACATTTCCAAAACTGATTTCCTCATATTGCCACCACCCAAGCCCATTACCCTTATAGTCTTTCCCATTTTCTAAAATGGCAACATCACTTTTTCCATTTCTTAAAACCTGGTATTCCACTAAAACTTTTCTCTTTCTCTACTGTCCATAACCAATTGTTGCTAACTTCAAATTATGCACAGAATCTCACTACTTTTCTTTATATCCACTTGGCTTAATCCCAGCCAAGTTGTCATCAACTTTTCCTGGATTATTCTAATAGCCTCCTGAATGGGTCTCCTTAACCCTGCTTTACCCTACTCCCACCTCTGTCTATTCATAAAGCAACCAGAATAATCTCTTTAAAATGTAATTTATACCATGTCACTCCTCTTCTCAAACTTTGATAGTGTCTTCTCAATTCACTGAAAGTTCATTTACATTATGTTTTAATTTTTGATCTATAATTGACATAAACATTCCATAAGTTTCAGATGTGTAACATGTTGATTTGATACATTTATATATTGAAATATGATTACCACTGTAGTGTTAGCTAACACTTCCATCACATAATTATCATTTCTTTTCTGAAGAACAATTAAGGTCTAGTCTCTCAGCAACTCTGAAGTTTATAATACAATATTATTGACAATGCTGTACAGCAGAACTTCAGGATTTGTCTATTAGTTCCAAGTATGTATTCTTAAACAACATCTCCTCAATTCTCCCATAACCCTGTCTCCAGCCCCTGCTAACCACCATTCTACTCTCTCTTTTTAGGAGTTCAGGTTTTGTTGTTGTTGTTGTTTCACATATAAATAATATTTTAGAGTATTTCTCTTTGTCTTTCTGACTTAATTGATTTAACTAATACACTCAAGGTCAATCCATATCCATTTACATTATTATAAAAAAAGTAAGCTTCCAAGTAATATATCTTACACAGGATATAAAAATATTATAAAACCTTACAGAAAGCCATAAAAGAGAACCTAAGTAACTTTGGGAAAACCAAGATCTAGTCTTTATAAACAGGAAAAATCTTATAATAGAAAATAAAAAATCTCCAAAAATTAATCTGCTATTCTAGTCAAAACATTTAAAGACTGAAAACTGCCAAAAATAACTTAAATATAAGACAAGACACCATTAAACTCCTGGAAGAAAACATTGGCAAAACATTCTCTGACATCAACCTTGCAAATGTTTTCTCAGGTCAGTCTCCCAAAGCAACAGAAATAAAAACAAAGATAAACCAATGTGACCTAATCAAGCTGCTTTTGCACAGCAAAGGAAACCAAAAAGAAAACGAAAAGACAACTTACAGAATGGGAGAAAATAGTGTCAAATGATGAAACTGACAAGGGCTTAATCTCTAAAATATACAAACAACTTATGCAGCTCAACTGTAAAAAGCCAACAATCCCAATGAAAAATGGGCAAAGGACCTGAATAGACATTTCTCCAAAGCAGATATGCAGATGACCAACAAACACATGAAAAAATGCTCAACATCACTGATGATTAGAGAAATGCAAATCAAAACTACCACGAGATACTACTGCACACCAGTCGGAACGGCCATTATTAATAAGTCCACAAACAACAAATTCTGGAGGTGTGGAGAAAAGGGAACCCTCCTGCACTGTGGGTATAAACGTAAGCTGGTACAACCACTATGGAAAACAGCATGGAGGTACCTTAGAAAACTATACACAGAACTACCATATGACCCAGCAATCCCACTCTTGGGCATATATCTGGACAAATATTTCCTCGAAAAAGACACTTGCACATGCATGTTGATTGCAGCACTATTCACAATAGCCAAGACATGGAAACAACCCAAATGTCCAGCGACAAATGCTTGGATTAGGAAGATGTGATATATATACACAATAGAATACTACTCAGCCATAAAAAAGAATAAAATAATGTCATTTGCAGCAACATGGATGGAATTAGAGACACTCAAATTGAGTGAAATAAGTCAGAAGGAGAAAGACAAATACCATATGATATCACTTATATCTGAAATCTAATATATTGCACAAATGAACCTTTCTACAGAAAAGAAAATCATGGACTTGGAGAACAGACTTGTGGTTGCCAAGAGGGTTGGGAGGGAATGGGATGGTAGGGGAGTCTGGGCTTAACAGTTGTAGTCTATTGCCTCTGGGATGGAAAAGCAAGGAGATCTGGCTGTACAGCACTGGGAACTATGTCTAGTCACTTGTGATGAATCCATATATGTATGTGTAACTGGGTCACCACACGGTGCAGTTGGAAAACTGATAGAAATCTATAAACCAGCTATAATGGAAAAATAAAAAATAATAATAATAAAAAAAGAAAACTGCCAAAAACAATAAAGACTCCTGAAAAATAAGAACAAGGATGATATCCTATGTTAAGATAAATCTATATCACTAAAATATTGCATTATTAGGACAATGCTTAATGCTGACCGATGAATGAAGAGAGACACTAGAAATAAACTATACACAAAAAGTTGATGTATGAAAAAAGTGGATATTGTTTTCCATCAAGAAAAGAGAATGCTGATTCATAAACTAATATAAATTTCAGATGGATTATGGACTTAAGTACAAGAGACAAAAGTTTGACAAGTAAAAGTATAAAATTATTAGAAAAAATTTTAAGAGACTCTATAGACTCTATCAGTGTATAGAGGCATTTTTAGAACAAAACATTAAAAGCATAAGAATCACAAAGAAAATGTTGACAAATTCAGCTCTATTAAAATTAAGAACTTATGTTTATTAAAATGATCACAAAGACAACTCGGAAAGATATTACAAAACCTAAAACAGGATCAGCCAATGTAACATGTAAAGTTCTCCCACAATAGATATACGATAGATGAAAGAAATTGAAATAAAAAATGGCCAAAGTCATAAAGCTGCATTTACAGAAGGGAAACATGTTTGGCCAAGAAATATATAAAAAGACACTAATCTTCTTTAGCAAGGAAATGATCAAATACCACCTCACACTGACAACACATTTTAAGTTTACAATACCATATTTAAGTGAGTTATGTTCATCAACAGGAACTTTTACATATTTCTATCAGGAGTGTGAACTGGTACAACTTTGGCAAGATCTTTGACATTATCGTTAAGACCAGATTCCTCATGTAGACACTGTAGCTGGAGAAGAGAAGTCTGCAGACAGCACCTCTCAATGTCTACAGGGTCAAGTGTTTAATAGAATAACACTACAGATACTCTGTACATTTCAGTCCACTTCATGATCAGAACAGAATTGTTGGCAATGGTAGATAACCCTTATAAAAGCTCACATATATAATGTGCATATAGTTTTACAAATTTTAGGAGACCTAGTTCTATTCCTAAGGTGTGATTTGCATAGACTCAGAGAAATAACACTATTCCTTATGAAGAAACATATGAAAAAGAATTTGACTTTGTTCAAGACCCCTAGATGTTATATTTAGAAGCTTCTCAAATAGAAGTTAGTGACTGGAGTATGTCAACAAATCTAAACCTGATTCCAGATTACTTCAGAAGACAAGCAACCCGCCTCAAGCTCTCTAAGGAAGAAGGACCACTTCAAGGTCTGATGGTTGGTTCAACAGAAGTTGGGTATTTTGTTATGGTTGTTTAGGTTTTTCTAATTAATTAATTAAAATTCATTCATTTAAAATTTTAGGAGTTCCCTTCATGGCTCAGTGGTTAACGAATCCGACTAAGAACCATGAGGTTGTGGGTTCGATCCCTGGCCTTGCTCAGTGGGTTAAAGATCCAGTGTGGCCATGAGCTGTGGTGTAGGTTGCAGACGCGGCTCGGAGCCCGCATTGCTGTGGCTGTGGTGAAGGCCGGCAGCTACAGCTCCTGTTAGACCCCCTAGCCTGGGAACCTCCATATGCCACAGGTGCGGCTCTACATAAAAGCAAAAAGACAAAAAAATAAATAAATAAAATAAAATAAAATTTTAAATATACTCAAAGGTACATTTAACTTACCTATAATTCATTTGCTTTTAAGGAAAGGCCCAAAGACACCTTTATAAAGTAGGAAGCAATTTTAAAATAAGTAAAATCATGAGTCTTGGTATGCTCTAAGCTATTCTTGCATTTATTTGTTTTGTTTTTGCTACTGGACTGCGTAGTTCTTTTTGTTTGTTTTTTCATGATTTATTATATAAAAGAGAAAACATTACTTTCAGTAATGTTCCCATTTAAAAATACTGTCACTGAAATATTTGTACAACTGTGATGAATTGCTGAATGTACTCAATTATACTTTTTAAAATAAAATTAGACAAAATTTTGAAATTAAATGCCCTACTCCTTCATAACCATGGGGTTACTTTTCAATTGATTATTTAAATATGAATATCAGCAAGTAACCTTTGTACCTGTGCAAAACATCTTACACATCTTAAAAGCTGCTGACATTCTACATGTTCTGGATTTACAAAAACCACTACTTCCTATGGCATTTGGACCTTAAAACACACTGGAAAAATGTGAAGTCCTGTGTTTATTTATATTTTTTAAAAACCTATAAAACAGATAACATTAAAAGAAAATATGGCTACGAGTAAAACCCTACTCATTTTTATTGCTTTCAACATGATTTTCTGTGTTTGCATTGAGCTTTATCAATTCTCAGTTATGCTTGTTTTTGTTTAGCTTTTGGTTTTTTTTTTGGAATTTTTTACTATGTGCAAAGGAATATAAAATTCGAGTACATAAACAAGGAAATATTAGAGATACTATATTTCCATCAAGTCACTCTAAATGATACTATAATAGGTAGGATTGTGCTGATAGAAGGCTCACTTACAGAGAGAATCAATCTACTTTTAATTATAACGTCTGAAGAGATACAATCTCTGCCAATATTTTTTGAGAAGTGGTACACGATAAAAGAAAACATACAGTGTATGGAAGCAGAAAAGGATTTAGAGATTTTGAAACATATCGCTATATTTGGATTTCTACCAGGAAATAACTCCTAATTATGAAAACAGTTGTAAAAAATAACTCATTTTAATTTTGCTCTAGAAATTATGACCTTTTCATCATATTTGAAAAGACTGAATTCTAATGTTTGTGATTCAAAATGCATTAACAAAAGGCAAAGAATTATCTCTAAAGCTTATTGCACCATAATGTTTTCCTGGGTTGTTGACAATATGTTCTGGTGAAAAGTTCACATGTTTATGCATCGGAGACTTATCATCTGAGTTAATTAAGCATGAAGCAGAAAACATTTTTGGAGCACTTGTCACTTGGACCTTTTTCATTTCTTTGTGG
This sequence comes from Catagonus wagneri, assembly GCA_004024745.2. Lineage (NCBI taxonomy): Eukaryota > Metazoa > Chordata > Mammalia > Artiodactyla > Tayassuidae > Catagonus > Catagonus wagneri. The sequence continues at coordinate 3,224,439 of PVHT021183528.1, forward strand.
TGATTCACAGCACATACTGTTTGTGACAGTCACTGGGTTGCTGGTAACTGAATGGGTTTTCAAGTTTGAAAAGTTTGATGAGCTTCTTGTCTCATGAGGCCAAATTTCCTAGTCACTGAAGTTACCAGGATACTCTTGTACAGTGGAAAGAAAAATTAACAGATGAGAAGAACAAGAGCAGAGGGGCAAAGTAGTTACAGGATTTTTTCTTTTAATTGGGGAAGGCCGTCTACAGGAGTATTTCCCTAAATCGTCTGTCATAAAACCTGTCATCATACCATGACATGACTGAACTTAGCCAATGAGTCTCTTATCCTGTGGTTTTTAAAGCAGCCTTGAAAACCACACAAACAATACTATTTAATCTGGGAACAAAAAACCCACATAGGCAAAATGTTCAGTTAATCAACATGCTATTAGAGGGCAGAAGCCACAGATCGAAATAACTGAAGCTTTGACATGGTCTTTAAAAGGCAGTATTAATTAAATTCTGCACATATCAAAATAACTGAAAGGTCATACTTTGTTGATATAAAGTCTCCCTTCTTGTAAATCCCTTTTATATTTTAGATATTTAGTCATCTTGATTTTCTGGCATAAACACAGTTTAGAAGGTTACACAATGACAAGAGTTTATTCTACAAACTAACAAATAATTTCTCAGTTATAAAAATGAATATTTATGAGATTCTTTATCCTCCCTTAGAGTTAAATGTTAAATATTACTTCTTCCTCTGAAAAGAGTCGGGCCTATTATTTGCAAGGTGAAAACAATTCTATTCATGAGTTTTTAGAGGACTATACATGATTTTTTTCTAATGTTGCATTTTCACAAGTATTCATAAAGTGGATTCAATCTTCCATTAGCTATAAAATCAAACAAACAAACTTTCATCTTAGCAGTTAACTTATAGTGATATAATTTCAAGCCTTCAAAGTTAATTCAATATAATGTGTATATGAGGCTAGAAGACCTGTGTGAATCTTACAATGAGCTCTGAATTTTCCCTCTTAGGCATGTATATAGTCAGAAAAATAATACTATTCTTTTGTTCAAATTTGAAAACAGGATATAAAGTATTCTAAGTTCAAAATTATTTTCAAAGTATTTCAAAAATATTTTCGAATGATCTCTAGTTCTTGCTTTTTGTGGCCAACGTAACTGTGAATAGGGGAAAACATAATCAAATACACCAAGGAAAAGACTGACTGCAAGTTGTCTCTATATGAATGTATAATTATGAGGAACTTTGGTAGGCTAAAGCCAATGGAAGGAATTACCTAAACTGGGGAAGAGGGGGAAATGAAAGAAAGAAAATATATAATCAAGCCAGTAAGCAAGTCAGTATTCTTTAGCCACCTGAAAGTATAAAGAGGTGAGTAATAACTATCACTTCTTAAAACTGGAAATAATCCCTAACACACTTTGAGATATCGTGGTCTTTAAAGGAGTTTATATAAAACATCAGGAATGCAGCATTCCATGTGAACAAGAAATGCCCATTCCTACAGGTCTCCCTTTCACTATCTCAAGCATAGGATTTGGTCACCATGAATATAGGCAACTGACACCTCAAAGTATACAAACAAATCATGCAACTCAACAGAAAAAAACAAACAACCCAACTGAAAAATGGGCAGAAGACCTAAACAGACATTCCTCCAAAGGATACATACAGATATCCAACAGGCACATGAAAAAAATGCTCAACATCACTAATTATTAGAGAAATGCAAATCAAAATTGCAATGAGGTACCAACGCACACCAGTCAGAATGTCATCATTAACAAATCTACAGGAGTTCCCGTCATGGCTCAGTGGTCAACGAATATGACTAAGAACCATGAGGTTGCAGGTTTGATCCCTGGCCTTGCTCAGTGGGTTAAGGATCCAGCGTTGCCTTGAGCTGTGGTGTAGGTCGCAGACGCGGCTTGGATCCCGCGTTGCTGTGGCTGTGGTGAAGGCCAGTAGCTAAAGCTCCTGCTAGACCCCTAGCCTGGGAACCTCCATATGCCATGGGTTCAGCCCCAGATAAGGCAAAAAGACAAAAAAACAAAAAACAAAAAACAAGTTAATAAATAACAAATGCTGGAGAGGGTTTAGAGAAAAAGGACCCCTCCTCCACTGCTGCGGGAATGTAAATTGGTATAACCACTAAAACTAAATATAGATCTACCGCTAAAACTAAATATAGATCTACCAATCTAGCAATCCCACTCCTGGGCATATATCCAGACAAAACTTTCATCAAAAAGATACATGCACCTCTGTGTTCATTGCAGCACCATTCACAATAGCCATGACATGGAAACAACCTAAATGTCCACTGAATGGATTAAGAAGATGTGGTACATATCCACAATGGAATAGTCAGTCATAAAAAGGACAAAATAATGCCATTTGCAGCAACATGGATGGAACTACAGAGTTGCCTACTAAATGAAGTCAGAAAAAGAAAGACAAATACCATATGAAATCACTTATATGTGGAATCTAAAATATGGCACAAATGAACCTATCTACAGAACAGAAACAAACTCATGGACATACAGAACAGAAGTGGTTGTCAAAGGGGAGGGGGAGGGAGTGGGATGGACTGGGAGTTTGGGGTTAGTAGATGTATACTATTATATTTAGAATGGATAAGTAATGAGTTCCTGCTGTTTAGCACAGGGAACTATATCCAATCACTCATTATAGAACGTGATAGGACAAAATATGAGAAAAAGAATGTGTATATATATGTGTGTGTGTGTGTGTGTGTGTGTGTGTGTGTATGTATGTATACTAGGTCAGTTTTCTGTACAGCACTAAAAATCAACTGTAATAAAAAATTTTAAGAAATAAAGGCAACTGACAGTAACATCAGGTTCGGTGTGGGAAACATCTGGACACATATGCAGAGTTACTTGTAGTCACTAAATGTTTAAGTAATATACCACATGAGTTATAATTTCTGAAGTTCATTTTCTTGACCTTTAGTTGATTTTTTCCCATATGACAGTCTTTCTGTATTCTCTCTCTATAAAATGTATATTTTTAATTAAAAATGTTTATATTTATAAATATACATAAGTATATTTTTAATTATTAAAATAATTATATATACATAATTTTATATATATATAAAGTTTATTTTTGGCCATGCTCACAGCATGCAGAAGTTCCCTGGGCTAGGGATTGAACCCAAGCCACAGTAATAACAACGATGAATCCTTAACCATAAGGGAACTCCTATATTATTTCCTAAGTAAAAATAACAATAAAACTGCCAAATTCAAAGTTTTAGTAACATGAAATTTGATAAGTTTTCCATTTACATAAGCAAAATTTTCTTTTTCTGTTCTTTCCTTAACAAAAAAAAATTCCTAGCTTTAATCTATATTTTCAATATATATTTGTTTTTACATGGGCATTAACATACAATTATATTCATGCAAATAAGATTCTATTTAAACATGTTGATAGACTTTCTTCATTTATCATTAAGTGACTTTCAAATATTAAACTATTATGTCATTTTCCCATTATTTCACTGATGTATTTTAGTCAATGGAATGTTTCTAGAACACATAGAGAAAGAACTACACACCAAGCATAATTAAAATTGCTGTGAAATACATGTATGTTTTGTTATTAAAATAATGTTATTGTATTCAAGTGTACATTATTCAGTCTCTTTGAATTATCTCCTATTCTATGTGGAAAGAAGTAATGAATGTTTTTATCCAATTGTCTTCTGTGCTAGCTTGCTTTAGCAAGAATCAGTGGTCTGGGAATTGGTTACCACTGTAGCTATTTACGTACTTTCATCCCTTACTTTGGTCCTGTGTCTCAAAGCACTGGGAAAGAACAAAGCTTTGAATGATTTGTCTTGGGGCCAAACTTCATTGACTGACCCCCCAAAAATATACTGAAATTAAAAATCCTTCTAACCAAACTGAAACAGCATTTTGAAAGGAGTGAATATGAGCATTGATTTTTGTACCTGGAAGCTAACCTCTATGGCCATTTATTAGTTTCACCTTATCCATCGTCCCTTGAGAAAAGAAAATAGAAAGCTGAAATTTCTAGAGGCTAGAATTGGCCAATAAACAATTGATCACTATACAGTTTCACATTTTGTTTTTCTGAGGTTGGAAAAAGGGAAATGAGATAAATAGCTTAAAAATTCTAAGAGAAAAATGGAGACAGTGATGGGAATCCAAAGGGATTTCATAGGCATTTGTGATTGACTGAAGACATTAAAGGGGAAAAGATCTTGGAGACCTTTTGTATCAATGAGTATTACCTCTGGCTACTCATTATAAAAAGGCCTTGGGAACTTTTATAATATACTAATGCTTGTACATCATATCCCAGAGATCCTAATGGAATTTATTTGGAATGGGGCATAAGCATTTTTTTCAAAGCTCATTGATGATTTCATTTTGCAATTAGAGTTGAGAATTTTTTGTCTAAATCACTTGATAGGAATTAACTTAAGATCTTAGAAAAATGCAAAATTTAATTCATTAGTTCTGGGGTGGAATCTGATAGCCTAAAAAACTCCCAGGTAAAGCCACACACTTGAGGAACAAAAGTCTCACACTCTAGAATTTTCATTCCTCCTTGAACAAAAGCTCTGTATCTGGTGCTTAGTACAGGTCAGTGTTACCAGCAAGTTCTGTATTTCTCCCTTAACTCTAAGAATATATGTTTTAACTTCTATAAATTGACTCTTTCAACATTTATCCCTCCAAGTAACACATCATTCGGACGCATGTTTTTTAAATAATTCATTAACTGATAGGTGATATTGCTTGGGTTCCCAAGTAAGCAGACAATGATACTGAAATTTTCATATGGGAAGTTAGACTACTCTTGGGATCAAGAACTGTGGAAAGGGAAGGAAGTAGGAATGGCAGAGAGAGAGGGTGGTCAGTGGGGGCAGGTCTTTACACTCCTGCACTGAATAGTCATTGGACATGGGCTGCCCTGGAATCGGGATGTGACTGTGGGTGAGGAGACAGTCATACTGTGTCAGACACTGAGGGATGTCTGACAGAAGTGCTCCCAGAGGATGAGAGAATAAGTCTTTAAACCTTAAAGAAGGATCAGGGCAGTGCAGCATAGAATCCATTCAAGTCTACTGCTTGTACTTCTTGGGTATCCTTATTAATTCTGGGAGCAGCCCACAGAGGATTGTGACAGGCTTCTTTTCCTAGTGGAAACTTATAAAAGGATGATGATGACTGGGACAGATGACAGGCATCACTGTCACAGCTGCTGTCGGGATTATAACTGACATCATCTCTGTCTTCTACCACCATCCACTGTAGATTCTTCTCTCCCTAAACCGGCACTTCTGCTGGTCTCATTAACTTACTAAGTAGTGTGACATAGTGCCTCAACCCTGAGGGGTCTGAGCCTTGGATATCATGTTCTCAGGTTGTGGCTGTTATACCTGTCTACTCAACATTAAAATTATATAAGGAATTATTAAGAAGTGCCCAACATATTCTTTCTTATCCTTATGGAGTAACAACAGCCCACCCTTCTTCTGATAATTTGAGTCAATTGCCCCTTCCAGGATAATGAATCCTCTTCTCATCTGCCAGCCCTTGAACATGGGAAGCCCAAAGTTCCAGGCAGATGACACAGTTAATAGTGCAATGAAGCTCTGGCCGGTCCACAGTGAACTCCTTATGCACCTTGAAGAAATAGGGATTTCTAAACCCTCAGAACTCAGGGCACACTTGACAAGAATATGCATCTTGCTGTTGATGATGGTAGGTGTTGGATATCTGCATTTGTTTATTTTGTCCTGAAAGTAATCCTCAGGTTTTGGATTAGGGAGGACTAATGTTTTTATTAAAGTATAGTTGATTTACAATGTTGTGCCAGTTTCTCCTGAGCAGCAAAGTGACCCAGGCATGCATATAACACTAAGCACAATTGTTCTCCATGCCACATTTTCCCCCCTTCCAGGTGATGCAATGAGAGCCAGATGGTTGGGCCTGCAAATGCACAAAGGAGGTTTCTTGCCTCAAAGGAGAAATATCCCCAAATTATAATTCTGGGAGCATATATGGGTTACACACTGCCCAGCTGCCACTCTCTCCTCCAGAAAGAGGGAAATAAAGGTTATCTTCCTGTGATAAACAAAGCTTCTCTGGGGGGGCGAAGAGGAAGTTTCCCAATTTTTAATCCTTTGGAATGTTAAATGAATGACTAGAATTAGATTTTATCTACTTTTGAAAGGTAAACACTTACCTTGAAGAGAAAAATTTCTCAAACTCTCCCAAGGTCTCTGACTATCTATTCAGTCCTCTAAATTCTAGACTTGTCCTTTAACTGAGATCTATGTATAGAAAAACTGGGAAATGATAAACACAAAATTTAGCCTCTGGAGAAATGAGTAAAAACATGAGAAGATGCATAGGGCTACAAAATATCACTAACATCCTTTTCTTAACCCAGGCACATAGTCTCACTTTTTTTTTCAGAGCTTCTATATAGACTCTAGTATATTATTATATATGTATAAAAACCATGAAATACATAGTTAAATCAAAAATTTAAAGATTATCATGACCAGTTTTCCATACCTCCTGTTGCTTTTTACTTATTTTACAAGCTGAAATCCAGGCTCAGAGTTTGTGCTACCCTGCTTTAAACATTTCCTAACTTGACACAAATCTTCCACTGCTCTTCAGCATCCCCATGTTTTCCAGATTCCTCTGAAATCCAAGACCAGTCATCCCCATTTTAATATCATCACCTTCTTTACCCTGATTCCTTAAGTCAGGAGGTCACAGATCAAATCCCTCCTGCTGCCTCATGTTTGTAAATTAAGTTTTACTGCATCACTCATTCAATTATATAAGGCCTATGGCTGCTTTCCCACTATCAGAGCAGAGGTGAGTAGTTGTGACAGCGACCAGATGGCCTACAAAAGCTAAAATATTTACTATGTGGCCCTGTACATAAAAAGTTTGCCAACTTCTGCCTCATTTTTTTCCTGGCTCCTTACTATCACAGCCTCCACCATGCCCTCTCAAGACAAGGCTACATTTTTTTTTCCCCTCTTCATATGTACCTCACAACATGAAGAAAATAAATGGATATTATTGACCACTCTAAACCATGCTTCCTCCTTCTGCCTTTTAAAAACACAAAATATTTGACACTCATGCCATTGCTTGATATACATATTCAAACAGTCACAACCCTTAAAGATCTCCCAAGTACTCTACTCACAGATGAATCTATCACTTGGATTACTGCCAGCCAACCCCGCTGGGACTATAAACTTGACCATGCCATTATCAACAACCTCCTAACTCACCTTATATTCAGCATCCCTCTCTTTGACCAGGCTATCCTGTCCCTCCCTTTAAGTTATTCTACAGCCTATATTCTAGTACTATTTCTTTTTTTCTTGTTGGCTGTGCCCACAGCATATGAAAGTTCCCAGGCCAGGGATTGAACTGACACCGCAGCAGCCACTCCCAAGTTGCTGCTGTGACAATGCTGGTTCTTTAACCCACTGTGACACAAGAGAATGCCCTAGTAATATTTCTGTTAACTATACAAACATCCATTGTTTCATTTTTCGTTACCACCCCAAATGCCTTCAGGGTCTAGTTTGCCTCCTCAGGTTACCTAACAGTGTTCTTTAACTTTAGTGTGCATAGGAACCCCCTGAGGATCTTATTAAAAATGCAGGTTATGATTTAGTAGACTTGGGGTGGTATTTGAGTTTTTTTCATTTCCAACTAACACCCAGACAGAGCACTGGTCCTCAGATTACAGTAGCAAGGGCCTAAATGCCATGTTCCACTAATTTAAGAGAAGTTAGGATGAAGGTTAATCAATGAGAGGTATTGAATACATTGTGTTATTTCTGAATTTGCAAATGTTATTTGCCCATTTGTGTTTGCTAATGGTGCCCACTGAAGTTAGTGTCTTCTCTCCTCTATAATCAGACATAAGTATGTTATTTTCCTTGATGATTGCATTTCAAAGGGATGGTACCTAGGTCCTTGAGAGGGTCACTCATGGGTTAAAAAACTGGCAAAAAGCTTTTTAAAAAATTTACATTTTAGGGGGGATTTAACAGTGTTCTAAAATAAATGCCCTAGGAAAAGGGTGATCAGAAGCTTAGGGTCAGTAAGAAGCATGTCTAAAATTTAGTCAGCCTGATGGGAATTTTTAAGGCCATCTTGGCCAACTGCCTCCCACTTATTCCCCCTCCCCCTTCTTACTTCTACCCGGAATTAATCAGTCAACCTCTTTCTCACTCTTACACACACACACGCACACATTTTAATATTTAACAGTCTAGTATTAAGTCATTTCTACAGCAATCCGACCCCAATGGAAGGCTATTCCTATTCCAATATTCTCTGTGTCAGAAGTGCCACCCCATACACACTGATTGCTCAACCGAAACCACGAAATCTTCACGTAAAATTCATCAGCAAGTCCTACTTAGATCTACCTCAAAAACGTATTCTTTATCCACCACTTATCTCCATTCCATTGCTCCAATATATAACATAAATAAAACAAGGATCCATTAACTCTCACTGGACTATTGCAATATCCTGCTAAGCAGCTTTTCTAACATTTTCAAAGTCTTCCATATTCAAGTGATCATTTCAATTAGATAGGTATTCCGAGCTGGGATATTTGCATATAGGATTATTTATACTTTTGCCTTTAGGAAACACTTATAAAAATGCTAACATTTCCAGAAGTCTACTTCAATAATCCTATTTAAAATTTCACCAATATTTAATTGCATATTGTAAATTGTGATTTTCACTGTAAGGTGAATTTAAGTGCCTTTGTATTTATTATTCCTATATATAATAGATAAGTATAATTTACACATTTTTAGAGTTTAATAAATTCACATATTGACTCAAAGTTAAAATTTTTCAGTGCTTAACCAAAATTCATTTCAACTTTGTCCATGAGTATTACTATAATCTTTAGACACAAAATCTAGATTTCATTTTGTTAAAGGTATTATTAACTAAAAGTAGCAGTATATGATACCAGTCAGAAGTTATTAGACTCAGCCTTTGTTCTTAAAAAGTAAAATATATCAATCAATAGAAAAATATTTTCCAAAAATCAAAGCTATTTCCAATTAACAATTTCAAACCCTTTCTATTATTTCTTCCAGAATTTCTAAGTCATGTTGTATAACTTTGTTGCCAGTCATTCATAAGCACACTCAAGAAAATTTTCTATAAAGTATGATAAAATTACCCTTAAATCTATAATATCTAAATTGACTGTGAATTATCAATCCCAAGGAAAAGCAATGCCTAAAAAATAATCATTATTCATAGTCTATAAGAAAGAATTGTGAAAATTATAAGTGCTTCAAGAGCAAGCAAAACGAGCTTAATTTGATTTGGTTTCAGAAAAGAGAAAATTTTATTATAAGGATACGTATTTCACAGAATACAAGGACAAAAACGTTGATTTCAAAAAGTTTAAAATATGAAAGTCATCATTTTTACTCTGTGAGAGATGGTTATAATATTTTGGAAAGGCAGTAAGAAAACAAAGAATGATTCAATGGTGAAGGTTTGCGTATAATATTTTTTTTCATTTCAGCATAAGTCTTGTAGAAAAATCCATTATTCTTCTACTTTGATAATGAGGAAACAATTCCCATGATAAAATAGCCAGCTGTTTCAAGACACTAAAAAATAAGATCCAGAGATCTTGTTATGTAACTTCAGTTTATAAAATGGTTCAACATATCCATATAGTAACTGTATTAAGGATGAGTCTTTCTTATTAAAAATACATACTCCTTTTTTTCTTTGAAAGACTTTTAATAAAGAATAAAATTCCTAAAGTAGGAATTTTATATATAGTTAGAAGTACTCAAAAAGTGAAACAAAAACTGGAAGTGAGTTCAGTGAATGCGGCAGTTGCCCTAAAAGTTAATTGGAATCCCAACCTTATATTAGGTGAATTAAAAACCTACATGTGAAAGACAAGTTCTAATGCTTTAGAAGATAGTCTATAAGAATGTCTTCATGATCTAAGTTGGCTGGGACGTATCCTGGGCTTCAAAGTTTTAAAATACCCCCCACTGATTCTAATGTGCAGACAAGCTTGAGAACCAATGAGCCTAGGGAAATTTTATTGATATTTTTATGAAGATAAAGTTTAGATTGTCAGGTTTTTGTTTTTTACTTTTAACTAGACCTCTACCTTTTTTTTTGCACTAAGCAATTACTTCAAGTAAAAAATAAAAAACTAGATAAGCCACCCTAAGGAAACTTATATTACTATATATCTTTAATTTGTTCTAAAATTGCTGTCTGATGTGGACACACATATTGTACATATTAGGAAGATACATACAAGCATACTTATATTTATATCCAAATAATCATCTTTGGGAAACAAATATCAGTATAGAACTGCAAATATACTACATTTGATATCACTCTGAAAAACTAGTAAGAATATTTGTACTTTTTGGCATGAGCATAAGCATTTTATTTTTGGGATAATTATATTTCAACTCATAAGTAGCTAATTTTAAAAAAACGTAGCTGGGTGACTGAGAAAGGAAGGAGATTCTTCCCTTCTGAGGTTCAGCAAAATATATTTAATTATGCCATGTTTAAGTTTCCATCATTGCATTTCCATCAGAAAATAGGATGGCTGGGATTGAAAGATGAGCCAGAGAAATAAAATGGAAATTGAAACAGGAAATACCTCCAAGTTATAGGCTTGGTTGTCTTGTCTCCTTTAGACTGATTAGATACAACCATTCGAAATGTTCCCCTCTGCAGCAATGAAAAGGCAACTCATCATCACCAGAATCAATCAGTCGGAGGTGAAAAACAGGCCCAATCTATAATGGCAGAACATTCAATGAAAATAACGTCTGGTTTTAGAGAGACCCATGATCAACTGAGATCCAAAAAGTATTGCTAACTGCAAGAATTAGGGTCTGTTAATAGAGAAGCTAAACTTCCATTTATGTCTTATATAGGACAACAAACAAAAACTGCCCTATATATATTGTTTCAGGAACTATATTGCCTAAGAAATTGGGTGCATGAAAATCACTAAATTACTGTGTACTTATCAATTCCATTTCTTTCATGGATAATCAAGTCTTCAACATACAGATATCAACAGAACAGTAAGGGCAATTTTATTTTACCCTTTCAAGAAATGCTTTAATTTTAGAAATAGTAATACGCAATCAACTAATCAACAGAGGCAAACACATTTATCAATGACTGGGTTTATGACTGACACCTTAAGGAATGTGTGTGTTGATGTGGAAGAGTTAGAGTTCATGGAGAATAAAGAGTAGGTATTAAAAAAATTCAGTATGAGGAAGCAGTCTGACAAAAACCCACCACAGGACAGAGATGAGGGAGAGAATGTTGGTTTGGGTGCAATATGGAGGCTGCATTCAGAGTATCGCTCTCTAACCATTTGGTGGTTTGAAGTATACTGGGGGAAAAAGGGAGCCTGTGCATAAATTTAAGTAGCAGAATTACCTAAGCTCTGTAACACCTTACAGCCCTAAACAACATTTCTAACTAAACCACACAGAACACGAATGCAGTTATTCCCTCTCACCTGCCAAAGGCATCAGCACAATTCCATCAGCACCTGGAGGGATCAGCACATTATAAACTTCACTGGTAGATCTCCAGGTCACAAACCATGGAATATCAAGCCCCAAGCTCTATCAATTTGTTAGAGGTGAGAATAGCTGAATGTTTCAACATATTTGTACATACAACCTTATATCTTACTTTTATAAAAATTTAAAATTTCTTTTGAAATTTTTGGCATGTTTTTTCCTTATTTCCAATCTTTTTTTGTTATATGTTTTATCTCCCTTGATTAAAATTTCCATAGATTTGCTGGCTTTATTCTTCTAATTATTCATTCAATAGACCAGCTATTAGTCATTCCTCTATTTTTTCTTTTTTAATCCATGTGTAATCGTATATTTTATCCAGTTCCTTGAGTTTCTATAAGGTTTAATCCTTTTTAAACCTTTGAATAATTTAATGATCTCATCTTTTATTAAAATAGGTACTTTTAAGGGCAAGAAAGTTCCTATGAGTAATATTTGAGTAGCATCGTATTAGTTTCAAAATGCAGTGCCATTATCTTTATTATTTCAAAAATACTTTGATATAGCAAACGCTGTTTTATTCAAGGGCATGTTTAAATAGATATAAGTATAATTTAACTATATTATTTTTAAATTTTAAGAAAAGGTAGATCATATGATCAATAAGCACAGAAAGGACTGTCACAAAATGCTGCCCACCCCATGGCGACAAGTCAGTTTGTTGGTTCTTTTCATTTTCATATGACTGTAACAAAGCATGTTTTTACTACCTATGCAATCCAGTTAGACACCTGTCAATAATATAGTAGATACTAAAGATTACCTAATAACCTTAAGTCCAATTGTTTTCTTTCAAATTTTTGAAAACCACATGAAGCATCAGTGGAAAATTTATGCAAGAACTATTAGCTCTTTACATATCATTTCTCATAGATGCCAGATAATGTCAAATTTAAATATGTTAAAATGGATTATTGTTCATTATACTTCCCATCATAATTCATCCAGAGAGATATTTTCAAGGTGACATTGGAATTGATTAGTAAAAAATCACCCATTGAGTTTGCTCCACCAATGAGCAGAATATTTATTTGTGTTTTAGAAGACACATAACAAGACAATCTGCTCTATCATAGAATGAGGTAAACCTGAATGATTATTTATTTATTTTGTCTTTTTGTCTTTTAGGGCCGCACCAGTGACAAATGGAGGTTCCCAGGCTAGGGGCTGAACTGGAGCTATAGCTACCGGCCTACGCCAGAGCCAGAGCAACTGGGGATCTGAGTCATGTCTGCGACCTACACCACAGCAATGCCAGATCCTTAACCCACTGAGCGAGGCCAGGGATTGAACCCACATCCTCATAGATGATAGTCAGGTTTGTTAACCACTGAGCCATGACAGGAACTCCCTGAATGATTTTTCTTTTTTTTCCTTGTCCTTTTCTGAGCATGGTGCCAATACAACTTCACCTTGTACTGCTACACTCTTCTAGTGATTTAACTTTCTCTAATTCAGGTACAGAGAGGCATTATAACAGGAACATCATTCTATGAATGGTATGCAAAGACAGTATAGCTTTAATGGACCCTGAGGATTGATACCACTAATTTTTATAATAATAATAAAATGAATTATTAAAATATTTAAGATATTTAAATATTAAAATATTTAAGATATATAAAATTATTAAAATAATTAAGATATGAATTATTAAAATATTTAAGATATGTAAAATATTTAAGATATGTAAAAAACCCTATCTTAACTTTAGGGTTAGATAGAATAAAAATGAACTCTTTTAAAAAAGTGACTATCTGGTGGTTTAGAAACATCTAACACTATACTTTCAATATTAACATCCTACAGAATCTAATTTACAATAATTAGTAACATGACTATTAAATGTAGCCATGTGTCATGGTTATCTTATAGTTTTTTTGACGATACTATTTCTGAATGCAAAGGGTTTAAGTACACTCATTCATGGATATTATATCCTATTGCTCTACGTTCCATTTAAAAGAGGTGTAAATGTCCTCTGAACAATCTTATAAAATATTCTTGATATGGAACAAAATCCAAATAGAATGTTTTTGAAAGTTAAAAGAAGCTAATTACTGGTCCCTTGGAAGTCTTTTTGAAAGTAGCTTTTAAAGCTTGCCAGATAAGTAGCAGCTTGCCCAAAAGTGGAATAGAGAAATTATTCATAAAGTGGCATTTTACATCTAGGAATCTTTCCTGGAAATTAAAAGCTGTTTAGAGAGATTAAAAGGCTTTGGGGAAATGGGCAATAAAATGTCAACATCTTCCCAGATTATGGGATAAGATGTAGTTCATTTTCAATTTTAAAAGGTAAAATTATTTTGGAAAAGGATTGATAAATAGTATATTAAATATAGTTATACTTCAGACCCTATAGGAAATAGGTACTTATATTTAATGAGGAACTACTTTTTAAATTTGGTATAATATATTCATTTATAATTATACATGCATGTTTATATACATTTCTGTGTTTATATTTACAGCCATACTTAGGGTAAAATCATTTCCACATCGAAAAATAAATAATGATGAAATCGTGAGTCTAGAAATTATGAATAATTCCTGAAAGACATAGTTATCAGATTGACAAGAGCTAAAGAAACACATAGAAAAATTTATGCAAGGAGGCAATGCAGGAATAAGCTTATAATGTCCCCTACCCTCCCCTGCCCCACACCAAGGAAGGAGCTATAAATCCTGAACATAATGCAAGACCATTAAGACCCTGGAGAGTAAACAAAAGCTGTGGATTCTACTGTAATTAATATTCAATCTCGGTGGAAGGAACAGTGTAATATCAGTTTCCATTTTCTGTGGTATTTAGTCTGGGAAATCATAAAAGGACATAATTAGCTTAAAAATGTTATAAGGAACAAAACCTTTAATTTGTAGGAGGAAAGGCAACAAAAACTGTCAACTTTAAAGTACTAGGGGAAAACTACTGCAATAGGGAGAAAGAAACAGAAAACTGGTGACACAAGATGCAGGCAAGTATCCTGTGCCCTAAACTACAGCTGAAGGAGAGTCAAGAGCAAGAGTAAAGGCCCTTTACTCTATTTATTTATTTATTTATTTATTTATTTATTTATTTATTTATTTATTTATTTATTTATTTGTTTTATTATATATGCCTTATTACTTAATGAATTTTATTATAATTCTAGGTGTACAAATATCATCACAATTCAATTTGATAGCATTTCCAACCCAAACCCTCAGTGGATCTCCCCACCCCAGACTGTCTTATTTGGAAACAATAGGTTTTCCAAAGTCTGTTCTGCAAAGAAGCTCATTATGTCCTTTTTTTAGTTTCCACATGTAAGCGGTAGTATTGGATGTTGCTGTCTAATTGTCTGACTGGTTTCACTTCGCACGATAATTTCTAGGTCCATTCATGTTGCTCTAAATGTTGTTATTTCGTTCCTTTTAATGGCTGAGTAATATTCCATTGTGTATATGTACCATATCTTTCTATCCACTCCTCTGTTGATGGGCATTTAGGTTGTTTCCATGAATTGACTATTGCATAGAGTGCTGTGATGAACACTGGAGTACATGTGTCTTTTCGAGTCATGGTTTCCTCTGGATATATGCCCAGGAGTGGGATTGCCCAGGAGTGGTAATTCTATTTTGAGTGTTCTGAGGAATCGCCATACTGTTTTCCACAGCAGTTGCACCAATTTGCATTCCCATCAACAGTGTAATAGGGTTCCTTTAACTCCACACCCTCTCCAGCACTTATTGTTTGTAGACTTTTGGATGATGGCCATTCTGGCTGGTGTAAGGTGGTACCTCA
>PVHT021183528.1:3240913-3266949 GCA_004024745.2 Catagonus wagneri
TAAGTCCCATTGGTTTATTTCTCTTTTTATTGTCCTTACTCTGACACATGGATCTGAGAAGATGTTGCTATCATTTATGTCAGAGAGTGTTTGGCCTATGTTTTCCTACAAGAGTTTTATAGTATCTGGTCTTATATCTAGATCTTTAATCCATTTTGAGTTTATTTTTGTGCATGGTGTTAGGAAGTGTTCTAGTTTCATTTTTTTACATGTAGCTGTCCAGTTTTCCCAGCACCACTTATTGAAGAGGCTGTCTTTTGTCCAATGTATACTCTTGCCTTCTTTATCATAGATTAGTTGACTATAGATGTGTGGATTTAATTCTGGGCTTTCTGTCCTGTTCCACTGATCTATATTTCTGTCTTTGTGCCAGTATCATATGGTCTTGATGACTGTAGCTTTGTAGTAGAGTCTGAAGTCAGGGAGCCTGATTCCTCCAGCTCCATTTTTCTTTTTCAGGATGTCTTTGGCTATCCTGGGTTTTTTGTGTTTCCAAACAAACTTTAAACTATTTTGTTCTAGTTCTGAGAAAAAGTTCATTGGTAATTTGATAGAGATTGCATTGAATGTGTAGATTGCCTTGGATAGTATAGTTACTTTGAGAATATTAATTCTTCCAATCCAAGAGCATGGTATGTCTTTCCATCTCCTCATGTCATCCTTGATTTCTTTCATCAGTATCTTATAGTTTTCAGAGTACAGGTCTTTTGTCTCTTTAGGTAGGTTTATTCCTAAGTATTTGATTCTTTCTGATGCAATGGTAACAGGATTGCTTCTCTAATTTCTCTTTCTGATCTTTCATTATTAGTATATAGAAATGCAGTTGATTTCTGTGTATTAACTTTGTATCCTGCGACTTTGCCAAATTCATCGATGAGCTCTAACAGTTTTCTGGTCGAGTCTTTAGCATTCTCTAAGTATAGTATCATGTCATCTGCAAAAAGTGATAGTTTTACTTCTTCCTTTCCAATTTGGATTCCTTTTATTTCTTTTACTTCTCTGATTGCTGTGGCTAGGACTTCCAAAACTATTGTTGAATAGTAGTGGTGAGAGTGGACATCCCTGTCTTGTTTCTGATCTCAGCAGGAATTCTTTCAGCTTTTCAACATTGAGAATGACGTGAGCTCTGGGTTTGTCATAGATGGCCTTTATTATGTTGAGATAGATTCTCCCTATGCCCACTTTCTGAAGAGTTTTTATCAGAAATGGATGTAGAATTCTGTCAAAGGCTTTTTCTGCATCTTTTGGAGGGTCATATGGTTTAGATTTTTCAGTTTGTTAATGTGATGCATCACACGGATTGACATGCAGATATTGAAGAATCCTTGCATCCCTGGGATAAATCCCACTTGATCGTGATATACAATCCTTTTAACGTATTGTTGGATTCAGTTGGGTAATATTTTGTTGAGAATTTTTGCATCTATGTTCATCAGTGAGATTGGCCTGTAATTTTCTTTTATTGTGGTATCTTTTGTCAGATTTGGTATCAGGGTGATCGCTGCCTCACAGAATGAGTTTGGGAGTGTCCCTCCCTCTGCAATTTTTTGGAAGAGTTTCCAAAGGATAGATGTTAGCTCTTCTCTAAATGTTTTATAGAATTTACCTGTAAAACCATCTGGTCCTGGACTTTTGTTTGTTGGAAGTTTTTAATCACAGTTTCAATTTCAGAACTTGTGATTGGTCTATTCATCTTTTCTATTTCATCTTGGTTTAGTCTTGGGAGATTGTACTTTTCTAAGAACTTGTCCATTTCTTCTAGGTTTTCCATTTTATTGCCATAGAGTTGCATATAGTAGTCTCTTATGATCCTTTGTATTTCTGTGATGTCTGTTGTTACTCCTCCCTTTTCATTTCTAATTTTATTGATTTGTGTCCTCTTTTTTCTTGGTAAGTCTGGCTAAGGGTTTATCAATTTTGTTGATCTTTTCAAAGAACCAGCTTTTAGTTTCATTGATCATTTCTACTGTTTTCTTCGTTTCTATTTCATTGATTTCTGCTCTGATCTTTATGATTTCTCTTCTACTAACTTTAGGTCTTGTCAGTTCTTCCCTCTCTAGCTGCTTTAGATGTAAAGTTAGGTTGTTTATTTGAGCATTTTCTTGTTTCCTGAGGTAGGCTTGTATTGCTCTAAACTTTCCTCTTAGAACCGCTTTTGCTGCATCCCAGAGGTTTTAGAGTGTTGCGTCTTTGTTGTCATTTGCTTCTAGGTATTTTTTATTTTCGTCTTTGACTTCTTCAGTGATCCATTGGTTGTTTAGTAGCATGTTGTGTACTCTCTACATGTTTGTATTCTTGGCCATTTTTTTCTTGTTGTTAATTTCCAGTCATATAGCATTGTGGTCAGAAAAGATGCTTGATATGATTTCAATTTTCTTAAAGTTACCGATCCTTGATTTGTAGCCCAGAATGTGATCTTAGAGAATGTTCTGTGAGCACTTGAGAAGAATGTATATTGTTGCTTTTGGATGGAATGTCCTATAAATATCTCAAGTCCATCCGGTCTAATGCTTCATTCAGCACCTGTGTTTCTTTATTGATTTTCTGTCTGGATTATCTCTCCATTGCTGTAAGTGGTGTGTTAAAGTCCCCCACTATGATGGTGTTATTGTTGATTTCTCCTTTTAAGGTTGTTAGCAGTTGCTTTATATGTTGTGGAGATACTATGTTGGGTGCATAGATATTTAAAATTGTTATATCTTCTTCTTGGATTGATCCTTTGATCGTTATGTAGTGCCCTTCCTTGTCTCTTAAAATGTTCTTCATTTTAAAGTCTGTTTTGTCTGATATGAGTATTGCTTCTCTGGCTTTTTTTTTTTGATTCCTGTTTGCATGGAATATTTTCTTCCATCCTCTCACTTTCAATTTGTATGTGTCCCTAGAAGTGAGGTGGATCTCTTGAAAACAGCATATTGTTTTTGTATCCATTCAGCTAGTCTGTGTCTTTTGGTTTGGGCATTCAGTCCATTAGCATTTAAGGTAATTATTGATATGTACGTTCTTGCCATTTTATTAACTGTTGGGTTTTTGTTGCTCTTTTTTTCGTTCCTTATTCTCTTGTTGTCTCCTCTCATAAGATGACTATCTTTCATGTTGTATCTGAGTTGATTTTTCTTATTTGTTTGTGTATCAATTGTAGATTTTTGGTTTACAGTTACCCTAAGGTTTTGATATAGCAGTCTATATAGAAATGAGATTGTTTTAAGTTGTTGGTTTCTTAATTACACGTGCGTCTCCAGTGTCCTGCATTTGTGCTCTCTTCTCATGATTTCTGATTTTGGTAGCATAATTGTCCATGGATGATTTAGTATCTTTACTGTATATATGACTTTACTGGTGAGCCTTGTCATTTGTGGTGTTTTTGTTTCTGGTTGTGGCCTTTTCTTTTCTGTCTAGAGAAGTTCCTTTAGGTTTTGCTGCAAAGCTGGTTTAGTGTTGCAGAAATCTCTTAGCTTTTGCTTATCTGTAAAGGTTTTGATCTCTCCTTCAAATCTGAATGAGAGTCTTGCTGGGTAAAGTAATCTTGGTTGGAAGTTTTTTACTTTCATCATGTTAAGTATATCATGCCACTCCCTTCTGGCCTGTAGAGTTTCAGCTGAAAAAACTGCTGACAACCTTATTGGGTTTCCTTGTATGTCATTTGTTTCTTTTCCTAGCTGCTTTCAATATTTTCTCTTTGTCTTTAATTTTGGTCATTTTGATTAATATGTGTCGTGGGGTGTTCCTTCTTGGGTTTATTTTATATGGTACTCGTTGCACTTCCTAGATTTGACTGGGTGGTTCCTTTTCCATATTAGGGAAATTTTTGGCTATTATCTCTTCGAATATTTTTTCTGTCCCCTTCTCTCCCTCTTCTCCCTCTGGCACCCCTATAATATGGATATTGGTGTGTTTAACATTATCCCAGAGTTCTCTAAGACTCTCACTTCCTTTCAATCTTTTACCTCTTTTCTCTTCTGCATTAGTGATTTCCACTAATCTGTCCTCCACCTCACTGATTCATTCTTCTGCCTCCTTTATTCTACTGTTGGCTGCTTCTAAGGAATTTTTTATTTCAGTTATTGTATTTTGCATCTCTTGCTTAATTTTTACAGCTTGTATTTTTTTGCTCAGTGTTTCCTGTAAATTATCAATCTTTGCCTCCAGTCTATTTCCAATGTGTTACATCATCTTCAGCATCAACAGTCTAAAGTCTCTTTCTGGGAGCCTGATAATCTCATCACTGAGCTATTTTTCTGTGCTTTTTTCTTTCTCCCTTATCTGAGTGATGGTTTTCTGTCTTTTCATTTTTTATAGGTTTTAGGTGTGGTGTCCTTTTTGCAGACAATAGAGTTGTAGCTTCTCTTACTTCTGGTGTTTGCCTCCCCTATGGCTAAAGTTGGTATGGGCCGAGCTTGCTGTAGTCTTCCCAGTGTGAGGGACTGTTTCCTGCCTACTGGTAGGTGGGGTTGAATCTTATCCCTCTGATGGGTGGGCTTTGTCTCTGAATGAGATTAGAGGTGGCTGTGTGCCTGAGGGGTCTTTAGGCAGCCTGTTTCCTGATGGGTGGGGCTGTGATCCCACCTGGATTATTGTTTGGCCTGGGGCTTCTTAGTGCTGATTGGAGGGAACAGATTTTCCCAAAAATGGCCCCCTCCAGAGAAATGCGGACTGATGAATGTTCCCAAGAGTTTCACCTCCAATGCCCTTCCCCCACAACAAGCCACAGTCACCCCTGTTTTCCCAGGGGATCCTCCAAGAATTGTAGTCAGGTTCCACCCACATTCCTATGGAGACTTTGCTTTGTCCTGGGACCCAGTGAACGTGAAAGTCTGTGTGTGCCTTTCAAGAATGGGATCTTTGTTTTCCCCAGTCCTGTGGAGCACCTGAACACAAGCCCCACTGGCCTTCAATGCCAGATGCTCCAGGGACTCTTTCTCCCTGTGCCAGATCCCCAGGCATGGGGTTTTGACGTGAGGCTCAGAACTCTCAGTCGTGTAGCTGAGTGTCTGTGGTACAGTTACTTTCCAGTCTGTGAGGCTTCCCACCTGGGAGGTATGGTGTTGCTTCTATCGCATAATTGCCCCTCCTACCTCCTGACATGGTCTCCTCTTTGTCTTCTGGAGTAGAATATCTTTTTTGAAAGTTTACAGTTTATTTGGTTGAAGGTTGCTCGGCATTTGGTTGTAGTTTTATTGCTTTTGGGAGAGAAGTTGAGCTCTGGTCCTTCTATTCCACCATCTTAATCCAATCTGTTCAAGGCCCTTTACTCTAAATATCATCATTCCATTATTCAGGGACTGGGCTGACCAAGATTAAAGCATAATGGAACAATCAGAAAACACCCTCCACTGTGGCATTTACAACTACGTTAATTATGTGGACTATAAGTTATGGCTGGTCTCCTGGGACAGTAACAAGGGACAAATTTCACAAAGGATCAGTGCAAAGGAAAGACTAAAAGCTGAAGGCAGAGCTGACACTGAGAAATGATAAAGCTGTCTCCCTCCTAAACAATCCTCACGCAAACTGGACCCCACTCTAAACCAAAGGTATTGCTGGAGGAATTTGAAGCCTGGAATGCCTGGGGCTAACTATAACAATAGCAAATCTTGACCCCTGTCTAAGCCATCATTACATTAATTCAAACACCTACCCATAAGGCTGAGCAAAAGAAAAGGCATCCTTACCACATTGTAACTAGTAAAACTGTCTTTCAAAAATAAACAAAGGACACATACTCCTTCAGAGAAACAGAAATTGAAGGACTGCATTTATAGTACATCTATACCAAAAGAAATGTTCAGGGAACATTTTCAAGCAGAAGGACTGTGACATCAGACAGCAATGCATGGATCTACGCACTAGAAGGAAGAATGTTAGTACAAATGAAAATCAAGTAAATTTTACTTTTTTTTCTTTTTTTAATTGCTCTAAAACATAAGTGTGGGGTTAAAAATAGTGTGAAAGTCTTGTGTGTCTATAGCATGTGTAAGAATAAAATGTACATGACCTATAATGCAAAGGATGTGAGAGGAATTAAGAATAGACTGTTGTAAGTTCCTTACACTATATGTAAAGTAGTGTATTATTTGAAGGTAGTGTAGACCATTGGGCAACCACTACAAATTTTTTATCTACTAACTTGACCTGACATTGAAAGAACATTTTACCTGACAATAGCAGATACACACTCTTTCAAATATACATTAAACAGTTACTAAAGTAGATTATATTCTGGGCCATAATACAAAATTTAATGAACTTAAAAGAAGAGAAAGAATACAACGTGTATTTTCAACAATATAATTAGACAAAGTATCAATTACAAAAACTATTTGGAAAAATCCTACGAATACTTAGAAGTTAAAAAAAATCCCCCTCCTAAGTAACCCATGCATTAGAGGAAATATTAATAGAAACTATTTTTAACTGAGTGAAAATGAAATTACAACATATCAAATTTTCCAGGATGCTATTAAAGTAATATTTAGAGGAAAATGTTTGGCATTACATTCCTATAGTAGAATAGAAAAATAGTCAAATAGTAATTCATGCTTCCACAATAAGAAATTAGATAAATAAGGGTAAACTAAACCAAAGTCAAGCAAAAAAAAATCAACAATAAAGAGCAGAAACCAAAGCAGTATGGTATTATCCAAATGATAAACACATCAATCAATCAATGGAAAGCCTAGAACAGAGACCCATAGTGTAAACTGATTTTTTTTTTTCTTTTTAAGGTTGCACATGGAACATAGGGAAATCCTAGGGCTAGGGGTTGAATCGGAACTACAGCTGCTGGGCTATGCCACAGCCAAAGCTATGCTAGATCTGAGCCACCTCTGTGACCTACCTGCAGCTTGTGACAATGCTGGATCCTTAACCCACTGAGCAAGGCCTGGGACCAAATCCACATCTTCACAGATACTATGTTGGGTTCTTAACCCACCAAGCTACAGTGGGAACTCTGATTTTTTTTTTTAAGTGTTAAGGGAAGTCAGCGGATAAAGAATGGCCATTTCAAGAAAAGCTGCTTGAAAATTTTGACAATCATATGCATAATCATGAACCTCAATTCATATCTTACACTTTATGTAAAAATTAACTTAAAATGTGTTGTACCTTTAAATGTAAACCATAAAATTATCAATCATAAGGAAAAAAATTATAATAGAAAAGCTTTGTGATCTTGGGTAGGAAGTAAAGAGTTTTTAAATACAACACTGAAAGCACAATTCATAAATGAAAATATGTTGTAGTTTCTGTTTGTGAAAGACAGTGTTAAAAGAATGAAAAATAATAAGCACAAACTGAACAAAAATATTTGTACAACACATACACCTCTAACATGATTGCATCCAGAATATCTAAGAAATCAACTAAAAATTGCCAAAAAACATCCTAAGCTGAAACTTTATCAAAAAAAATACATGCATATTTTTGCTCATGAAGTGAGCTTTGTTACATTTGAAGGATTTTGAGAAATTCTTGAGACAGGTTTTCGTGATGTGGAAAGACTGAGTAAGAGGATTAATAGTGGTCCATTGTTTTCAGAAATAAAGCTAGTATGTCCCAAGATGATGGGAAGCATGTCATTGTTCAGTAACAATCATTCTGAGGATGTGATAGATAACAGTGTCTCCTAGAGGTTTTCAATACACACAGCCAAATAATCCTCATGTAGAAACTTCCTAGAGATTCTGAGAGGACAACAAGGGGTAGAAGGATGAGAGGCAGCAGTTCTCTGATCAGCTCTGTCTCTTCTGGCAAAAATTCTGGTGATGAAATTGGCCCTAAACCAAAAGACTTACTACCAATCCCAAGATTAAGTGATTCCGAAGTCACCTGCTAGTGAAATGGCTGCCAGAGGTGCAGCTGATCTGAAATCTTTATTCTGTAGTTATTTTGTAGTTTTTCCTTATCTGTGTCTATCTCAAAACATAAAACATATTGATGCCTACATAGTAGTCATCTCAAATAATTTCCATTCATTTGGCAATATATATATACCAGGCAGTACATTTTAAAATCACTAATATCAAGGAAGAGAAATATGGCATTAATGGCATCTAGATTTGAATTATCCTTAAAGTACATTAAGGGTACTTACTCCAAGACTGAGTAAGCCCTGTGTTTTGTAAATGGCTTTGTTCAGTCCTACCAAAGTTAATGTTTCACAGGATTGATTGTGATCTAGGACCTGGGTTGGTGCTTCTTAAGCTTAAGTGTGCATGTGAAGTCATTCAGATCTTGTTAAGTGCAGATTCTGTTGCAGTAGTTCTGAGGTGGGGTCCAAGATTCTGCATTTCTAACAAGTTCCAAGCTGAGGCTGATACAGCTGGTCTGCAGAACACACTTGGAGTTGTAAGAACCTAGAATACTGAGTGTTTCTCAACACTGAGTAAACCTTAGAATAACTTTATGTACCCCATACTTGACCAAAGAAGATGCTACTGTCGGTCTAAGCATAAAACCAGGTTGCGATAAATGCAAAAACATTTGTAGCTTTAAACACATAGTTTTAAACCAAGATTCTTATTTTGTATCATTACATTTTTAAAAAATCTTTAATTATAGTCTAGAAAATATACTTCACCAAGTAATAATACAAATAAGTTTTAGCAAATTTCCTTAGAAACTGTGAAAATAAACATGCACAAGAAAACTCACATTGAACTGATATGTTTGAAGATATATTTAGAAAAATATTACATTAGAAGATCATGTTATCAAACTCCCCATTGTTTTACCTTAGCAAGTAACACATTATTTATTTAAGACTCTTAGATACCTACTTGTCAAAAAATTATTAAATTTTAGGTGAATGAGGTATTATAAATGAATCTCTCCTCAATTTACGGTCACCTCTGCACTGAGAAATAAAGTTATTTTTTCAGGGATAATTTATTCATTGATTTTATTTGTATTCTTTCTACTTCAGAATATAAAATAGCAACCTATCATAACTGAGATTAGAAATGCCATTTCTTTAGCATAATGCTCACTCACGCAATAAAAGAAAAACAGAACAGTTACCTAGTCCTATTTGATTTGTTTCTTCTGCTCATAATGATACCTTGTAGTTTTCTAAACTGTTATTGGAACAGAGCTATATTTTTTGCTTTAAATGATTTTTTCTTTTTTTCTAAACCTGCTTATTTCTCAAACTATTCATGTATTATGTATTTATATATTTTATCTTCAAAATTGATTTTTCTCATCACCTTATAATTTTACTTTACTATACATATATATTATATATAATATATACACACAAATATTGACTATTGTAAAGTAAAATTAATTTTATTTGAAGAAATTAGATATACATTTAAAGAAGAAAAATAAATAGAAATAAGTACTTCTATTCATTTCACAGGTTTTTTTTGGAAAGGTCCTTTGTTAATTAATAGCATATATACTCAGTCTGTTTAAGCAGGGCCAGTGAACACACTATGTGAATTTTCTAATAGCATAACTTTAAAATAATCTCTTATCTTATTACAATACTGTCATCTTGAACGTCTAATTTAGTCTTTAAGTATGTAAGAATGTACTTATATACATTCTCCATTAGTTACTATGTTAATTACTTTTACATTAAAACTAGAACATAAAATATAAAGGTATGAAATAAAATTCATAGTTTATGAAAAGACATGAAAAATGTAAACAACTTTTTTTTTCTCTGCCCTTTGGCTTCTTCTCTCCCCTCTAGTGTACATTTTGTATCTGCATTATGAATGGACTAAACATCCCTCATCAACAGAAATATGTATTCAACCATAAAGAGCAACATTCTGCTAGCAACAACTCCTTAAAAAATAACATTCCTCTGCATCCTTAGGGAGTCACATGACCCACCACTTTGTATTTGCAGATCTGGACTGTGTAAACTGTCGATGACACATCATTTAATGGACAGCCCTCTGTCTCAAAAAACTTACAACGGTGTTTTGACTTCTAGTGGGCAAAAACAGTTTTCAGAGCTTTCTGTTCCCAGGTTATAATTCTTAATTTAGCTCAAATAAATTTTTTTATTTTTTTTATTTTTAGGACTACACCTGCAGCATATGGAGGTTCCCAGGCTAGGGATCCAATTGAAGCTGTAGCTGCTGG
Source organism: Catagonus wagneri (assembly GCA_004024745.2). Lineage (NCBI taxonomy): Eukaryota > Metazoa > Chordata > Mammalia > Artiodactyla > Tayassuidae > Catagonus > Catagonus wagneri. Next base: position 3,251,015 of record PVHT021183528.1, read on the forward strand.
CCTATGCCACAGCAACAGTAACATCAGATCCGAGCCGCATCTGCAACCTACACCACAGTTCACGGCAACGCTGGATCCTTAACCTACTGAGAGAGGCCAGGGATCAAACCCACAACCTCATGGTTCCTAGTCAGATTCACTTCTGCTGTGCCATGATGGGAACTCCTCAAATAAAATTTTCCATTTCTTTCTTAGACTGTTTTTCATCAACACAGGAAACAACAAAATTTATTACATAATTATTACTAATATTACATAATATTAATATTCAATTACATCTCATAAAATTTGAAATATAATGTATGCATACCTAATTTGTGACACTAATATATAACATCACTACTCTAGGAGTCAATTCAAGAAGTGGATCACTTACAAATATATTAGACTATAAAGACTGTATAAAATGAAATGGATAAATGAGAAGTTCCACTTTTTTTTTTTTTTTTTTTACATATGCTAAGCATGCTCTAACATTTGGAGATGTTTGTTTGGATTACACTGAATGCAGTGTAGTCATTATTTCATCAGTGTGTCTTTTCATTGCATACTTTATAGCATTGCATATATAGCCTGGGTGCATTTACATAATCATTGCATCAACAAAATTACTCTTAGGTAAATATATACAAACCACTTTTATCCTTCAAGAATAGTGGGATTTTAATAAACTTTCTTTTCAAAAAATATTTTGCAATTTCGGAGCCTCTCTGAATTCTCTATATTTTCAATCAGGTAAATGAAATTTACCCTTATTCCAAACTCAACAATTTATAAGTAATGGAATAAAATTTCACTCTTGATCCATATGAATAATTTTCATTTGCATAGAGTAAGTTTAGGGCATTCTGACATTCAGCTGATGTTATTGAATGCCATATTCATTTCACCTGAAGTGTTCATTGCACATGCTACTATATATTGTTAGCACCAAATAAATTATACAATAAGAATATACTTTTTTCAAATTTAATAAATAGTCCCTAGTCCAAAAGCCTGGGCTAAGTAACAGCAAATGTCTTACTGCTAGATCTCTTAGAACTGGCAATAGGTTAATGTACATTATGACTTTAAGAGGAAGTTTTTTTAGTATTTCCCAAGTATTTCTGATCATGGAGCTTATTGTCATATAGAATATGTCTCAAAATTATTGTGCTGTGGAACAAAATTTTTCTGGGGGGGGTGACAAAAGGATTGTATAAGAAATAATGGGAAAATACATATTTTAAAGTGGTTACTCACCTTAATACTTATTTAACTGAGTACATAGCGATTAAAAGGACAATAGAGCACTCTTACAAAGTCCCATAAAATATAACCAATAAAACAATTAATTTCCATAAAATCTGAAATTTTAGAGTGCCCATCTGACTGTAACTCAGCACAATTTAGGAAATGTTTTGTGGTAAAGACATGTTAATATAGATCTGATAGATCTAGGGTTTAGCTCACTCCTAGAGGACTGTATACAATCCTTAGTACACATTTTAATAGAGAGGCAAAGTGTCATTTGTTGAAAACAGAAGAATTGAAAATAGGCCACATATTTGGTAACCAGAGGTACTGAAATAGCGAGTAAAGGAGAAAACAGAGTTTTTATTTTACAACGTTAATTTTTCAAGTTAATTCTCACAAGTTAATTTTTCAAAAGTGTAAAAGACTTCTTGGGAAAGAAGCGATTTCTCTGTTAATGATGGTTCTAAAACAGGCAAACTTCTTATTTCTTTTTTACACTCTTAAAGAGATTACATGGCTCAAATTAAATGTTACAAAAATATATTTTCAAACTTTACATTCTATGATTGTACAGTCCAGGAATAAAGAACAGGCTATCCATTTTATAATATGTGGATTGTTCACATATTCTGAGTAGACAGAAATAAAATTAGTTCACAAACTAGCCAAATTTGTCCCATTTTATCTTATATAATCAATGTGTAAGTTTTGAAGAGATAATAAACATCAAAATCCTAGCAAACCCAGAGTTCCCATTGTGGCACAGCAGAAAGAAAACCAACTAGGAACCATGAGATTGTGTTTTGAGCCCTGGCCTCACTCAGTGGGTTAAGGATCCGGCGTTGCCCTGAACTGTGGTGTAGGTCACAGACGCGGCTTGGATCCCATATTGCTGTGGCTTTGGCATAGGCTGGCAGCTGTAGCTCTGTTTAGAACCCTAGTCTGGGAACTTCCACATGCCTTGGGTGTGGCCCTAAAAAGAAAAAAAAAAATCCTAGCAAACCCAGTGGCTTTGGGGTCTTGTCCAAAGGAATTCATTTCTCCTTCTTTGATTCCACTTGACCTTTTTTGAAAGAACAGACGTCACCAGATTGTTAGGCTTTCGATAGCTATAAAAATTAGTATTATTCTGAAACAGATAGATGTGAAAATATTATAATTATCTCAAGTGAATAGGTCAAGATAGACATTTTATTAAATGATGTTGGGACAACTTGGTAGCCATTTACAAAAACATGAAATTGGATTCTGTAAGGTAACATACAGCTACACAAATTTAAGACAACTAAATGACTGAATTCCTGTACTACCTGAATATATAGGAAAACTTTCAAACTATAAAGCAAAATGCAAAAGCAATAAATGAGACTACAAATATAAAAACAAATATTTTTACATTGATAAAAACATCTCAAAGTCAAATATAAATTAAAAATTGATAGGTTAGAAACAAGATAGCAGAACAGAAGGATTTGAACTCACCTCCTCTCACAAAACATTAAAATCACAACTAACTGCCGAATGACCACTGATTTAAAAAAAAGACTGGGATGTACCAAAAAAGATATTCTACACCCAAAACACAGAATAAAAAATAATCAGTAGTAGGAGTATGTTTGCAATATAATCAAATCCCATACCCACTGAGGGGGTGACCCATAAACTAGAAAATAATTATATTGTAGAGATTATCCTACAGGAATGAGAGTTCTGAGCCCCACATCAGTCTCCCTAGACTGGGGATCTGGCATCAGGTGGAAGAGACTCCAGAGCATTTGGCTTTGAAGGCCAGTGGGGCTTGCATGCAGGAGTGCCATGGGACTTGGGAAAACACATTCCACTTTTGGAGGGTACACACGGATCTCATGTTCACCGAAACTCATGGCAAAACAGTAACTCCATGGGAGCCTCAACCAGACCTATCTATGGGTCTTTGAGGGACTCCTGGGGAGCCAGGGGTTGGATGTGGCTCACTGTGGGGACAAGGACATAGGTGGTGGTGACCCCAGGGAGTATTCATCAGTGTGAGCTCTCTTGGAGGTTGCCACTTTAGCACCAAGACCTATCCCCACCAACAGTCTGCCAGCTCCAGTGCAGTGGTGACTCAGGCCAAACAACCAACAGGATGGGAATATAGTCCCAACCATCAGCAGACAGGCTGCCAAAAGTTATCCTGAGCCCGCAACCAACTCTAAACATACCTCTTTTTTTTTTTTTTTTGTCTTTTTGCCTTTATGTAGAGCCACACCCATGGCATATGGAGGTTCCCAGGCTAGGGGTCTAACAGGACTTGTAGCTGCCGGCCTTTGCCACAGCCACAGCAATGCGGGATCCGAGCCGCATCTGCAACCTACACCACAGCTCACGGCAATGCCAGATCCTTAACCCACTGAGCAAGGCCAGGGATCGAATCCGCAACCTCATCGTTCTTAATCGGATTCATTAACCACTGAGCCACAAAGGGAACTCCTAAACATACCTCTTGACACAGCCCTGTCCAACACAGGGACCAAATACAGCTCCACCCACAACTGGGCAGGCACCAGGCCCTACCACCTGCACAAGCCCCTAAATCAGCCTTACGCACCAGGAGGCAGATACCAGAAACAAGAGGAACTACAATCCTGCATCCTGAAGAACAGAGAGCATAAATAGAAAATTAGATAAGATGAGATGACAGAGAAATATGTTCAGAACAAAGAACAAGATTAAACTCCAAAAGAACAACTAAATGAAGTGTAGGTAGGCAATCTACCTGAAAAAAATTTAGACTAATGACAGCAAAGATGATCCAATACCTTGGGAAAAGAGTAGAGGCATAGACCGAGAAAATAAAAGAAATATTTAACAAAGAGCAAGAAGACATAAAGAGCAAACAGAGTTTACCAGTGCAATAATGGAAATAAAAAATAAACTATAAAGAATCAACGGCAGAATAAATGAGTCTGAAGAATAGATAAGTGAGCTGGAAGAAAGAATGGTGGAAATCACCGCTGTGAAAAATTAAAAAAAAAGAATGAAAAGAAATGAGGACAGTCTTCAAGTCAAGATGGAGTAAGAAGCATCAGAATACCTTCTCTTTTGAAACAACTATGACAAAACAGATGACACAAATGACACTTAAGTTACTGGACATCAGATAATGAAGGACACAGGTTCTTAAAAGACTGGAAAAAACTGAAGTGAGCCCCCCTGTGTCTGATAATGGTGATATCATAGAAAAAGTTTCTGTGCAATAGTGAAGGTGAAGGGGAGCCTAGGAAAATACAATTGTCTCTCTGGTTGAAGAATGGAGCCAAGATGTAAGGAAGCCTAGTTTTACAGAGCATTTCATAAGGTGGAGTACTAGAGACGATAGAGCTGTACATACTAGACAGGGGAGGATGCCACAGATCTAAAGACAGTCCCTTTCAGTATTCAGCTGAACACTGATTAGCTCATTTGTATGAGGAAACTAAAATCTTGAAAGGAATCACCTAAAAAGATCATAAGGAACAGGGAACAGAGTTCATATAGGGCTTGAGTATATGAAAAATTCCTGTTCTTGACAGCTTGAGTAAAAACTAAAACAAAAAAAGCAACAAACAGAACAAAAACCTTGAAATTAATGGGGCAACAGCTAGAGTACTAAGAAGTCTCATCTCAGCAGTGTGGAGAGATTATCCTTAGTCCAAAAACAGTTTTTATTTCACTCAACAAAAATGAAGACTCAAGACATCAAACTCTTTCCAATTAATTTGACCATCCTCCAGAGAAGAAGGGCAAGGAAATGTATCAGGAAATAAAATTGCCCTACACATAAGAATATAATATCCACAATTTCAAGAATCTAAAACCACCAGGAATGCAAAAAAAAAGCACAATATACAATACAAAATGAAAATATATCTCAAAATGGGGAGGAAAAAAGGAATCTGTTAAAACTGATCCAGAAAATGATAGGATTAATACTTAGTGGAAAAGTTATTATATATTCAAGCAACTAAAGGAAAGATTTCATTGTTAAGGAGAGACATAGATGATATAAAAACTTCTCAAATCAAACATCCTGAGATGGGAGTTCCCGTCATGGCTCAGTGGTTAACGAATCCGACTAGGATCCGTGAGGTTGCGGCTTCGATCCCTGGCCTTGATCAGTGGGTTAAGAATCCGGCGCTGCCGTGAGCTGTGGTGAAGGTTGCAGACACGGCTCGGATCCCACATTGCTGTGGCTGTGGCGACGGCCAGCAGCTACAGCTCCTGTTAGACCCCTAGCCTGGGAACCTCCATATGCCGCACGTACGGCTCTACATAAAAGGCAAAAAGACAAAAAAAAAAAAAAATCCTGAGATGAAAATAATATGTTACAGATAAAAAATATACTGTATGAATTTAATCATAGGTTGAGCATCACGGATGAATTTAGAGAACTTAAAAAACACAGCAATAGAAATGCTTCAATATAAAACACAGAATGAAGAAAGATGTCTGAAAACTATGGCCTCTGGGCCAAATTCAACTATACCCACTTATTTCCATATTGTTAATGGCTGTTTTACCACTGTAATGGTAGAATGGAACAGTCTGTGACAAAGACTATAAGGCCCACAGAGTTGAAAAATATTTACTGTTTAGCTCTTTTTAGAAAATTTGTAAACCCAATGCAATAAGACATATATGATAATGATAACAACGACTGGAATAAAGATAGTAGTAGTAGCAGTAAAGTATATTGTTTCAGGAAGAAATAAAATTTGTATTAAGAGATAACAAAAGATCTTACATAGAATATTTCACTGACTACATTAAGAAGCTATCAGAATTCATAAGTGAGTTTGGCAAAGTTATTAGATAAAATATGTGTAAGATTTAACTGCATATCTGTATGCTAGCAATAAATAGAGTTTAAAAATTATAAAGAACAATATGAGGTACACTTGCATTAATAATAATGTTTAGGAATAAAGCTAACAAAAAATGATCAATAGCTATACAGTGAAAACCATAAAACTGGCTGACAAGAACTAAAGAAGGCAATGGTGGGGAGAATTGACTATAAATGGTCACAAGTGATGTCTTGGAGTAATGGAAATATTCCATCTCTGAATTGTGGTGTAGTTTCATGACTGTCAGAACTTAGCACATTTTTATACTTAAAAGGGTGAATTTTATTATAACTCAATAAACTTATCCTATTTTTTAAAAAGTGCAAAGACATATCCTATTTTATAAAAAGTGCAAAGACATGAACAGACAATAAAACATAAAATTAAACATGAATGATGTGAACTTATGAAAAACAAAAATTAAAACTGTAGCTCAATGCAATTCCTCACCCATTAGATTGACCAAAATTCAAAAATTAGTCTATTAGAAATTTTGTACTCTCATGCATCAATGATAGAAAGGCAATCATGGGCAAATTTGGCCAAATTTAATAAAACTACATTCTCTTTTTTTTTCACTAAAATCCCATTTCTAGAAATTTACATTGACTATATAATAACAAAACAAAAATGCATATGCATGAAATTATATATTACAGCATTAACTGTTATCGAACTACCCTGGAAACCATTAAATGTACCAACATAGAACTTTGCTTGAATAAACTATGGTACATGAGCATAAAGAAATACTATGCAGATTTTTAAAATAAGGAGCAATGACAGAAATGAATGTAGAATGATTTCAAAGATATATCAACCAGAAAGAGGAAAGTGAAAACACTCACACCCACCCAGCCACCCATACTGTGCATAAGAAAGATGAAATAAGAAAACATGCATAATTTGCTTACTTTAACAGACTGAAACAGAAGGTCTCTACTTCTGGTAATGATATCATGAGGAAGTATGGCAATCCCCTCTGCAAAAAACAAGTATGCAATTGGAAAATATTATTTAAAATCACCATTTCAGGCACTAAAAAGGGACTAAAAATTCAGATAAAACTTGAAAAATGTTTATTCATGATGACTTGCTAAGGTATTGTGTAAGCAAACTGAATTTGTGGTATTCTTGCCTTATAAGCCTACCCTCACTAAGAATATGAAGTGAGTACTTTTGGAAGGAAGCAGCAGAGTCCAGTATTCTAAGAGGGATATTTTGGAAATGAGAGACCTGAAGACTGAGGGACATAAACTTACCACAGAAGCCTCCCTGGCTGAAAGTTGATTAAATTACATATGATACCTGAGGAGATCCTAGAAGCCCAGGGAAAATTGAAAGCCTGGGGATAATTGAGAATTTTCTGCCTCTATGAATATGTTCTTCAAGTTACACACACAGTTCAGACAGAAAAAGATGGAAGTCTTAAACCTATGACTGACTTTAAAGTATGCAGGAAAAAGCTAAGCTTCTGGGGAAAAAAGGGGGGGGGGACATAGATATGGCATACCACAGGGAGACAAGTTTCACAGTATGAGTCCAGAAATTTTAATTGTCTAGTAAACAAATAAGCAAATAAAAATACAGAAATTCTCAGAAAAAGAGAATAGAGTCAGAAGTTGTTGCACTGTATTGTCCACATGTCCAGTTTTCCAATAATTATTAACTGTTAAAAGAAATATGAAGTGTTTGCAAATAATTAAAGGTAAGAAAAAGGAGACATTAGAAAGAACTCTGAATGAGTCTGCTCAGATGTTGGATTTAGCAGACAAAGCCTTCAAAGAAGCTTTGATACAGACATTCAAAACTTAAAGGAGGAATCAGCCCCACCTACCAGTAGGCAGGCACCAGTCCCTCCCATGAAGAAGCCTACAGAAAGCCCCTTACCAACTGCAGCCACAAGGGTGGCAGACATCAGAAGTACAAGAGGCTACAACTCTATTGACTGCAAAAAGGACAGCACACCAAAAACCTCTAAAAATGAAAAGGCAGAGACTATAACTCAGATAAGGGAGCAAGAAAAAACTCCAGAGTAACAGCTAGTGATCAGGAGATTATGAGCCCCCAGGAAAAAGACTTTAGACTGTTGATGCTAAAGATGATGCAAGCCACTGGAAATAAACTGAAGGTGAAGACTGATAATTTACAGAAAACACCGAGCAAAGAAATGCATGACTAAAACTTTAGCAGGCAGAGATGCAAGATTTAAAACTTATACAATAACTGAAATAAAAAATTCATTAGAAGCAACCAATAGCAGAATAAAGGAAGCAGAAAAATGATTAAGTGAGGTGTAGGACAGACTAGTGGAAATCATGGATACAGAACAGAAAAGAGAAAAAAGATTCAGAAGAAATGTAGACAGTCTCAAAGAACACTGGGACAACGTTAAATGCACCAACATCTGTATTATAGGCGTGCCAGAAGGAGAAGAGAGAGAGAAAGGGACAGAAAGATATATTCAAAGAGATAATAGCCTAAAACTTCCCTAACATGGGAAAGGAACCACTCACTCAAATCCAGAAAGCACAACAAGTACCATATAAAATAAACCCAAAGAGGACACATATTAATCAAATTGATCAAAATTAAAGACAAAGAGAAAATACTGAAAGCAGCTGGGAAAAAAAAAATTACATACAAGGGAACCCTAATAAGGAAATGGGCACATTTCTCAGCAGAAATTCTGCAGGCCAGAAGGGATTGGCATGATACACTTAACGTAATGAAAGGGAAAAAAGCACCAACCAAGATTTTACTGAGCAAGGCTATCATTAAGATTTTAAGGAGAAATAAAAAGCTTTATAGATAAGCAAAAGCTAAGAGAATTCAGCAGACTAAACCAGCTTTACAACAAATATTAAGGAACTTCTCTAGGCAGAAAGAAAAGGCTACAACTAGAAACGAAAATACCACAAATGACAAGGCTCACCAGTAAAGGCATACATACAGAAAAGGTAGGAAATCACCCACCCACAATTATGCTACTAAAATCAGAAATCATGAGAAGAGGAGGGTACAAATGCAGAACGCTGGAGATGCACTTGCAATTAAGACACCAACAACTTAAAACAATCTCGTATGTATATAAACTCCTATATCAAAACTTTAGGGCAAACCTAAAATCTACAATTGATACATGAATAAGAAAAATAAACTCAAAAACAACACTAAAGATAGCCATCAAACCACAAGAGGAGAGAACAAGAGAAGGGAAGAAAAGAAAAGCAAGAAAAACAAATCCAAAACAAATCCAGTTAATAAAATGGCAATAAGCACGTACATATCAATAATTACCTTAAATGTTAATGGACTAAATGCCCCAACCAAAAGACATAGACTGGCTGGATGGATACAAAAACAAGACCCATATATATGCTGTCTTCAAGAGACCCACTTCACTTCTAGGGACACATACAAATTGAAAGTGAGAGGATGAAAGAAAATATTCCATGCAAACGGGAATCAAAAGAAAGCTGGAGTAGCAATAATCATATCATACAAAACAGACCTTAAAATAAAGAATATTATAAGAGACAAAGAAGGTCATTACATAATGATCAAAGGATCAATCCAAGAAGAAGATACAACAGTTTTAAATATATATGCACCTATCATAGGATTATCACAATATATAAGGCAAATGCTAAAAACCTTAAAAGGAGAAATCAACAATAACACAATAATAGAAGGGGATTTTAACATGCCCACTTGTAGCGGTGGAAAAATCATCCAGACACAAAATCAAAAAGGAAAAACAGGCCCTGAATGAAGCATTAGACCAAATGTACTTAATAGATATTTATAGGACATTCCATCCAAAAGCAGCAGAATATACATTCTTTTCAAGTCCACACAGAACATTCTCTAGAATTGATCACATTCTGGGCCACAAATCAAGCCTCAGTAACTTTAAGAAAATTGAAAGCATATCAAGCATCTTTTCCAACCACAACACTCTAAGGCTGGAAATCAGTCACAGGAAAAAAAAAAAAAAACCTGCAAAAAATACAAGCACATGGAGACTAAACAACATACTAATAAACAACCAATGGATCACTGAAAAAATCAAAGAGGAAATTAAAAATACCTAGAAGTAAATGATAACAAAGACACAACAATCCAAAACTTATGGAATGCAGCAAAAGCAGATCTAAGAGGAATACAAGCAGATCTAACTTTATAGCAATACAAGCCTACCTCAGTAAATAAGAAAAAGTTCAAATAACCTAACTTTACATCTAAAGCAACTAGAGAGGGAAGAACAGACAAGACCTACGGTTAGTAGAAGAAATCATAAAGATCAGAGCAGAAATCAATGAAATAGAAATGAAGAAGACCATAGAAAAGATCAATGAAACTAAAAGCTGGTTATTTGAAAAGATCCACAAAACTGATAAAGCCTTAGCCAGATTTATCAAGAAAGAGATAGAGGACTCAAATCAATAAAATTAGAAATGAAAAAGAAGTAATAATGTACACCACGGAAATACAAAGGATCATAAGAGACTACCCTATGCAAATATACACCAATAAAATGGAAAACCTAGAAGAAATGGACAAATTCTTAGAAAAGTACAATCTTCCAAGACTAAACCAAGATGAAATAGAAAAGATGAATGGACTGATCACAAGTTCTGAAATTGAAACTGTGATTAAAAAACTTCCAACAAACAAAAGTCCAGGACCAGATGGCTTCTAGGTGAATTCTATCAAACATTTAGAGAAGAGCTAACATCTACCCTTCTGAAACTCTTCCAAAAAATTGCAGAGGGAGGGACACTCCCAAACTCATTCTATGAGGCAACCACCACCCTGACCAAAACCAGACAAAGATACCACAAAAAAAAGAAAATTACAGGCCAATCTCACTAATGAACACAGATGCAAAAATCCTTAACAGAATACTAGCAACTGAATCCAACAATACATTAAAAGGATTGTGCATCATGATCAAGTGGGATTTATCCCAGGGATGCAAGGATTCTTCAATATCCGCATATCAATCAGTGTGATACACTATGTTAACAAGGCCAGAGCTCACATCATTCTCAATGGTGAAAAGCTGAAAGAATTCCCACTGAGATCAGTAACAAGACAAGGATGTCCACTCTCGCCACTACTATTCAACATAGATTTAGAAGTCTTAGCCACAGCAATCGGAGAAGAAAAAGAAATAAAAAGAATCCAGTTTGGAAAGGAAGAAGTAAAACTTACAGATGACATGATACTATACTTAGAGAATCCTAAAGACTCGACCAGAAAACTGTTAGAGCTCATCAATGAATTTGGCAAAGTCTCAGGATACAAAATTAATACACAGAAATCAACTGCATTTTTATATACTAACAATGAAAGATCAGAAAGAGAAATTAGGGAAGCAATCCTATTTACCATCGCATCAAAAAGAATGAAATACTTAGGAATAAACCTACCTAAAGAGACAAAAGACCTGTACTCTGAAAACTATAAGACACTGATGAAAGAAATCAAGGATGACCTGAACAGGTGGAAAGACATACCATGCTCTTGGATTGGAAGAGTCAATATTATCAAAATGACTATACTACCCAAGGCAATCTACACATTCAATGCAATCCCTATCAAATTACCAAGGACATTTTTCACAGAACTAGAACAAAATAGTTTAAAGTTTGTTTGGAAGCACAGAAGATCCAGCATAGCCAAAGACATATTGAAAAAGAAAAATGGAGCTGGAGGAATCGGGTTCCCTGACTTCAGACTCTACTACAAAGCTACAGTCATCAAAACCATATGATACTGGCATGATACTGGCACAAAGACAGAAATATAGATCAGTGGAACAGGATAGAAAGCCCAGAATTAAATCCACACACCTACAGTGAACTAATCTATGACAAAGGAGGCAAGAACATACAATGTAAAAAAGACAGCCTGTTCAATAATTGGTGCTGGGAAAACTGGACACCCACAGGTAAATAAATGAAACTAGAACACTTCCTAACACTATGCACAAAAATAAACTCAAAATGGATTAAAGACCTAGAAATAAGGCCAGATACTATGAAACTCTTAAGAGGAAAACATAGGCCAAACACTCTCCGACATATATGACAGCAACATCTTCTCAGATCCACCTGTTAGAGTAATGATGATAAAAAGAAAAATAAACAAATGGGACTCATTAAACTTAAAAGTTTCTGCACAGCAAAGGAAATACTAAACAAAACAAAAATACAACCCACAGAATGGGAGAAAATATTTGCAAATGAATCAACTGACAAGGGATTAATCTGCAAATTTACGAACACCTCCTACAGCTCAATATCAAAAAAATGAAAAATCCCATCAAAAAATGGGCAGAAGATCTAAACAGACAATTCTCCAAAGAAGACATACAGATGGGAAAAAAAAAAAAACCACATGAAAAGATGTTCAACATCACTCGTTGTTAGAGAAATGCAAATCAAAACCACTCTGAGGTACCACTTTACACCATCTAGAATGGCCGCCTTCAAAACGTCTACAAACTGTAAGTGCTGGAGAGGGTATGGACAAAAAAGGAACCCTATTACACTGTTGGTGGGAATGTAAATTGATGCAACCACTGTGGTAAACAATATGGGGATTCCTCGGGAAACTAAAAATAGAATTACCATTTGATCTAGCAATCCCACTCCTGGGCATCTATCCAAACAAAACCATGACTCAAAAAGACACATGTACTCCAGTGTTCATTGCAGCCCTCTACACAATAGCCAATTCATGGAAACAACCTAAATGCCCATCGATAAAGGAGTGGATAGGGAAGAAGTGGTACATATACACAATGGAATATTACTCACCATTAAAAGAAATAACGGCATTTGCATCAATATGGATGGATCTAGAAATTATCATGTGAAGTGAAGTCAGTCAGAAAATGAGACACCAGCATCAAATGCTATCACTTAAATGTGGAATCTAAAGAAAGGACGCAATGAACTTCTTTGCAGAACAGATCTGACTCACAGACTGAAAAATTTATGGTTTCCAAATGAGACAAGTTGGGGGGTGGGGGCATGCACTGAGAGTTTGGGATGTAAATGCTATAAAAATCTGGTTGTGATGATTGTTGTATACCTACAAATATAATAAAATTCATTTAGTAATTTAAAAAAATAACAGATTAAAAAAAAAGATTTGAAAGCAATACTAACTTGCATGACCTAATTGACAATTACAGAATATTTTACCCAACAACACAGAATAAATATTCCTTGCAAACAGCCATGGAAAATTCACCAGGTAAGAGCATATGCTAGGTCATAAAACAAGTCTCAACTGATTTAAAAGGTCTGAAATCAAAAATTACCCAAACTGACTCACAAAGAAATGAAAAATTTTAATGGCTGTGTATCAAGTTAGGAGGATTTCAGATTAAAAGATCAATATGCACAATTGTATATTATCCATTTTATTTACATATCCTAACCAAAAACTTCCTAAAATGAAATTAATACAGAGATTCCATACATAATAGCATAAAAATAAGTTACATATTTAACAAAAAAGATGCAAGACCTGTAAACTGAAACAACAAAACACTGATTAAATAAATTAAGAAGACCAAGATAAACGGAGAGACACATCATGTCCATTAACTTGAAGACTTAATACGTGCTAAGTATCAGTTTTCTTGAGTAGTTCCTGTCGTGGCTCAGTGGAAATAAATCTGACTAGCATCCATGAGGATGCAATTTCAATCCCTGGCCTTGCTCAGTGGGTTAAGGATCTAGTGTTGCCATGAGTTGTGGTGTAGGTTGCAGACATGGCTTGGATCTGGCATTGTGTGGCTGTGGTGTAGGCCAGTGGCTACAGCTCTGATTCAGTCCCTAGCCTGGTAAGCTTCAAATGCTTCAGGTGACAGATAGATGATAGATAGATAGATAGATAGATAGATAAATTTCTTGCAACTTATAAACTCCATAAGTAAACCAAATAAACCCAAAATCCAGCAAGCTTTTGTATCATTTGACAAATTGACCCTAACATTTTTATAGAAATGCAAAGGATACTATATATCCAAAACAATTTTGAAAAAGAAGAATAAAGTTAGAGGATCTACAACCTGATTCTAAGCTTTACTATAGTAATCAAAAGACGATTACTTACACCAATACCATGTTGTCTTAAAATATATATATATATATATATATATATATATATACACATATATACACACACAATTATATATACTTATACATCACATATATGATATATAACAAATAACAAAATATATATACATATTATACATGCTTGTTATAGATATATTATATATATGTGTGTATGTATGTATATGTATATATATATTGGTTCACAACCTCAGGAGTTCCGTAGGTGAGAGATGAAACTGGCCCTTAAACACAGAGGGCAAGAAGAGACCAAAGAAAGGAGAAGACCACTCCAAATTGGTAGGTGGCAGTTTTAATAAACAAGGGAACTTACATATGAGGATTGTGGTTGGCAGTTACAAGACGAATAGATCTCTGTGCCCACCCGCCAAAGTCTTAAAAGTTTAGAGAGAAGCCATAACTGGGTTGAGTCATCTACACTGTCCAGATGGTTTCAACATCACATTACTATCTCAAGGCTGTGTCCTTGAAAATGACTCCTATTGTGGTAATGGTGGGTGTGACATAGATTCCAAGAAAAGAGCAGCTTCTGATAGCCTGGGTCCAGCTCTTGGGTAATGTCTTCTCTACGACCTCCATCAGCAATTGGGGAAAGGATAATCATGGTACTTTTCTTTCAATAAATGATATTAGAATAACTGGGTATCCTGAAAGAATCAAAAAAGGAATATTGGCTAACAATGTATTTCATTCAGTGGGACTGTATTCCAATACATATTTATTTTTGTGCACCAATTATCTCTTATTTGACCTTATGGAGAATTTCATGGCCCCTTTAGTGTAAGTGGTGAAGCTGGAAAATATCCATTTTGTTACTGAAATAACAAAAATTGGGCAAAATTCATCAATGGATTCCACATCTAAGAGAGGTTTCTGATATGAAAAAAAAAGACAAACCCCCAAACAAGAATTTTGTTTATCTTAAAAACAAATACCAGAATCATAGAAAGACTAAAGAATAATACTAGATTAAAAGAGACTGAAGACACATGACAGAGAAATTCAGTATATGATGATGAAGATCCTGTTGTGTAGGGGAAATGTTATAAAAAGACAATAGTGGGAGTTCCCATTATGGCTCAGCGAGTTAAGAACCCAACTAGTATCCATGAAGATGTGGGTTCAATCCCTGGCCTCACTCAGTGGGTTAAAGATCTGGAATTGCTACAAGTTGTAGGTCAAGGATGTGTCTTAGATATGGGGTTGCTGTGGCTGTGATGTAGGCCAGCAGCTGTAATTCCCTTGAACCCATAGCTTAGGAACTTCCATATGCCACACATAAGGCTCTAAAAAGAAAAAAGGAAAAAAAAAGACAATAGTGGGTGGCTAATAGAATTGAGATATGGATTATCAAACTATCATAGCAATGTTAAATTTCCAGAATTACATAATTATAATTTTAAAAGAATCATATATAAAATATTAGAAATAAAAATGAGTGAAGACAAAATTACAAAGCAAACACACCAAAATGTTAAAATGGGATGAACTGGGGGGATTGGATTAAGATGGCGGAATAGAAGGACTGGAGCTCAACTTCTCTCCCAAATAACAGCAAAAATACAGCCAAATGCCGAGCAACCTTCAACCAAAAGGACTGTAAACTTCCAAAAAAAGATACTCTGCTCCAGAAGACACAGCGGAGACCACATCAAGAGGTAGGAGGGGCGATTAC
>PVHT021183528.1:3276392-3290863 GCA_004024745.2 Catagonus wagneri
TGACACTGAATGTTACCTAGCTTTTGGTAGATCCTCAGAAATTATATATTTTATTCTCTTATATTACCCTTCAAACACTGGCCAGGTGCGTGTGCGCGCGTGCACGCACACACATGCATATATAAGTGGGAAAGGTTTCTAAAGGACTCCTTTTATTATTAATTTCAGAGCTGCCTGACCTATGGCTTATTTTCATGGTTACCCAGACAGGTCAGTAGTATATATTCAAAGACATCTGAACCTCTTTTGGAATCGAAGTATAAAAGCACTGTCATAACACAGGAGTAAAATAGTCCATGAATCCAGTAAAGCTCTAGTTAAATTTCATTTTCTACAACAATTTAAGATTTTATAAAGTGTTGCCTTCCCCTATTTATAAACATTTAAAACTCAGAAAGCTGACTATAGCGGGGCAAAAATAAACAAAGCATGGAGTTCCTGTCCTGGCACAGCAGAAACAAAATCCGACTAGGAACCATGAGGTTTCAGGTTCAATCCCTGGCATTGCTCAGTGGGTTAACGATCCGGTATTAACATGAGCTGTGGTGTAGGTTGCAGACGCAGCTTGGATCTGGTGTTGCTGTGGCCCTGGCGTAGGCCAGCAGCAACAGCTCCGATTAGACCCCTAGCCTGAATCTCCATATGCCACGGGTGCGGCCCTAAAAAAAAAAAAAAGACAATAAACAAAAAATTAAAAAAAAATAAACAAAGCACCTTAAAAGAAGATTCTGGAAATGCTAAAGTTGATATTTTACAATACGTAGAAAAAAATTGAGGTGAAAACTGTGAAGCAGTTTGGAAGCGGTGAATATATTCATACATTTAAGCATTAAAGCCAATTTGGAGAAATATTCACAAAGAACTCCAAAGAAACAGAAAGGGTGACTTATGGGTTTCATTTAATTAAAAGCTTGTCCTTTGAAGTCACACTGATATATCATTTCTTAGCCCTGGCACATATATTGAAAAAGACAAATAGCTTAGTGCTTTCTTACTGGAGCTCCTCATTGGTACTGACATATTCTTATGCATAAGAAACAGTGAAGGATTATTTCAATCCGGGGATCATTTCCCAACACATGATACAATCATGGAAAAGTTATTTAAATATGTCTTATTAAGAAATACTTTTTCTCATTAATCTTATTTCCCCAAGAGGCATAAAATGTGACAACACATTGTCTTGATTAAGTTCATAATTTGTCAGAAAAGATCTATTTTTATAGTACCTAAGGCTTTCGATTCTATTCAAAACCACCAAAATAAACACTGCATAATAAAACAAAAACTCTACTAATTATTTTCCAAAGTAATATGAAAATAATTGGCTTTTTATCCCATGGAGTCTCATTTATTCTTACAGATGTTAACAAGAGAAAAATATACAATTATAAGACCTGGCCCATATGATACCCTCAAAATCCAACATAATTTAAAATTATGAATATGTGAATATACAAGTGCATGTATAAAAGAGAGGTTTGTTAATGACATAAAATTGACTATATTTTTGTCTCTACTACCACTGATAGTCCTATGTTTACTCAACTACATCTACAGTTAAGAATCCACAGGGATGGCGGCAAGATGGCGGAGGAGTAAGAGGTCACACCACCCTCTCCCACAAATACATCAAAAAAAAAAACACATCTAAATATAAAACAACTTGGACAAAACATCATCTGAATGCTGCTGAATTTAAACCTCCCAAAATTGCAAGAAACTCTTGAAATAACTGGGTAGAACAACAGAAAAAAAAAGAGAGAGAGAGAGAGAGAAAAGGAATCAGGACGGCACCAGCACCCCAGGGAGGGAGCTATGAAAAAGAAAAGGAACCCACACCCTGGGAAGCCACCTAACCGACAATCAACAGAGCTGGAGGGACCTCAAAGCCTGAGAAAAAGGCAGCAGCTGGATTGAGAATGGAAAAGTGGAGTTAAGAGACTCACACAGATGAACTGAATACTGGCACAGACATCACAGCCTGAGGCACCGGGCGGTACCTGGGATCTGAGACATAGGCTCCTGAGGTTAGTGTCTGGGAGAGGGCTGAGGTCAGTGGTGGTTGTGGAGATAGGCTAGGGAGCAGTGCACAGGAGGGAGGGCGATACTCCATGGACTGTGGCATGCAAAGCCAAGACAGAGGGAACCAGGGAAGTCTGGTCCCACAGGGGAGGCAAGCCTCCATTGTCAGGGAGGAAGAGAAGAGGAGTGGCTGACCACCATAGGAAGCACCTTGAATTAGCACAGAGGGCGGGGCGGCAGATCCCATGCCACAGAGACAGTAGCAGCAGTGGGGCGGAGCCAGTGGGGGCAGCAGTGGAGCCCGGGCCGCAGAGCCTGTGGAGTCAGCATTGACAGTGGGGAAGAGCCCTGAACCAGCCCGCAGAACCAGGACCCCACACCAACCAGCACTGGCTTGGGGGCAGGGCCCTTTGCCAGCCCACGGAGCCAGGATCCTGAGCCAGCCCGCAGAGTCAGCATCCCTGGTGGGGTGGAGCCAGCATCAGTGGAGGGGCAGAGCCAGTGCCAGCCCTGCAGAGCCATCATTTGTAGTGGGGTGAAGACTGCATAAGCCCCCAGAGCCAGCATCTGCAGTGGGGCGGATCCCTGGGCCAGTCAACGGAGCCAGGAGACCATGCCAACCTGTGGAGAAAGCATCAGCAGAGGGGTGGAACCCGCACCAGCCTGCTGAGCCAGTGTCTGACAGGTACCCCCTGTGGTTCCAATCACCTCGAAGAGGACTTTGCAATCAAACACTAGCTGTTGTGGCTCTCACTCCCCCGGGAAACCACACTTCCTGCTGCTGCTACTGCCAATTGCTCTGGACACCTGGTAGATCTGCCTAGAGCTCATGACCACTTACCAGTGCCCGGCAACTAGGAGTAGCCAGCTCCACCTTCCTGCAATTGAGAGCACAGAGACTAGGCACCAACTCTTGACCTTCACCATTTCTTCACTCTCCCAGAGAACACTCAGAGTACCGTTGAGATAACAGCCTGCTCACTCCAAAGAAAGAGACACCAAATATTCAAACTCCCACACCAAAAATAAATATTAACTCCACTAAAAAAAATACAAAGGGGTGCTCCAGCATAGAAGTAGCCTTACAAGACTACCTTGTAGCTTCCCCAAACTCACAGAAAAAGAAAACCACAAACAAGATGAAGAAGCTCAGAAACGAGTCCCAGTTAAAAGAACAGGACAAGTCATTTAAAGCAGCCAACAATGAAACAGACCTCTGCAGTCTGACAGAAATGGAGTTCAGAAGGGAGGTAATGAAAATACTTGAAGAATTAAGGCTGAATATCCAGGAATTAAGAGAAGATGCAAAAGCAATGCAGATTCCCTTAGAAAGGAACTAGAAAACATAAGGAGGAGCCAAGAAAAGCTAGTAAACTCATGTGCAGAGATGCAAACTGAGCTAAAGGCAATAAAGAGCAGTTTGAATAATGCAGAGGAAAGAATTAGTGATGTTGAAGATAGAATAATAGAAATCATGCAATCAGGACAGCAGACAGAAAATCAAATGAAAAAACATGAAAACAATATAAGAGATCTATGGGATGATATAAAGCAGCTGAATTTATGCATAATAGGAATTCCAAAAGGAGAAGAAAAAGAAAAGGGTATTGAAAACATATTTGAAGAAATTATGTCTGAAAACTTTCCAAATCTGAAGGAATCTGACATCAAGATACAGGAAGCACAGAGGGCCCCAAACAAGCTGAACCCAAACAGACCCACACCAAGGCATATTATATTAAAAATGGCAAGAATTAAAGATAAAGAGGCAGCAAGAAAAAAGCAAAGCAGTAATTATAAGGGATCCCCCATAAGGCTGTCAGCTGATTTCTCTACAGAAACACTACAGGCTAGAAGGGAATGGCAAGATATATTTAAAATGCTGAAAGGAAAAGTTATGCAACCTAGAATACTCTACCCAGCAAGAATATCATTTAAAATAGAAGGGGAAATAAAGAATTTCCCCCAACAAACAAAAGCTAAAAGAGTACAGCAAAACTAAACCCTTTCTAGAAGAAATGCTGAAAAGGTTCCTATAAAAAAAAAAAGAAAGAAAGAAAAGTAAAAAGTAAGAATTAGAATGGAGGAAACCACAAATGGAAAGCAATCATTCAAATAAGCCAGCATACATATCTAAACATGAGATGCTAAAATAAATTAATTAATTAAATTAAATTAAATTATTAAAAAAGAAGACAGCAAAATCATACATTGTGGGGAGGGAAAGTAGGAAAATGTAGACTATTTCTTTTTTCTATTTTTTTTAACTTTAAAAAAATCCCTTTTTTTCTTTTTTCTTTTTTTCTTAATGATGTGTTTAAGCCTATATGGTTATCAGGCCACAGCAAGCAGATATAAGAAGGTGTTAACATACTTAAAAAACAGGGCAACCATAAACCAAAATGGGATATCTAATCCACAAATACTGAAAATAAAAGAACTCACATATGAAATAATTGTAACCCATCCATCTAAAAAAAGAAAAGAAGAAAAGAGAAACATAGAATCAAATGGAAAACAA
This sequence comes from Catagonus wagneri, assembly GCA_004024745.2. Lineage (NCBI taxonomy): Eukaryota > Metazoa > Chordata > Mammalia > Artiodactyla > Tayassuidae > Catagonus > Catagonus wagneri. The sequence continues at coordinate 3,280,939 of PVHT021183528.1, forward strand.
GAACTAAAAAGGCAATAAATATGAGTTCCCATCATGGCTCAGTGGGTAATGAATCCGACTAGGAACCATGGGGTTGTGGGTTCAATCCCTAGCCTTGCTCAGTGGGTTGGATGTCCAGGGTTGCTGTGAGCTGTGGTGTAGGCTGCAGATGCAGCTCAGATCCTGCATTGCTGTGGCTGTGGCGAAGGCCGGCAGCTACAGCTCCTGTTAGACCCCTAGCCTGGGAACCTCCATATGCCATGGGTGTGGCCCTAGATAAGGAAAAAAAAGGACAAAAAAAAATAAAATAAAACAGCAATAAATACATATCTATAATAATTCCCTTAAATGTCAATGGTCTGAATGCTCCAATCAAAAGACACAGAGTGGCAGAATGGATAAATAAGCAAAAACCTACAATTTGCTGCCTACAAGAGACTCACCTTAGGGTAAAGGACATAGATAGATTCAAAGTGAGGGGATGGGGAAAGACATTTCATGCCAACGGACAAGTAAGGAAAGCAGGAGTGGCAATACTCACATCAGACAAAACAGACTTTAAGATGAAAGCCATAAAGAGTGACAAAGAAGGACACTACTTAATGGTTAAAGGATCCATTCAAGAAAAGGATATTACAGTCATCAATATATATGCCCCTCATATAGGAGCACCCAAGTACCTACAACAAGTACTATCAGACATAAAAGGAGAAATAGATGGCAATGCAATAACTGTAGGAGACTTTAACACTCCACTCACATCAATGGACAGATCCTCTAGGCAGACAATCAGTAAGGCAACAGAGATCCTAAATGACACAATAGAAAAGTTAGACCTAACTGACATTTTCAGGACATTACATCCAAAAAATCAGAATATACATTCTTCACAAGTGCACGTGAAACATTCTCAAGGACAGATCATATACTGGGGCACGAAGCTAACCTCAACAAATTTAAGAGTATAGAATTATTTCAAGTATCTTCTCTGACTACAGAGGCATGAAACTAGACATCAACCACAGGAAAGGAAATGAGAAAAAACACACTACATGGAGACTAAACAACATGCTACTAAAAAACCAGTGGGTCAATGATGAAGTCAAAACGGAAATTAAAAAATACCTTGAAACAAATGAGAATGAAGACACAACCACTCCAAATTTATGGGATGCCGCAAAAGCAGTGCTTAGAGGGAAATTCATAGCAATACAGGCCTTGCTCAAAAAAGAAGACAAATCCCAAATTGTCAACTTAACCTGGCACCTAAATGAATTAGAAAAAAAAAGAACAAAAAAACCCCTGAAGTCAGCAGAAGGAAGGAATCATAAAGACCAGAATGGAAATCAATAAAATAGAGATTCAAAAAACAATTAAAAAAATCAGTAAAACCAAGAGCTGGTTCTTTGAAAAGGTAAACGAGATTGACAAACCTCTGGCTAGACTCACCAAGAAAAGGAGAGAAAAAACCCAAATAAACAAAATAAGAAATGAAAAAGGAGAAATCACAACAGATATTACAGAAATACAAAAAACCATGAGAGAATACTATGAACAATTGTATGCTAACAAATCTGATAACCTAGAAGAAATGAACAACCTTTTAGAGACTTAACACCCTGCCAAAACTGAATCAAAAAGAAATAGATCAACCGAACATACCAGTCACTAGAAATGAAATTGAGTGTGTCATTAAAACACTCCCTACAAATAAAAGTCCAGGACCAGATGGCTTCACAGGTGAATTCTACCAAACATACAAAGAGGAGCTCATACCCATCCTCCTTAAGCTTTTCCAAACAGTTGAAGAAAATGGAACACTCCCAAAGACATTCTAGGATGCCAACACCACCTTAAATCCAAAACCAGACAAAGATACCACAAAAAAAGAGAACTATAGGCCAATATCTTTGATGAATATAGATGCAAAAATTCTCAACAAAATTTTAGCCAACCGAATCCAACAGCATATCAAAAAGATCATACACCATGACCAGGTGGGATTCATCCCAGGTGCACAAGGATGGTTCAACGTACACAAATCAATCAACATCATACACCACATTAACAAAAGAAAAGTCGAAAACCACACGATCATATCAATAGATGCAGAAAAAGCACCTGACAAAGTCCAACATCCATTCATGATCAAAAATCTTACCAAAGTGGGAATACAGGGAACATTCCTTAACATAATAAAGGCCATATATGAAAAACCCACAGCAAATATAATATTCAAAGGAGAAAAGCTGAAAGCCTTCCCACTAAAATCTAGAACAAGACAAGGCTGCCCACTCTCATCACTCTTATTCAACATAGTATTGGAAGTCCTAGCTACAGCAATCAGACAAACAAAAGAAATAAAAGGCATCCAAATAGTAAGAGAAGAGGTAAAGCTGTCACTCTATGCAGATGACATGATACTATATATATATAAAGTCCCAAGGACTCAACTCCAAAACTACTTAACTGGTCAAGAAATTCAGCAAAGTAGCAGGATATAAGGTTAACCTTCAGAAATCAATGGCATTTCTGTATACTAATGATGAAATATTAGAAAAAGAATACCAAAATATTTTACCTTTTAAAATAGCACCCCAAAAAATCAAATACCTGGGAATAAACCTGACCAAGAAGGTGAAAGACCTATATACAGAGAACTACAAAACATTAATCAGGGAGATCAAAGAAGAAACAAAGAAATGGAAAGATATTCCATGCTCATGGGCTGGAAAAATTAATATTGTAAACATGGCCATACTACCCAAAGCAATCTACAGATTCAATGCAATCCTTATTAAATTACCCATGATATTCTTCACAGAACTAGAACAAACAATCCAAAAATTTATATGGAAAAACAAAATACCCAGAATTGCCAAAGCAATTTTGAGGGAAAAAAAACAAGCAGGAGGCATAACTCTCCCAGACTTCAAGCGATATCACAGGGCCATAGTAATCAAGACAGTGTGGTACTGGTACCAAAACAGACATACAGACCAATGGAACAGAACAGAAAACCCGGAAATAAACCTAGACGCCTATGGTCAATTGATCTTTGACAAAGGAGGCAAGAACTTAAAATAGGAAAAAGACAGTCTTTTCAGGAAGTATTGCTGGGAAACCTGGACAGCTGCATGCAAATCAATGAAACTAGAACACACTCTCACACCAAGCACAAAAATAAACTCAAAATGGCTTAAAGACTTAAATATAAGACAAGACACCATTAAACTCCTGGAAGAAAACATTGGGAAGACATTCTCTGACATTAACCTTACAAATGTTTACTCAGGTCAGTCTCCCAAAGCAACAGAAATAAAAGCAAAGATAAACCAAAGGGACCTAATCAAGCTGACAAGCTTCTGCACAGCAAAGGAAACCAAAAAGAAAACTAAAAGACAATTTACAGAATGGGAGAAAATAGTGTCAAATGATGAAACTGACAAGGGCTTAATCTTTAAAACATACAAACAACTTATGCAGCTCAACTGCAGAAATGCCAGCAACCCCATTGAAAAATGGGCAAAGGACCTGAATAGACATTTCTCCAAAGAAGATATACAGATGGCCAACCAGCACATGAAAAAATGCTCAACATCACTGATGATTAGAGAAATGAAAATCAAAACTACCATGAGATACCACCTCACACCAGTCAGAATGGCCATCATTAACAAGTCCACAAACAACAATTGCTGGAGGGGGTGTGGAGAAAAGGGAACCCTCCTGCACTGTTGGTATAAACGTAAGCTGGTACAACCACTATGGAAAACAGTATGGAGGTACCTTAGAAAACTATACATAGAACTACCATATGACCCAGCAATTCCACTCTTGGGCATATATCCGGACAAAAATTTCCTTGAAAAAGACACGTGCTCATGCATGTTCACCACAGCACTATTCACAACAGCAAGACATGGAAACATCCCAAATGTCCATCGACAGATGACTGCATTAGGAAGATGTGGTATATATACATGTTGGAATACTATTCAGCCATAAAAAGGATAAAATAATGTCATTCGCAGCAACATGGATGGAATTAGAGACCCTCATACTGAGTGAAGCAAGTCAGAAGGTGAAAGGCAGATGCCATATGATATCTCTTATAACTAGAATCTAATATACTGCACAAATGAACCTTTCTACAGAAAAGAAAATCACAAACTTGGGGAACAGACTTGTGGCTGCCAAGGGGGTGGGGGAGTGAGTGGGAGGGTATGGGGTTAACTATTGCCTCGCTGATGGAAAAGCAAGGAGATTCAGCTGTATAGCACTGGGAACTATGTCTAATCACATGTGACAAATCTATATATGTACATGTAACTGGGTCCCCATGCAGTGCAGTTGGAAAATGTGATAGAAATCTGTAAACCAGGTATAATGGAAAAATAAAAAAAAAATTAGAAAAAAAGAATCCATGGAGCTCCCACCAAATAGTTTTGGATTTCTATGGACCAGCAACCCCTGATGAAATTTCTGCAATGGAGATAAATTTACAAACTTATTTTCAGATCCTTATTTAGTGCATGTATACTAAATACCTAGTTATTATTTATTATATGCATTCTCCCTTTGTTGTATAGAATACAAATAAATATAAGAAACTATTCCTTTAAAGAAAATCTAATGTACATATTTAAAATACTAAATATCCAGAAAATATAGCACATAACTAAATGCATTCAAAGTAGCATGAGTAAAGTTATTAAGACTTCAGTGAGGTAGAAGAAAATGGTAAGAAAAAGTTTCCTGGAAGACATGGACTTGAGCTGTTTCTTATGCCATAGCACTGATTCTCTCTTTCTTCCTCTCTCTGCTTTTTTTTTCTTTCTCTCTTTCTTTCCTTCTTTCTTTTTTTTTTTCTGGCCTCACCTGCAGTAGGCATGTGGAGGTTCCTGGTCCAGGGATCAAACCCATGCCACAGTAGCAATAATGCCAGATCCTTAGCCTGCTGCACCACAAGAGAACTCCACCACTGATTCTTTCTGATCAATGACCTCCTCATTACTGCAGCCTCGTAATAGGAAAGAACAAGTATGACCCCATATTGGATGTGTTTCTTTTACTTTATAATCTTTGTATCCCATTGCCTTTGCTGCAAGTTAATCGCTAAAGAGATACGGTCTATAGCTTAAAATATACATAATGGCCCATCTCTAGGAAGCTTACATCCCATACCTGACCTTTAAACTAAAAATACCTTTGTTTAGCTTGCAGGAAACATACTGACCAGGGCAACCTGTGAATGGCTCCAGGAAAGAAGAATTTAGCACATCCCCTCCAGAGTCTGACTGGAAATGGTAAATATTTGTAGCAACTAATCTTCCTTTCCTTTTTTTTTTTTAAACTTTACCTCACCTCCTCCTCTGTGTACAATAAATGAAACTAGTATTCAAACCTGGGCAAGACAGTTCTTTAGGACGTTAGTCTGCCACCTTCTTGATCTGCTGGCTTTTTAAATAAAGTTGCTATTCCTTACCCCAACACCTTGTCTCTCCCTTGATTGGCCTGTTGTGTGGCAAGCTGTATGAGCTTAGACTCGGTAACACTTTGGCTACTCTCATTTCTTCAGACGTCAAGCTCTAATTCAATAAATAATGGAATGTTAAAATTTGACACCTCTGTTTAAAGTGGAGGTATATTTTCATATTTCAAAGATCATTTGTGTGGAACTATACAAAGATTTTTAATATTCGACAATCCTTGGTTTAATAATTATTCCCAAAATATAAAAGAGACTGAACAGTACTAACCAAAAACAAGGAAATAATTTGTTTTGAAAATGATTATGAGGTTCTGTTGCCCCTTTTCCTGCCAATCACGTACTTATCCCTACAGGAAAGTGATAAGGGACTTTACAGAGACTGGAAAACATGACACATGACCCCAGCAGTATGTGGGCTACTAAAGTCAGAGCAATGACCAGATTTAAATTTTTAGCTAGGTTAGGATTCTAAGTTGAGACTCTTGGCAAAGACCTGGGAGAACTATATCACTTGATATCTCCCCAAAATCCTGAATGTATTTCAGATCTTTTTGTCATCTCTAACTGAATTAAGAAACACACAAAGATGATATCAATGTAGATTTCTTCTATTGTCAACTCCTCTCCAATTCATGAGCACAAATACACTATTTTCTGGGCTTTTCATTATCCTTGATAACTCTATTATATACAAATTAGACAGATTTTACAAAATTCAGTTTTGGATTATCTCAGCCTGAATACTTTCCCTGAAAGTATATTTAAAGACCAAAAACAAATTTGTTGTTACATAACAAAACTGTCATGGAAAAATATCATGAAAGTTATTTTGTGTTCATGTTTTCTAGTCTATATTTCTTTTCAAATTTTAGTAATATCAGAAGTTATATTGTTCCCTGATATTGACAGCTAGTAATCTATGTCCATAAACATCATCTCAGAGCTTCTTCTCTATTCCCTTTTTTTTTTCGCCATGCTCACAGCACGTGGAAGTTCCTGGGTCAGGGACTCAATCTGTACCACAGCAGTGACCCAAGACCCTGCAGTGACAATGATGAATTCTTATCCCCGTAGGCCATGAGAAACTCCAGAGCTTCTTCTCTAAAATAAAACTGTCTGTAATTTCACTTAGTTGCAGCCAAATTACTTTAAATAAACTAAGTGTAATTGCAATGTGGTTGGCCTCCCAAGAGCTTCCTCAAGGTTTCCCTGTCCCCTTTCACCACACATTACATCCCTTCAATAGAGATCCATCTCAGCAATGTACTTGCCAGTAATATAGGTTTTACCAAAAATTTTCCTTGAAAACTAGGAAGAAAATTTACATTGTACATCTCATTGCAAAATTCCCTTGTAATTCTTATTAGGCACCATAATTCTTCTTCTCAAGTCCCTCTCCGAGTAAAAGCCTATTTTGCTACTCTTTGAACTATTTATATCTGGCCTCCAACTTTTCTTCACCCACCAACAAAAAGCCATTGTTAGCAGACCATGAATTTCAGAGAACAATTTATAATATTCTAACTCAATGTATTAGCTGTTACAAATTACCCCCACCATTAGTGGCTTAAAACAATATTTATTATCACACAGTTTTTGGAGGTCAAGAATCAGGTGCAGCTTATCTGAGTCCTTTCCTTCAAAGTCTCTCACAGACTGCAATCAAGATCTCAGTCAAAGCTGAAGTCATCTCAAGACTCAACTGGGAAGGATCTACTTATAAGTTCAGTTATGTGGTTGTTGGCAGGAAGTAACTCTTCACAGCTGTTCTCTGGAGGCTGCCTCAGTTCCTTGCCACACTGCCTCTCCATAGTACAGCTCAAATATAGCAACTTGCCCCTCAGAGCAAGAAAGGAGAGACAAAGAGAATGCAAGCGGGAAGTCACAGCCTTTTTGAAACCTAATTTTGAAGTGGCACTCTAAATCACTTCTGAACTATTCTATTTGTTAAAAGAGATTCCGTTAAGTTGATCCCACTCTGAAAAGGGGTGTGTGTGCATATGCATGCATATATATGGGCGGAAGGGGGAAGAGAAGGGGAGAAAGGCTTCAATATCAGGAGTCAGAGATCATTGCAGACTATCTCAAAAGGCAGCCTATCACACTCAATAATGCCTTTAGGGAAATCTCACTTTCCACTCCAGTGGACTTATCAATATATTGACCTGATAAAAAAAAAGATCTGTTTCTAAGAAAGAACTCTCTTACTAAGAAAATGATATTTATTCATAATATCACCAACACAGACAAACAGAGGCATGCACAGTCACATGAACATACCACCTAAAAATATACCAAAGAACATATATACAGAACATTAAAATAATCATTTTATGTGGAAAATGATTCTTCCCTTTACAATAGGATTCAAACAGGATCATTTAAAATAGAAAACACTCCTATAAATAAAAACTTAAAAACACAATTGCAGTACCATTTCAATTACATAAGAATGAATATTCAAATATATTTAATGATTTCCATGTCAAGTTATATCAATAGTATATTTTTATATAACATGTAAACTTAGAGTTTTCAAGAAGTAAAAATACAAAATGGGACTTATCTAAAATGAAGATTATCAAGAGGATGATTTTAAAAGATCTTGGCAAATGAAAAGTTTTAGTTAATACTGCTTACCAAGCAAAACACTGGTATGTTAGCTTTGACAAGAAGAAATAACGGGTTGTCTATTTTTCAGCACTGTGCCTGATTCTGGCTTCTTAGAAAAAAGAAGAATGACCTGTTAACCTTAGAATGTTGCATCCCCTTACACTCCGGTATTTGTATCAAGTTAGCAAAGATGGAAAGACCAATCTGTGGAATAGAAGAGAAATAAACTGATAATGTAAATGGAAGCATGAATGATTTTAGCAGCTGCTTTATACCCAAGACTTCCTATTTTAATCTAATGGTTTGCCACACTGAGTACCTGGAATGGCATGTGAAAAGTTCAGAAATTTTACTGTTATATTTGCTTCTATCATATTTAGATGTCTCTGCTTATCTAGGAGTATGGACATGAAATTGAGAAGAGAAAATAAGTTATCCAGGAAATATGCCATTGTGAATATAAACTGATTAAAAGCAATAAAAGATAATAATTAAGGAAATATCACTAAAACCAAAATGTCGAAACTATGAATCATCCCAATGTTATGCCACAGAAATTGAGGATATCTTGCTAATGTATGAAAAATAAGAATAAAACACACACAAACAAGAACCCCATTAAATCATGTCAAAATTGATAGGACATGGTTAAGTGATATAAAATTACTTTTTCCCAAAAGCAGAACATTATGGTAGAATATAAGTAGAAGGAGTTATCTTTTTTAAAAAAGAAAACAACAAGAAGACCAAATAGAAGGAGTTCCTATCGTGGCTCAGCATCAGTGAACCCGACTGCTATCCATGTGGACACAGGTTTGATCTCTGGCCTCACTCAGTGGGTCACCTATGGCTGGGAATCTGGTGTTGCTGTGGCTGTGGTATAGGCTGGCAGCCACAGTTTCAATTAGACTCCTAGCCTGGGAACTTCCTTATGCCATTGGTGAGGCCCTAAAAAGACAAAAAAAAAAAAAAAAAAAAGGAAAGGAAAATTAGCATTTTCTTTCCCTCATCTACCTTTACCCACTTAGAAGAATAAAATTGTTTGGTTAGTACAACCCCTGTCTTTAAAGAGTAATTTAACTATTAATATCCTAATTGGGAGAAGTGGGGAAAAGGGCTTTACTTACTTGCAGTCCTTTTTCCTATACATATGGAAAGCATTGCAGGGGCCTCAAGTATAGAGGTGGCAATGCCTTGACATATTCATTTATTCATGTACTCATTTATTAATTCATTTCTGGGCTCACTACATGTGAAGGGATAAACCTAAATTTTGAAGGGCTTTCATTCAAAAATAAGGAATATTTGCCCAATTTGGCAAAATTCGCCCTGTTTTTCTATGACTTCAAGAATCATATAAAGAAAAACATAATAGAGATAAACCTACTGCCTAGAACTTTCCACAGCCCCATCCACCTGTCTAAACCATAGGATCAATGAATATCATCCATCCTTTAATTTACATAATTTCAACATGAATTCTAACTAAAGGATTCAAGGCATATCTTGGTAAACAAGGAAGAGGCTAAGAAAATTCCATCCCCAATTTTTTTTTTGTCAAATATAAAGGATGGACAGAAATTACTCCATTGAAAGCAATGGAGGGGTGATGGAAATGTTTTATAAATAAGTAAACATACACACATTGCATACAAAGTGCAAATAAAGAATCCTGAGATTATGAATCCTGGAAGGCAGATGAAGGAATTAAACTATCATAAGCAATAAAGACTAAGTTCAACAAGGCAGAAAACCAAATCAGAGATGTGAAGAAGATAATTGATAAAATCACTAATAAAGCAAACTAAAGGAAACAATAGATCAAAGTGGAGTTATAAA
>PVHT021183528.1:3291863-3323405 GCA_004024745.2 Catagonus wagneri
AAAACTGACTTGTGATGATTTATGCACACCTATAAGTGAAATAAAATCCATTAAGAGAAAAAAATAAAAATAAAAAATAAAACCTCTAACTCATCTTAAATTTCTCTTACAGATTTTTAGATGTCATGTTTTATTTTCCAAGCTTGAAGTCAACAGAAAGGAATCTCCAAAGTTCATACACTCAAAAATATATCAAATTATGGAAAAGTAAGGAGATCTTGCTGTATAGCACCAAGAACTATGTCTAATCACTTGTGACGAATCTATACACATATGCTTAACTCAGTCACCATGCTGTACAGTTTAAAAATTGACAGAAAACTGTAAACCATCTATAATGGAAAAATTAAAATCATAATATTAAAAAAATATATATCAAATCTCTCTGAAGATATTATTCAACTAAACAATTTTGATTAATCAAAGCGAAGATTCTGTCAATGATGAAGGAAGCCAGGCTATAAAAGTCTTTGCAATGAATAGTGACTCAAGTAAAACATAATTAAATAACTTTCACCCTCTCCAAGCTCTGTAATATGTAGGATAATTTAAGCTTTCCTGGTACTTCTGATATTCTTTCTTCATTATCTATCATTTATGGACTACATGGAGCAGGTCCTGCGATGTGTCCCTCTTTGTGAAAGTTGAGATGCATATTTATGCAGAGTAAGAAGGATAAATGTTCAATATTCAACATTAATACTTCCATATTAGCCTTATAATCATTTTTTTAACATGCTATGTGGCGACAGTTGGAGCAATTTTTATTTTAACAGGAGATTATTTAATGTGATTATTTTTATTCTAGAATTGTCTAAATGATAGAGAAATTCATTCTAGGTGACCTATTTATGGAAATAATCCTCTTTGAAGAGGCAGACAAAAAAAAGGTGATACTAGAAAAATACATACTTTCTTTAAAGAATGCTAAACAAATATAAGTCACTAATTACTGCCTATCATTGTGGTGCATGTTTGTCTATATACATGCATTTTATAAACACCTTAAACTAAAATCTCTTGGATGTTTTCCCTTCTTCAGCATAGTAATTATATTCGTACTTAATTCTGAGCTTGTTAAATATTATATTTTGCCAAATATGATCATTTAGAGTCAATTTGACACAGGCTTAGCATCATAAATATTGACTGTGTAAGAACATTGACAAAATTTGCCTAAAATATGAGGATTTTAATCCAAGTATATGAGAATTTGAAATTGAAAATATGCAAAAATCTCATTCAGTCCAGGATCTTCAAAAGCAATTGATGACTGTGACTCACATCACTGCCAATGCACGCAATTTAGGCTTTGATTTCCAGAGCTATTCTCTACTATGTGTCAGAGTTAGTCACTGCTGTAACCAAATTATAATAATCAACCTATAAACCAAAACCAGAATGACAATAATCCTATACTATCTAATCTTTTTTCTGTTTCTCTGATATTTGTTTTCTGGAGACAAAGAAACAAAAACAAAGTAACCATACAAGGAATCACTGACAATACAAATTGCTCTAAAACCTTTCTTCATCTCCTGTACCCATCTATTTCTCCCCCAAGAATCCTGTGATTATAGAGGCTAAAGTGACCTCAGAGATCACTGAGCATATTTAAATCTTTCTGCTCTACATACTTCATACTTTATTATAAAATCACCACCTTTGGGACATGATTACTGTTTTAAGCCACCTCCAGTTGAATTTTACTGTTAAAGAGGTGAAATAATGAGCCCCTCCAATTGTTACATTGTGAGTGTAACTCACAACTGTAACAAGGAGATAGGCATTCTCTGAAATTTTAAATAATGGTATAGCTCCCTTCTTGCATCACTTTCCATTTTCTTTCCTTTGTGTATTTCTTTTACTATTCCCCCCTCTATCCCCTTTCCCCTTCCTTTCCTTCCTCCCTCCATCCCACCCTCTCAGTCTAAAACTGTTACATGGCCTGGCCTGAGAAGTTAGGAGTCCACAGGAGGATGGGCAATGGCACATTTCCGAGTGTTGAAAACCAAATGGAGTGAAAAGCACTTGGGAGGAAGAGCATCAGAGACTCTAAGTGTGTTATCAGAATCTAAGAGAGAAGATGTAAGAAGGGCATATGACAGGAACCCAGTGTGGTGTCTCAAAGCCTGAACATAGTAAGAAAGGGTCTGAAAAGGAAAGTGGTACAGAGATATCCTAGTTGGTGGTTGGAGCCCAGGTAGGGTGAAGTGGTCCCTCTGCAGAGGATACGACAGCTGTGACAATAGGAAATTGGTTACACAACGGGGGCATCAATCTAATAGTAAATACACTGTGGATAAACGGAGCTAGGCTTCTTACTATTTAGTGGGTTGTGGGGAGGTGATATTACAAACATAGACAAGGAGAAAACTAAAATGTATTTTGCATGGTTGGAATGGAATAAGAATTTGAGGTATCAGTTTAAATAGGAGGTATTAGTTTGAATTTGTGGTTTTCAAAATATAGAGAGATTTACTGGAATTAAATGTATTAGTGAAGCCATATGGTTTTCAATCTATAAAGATACAGAAGTGAGCATGGGTGGATGTGTGTGTGTGTTTTGTAACTTTATAGATTTGCATGGCCTGAGAAGAACAACATCCCATGGTAATGACCAGATCAAGATCATAGATCTTGCCATGTACCCCTTGTTTATAACAGCACTATTCACAATAGCCAAGACATGGACACAACCTAAATGTCCATCGACAGATGAATAGATTAAGAAGATGTGATACCTATACACAATGGAATACTACTCAGCCATAAAAAAGAATAAAATAATGCCATTTGCAGCAACATGGAGGAAATCAGATATTCTCAAACTAAGTGAAGTAAGTCAGAACAAGAAAGACAAATATCATATGATATCCCTTATATATGGAATCTAATATATGCCACAAATGAATCTATCTACCAAACACAAACAGACTCACAGACATGAAGAACAGACCTGTGGTTGCCAAGGCAGAGGGGGAGAGCATGGGGCGGACTGGGAGTTTGGGTTTGGTAGAGGCAAACTATTACACTTAGAATGGATAAGCCATGAGGTTCTATTGTATAGCACAGGAAACTATACCCAGTCTCTTGGGACAGAACATGATGGAAAATAAGAAAAGGAATTATATATGTATTTGATTGAGTCACTTTGCTGTATAGCAGAATTGGCATAACATTGTAAATCAACCATACTTTAGTTTAAAAAAGGTAAAAAATAATCACAGATCTTGGTTTCTAAATAGCATTCTCTATTAAAAGGAACCAGAACTCTTTGTAGAAAAGGCTGAATCTAGCCTGGGCCTGGAAAGAACAAGATGATCTTAGAATATCTTGTGCCAGAAATTAAGGAAGTGCTTAAAGAATGATGGTGGCATATCAAAACAAAACCAGAAACTAGACAAAGCAAAACTAACCCAAAAGCCAGCTTGACAGTATTCACCCTGACTGAATCTGGATGTATAAGCAACAAAATAATGGTAATAGCAAATAACATACAACTCATTAAGAAAAATAAAAATCCATTAGTCCATACTGAGACAAATTTTTAAAAAGAAAACTTTTTCTTACAGAGGAATGCCAATAACAAATATAGAAGGAAGAGTAATTTAGAAAATCATCATTTTATAATAATCATAACAAAAAAGTAATTCAACCAAGAAACATCAATGTACGCTAAAACTAGAAAGTGAAGTTTGGAGGGGAAATAGGATATTTATATACTTTCAAATTAGCTCCCCACAAAACACTTATTAAAGGATAAAAGAGTAAGTTTGCAGTGGAAAAACCAAGCAATCACCGCTTTAATCAAATGATCCAAATTATCAGATCAGTAATGTGACAAATCAAAACCACATGCCCCCTGATAGGATGCTATGAACATCATTTCTGGACATTGCTGTCAAAGATGTATAAGCTGAATGCAATCAGGAGAAAGCATCAGAAAAGCCCAAGCTGAGGGTTATATTATGATTATACAAGAAATTCTCCTTTTTGTGGGAGATATGAGCCCAAGTATTTGAGGATGATGGAGCATCATGTTGGCAATTTAACTCCAGACAGATCATGAGAAAAAGTTCTTTGTAATACTATTTCAAGTTTTTCTGCAAATATGAAATTATTTCAAACTCAAAAGAAAAAAAATACAATTTATATTTTTCTCCCTTTATCTTTCTTCTTTGCAGACCTCAGAGTAGGCCCCCCTAATTCTGGATATGATGGTAAAGAGGTTATGTGGAGTGACTTTAACCAACATAACATCAGGGCAGAAAAGATAGATTCTAGTGAAGCCTTTTTTCCTACACTATATTTTAGAACAATTAAACAATGTAGATTAATAACCAATAACCCAATCCTGGGGTATTTGAACTAGGTTTCTGGTTGTTCATTTGTAAAATTATCGATAAGCAGAGAGAATTCCCAATTTCAAGCCCACGGTCCCTCAAAATTTTATGCCAGAGGGAGGTTCAGAGGCCACTTTTATTTTTTCTTAAACCAATAAAGGATAATGAAGAGCTACTATCACATTAACTCAGAAGAGATTCACTGTTTCCAGTCCTAAGCATAATTTATTGAAAGGTTTTTAATTTAATTGACAGTATATATTACATAATTCAGAGGAGATGATAACTATAGGATAATAGAATTAAAGATGAAAAATCTCAACATGTTGCCAACCAGACAGGACATCATTTATCTCCTTGCATTTGGGTGTTCTGCTAAGTTGGATGTGAAAACCTCTAAAAAAAATAATCTGGAAGCAGAAGATGTATGTTTTAAAATTCTTCAAGCAGAAACAGATTTTCAGGGAGGGCTGTCATAAAGATTTCATATTGATAACCTCTAAATTTTAGAAGCTGTCCTATTAAATGTTTAACTCGTTAGCTCCCTCTTTGCATCAGCTTTAGCCAAAATTGCAAAAAGAAGTACACTTTAGACTCTTCCATTTCTCTGTTCAGTGCCTTCCTGACTCAGACCTTTATATCCTAAAAATTTTAGAAATCAGGCCAAGTCCCAAATCCAGTTCTATCAATAAAATAGGTTTCTAATTAACTGCTTAATACAGAGGAATTGGAGGTTAAGGAATATTACCCTTCCAATAACATTTGTATTGTGGCACTCAGGTGTATGACAGTTCCCTGAGAAGAGTGAGAATCTTCAACAAGCATAGGGTCAGGCACCTGAACTGACCATTCTCCATCCCTATCAATTATTTATTGTGGCTACATAGCTGAAAGTTCACATAACTATGGAAATAAATCCTAACACAACACATACAACAAACACTTGATATTTACTATTAATATTGAAAATTGTCCATATTTTTATTACAATCTGGACAGTTAACCTATTTTAATTATTCCAGTCTTGATAACTGCACAGTTATTCCAATAACTTTTATCAATACCTTTGTGCCTCAATAATCCATCAGTAAAAGCCAGAAATGACTCAACAGGACAATGGTTTCGTAGTTTCAAAAGCATTCTAGTTAGGACATCAACAATCTGTGAAATAATTTGGTTAATATTTTGTCAAGTTAACATTAACTATAACATTTAAATTGAATACTGTCAATATCTTCAAAAAGAATGAATTAATTTTAAGAAACTTGGGACAGAAATTCTTAGTGTGCAGTCTTCTCTTTAGCAACCTTCCAACTAGATCTGGCCAGATAAACCAGCTCTGCCAAGAAGTAGCAGAAAGTAATGGGTGGAACTTCCAAAAAAAAGCTTTTTTAAAAAGAGACAGCCTTGACAGGTTGGCAGCACTCTCTCTCTCTTGCTTTGTCTGTCTGTCTGTCTGTCTCCCTCTCAATTTCTCCGGCATATGGACATGATGTCTTCGAGTTTAGCAGTCATTTTGCACCAGTGCTTACAAGTGTCAGAGTGAGGACGACATGCTAAAGATGGGAGACCAGAAAAGTAGAATGTGTCTGGGTCCCCTGATGCCATTTTGGGGGATTTTACCTCTCCCAGGTCTTCACATTGTTGTGAGATTAAAATATCTTTTATTCATTTAAATCATAGTTCCTTGGGCTTATGTTGTTTACTTCTAAATGCAATCCTAATTGATGCAATATGAAATGAGCTATTTTATTACACAACCTACTATGAAATACTTCATCTTCAGCCATGGGAAAACAATAACTATAACAGAAATTCCACCTAAGCACAACCAAAAATCTCAACAGAAATCTTCACACCTATCAGATATCCAAGAACACA
This sequence comes from Catagonus wagneri, assembly GCA_004024745.2. NCBI lineage: Eukaryota > Metazoa > Chordata > Mammalia > Artiodactyla > Tayassuidae > Catagonus > Catagonus wagneri. The sequence goes on from PVHT021183528.1 coordinate 3,298,091, forward strand.
CAGTTTAAGTTTCTCTAGCTCCTAATAATTGTTGATTTCTTAGACTTTTAGTTTTAAATGAAAGATACGTAGATATTCTATTGAGGATTTAAAATCCATAGCATAACATTCTGCCATTGCTTCGTTACCCTTCTCCTCTGCTCACTTTCTATCCTTTGGATTCTCCTCTGGAGCCTCAAATTTTCCTTCAATTAAACAGAGTGATTTCTTCCTTCCTTTATAAAACTACTTCAGGCCAATAAACAGACCCTGGAGACTCAGTTTCTATAACAAGGATTAAACCTATTTTCTAAACACAAATTGACTATGTACCTCCGAGAATGTTTATACAAATGAAATGCATCAGCAATGAGCTACTGTAAGGTTCTTACTGTGCTAGTACCCAATATCCCCTCACAGGAAAGGGGTTAGAAAATATTGTTGTTCTTTCCATTTGTGGAGGTTTTCCTGCCATACCCTTCTATTCAAGTTGTGGCATCTTATCCCAAAAAACACAAAAAGCAAAGAGAAAGATATGAACATCACTGCCAAATCACAGTCTTCTGCAGGAAACAAAATGGCTACCCATTTTTAGCAAAAATTTAAAAAAATAGGCATTTCCTTTACCCACGAGAGCAGTAATGATAACTAAAACTAGTTTAATTAGATACAGGTGGATAAAAGAACGATAGAAAAATTATTTTTCTAAAATTAAATAGTCTGCTATAAATTTGTGCATGATCATTCAACTCCCTCAACTTTAAGTGATTCAAATTGTGAAGAGTACATTTTACCATGTTTTTTACTAAGATATTTCAATTACACCGAGTGATTGCTACCTTGTTTATCTCCACCTATGCATTAATTAATCACTGCACATATATCAGAGGGAGGTATTTCTATCCTCAGTTACATATAAAAAAAATGGCTAAACTATGAAATGCCCATATTCCTTCACCTGTAATCTTTGCCCTAGACTTGTGGTGCCTTAACTTGTGAACTTCATAGCAAAGTAAACATTTCAAGAAGGTTTTAGAGAATGGAATAATTTTTAAAACCATTTTGGAAATCTAAATAAAATTATGTTCTTTGAACTGAGTATTTTTATTTTCTAATTATAAGAAAAAATTCCTTTTGAGAATATTTCAATAAGTTGCTCTGAATAGATTATAACCTCAAAAAATTGAACAAGTAACAAAAAAGTCAGAAATCTGAGTTTGGGGGAGGGGCAATGATGGTTGTAGAAGTTTGGACCCTGATTAGGGAAAGCTGCATAAAACTTTGAGTAGAAGCATGGTTTGCACGGTACTTATGAATGAGTTATTCTTATTTACTATATTGTAGAGTAGTACTTCCCAAGGTAACTCTCCAGCCAATGTTGGTCCAAGAACCGATATTGGTCTACGACAAGACATGCATAGATACTGAGTAATATTTAGAAAGTCTGTGGTAATCTATCATCTCTATGACATAAAATTGTGCATACTTCATCATCAATCAGGTATGAATCTGTGGTCAGGCACCAGTCTTTGGACCACAATTTGAATAGCACAGATATGTTGTACATAAACCCCTCTTCTGTCTCTATTGCAAAACATTTTCAAAGTTCAATTTCCTCACTAGATTTTTTTTTTAGTATATTTGCATAGACAGCTTGAAGAAATCTTGAGTCCCTATCCAGATTAGCTGCAAGCAAAACATTTATGTGAATACAAAGACTTAATAAATAGCTGACGATGAGAAGACAAGATACACTTTGATTACATATGCATTAGTATCAATTATATGTGTTCCACAAAGGCGTTGGATGTGAATATGTGTGGAGGGGCCCATATGCAGCCTGGCAAATGTATGAATTCAATATATATTACAAATATTAATTCAAAAATAAGAAACTCTATTAACAACATAATCAAAGAAAATCATTCCCATAGAAAACGATTCTAAAATGTTTATAAAATAGCAAAGCCATTGTCTTAAAAGTCCTGCTATATATTCACTCTTGTTTTCTTTCAAAGAAAATGAGATAGGTGGCAATTCTGGCAAACTCTAGGGGATAGCTGTTCAGTTGAGTTATCCTATATTATACTTCCTCTGAGCAAGAATGACCTAAGTAATCTACTTGAGGTAGTGACATGGAGTGTGTTACATACAGTGACAAACAGAAAAGCATCCTTGAAACTGATGTGTAATCTTGGCACATTCCCACTTAATGGTTACTTAACTGGAAAAAAAAATCTAGGCAATTAAACAGTATTTTTTGCTTTGTTTTTTTTAAACAATCTCCACCATTTATTCATTCATTTGTTGCCCAGCTGTGTGTAAAAACAGCTCAGAGAAACTGAAGAGATGATTAGGTTTTTTAATGTGGATAATAATAGTACCTGAATCCCATAAGATGATTATCAATCCTTATGGATAAGGTAATCGGCAGCTAAAAGTGAGGAAGGGTGTTTGGCAGTCCTCTGTAGTTTTTGTGGATATAAAAGAACACAATTCTCACTTAAATTCTAAACATGCACTCTTATGGTTCCATATGTAATTGGAAACCCTTAGACATCTCCCTGAACCCTCGAAGAATAAAAGCTATAGAATAATGAACTCCTTCTCCACCCAAAGGTCTTCATGTCCTAATCCCCAGAACTGTGATAATGTTCCCCTACACGAAAAAAAACAAAAAAAACCAAAACCTTATGGGTGTGATTAAATCAAGGCTCTTGAAATGAGAAGATTATCCTGGATCAATTGGATGGCCCAACATAATCACAGGGGCCCTTATATAGGAAAGACGCAGAAACATCTGAGACTAAAAGCAAATAAACATGAGGAAGGAACGGAGGTTGGAGTGATGGATGGGCTATGAAACTGAAGGAAGGGGTGAGGCAGCAAGGGTTGCGAGAGGCCTCTAGAAGCTGGAAAAAGTAAACAAGTGGATTCTCCCCTAGAGCTGCCCACAAAACATAGCTCTACTTACACCTTTCTATTAGCCCACAAGGTCATTTTGGACTTTTGAGCTCCCAAACTGAAATATAATAAATTTGTATTGTTTTAAGCCACTATGTTTATGGTAATTTGTTATATCAGCAACAGGAAACTAAAAGAGAAAATATATTGTCATATGAAATGACTATTATTTTCCAAAGAAAGAAAAGTCATTTTCTATTTAAATCATTAGGACCTATAATAAAACGTATTTCTGGGTTGAATAAATGATTATGACTCTTTTTTTTATCCGAGTCATTTCAACTATCTTCAAGACCTTTATTTGTGTTTACTATTGTGTGAATCACAATTTCCACACAAGTTTACAGAAAGGAATCCATTCAGAAATTCATCCAGGTAAGAAGAAAAACCCTAAAACCCTGGTGTAGTATGTAAGTTGGTATTCAGAAAATGTTTGAAAATGTTATCATTTTTGTGGCTAGCTTAAATGACATCATGCTTTATTTTCTCACAAGATCATATTCTTTATCAAGATCTCACACTTGATTTTTCAAAAGAAATCATTAGACTTACCTCCTAAAAAATATATGCCTGCTGGCTCTACTATTTTTCAAGAGGGTATGTATCTATGAAGCAGAAAAACACAGAAACCAAATCACATCCAACTTAATAAGAACTATTTGAAAATGATTTCCTTTTGAAATAACATTATCATCAAAAGCTAGTGGGGGGGTACATTTTTCACAAGCATCCTTTGGTCACATGTAGATGTAAAGATGGTAAACTAAATTCTATTCACCAGTATTCTGTGCCCCTCCCTGAAGGCTTGCTGAAGTAGGTTTAGCTAACAAAGTGCAAGCAGAAAGAACTGAGGTGGTCACTTCCCCGCAGAATAAGCATCATCACTCTCATTCTCCTCTCCCTCAATGACTGGTGATGCCCAGGCTGTGGCTGCTCAGATGGCCTGCTTCTCCGAATGAGGACATCCTAGAGCAAAGTCCCCCACTGATCCACATAAAATGTAGCATGAGCAAGGAGCAAGTCTCTGAGATATGGGAGGCTTTTGCTGTAAACTACTGAGATTTGGAGACTCTAGGCTAATCTAGTCTAGCAGTTCTCCAAGTGAGGTCTGAAAACCAATCAGAGGTCCCCAAGACCTTTGTGGGTTTTCCACAAAATATCACCTTTCCAACTACAGGCCTGTGTCAGTTTGGATTTTCTTCATGTTCATCAATCAAAACAAAATATTGCAGAAGATCAAAAGCAGAAGCAGGAGTGAGGATTCCAATTGCTTTCTAGTATGCCAGACACGAAAGAAATTTCCAAAAAAAAATATAAAAGGATTTCCCTATTCTTCATATTTTCTGTTTAGGGAAATACAATAATATTCCTTAAAACAGTTTATTTAACATGTAATGGATTTGTTACTATTATTTTTAAATAAATTAAAGTTTTTTTTTTAATTTCTGTTTAAATTTCTAATATGGTAACTATCGATAGATAAAACCCACACAAGCAGAAGTTCTTTGAGGCCATTAATAACCATTAAGAATGTAAAAGTGTCCTGAAATAAAGTCTGAGAGCCCCCATGCCTCTCCTGACTGATACAGAAGCAGGCTTCTTTGCTGCTTTCTTTTCTCATTGCAGTTTTCCCTAAAGGATCAGAAGAGGCATTAAAAACAAGCCTGCTTGTTCTGTTACATTTGAGACAGTAAGTTCTCCTTTCCTGAACTTTTGCTACGCAAGGCATATTTGGTCTTAAGTATGAATAAAGTAGCTCTGCTTCTTCAAAAAGCTTTAAGGCTTGGTTTCTTTTTTCTTTTCCCCCTCTTGGTTTTTACTCCCCTCCCCCCAATTTCTTTTTTCATTTTTTTATTCTTTTCTATTTTTACTTTACCTTGATACCAAACTTTCTAAGTTGACAAACTATTAAGGTAAAATTCAAGGTTGAAATAAACCCTCTGAAACATTTCTGTTAAACATAAACAATAAGAACATATTTAACTGGAAGGCTTTGCCTAACAAATGAGTATCAGTAGCTTACCTTTATTTCAGCCTTTCTGAATTCAGATTTCTGAACCTCCACCCAAGCAGGTCCGGGGTGGGAATGGATAGTTTGCACTTCCAAGTTGTTCCCAGGTGATGTTGATGCTGCCGGTAACACTTGCTGAGAATTGAATCCTGGGATACCATCAGCTGATGCGAATAACAGACAGAAATCTCCAGGTCATTACCAATTGTAGGTTAATACTAATTCCAGCCCATTTCCCTTCATCCTCCTTTGAGGATGTTATATTCTTCCTTTCCCGTCATTATCAACTACACACAAGCTGGCACCCCTAACCCACCTCATTGGAACACAGGGATCACAAGTTTCTTTTATTCCATGACTTGATTTTTTTTTTTAGGCATTTAGTCTTTTTTTATTATCGTTAAATTAGGCATTTGGTCACCCAATCACCATTTAGTTCTCATAGCTCCTTTAATGCTTCATTTTGAGCTAAATCATGTACTACTCAACCACTACATATATTCACGCCCAGAACCTGTCTTCACCCTCAATTTTTCTTATTGTAAATAATTAACAAAGAAACACCATATTCCCATCAGAAACTTCTACATTTCCAGGTTTTTTTTTTTTTATGCAAACACCTCGGGACTTTGTAGATATTCCTTACGCAAGCAGGTTTAAAGACAATATCTACTTCCGCCATGTATCAAGTGCTTACTATGAGTTAGTTATTAAAAAAAAGCTTGCATCAAACAAGATGAACAAAAAGAAGCCAATTTTATTTTGATATTAGGGCCAGCCATAAAGGAGAGAGCACAGACCAAGTCCTGGAACACAACTCTATTGCAAAAAAAGTAGGGAAGAATTTAAGAGCAGAAGCAGGGGTGGAGTGTTGTAGGATCTTTATTTGCTAACAGGTTTTACCTACAAGAAAAGTAACTTTTCACCAATGCTCATGACATGGGGAAGATTTAAACCAGGAATACGATGCCTACTCAAGTTCCCATCTTCCCCCAAGGACAGGGAGATAGGGGTGTTTCTTCCTTGATGACTAAATTTCAAAAGGCTGGACCCAGGATCCATGAGAAACCCAGTACTGGGTTTTAATACTGGCAAGAGGCTTTGAAAAAGATTTACATCTCAAAGGGCAGGAAAAAACTTACAACACCTAGCTCTCTAAAGTAAATGCTGTTAAGGAAAGGGAGATCAAGGGGCCTAGAGTCAGGAAAAAGCCCATCTATAGTTTAGTCAAACTGAATGGGAAGGTTAAGGCCATCTCAGTCATAGGCAGTAGGTTAAAGAATTTTAATAACAGTAATAAAATATAAGCTAGCATTATTGAGATAATTAAATGCCAGGAATTGTACTAGAGATGTTATATGTGTTGTCTCATCTAATCTTATCAACAATGTGAAGCAGGGATCATTATTGTCCTCAATTTAGAAAGGATGAAACTGAGGTTAAAAGGTTTTAAGTGAGTTTCCAATATCGCTTATCCTTTAAATGGCAGAGCCAGGAATTTGTTACAGACTTCCTCTGCCATCAGCAGCACTTCTAGAAACCATTCCCCATAGGCTTAACAGAAGCTGATAACCAATAGAAATTTTGAGCTCTTTTTACAGAACAGAAAAGGGAACAGCTTGTTAAAACCCCTTTGCTTGTAAACTGCCTTCATTGATTAAGTTCTGCCTTCACTGATTAACTTCGCTTTCATTGTTTCTTCCCCACCGCCCCACTCCCGGCTCTAGTTGCCTACCTTTCCAGCTTCAAGCAGCCTAGCTTTTTTAACGGAACTCAGACTCAGCTCTTATCCCTGCAAAACCCACTGGGGCTTATTGGGACCACTGCCCCGATAACTGCACCTGTGCTCTCAGGGACACTTGGCTGGTGCCGTCCAAAGCCAGAAAACTCTCCGCTCCAATCGCACTCAGCGCCTCCATGTTAAATATGCAGAGTTGGAACAGAGATGCGCGTGCGCACAACAGCAAGTACCATACCCATTTCCCTGACTCCAATCGCTTCTCCCCTCCCCTAAGAGCAAGTTGCTTATCCCGTAAGTATCTCAACCTCTCACATCATCAGGCAGTCAGTTCTGAAACTTGTTCTCTGGTGTCTTCACATTTGACGGCTTTGTGAATAAACTTTTTCTTTTTTTGCTGTAAACCTTGGCAACTCAGCATTGGTCTTGCTGTGTGATGGTGGCTGATCATTAGTCAAATGAACCTAGTCTGGTAACTTCCCAAGAGTCTAAATTGTGGTTTAATATATTTGTTGAGAAAGTACATCATTTGAATGAAATATTTTGATTTAAGAGAGTTGGTGAACAAAAACAATACTAATATATTGAATTAGGAAATACATTTTCTTTAAGAAAAATATTAATGAGCTTTTATTACTGGAAAATTATACCTGAGTGCTAAAAGCAAATTCCTCTAGCGCTGTCATCCCATAGGAACGGTTGAGGAGTTCTCAACAGACCTTGTATGGTGGCAATAAAAATAGGGATGAATTGTATAAAATTAATCAACATGCAAGAATAGGAAATCCAATTCATTTTCTGGTGAAAAAAAAGAAAATTCAATTTATTCAAATAAATAATTTTACATAATATAAATAAAAGATATTTCCTGTTATTTTCTATGGGTATTGTCTGGGACTTCTTACCCAGTTCTAGGTATTGGTATATTTTTCCTTTACATTAGATAGATAACATCACACTTATGGTAAAATTTAATCCATAGATGTGAATATGCATACATTATGATCATACAGTTATTCTGTTTTCAGACTAACAGTGTTATGATACCCATGTTTCCTATAGTTATCTTTGCATATCTTTCCTTTTTTCTTATTAAAATTAAATTAAAAATTAAATGTTAAATGTCGCCTTTCTTGGTGCTGCTATTATTATTATTATTATTAATGTGTTTATCTTTCCTGAGAAAATTACAAAACTCCAGCACTTGGTGAACCATGGATTTTCAGTGCAATGAATGAAATACTAAAAAGATAGAGGCACATACAAATAGCACAAAGATTCTATATAGAAAACTACATACTTGGATTGTTACATTTTTAATGTAAACCCTTGATTTTAAATAACTTATGAATAAAAATCTATTAATGGGACTTGTTTAAAATGTGTTCATTCAGATCTTCACTTAAATGATTATGCATAAATCCTTCTTCCCATTATTGTGATTCAACAGATTCTCTTAGTCATTTGCAATTTATTTTTTCTTGCTTTTTAGGGCCACACCTGCGGCATATGGAAGTACCCAGGCTAGGGGTCGAATCGGAGCTACAGGTGCCGGCCTACACCACAGTCAGAGCAGCGCCATATCCTTAACCCACTGAGCAAAGCCAGGGATCGAACCCGCAACCTGGTTCTTAGTGGGATTCGTTTCCACTGCGCCACAATGGGAACTCCCATTTGCAATATTTAACTGAGTCATGCTTGGTCAAAACCTGATAGTCTTTACAGGTAATAAGACTCTAGGTTTTTGTTCATTTGTTTGTTTGTACCTATCCAAACTTGGAGCCATTGCAAGATGCTTGGCAGTCCTTAGAAAATTAAAGAGATGGAAGGGATTTCTCAAGCTAATGCTAAATTAAGATTTCCTATGTAGGAAAACTATCTTTTTTTTTCATCCAAGAAATGAATTAAAATGTCACAGACAGCAATATGTAAGCAGTATTTTAGTGCATTCAGCCCTCTGACTGGCTGGACCACCTTGCAGCCAGCCAGTAGAGGACCATATGTGATCATCTTTTGTTTTCTCAACTTTTATTTCCACCTCTTCCATTTGAAGAAAAACTATACATTTTTCCCTCTTGCATACTTTCCCTCCTATAGTAGTCCTAAACCACTGATTTGTTGACACAGTAGTTGAAGATTATGAATTGAGTTTAATTGACCCCTTCTTGCTGAAATGGAGTACTGTTAAAACTTTGTTCATAGCATTTCAAGTGCTCTTATCAAACCTGCAGGTTTTAAAGAGTCTTGGGCCTGTGATAACTTAATAGGAGGAGAAAAAAGCTACTGCCACATCTTCAGGGAGTACAACCTCAGTGTAATACCTTCATAATTTCTTCTGTCATCATTTTATAAGTGATATCTCCTCCTCAAAGAATGTTAAGGTACTATTTGTTAATTAATATTTATAATTTTTACTCAGTGAAATAATAAGCACATGTAATCCAAACAAATTGTGTTTATAAAATATTTTTTCAGCTTCTATATTTCAGCTATTGACTAAAAAGTCATTCAGCTATTGGCTAAAAAAAGGGTCCAGTGTGGATCCATAAGTCAGTTCTTACCAGTTCAGAGTTTATATATTCATAGGGCATTATCAAAATTGGCTCTAGAGGTAATAGTGGTATAATTCTGAATACCAACAAAAATGTCTAGTAAGTATTCCCTCTCAAATGGCTGAGGCCTGTATATTTAGCCACAAGTGATTTGCAAAGCTGTCAGCCATTTTCTCCTCTAAAACCAATAAGTACACATCCATTCAGGAGTTTGTTTTGGATTTATCTGCATTGACCAAGCACTCAAACTGTGAGTGAACAAGTGTTGAGATGAATTTTGAACATTTCTATGATCTTCAGACTAGCATTTACAGTCTGAGACAGGAAGCTTCTTCCACGTATGTATAGCTTCTAACTTTACAAACAGATATTCCTATATACACAAATGAGATTTTAAATTAAGTAGCTAAGGCATTAGAAATTTCACATATAAATATAAGTGTTCTAAAATGATGAACCAATAAGTTAACTGATCCAAAATAATATTGAAAATGCTTTTAGTCATGAATACTTGATGCAGAAGCAAACCAAAACACCCAGACTTAAAAATTATTAGACCAAAAAGAAATTCAAGACATTAACATTTTCAAATTTTAGCTAGTAGTTGAAATGAGAATCATTAATGTGGGGCTTTTCTGCAATAACTACTATCATTATTACTTTTTAAAATTATTCTAAATATTTAAACAACAGGTAGAATTTTTTTCACTCTCAAAACAATATATTGCAACATCAATACCATTAAATTTAGTCCCTTCTATGAAAGCACAGTAATGGCAGATCTGGCTACGCATCTCTGATCAATCTCAGAAATGCCATGTGTACTAAGCAGTGGTATTCAGAACTAGCTATATAAGAGTTGCCTGAGAAGAGGAAGAAATATAGATGATAAATGATAGATATAGATGGAGATATACATACAAATGAAGGTTTAATTGTTATATAGCTATATAGCTATATCAGTTCCAGATATAAGATCTAGATCTCCATCTCTCTCCCTATCTCAGTCTCTCTAGAGAAAGATCAATCTATCTAGATGAAGATATAGAAGCTGTTTCCCTCTATATGATCTAGATGTGTCTATTTCTCCATCTAGACATATAGAGCCAGAGATAGGTAGATGATGATTAATAAGTAGATAGATAGATAAACAGGTAGACAGACAGACAAATGGAAATAAACATAGGCTCCAGACTCCTCACACTTCACAACTTTCCCCACTGGAAAGATGAGGAGTCCATGATCTTCTCCTAACGAACTGACTTGTAAATTAGAGGAATGGCCACAACTTTGAATAATTCTGATTCAGTAGAGCTGTGGTGGCTCAGGAATCTGTATTTTTTATAAGATACCCAAGTATCTCTGATGGACAGCCAAATCTAGGAACCTGTAACTTAAGAGTACCTGACATTTCTCAGGACGCTTTGCCTCCTAATTGTATTGCTCAATGTAGTATTTACAATTTTGGTTCCACAAGTAAGAAACAGAAGACATGTTTTAGCCTTATAATTGTCAGGTTTGTCTGCTCTGCACTCTCTCTCCCTGGGTCCTTGCCTACACAAAACAAGGATTTGGAGGTGCAGGTCAAGAAGAGCTGTGGTGGTGCTGGGATGCTCAGGACAGGAGCAGTTCTGGGTCAATAGGAGTTTCCCCTCAAACTGACACTGCAGTGTGACAGCTCTGACCTGGGCTCTTTTAATGAGCCATTCTGGTCCATCATCCTGATGAGCAAGCAAGAAACACTCCTGCCAGTGGTCAAATTAGTCACAATCCTGATTGCAATCAAGAGTCAGGTAGCAGTGTACAGCAAGTTTTATTTATGACCTCAGAGAGAATAGGCTGCCCTGGGTAGGGACTGGCCCTTGCTGCAAATAGGTCTCGCCTTATATTCCTATATTGCAGACCCATTTGGAGACCTCTGTTCTCTTGCCCTAGGCCCACTAATTTCCTATCCCAACCCCCTGCACTGTGTGTTGTTTTGATTTCCACATGGGGGGGTGAGTTTTGATCATCTGACTGCTTCTGAGTGAGGACACCTCATTTGCTTGGGAAAAATGTTATAAGGAGGTGTTCTGAAGGGCATTCCTCTGGTACCTGAATGTGTCTTCATTGTTTGATCACAGGCCTCCTGTTCTTGGTAATCAACAAATGGCCTGTTTTGAATCACCTGGGTCTGGGTCCATATCCTATCCATAATTGCAAATGTTAGATATAAAGCCTAGATGTGTCTGCCATGTTCGGGTTAGTCTCATGTAATTGATTACCATTCTTGGGAGGAAAAATTTTCCTTCTATTCTTCTAGACCCTGTAGTTGCCCTAACAATTAAAATGGCATATGACAGATTACCAAGAGAAAAACAAAGTTAACTATGTATATAGTGGAGCCCTATAAAGATAAGAGACTCAAAAGGCAGCCTGGCAATTGAGACATATGACTTCTCGGGCTAAGGAAAGGGGTGGGGGTCTGGGATACAAGGAAGAGGAAGATAATTCACAGGAAGGAGAGAGGAGGAAGTGTTTGGTAAACAAAATCACCCTGTTTGCAAATAAGTTTCCAGGTAATGTAAACTGAAGTTTGGCACTTGTCATCAGCCTCTACGTGGATTAAGGTGTGACACACTGGAGCTGCTGACCCGCAGCACCCCATGAGCTGAGCTCAGGTTGGAGATCAGGAGTGAGGTATTCTGTGCTCCGGGAAAATTGGAAGAACAGGTCTTCAGATAGAAGTTTTTAGGAGATTTTATGAGCCCTTATATTGCATCTCATCATATTTAGAAAAATAAAATAAAAACACTAAAATCCTTTATGATGACTGATGTCTCTGAGTAGTAGCAACCTTCATGAGAACAGCAGCAAACTTCTATAAAAGGTGTGCATGTACTTCCCCCCTCACCTTTATCACTTATATCTTGATATGTCCCCTTTCCTCTTTGGGGGGATATTTCAGAGCTGTCTGAAATACTTCCTTCTGGGTTGTAGTTAAGTGGACAAAACAAAATATGTCAAGGTCATCTTGACACTGAGAAATGCAGTCACTCCCAAGGATGGGCCAGTGAGAAACAAAGAGTACAGGCCACATAGCTTGAGGTGCATATCAAAGGACTGATTCCAGTAAGCCCAGACTTTTACATCTTCCCATAGAAACTGGTTTTCTGTAAATCTTTTGTTCCTGCCACCTTCCCTTTGCTGCAAAAACTCATATATCCTGACTTCCCTCCTTTCCTCTTCTGAGCAGTATCTCAGAGCTACCTGAGATGCTGTCTCCTGGGCTTAGGTCCTAATTTTGCTCCAAATAAAACTTAACTCTCAGCTTTCAGGTTACACAAAATTTTTCAGTCTATAGTAAAAAAGTTATTTCTGGTAGTAGCTCTCTTCCAGGTACAGGCTCCCTTTCCAATATAAATTTCCTTTACTATTTCAGATTTTTCCCACAAATGGGGAAATTTATATTTCTTTTAGGTAGTTGTGGGAGAGTTAAATAGACTTTCCTAAGTCTGTCGGTTCTTAATTGCCTTTAGCTCAAAGTAATTCTTCATGGTTAAGTGGCAAATTGGTGGGAGACTTATTTAGAACACTTTTACCACTGAATACATGTTTCTCATGTAAACTCTATGTATGATATTAGGGCACATGTTCTTGCGATATAGATAAGAAATATGCCCCATTTGTAAGCAGACAGGGTTGGGGGTCCCCAGAGAAAGAGAACCAGGCATGGCTTTCTTGACATAATAGAAGCCATTTTGGCCTAAGCCATTTTGTGATCTAAGACCCTTGAGCAGGTCTCAGTAATCAAAGATTTTAAGGGAAGTAAGGGAGTTCAGGAAGAAAGGAAAAGAAGTCAAGAAACAATAGTTCAGTGATAAGAGTCCTGGTTTCTCCTCAAAGGATGTACATAGCAACCTGATATGTGTCTTTCATTTCTTCAGTAACCAAGGCCCCCATCCAGTGGAGGATGGAATGATGATGTTGACCATCCTGAATTCAATCACCTAAAGCTTGGTCTCTGTTGACCTTTTCCCCAGTTCTATGCTGAATTCTCCTCTACTCAAGTCCCTTCATGATTATGCATTTACCCTTAGCTTAAAACTTACCCAATTTTGCTGTTCAGGGAGATGCTGCTTTGGGGAAGATCCCCAGTGTTCTTGCTTGCTGCAAGTAACAATAAATCCTTCCATTTCCAATCTTTGGCTTGGTTGCATATTTTGGCTTGACACCCACAAAAAGGCGAACCCAGCTTTCAGGAAACAGTTTTACTATAATTTCTCATTGACATGGGGAAAAAAGATTCTACAAAATGATACACCCATTAGTGCCAGATCTACATATAGCAACCAGGATACATTTCAAAATAAACAGGTATTTGAGAGCAGTTAGGAAAAGAGTAAAATTTAGGATAAAGCCACTTTCACTTCTTTAAACACACACATAGAATAGAGCATTTGTTCAGTTCTATACATTCGTGTATATAAATAAATAAAAATTTGATAAGTATATGTTAAATTCACGCGTAAAAAATAAAGGATTAAAAACAGAAAATATGAAAATAATAAAAAGAGAACTAATAAAGGGACTTGCATAGACCAATATAATAGCATTTCATGAGACAGAGTAGAATCAACTTACTTTTGAGCATCTGAGTTTAGAATGTTAGGAAACACTATCCATAATATGAAAATAGAAAGGTTTTATTTCTCATGTGATAGTACCTGCTGACACTAATGTAACCAAGCAGGATCCTATGAGGCCATCCTGGGACAGACCCCTCCTCCCAAGTCCTCTATCTCCCCCTTATTTGTAGAAAAGCTTTAAACTCCCAGAATTCCCCTGAGTCACAAAAGCTTGGCTGAAGAATTAATGATTGAAAGGAAGTGAACATGTAGTGATAAAAATAGCAGTTGGGTCAGGAGAACTGGTGACAACTTAAACACTATATCACCTATATAGCAGTCACAGAATTGTTAATTCCTCCCTGCATTACATTAATAATAGTAAGTGATGAACATTTCCAGAGTTGTTTTACAGATGCTAAAACCCCTACCAAATGGAAGAACAACACTGTGACCATGAGCACGCAGCCCCCAGACCAAATGAGGCTGAAGATCAGTAATACTAACCGCTGTGATACCGCTCTGTACCATCAACCAATCAGAGAATAGTGCATGAGCTGATCACATACCTTGTGACCCTCTCCCTCACCTTGTCTTCAAAAATGCCTCCCTGAAACCCATCAAAGTATTCTTTTTTCTTTTTTTTTTAGCATTAGCACCCCTGGACTCCTTGTCTGGTGCCTTGCAATAAACACTGCACTTTCCTCACCACCACCTGGTGTGAGTAGATTGGCTTTATTATGCAAGGATGAGTGGACTCTGGTTTGGTAACACTAGGTCTACAGGTCTTATTGATTTAGTGAAATAAGCTCCATAGTATGGACCATGCGAATTTAAAAAGATTTTAACTTTACAACTGACATCTAGAGCTCCACACAGAGTAAGAATCATCTTTATTTAGGAAATATCTTGATAGGTTGGATTAAATGAGGATTGTATGTCTCAAGAATCTGATCTGGAAAGAGACAGTAAATCTGAAGATAGGTAATTGATTCTACATAAAAAGTTAGCAAGAAATGTATAGTGCTTATAAATGAAGGGGAAAGGAGATTGGGGATCTGAGATGGGAGCAAAGAATCAAGGGATGGAGGGAGAACAGAGCATGGCCCAGATAAATGTGGCCAGGGAAAAATGCCAGTGGTGGGATACCCAAAGGACATTTTTTACAAGAAGAAAGTTTAATATTCAATTTTAGTTTTTTTGGTGCTTCAACATAAACACCTACCTTGCTTTGAAAACTCCTAGGCAAATTCATCCTAATGTTAGTGATATTTGAAAGACAAAGGAACCAGGATGATTTTCAATACAGAGCAAAGAAATTTAACAAATGGAACCAAGTTCAAAAGAGCAGGGCTAGAATAAAAAAGCAGGAGAAATAAAAGTCTCTTCCATGTTCTTGATCCTCACACACACCCTACTCCCCCCACCCTCAATTATTCTAGGACAGATTAAGTGGGAGTCTAGGACCTCACCTACCCTGTTCACATGTGAATTACAGAATACCAGGAACTTCTAATTTTGTAATAATTTTTCACATGTTATCTCATGTGATTCTCACATAAACAAATTAAAGATTAGAATATTATAATTCAGATAGGAGAAATAGCTATGCAGCCTGTGACACATTCAGAAAAGTGTAAATAAAAGCTAAAAAATTTAACACAAGTCTTCTAACTTACAACTCCATGTTCTTTTAGTACCCCCAAACATTACAGGAGAAGAAATAGATACCAATTTCAAATTAAAGTTTAGATATTCGATTTTTTTAAATCAGAGTGTGTAAACAAGCTCCTTAAAATTTTATTTTAAATTTAAAAACAAGATAGCATTCTCTTCCTGATATGTGAGCACGTTTCAGAGGTTGTTTTGTTCCTTATTACTCTGGTAACAAAACACCATAAATAGACACTAAGGTGGCTCTGTTTCAAAAAATGTCTCTGCTGACGTCACAGAACAGCCCCAATATACATTGACTTTGCATGACACAAATACAAAATACTCCTCAGAGGCTAAAGTTGAATAAATCCGTAGTAAAACAAGGTCAATAGCTTGCTTTAAATCTATATTTATAGGTAAAATTAGATAAAAGCCTGGCAAGTATTGTCAAATTCATAAAACAGACCTATTAAATTGATTAAATCTAAATTTGACTAAATTAACAGGTCAATTTGACCAAATTATTTAGTTGTATAAATAGATAACAATATTAGTGACAGTTAATTTGATCAAATCCTAATATATGCCTACAGACCTTATAACCTATGCCCTTCAAGAACCTGGGAATAAATACTAAGCAATACAATAGTCTTTAACAGAACCTACAGAACTGTGAGAAGACAGAATAAGAAGTGCCTGACATCTAGTGGTAGTTGTTGCAATAACAGCTGAGAGTCTTAATGTCTTCTCTGGAAATTTGCTTTGGTTTTAAAGGTATACCTTGGAGATATTGTGAGTTCCGTTCAGGGCCACTGAAATAAAACAAATATAGCAATAGAGTCTTTTTCTGCTTTCCAGGGCATATAAAAGTTATGTTTATACTATACTGTAGTTTATTAAGTATGCAATAGAATTACATCTAAAAAAATGTACATACCTTAATTTGAAGATAATAACCATCACCTAAGCCTTTGGCGAGTCATAATTTTTTTTTGCAGTAGTAACATCAAAGGTCACTAATCACAAATCACCATAACAAATATAATAATAATGAAGAGGTTTGAATATTTCGAGAATTACTAAAATATGACACAGAGACATGAAGTGAGCAAGTGCCATTGGGAAAATGGCTCTGATAGACTTACTCTATGAAGAGTTGCCACAAAGCTTCAACTTTTAAAAAATTGTAATATCTCTAAAGTGCAATAAAGCAAAGTACAACAAAACAAGTTCTGCCTATAGTACAGTTCTGTACCAATAGGTTTGAGCTACTTCCTTGCAATTTCTTTTTTCCTTTTTTTTTTCTCAATACTGCCCTTATAGATTCAAGACATACGAAAGCCATATAATCTTTGGTGTATGGTAGTTCAGACCCATACCTAAAAGGAATGCATAGGGTGTTGTTTCCACAAACAACTTTTCCCTTTGATTGTTTTCTTTAAGTACATTCCTTCTAAATATACAATACAGAATCACCAAATTTCTCATCTCATAAAATCAGTTTTTTCATATTTTAATACATTGAAAATTATTTCAAATGTAACATATTAAAATTGAAATCTTATATTTCATTTTAGGTGCAAGCTATTCTAGTTAAATAAAAAAGATCTATGCCCTTATTACTGATAGTTCCTATTTTCAAGCCAACCAAAACATTTGAGAAAGACACAAATGCATGAAGTGACTTATGGAAAAAGCATTAATAATGAAAATAATAATAGAATAATAATAGAATAATAAAAACAGCTAATATTTATTGTGAGCATATTATCTACCATGATATCAGATTTACCCCTAACATTTCATTTAATCCTCACAAAAAGTCTTTGAGACAAGGTATTGTTTTTGTCCAAATTTTCAGATCCAAACATGGAGGTTTAAAAGGTTAGGCAACTTGTCTAAAGTTAAAGAGTTAGGAAGGGCTAAGGAATTTTCTGCCTCTAGGGCCTAATTTGTGACTGCAGGCTGCAACAAGCATGTAGCTTCAAATCCAGTTTCACTCATTCATTTGTTCTTTAATTTATTCAATGATATTCATCAAGTGTTTAGTAAGTGCCAGGAATTTTTTGATATGCAGGGAGGTACGTTAGTAAAACTATTTTTTATTGTTGTTTTTTATTTTTTAGGGCCGCACCTTAGGCATTTATATGAAAGTTCCCAGGCTAGGGGTCTAATCGGAGCTGTAGCCACTGGCCTACGCCACAATCACAGTAACGTGGGATCTCAGCCATGTCTGCAACCTACACCACAGCTCACAGCAACACCGGATCCTTAACCCACTAAGCAAGTCCAGGGATCAAACCAGCATCCTCATGGATACTAATTGGATTCATTTCCGCTGCACTACAATAGGAACTCCTGTAAAATGATATTTAAGTGAAGGCATTATGGATATTAAGAACAAGTCTTCCTAGTCTTTAGGAAGCCAAAGTGAGGAGCAATATTTATAAACAATAACAGTAAAAACAATAGCAACAAAGAGTAAGAAGGTAGGAGGGAGGAAATGACAATTTTGAGGAGACATAAGATAGGAGAGCTAAGAAGAAACCTCCCAGCAGATAGTACTTCAAATGCTATTGTTAAGTACCTGTGGGCCAGTGACAAGATGGCATATTTTTGCAGGGTAGCCTTAATATTGTTTACTACAAATTCTAGGAAGTATTCCAAAAACACATCCTTGGTTCCAAAAATACTCTCTTCACTTACCTGACTCCTCTGCGCAGAATCTTCCCTGGTGGCCATCATCGCATACTTGATGTTTCAGCACTGCATGTTTTCTTCTCCTTGGAACTCTATTCAAAGCAAGTTTTCTACAAAGGAAGAGGGTGATAATAATTCAAGTGAATGC
This sequence comes from Catagonus wagneri, assembly GCA_004024745.2. Taxonomy (NCBI): domain Eukaryota; kingdom Metazoa; phylum Chordata; class Mammalia; order Artiodactyla; family Tayassuidae; genus Catagonus; species Catagonus wagneri. The sequence goes on from PVHT021183528.1 coordinate 3,316,446, forward strand.
AAATGTGTGTGTTTGAGCTGATAAAGGTTAAAAGACAATCAGCAATCATAGAAGACAAACCTTTTAAGCAAACTGATGACATCTTTCTCTTTCTTTGACTGTATATTTTATTGCTCATTGATAAAAAAAATTGGGTTACAAGATTAGCATATGGAAGAAAAAGACATATTGAAATTACTTTTTTTGGGCGCTTATTCAACAACTAATTAGATCTTGGATGAAAGTTATTTCTTTCAACTTGCTGAATATGTCTCCCTACTGGGGTTAAGAGTTCCAGTAACAACTCTATATATAGCTGATAGAAAGTGTTCAAAGGGCAGTATCAGCTTGCCCCACAGTCTATGTCATTCTGTAGATAAATCACCATGAGTAAAGCCATGCAATCTTAAAATGATCTATCACAACTGAAAATCAATATATCAAGCACATAAAATACTGTAAGATAATTCACTTGCCAAGTAATAAATTACACATGCATACCAATGCCACATGTAACGCAATGCCTTGTAAAAAAATAAGCTTAAAATTCTTAAAATATATGATTAATGAAACTAGCGCAGTCTGAGAAATATATATTATACTGCTTACACTAACCAATATATTATGCTCAGAGTTTTATGCTTCTGAGAAATGGCATTTACATATACAGTATCAACAGTGCAGATAAATCAGGATTTCTTGCACTGAAGTACAATTCTTTGGGTAGTGATTCATGTTACACTTATAAAAATGGTGATTTACACTAATGTATTTCTCATAAAATATTTAAAACTGCCTACAATTATTGCCAAAACTATGTTCTAACCCTCTCTATCAAGATGTCCACAGAAATGCTTCCCAAAGCAATAATAAATTTATGAACTTTGATATTTTACAATAAAGTGACAATGTTTCAAATGCAGAAAATTCCTGTACTACAAACCTGCACCTCCTCCTTGGCCTACCCACCTGCTATAGACACCAACACTAATTATGTCTAGGGTGCAAAGAATTGGCAGGTTTAAAGTGATCTTGTTGCTATTTCATCTCATATTCTGCACTGACTATAGTACTCATGAATGAAATGAATGAATGCATGAATGTAACCAAAAACATCTTTTAGAGGATTTTTTTTTTTTTTGCTTTTTAGAGCCGCATCCAAGGCATATGGAAGTTTCCAGACTAGGGGTCGAATCAGACATGCAGCTGCCGGCCACAGCCATAGCAACACAGGATCCGGGCCACATTTGCCACCTATGCTACAGCTCATGGCAAGCCAGATCCCCCACCCACTGAGCGAGGCCAGAGATCAAATCCACATCCTCATGGATACTAGTAGGATCTGTTTCCACTGTACCATAACGGGAACTCCCTTTTTGGGGAATTCTTATTAGCAAGTGCTGACAATGTTGAAGCTCACCTGAACTTAGAAAAAAGTGATGGTTAAGAAATCTCCAACCCTTTTGTGTCCCAGGGAACAGTTACTGCAAAGAATCATTCTTCCCCATGTGACTTAGATAAGCATTCTTCTTGTTTATAGAAGACAAGGACTGGCACGACTCTCTAAATCCCAGTTTTTGTCCCATAAATGATTAACTGAACTCTGTGTCCCTACTGACCAATCAGGGCTCAATGATCTCTACTTTGAATCGATAACCTTTTAGTCAGGCTTCAGTACCTCCCCCAGGTCTCTAAACTTTGGCCCACCCTTGTGTGTAAGAAAACATTAGAATGCTGAACAACTTCCCCTTAACTACTCCTGCTAGGAATTATCTGACCACAAGGAAAGACATTTTTGCTTAACTGTTCCACCATGCCACATGTCAACACCTGGTTGTCTTGAACTGTGTTTATTAGTCCCTTTAAAAGAAAAACCTTTTTTGCCTGGACTTACAGCTCTTGGGAGAGGACATGTCCGCAATGTGCTAGTTTCCTTCCCCTATTGCAATAGTCGTTTAGAATAAAGTCTCTCCCTACCAAAGTCAGGATTTGATTTTTTAATTTGACAGCATCATAAGCATAGAAAATAAACTGTTGCTATGGAGAGCTGAATACTTTTCTCTTTAATCTCTAATTGCTACTTTTTTGTGTGTGATAACATCCTTCCTTATTGAATATATTGCTCAAACTATAAAATTTACCCTTTTATTTTAATTTTTTTTTTTTGGCCGTGCCCAAGGTATGTGGAAATTCCTGGTCCAGGGAACAGCAGTGATAACACCAGATCTTTAACCCACTGAGCCACAAGAAGGGAACTCCAAAATACCCTTTTAAGTGTACAATTCAGTGGTTTTTAGTATATTCCAAGAGTTGTACAATTATTACTACTAGGATATTGCATTTTGCACAGTGTCAGTAAAGTAATAAGGCAGTGTTTCATTTGTCTTTAAAAATGTTGCATTACAGTTTTTATGTTGGAGTTCCCATTGTGCTTGGCAGGTTAAGAACACAACATAATGTCCAGAAGGATGTGGGTTAAATCCCTGGCCTCACCCAGTGGGTTAAGGATTTGGCATTGCCTCAAGCTTCAATGTAGGTCACAGATGTGGCTCAAATCTGGGGTTGCTGTGACTGTGGTATAACCATAGCGGCATCTCCAATCAGGCTCTTAGCACAGGAACTTCCATATATTGCAGGTGTGGCTGTAAAAAGGTGAAAAAAAGTTTTTTAATGTAAAGTTAACACAACATTTTAAGTCAACTATACTCCAATAAAATTAAAAAAAACTCAATATAATTTCTACACTCATTACTTTTCTTGAAATTGAAATTTTTACCGCAAACATATTTAGGAATATAATGTCCACATACCTTTTTAAAAATTATTTTCCGGGAGTTCACTTCGTGGCTCAGTGGTCAACGAATCCGACTAGGAACCATGAGGTTGTGGGTTCGATCTCTGGCCCTGCTCAGTGGGTTAAGGATCCAGCGTTGCCATGAGCTGTGGTATAGGTTGCAGATGTGGCTCGGATCCCGCGTTGCTGTGGCTGTGGTGAAGGCCGGCAGCTACAGCTCCTGTTAGACCCCTAGCCTGGGAACCTACAAGTGCCGCGGGTGCAGCTCTAGATAAAAGGCAAAAAGACAAAAAAAAAAAATTATTTTCCAACTTTCATTTAAACCATTTCAGTTCCAGTCATGCACCATTCTACAAATAACATACATCATTGTACTACAGGAATTTTGATAAACATCAATTTACTTAAAGGAAAAATACCAAGTACTATGAGATTCCATAAACAGGGCAGCCTGATCTAGTAGGGAGAGGTGGTAATTGATCAAAGTAAGCTTTCCTGGAAAATATAAACCAAAAAAACCCATTTGATATGACCTCCAATTAACTTGGTAAGGGTCAGAAGTGAGTTGGTAAGTGGTCCAGAAAGAACTTCCATGAATACGAACGCTCATGGGCTGGAATGAGGTTGACAGTTTTGAGTCTAGCAGAGCTACAGACCAGTGTGGTCTGTGATTGGAATGAATAAGGCAGTCATACCATGCAGTATGGGGGGGGTGTCTCCCAAGAACAAAGGGAAGCCTTTGAATAGTTTTATACAGCGCAGCAACAAGATGAGATGTGCATTTTAAACAGATCACTCAAGGCTCTACTGCTGAGAAGAGAGTGGAGGCGGGCAAGAGAGGCTGCGAGAAGAACACTACCAAGCTACATTTGAGTCCAGTGATTTGGATCACAGTTTTTTTTTTTAAATCATAACTACACAATATAATTTTGTTGTTATTTATGATCTTTATCAGACAGAAGCAGACTCACAAAACGACACCCTCAGACTTTTGTTTTGGCAATCCAGATTTGAAAGGCACCATATTTACCCACTGGCAAAAAATCCTTTCCCAGAGCTCTTGTGTGCTGGGTGAATTTGGCAAGTTTTGTGGCAGACCATCTGTGCAAAAAAAATTCTCTGCTTTATCTAGCACATTTAGCTCTGCAGTTCTCTTCAGAATAGCATCAAAATGCTGTTTACTATTTCATTTCAGTCTTAAGCAGAGGAAAAAGGTTTAAAAGCTTCCTTAAACGGTTTATCCTGAATTAATTTTAATTTTTTCTTTCCAAAATAGGTAGTGCTAATTACCAACTGATAGCTGTAGAACACATCATTTTTAAACTTCAACTTCTTATATGGATTCCCATATTAATAACTAAATTAGTGATTCTATGCCAGGCCTTCTCTATTTCCTTCTGATCTTTTCTACATGTATGAAATACAGTGAATTAGGTATATTTCATATTTACTTATGATAAATATTTATCTGCTTTTCTGTACAGTCATTGTAGACTCAAATCTTCATTGTAGTTTCCTAGTAAATACTGTGATAAAGATACTATGAATAAGAACATGGAGCTACAAAGTTATTTACAAGAAAGCTTTCTGAGTCTAAAGAAATAACAGATATGAATTTCTGAAAAGGAAGCCAAGTTTTAATTCAATATTTTTCTTACAGAAGCAATAAAATGATTCACTTATGCTTTTTCAAATCACAAATAACGAAATATATTTTGTGAGCTCTTTTCAAATTTGTAATTCATAATTTAGAACCAGATCCATCGATACAATTCAATACTAGAATTTAGGGTATGACTCCATATTTCTGTTTATTTCTAAGATGAAACAAATACATTTATAAGTATTTAAAATATTCTTAAAGTTTAATGACTATCTTATATCTATTTATTTAGAGGGTTTAAAACTTTCAATGACACAAAATAAATATGAGATTACTTCCTCACCCCATGGAAGATTAGATCTTAGAGAAAATCAGTTAGTTGTTTTAGCTAGGTCTTTTGGTAGATGGACTGGAAGTTGGAGAATATAGAGAAAAAGAACAGAACTTTCCAGAGATCTCTAGTTGTAGAAGGGGAAAGCATGAGCTATACCTAGGAAGTGGAGGAGACAGAGGATAGAATCAAGGTTTTAGAAGGGGATGATACAGTGCAAGTAAGAAAGATGACTACAACAGATATCCTATGAAAGGAACTCTGGTGGGTATCTGACATTTAAAGAGGATTTTTATGAGGTCCTGTGGGGGGAAAGGCAATATAATTCTCTTCACTGCTTCATGAAAACTTCATTAAACATATACATCATCCAATAAGGTTTTAGCAGTCAAGGTATGTGCTTTTTTTTATATATTCATGTGTTTCCCTTTGAGTGTGTGTTGAAGGGCAGGGAATTAAGACTGACCCCCTGGAAGCCCAGAAGCTCTTGAACTAAACTCAGGAAACATGAAAATTAGCAAAGGTAGCTTTTTTAAAAAAAAATTAAATTCTGGGATTTAGTAGGGAAAATGTAAATAAATCATTACCAGCTTAAACCTAATGAGTGGTTTGGGACAAAAACTTTGAGCTCCAATACACCAATACATCTTGCTCTCCCAGTCAGGATGCAGAGATCTGGATTAAACAGTTTAGCCAGTCATTTTTGGCATCTACAAAATGGGAATGAGAAAATGATTAAAAGAAAAAAAAAAAAACAGGTATACAAGGATTAAAATGTATAACAGATAGAAAATCCTCAGTTCAGTATTTGGAACATAGAAATTGCTCAGTAAACAGTGGCTCATATTATTTTAATTAACTTTCCAAAAGAGAATTAACATTTTTCTGATGCATATGTTGCTTTAAGAGTTTGTCTTTTCTGGGAGTTCTCGTTGTGACTCAGTGGGTTACAAACCAGACTAGTAGTATCCAGGAGGATGTGGGGTCGATCCCTGGCCTCGCTCAGTGCTTTAAGGTTCCTGCATTTCTGTGAGCTGTGGGGTAGGTCACAGACATGGCTCAGATCCTACGTTGCTGTGGCTGTAGTGTTGGCCACCAGCTGAAGCCCCGATTTGACCCCTAGCCTGGGAACTTCCATACGCACAGGTGTGGCCCTCAAAAAAAAAAAAGAGTTTGTTTTTTCTAATTAACATAATTTTCTCAAAAACAAATAATAGCTTAGAACAGAAGAGTAGTCATTTAGGTATTTATATTAAGATAAATAGATAATAGTCAATGCCTAGCTACTCTTTTAGGATCCAAGAAACCTAATATTCATATACATATGTACATATATTATATATATAAATCTATATACCATAAATAATAAATAATAATAAATATAACATGTACTATATATATTGTTGTAAAGCCATATATAAAATATATTCATATACAGGTAAAAGGCAACACACACATACACAGAGTTAAAGAAAATAGGCATTTTTGCTATTTAGAAATATCCATGCAACACAAACCACTATTTTACTCAGGTTTCCTAAACAATCCCACACATCTGTTCTGTCTCGACAATATCATCCTCTTCACAATTAACCATGAATATCCTTAACTCCTGTTCTTCACAAGTCAATTTCTTATCATCCTTCTTTCCTATGCTCTCTGAGAAAGTTTTGGGGCAAAGTCCAAAGTCAATTCCATGTTTTGTAGTAGTTCTCACCCTACCTTTCATCCTCTGCTCCACCTCACTTCTGCCAAAACTTCTCCTCTCAGTGGAATTTGTTCTGTTTATTCTCTCTCTCTTCATACATTTCATCTCATGGTTGGTTAGTGGGGAGACAAATACTTTTTGCATCTCTTTCCTAAAATAATTGATATTAAAAACATTTTCTAATTTAAAAAATTGTTCTTTCCTTGTTCACATTGAAAATTCTTATTAACAAGCACTACCTAATCTATAAAGACCTGGGATTCCATTAGAGGGAGTTAGAAATTATGTTCTCTGTGCTCCCAAAGCACTGTGTACATATTTTCATTGTCTTCTGATTTCTTTCTGCACCCAAAATGCAAGCGTTTTATTGACAGACTGTGTCCTGAAGCATTTCATATCTTTCACTCTCCACCTTTTACCTAGTGTCTAATTATCACACGGTTGTTCTCTATCCCCAGTGTATGAAGCCTCAAACTTCCTCTCATTTGAGATTAGATGATATTTTCACAGAAGCGACTTCACTATTTCTTGTGTGAATTGCTCTT
>PVHT021183528.1:3324405-3335223 GCA_004024745.2 Catagonus wagneri
TTCTCCTGAGTTAATAGCATCATATCTTTGGTTTCAGTTACCTTCCATATGCAGATTCCTTAGTCCATTCATTTTAGGCTACTATAACAAAATTCCAAAGACGGGGAAGCTTATGAAAAACAGAAGCATATTTCTCATAGTTCTGGAGGCTGGGAAGTCCAAGATCAAGGCACGAGCATGATTAAACTCTAGGGAAGTTTCTCCCAGTGGTCCACAGCCTTCACCTTCTCACTGTGTTCTTCCATGGTTGAAAGGTCTAAGGATCTCTCTGGATCCTGTTATAGAAGGGGTGAACCCCAATCATGAGGGCTCAACTCTTGATTTATTCACCTTCAAAAGACCCACCTCCTCATACTGTCATCTTTGGGGGACTTTGGCCTATAAATTTTGGGGGAGACACAAACATTCATATCATAGCAACGGATGATTTGCAAGTCTATATCTCCAATTCAGACTTCCTTAATGAAATCTAGATGAACTAAGAACCAGTGACTTCTCTTCCATGACATTTTGTTATATCCTTCCTGCAATATATTTTGAATGTAATTTTCCCCAAAATGACTCATGAATAGCCTCCAAATTCTTTCCCATACTTGATATTCCCCCAGTGTTTATTATCTTTATTAATTCTTGTAGTTAAGTATATCAGATATTTTGGGTCACTCTTTACTTCCATCTGCATTCATCATCAAGTTCTATTGATTTTTACTTCCCTCAAATATCACAAATATATCCATTTCTCTCTTTCAGCTGTACCAATATCATAAAATAAGTAACCATTCTCTTTCCTCAAGCCTAATTTTTGTGCTCACCTCCAGTCTGAACTCCTGTTAATAAGTTCTCCAGAATTATATTGTAGCCAGAATGGTTTTTTCAAAGCACAAATCTAATGAATTCATCTCTTTGCTTAAATTATTTCAAAGGCTTATCCTTTTCTTCAAGTTAAATCAAGACTATAAAATTTTGCCTAAAAATTTCAAAAAGGTCTGTCATTCCTTTCAAGACACATTCACCTTCTTTCACTCATCTTACTTGTGTTGCTTCTAATAAATTTTCACCTTTGCATTAATTTTCCTTCTGTCTGGAATGTACTTCCTTATTCCTAATATGCCTGTTTTCATTTAGTTAATTACTAGATCCTTTGTATTTTGTTCTTGCGTCATATGCTCTGGAAAGACCTTCCTGACATCTTTGATGAGGTCAAACACCTCTTGTATATTTTCTTATTTCTCCATGGCTTTAGAGTCATGCTATATCCTAATAAAATGTTCTTTTTTTTTAACTTTTCGTAACACTACTCACTAATAATAGTTTTGTATTATGCAGTTTTACTTGTTTTAATGCAATCATCTGAAGTTTGGTTCAATAATTTACTTTAGGTATTAAATTATTTACGGACAAGAACTATCCACACATTTTTCACATTTTCTAGAAAGTCTCTAAAGTTCTCTAGAAGAAAATGTGATATCACCAGCTTATTTCCTAATATAGTATTATTTTAAAAATAAAATGTAGGTTTTAAAAAACAGTATGAAGGAAATACCCTTTGAAAACAAATTCCCAAGCACGTATTGTAGCTCTAACTCTGTTCAGGTCTGTCTAATGAGTTTATCAGACAGCTTTCATCTCTGAAAAATTTACCTATCTCATGAGAGTAATTAAAACCCAGAGTTATATTCTACATTCTAGGATAATGTAAAGAACAATATAAATATTGTTTGGTTGTAATGGATTCCAAGAATACGTATTAAAAATAGAGACTCTAAATAAAATTCATAGCAAAGTAATCTACTTCAGGAATTGACTGCCAAATTTTTCCCACTGTGTAAATACTGATATGTGGTTTTATCAGGAATATTTAAATTTTTTTATCCTAATATGTGACGACAGTTTATCGTAGAGTAGAATTATATTTGCATATACATAAAACACTTCCTAAAGTTCCGGAAAGTGGAGTATCTAAATGGTTTTCAAGCACATTTTTTTTTTTTTGCATTGACACTTACATAAAATGAGGCATGTGTTCAAATGAAAAAGTCCTCAATCTTGGAACTGAAATATTTTGTGAAGAAGTGAGTGGGTGGAGCCAGCCTCCCAATGTGCTGTTTGTTATAGCAAATCACCAGTGCTGTGACTGGCAGTAGCTTTCACTACCAGGTCCTGGTATGCTTTTGTTTTGTTTTGTTTTCTCATTGGATTTTGTATGTATTCTTTCAATCTTTAGGCACTGTTGTTTCGTTCAGGGTGGAAAATTGAATATTTTCACCTTTTTTTCAAATTCCTAGAATATACTCAATTTTTATTTTATTATGTTCCCTATATGCCTCCTTTTGTCAAGATGATAGAGTGCAGTACAGGTGGGTTGTGATTTCACACAGTACTATTAGCAGTTCCACCTAACAAAAATCCATGCAAAATATCATGTAATCTAAAACAAGGTGAAGACTCAATTTTAGTTTTATAGATGGTCCCATATATAAGTTAAAAAGGACTTAGATTAGTACAATCATCCAATGGTAAGTTATATCATAGTTTTATAACAACTAATTTGCCTATATGTAAAATATTTAAAGTGCATGCAATATAGTGTACTATATTACAAGATAAAATATAATAGCTTGATTTTAGTTATGTCTCGCTCTTTTAAATATTCAAAACACACCTTTGTAAGTATATAAAATAATTAGTTTAAATGACAGTATTTAAAAATCTATCCCTTGAAAATAATCAATCTCATGTGTATACAATATGTCAGAACTCTGAATCATAATAGTTCAGAGAATCAGAATAAGAAAACAAGCTGCTTTTCCAGAATTTGCTTTGGTGATTTAAGAGATTTGTATTTTAACCACTCATTAGAAGTGTGCATTTGATTTCACTTCTATATAAGAGTGAAGTCCTGCGGATTTTGTTTTCAGCATACAGTAATGTTAGGTGAAGAACTGAATATATTAACCGATGAATAATCCTACTTGAATAGTATTTTTCACAGTCTCCTTGCTCTCAGGATGTTCCTCCCTCTCAGTTACTATGTGAACACCGCTAGATTAATACCCTCAATAGGCTATCGTCAGGTTTTCTCAAAAAAGTTTCTTAGTTCCACAAAACCATAAAATATGGACTCCAGTATGACATTCATGGTTCTCCACAAAACAAATCCAGCTATGTTTCTCATACGTTATCTCTCACTATCCCCTACACCAATCCTTAATCCACACAAACTGGTCAACTCACTTCCTCTCCAATTTTTTCTAGTTGTTTTCTTCTGTACATTCATGCCTTCACACACAACTTTGCAAACACTAATCCTCTAAGGAACTGTTGATATCCTTAACCTTCAGGAAAGTCTTTTCCTGATAACCAGAAAGCTGGACTCAGGAGGAGTGATTAAGAAACATTGGCTGAGGGAGTTCCCACTGTGGCACAGTGGGTTAAGAACCTGAAGTTGACTTTGAGGTGGTTCAGGTGCAATCCCTGGCCCAGCACAATGGGTTAAGGATTGGGCATTGCCACAGCTGTGACATAAATTGCAGGGGCAGCTCAGATTCGATCCCTGGCCCTGGAACTTCCATATGCCATGGCTGTGGCCAAAAAAAAAAGAGAGAGAAAAAAAGAATCATTGCCTGAGGTCTGTGCTTTGGAAGCCCCCAAGGATGTAGTAGAAGGACCTAGACCTACACATACCAGTCAACCATCAAGCCCCCATCATAAGGACTAGAGCTGGACTGTTTACACACAGATCGTTAACCCACTGAGTGAGGCCAGGGATCGAAGCCAGGTCCTCGTGGATACTAGTCAGGTTCGTTACATCCAAGCCATGATGGGAACTGCTCATTCAATTAAATTATTAAATGGGCATTATGTGCTCTGGGAGATTCAGCAAAAATTCTCACAGATTTATTACCAACATCATGGAGGTGGGATGCAGTGGAATACAACTCAGGTTGGGGTCAGTGCAGCAATTAGGAAAGGCTTCTCAGAGAACATACTGTTCAAACAGAGACCTGAAAGATGAATAGGAAACAGCAAATCAGACATTGGGATAAGGTAAGAGGAATAATAATATATTTATTAACTTCTTTATTCCACATATTACCCAGATATGTCCTTTGAACAAGAACTAGAATGTAAAGAAAATAGATACACCACCCAGGCAGTAAACAGTGGCTGTTATACTTGGTCTTCCTCCCATCCTTTAAAGTGCCAGGATTTGGAGGGATTATGCAGGAAAGAATAGAAGAAGAATATTATTAATGCTTATTACATGCCAAATTCTTGGCCATCAGTTTTCACACGAATAATTTTATTTTACTCTCTCAGTGGCTGTTTCAGAGACCGAGGCTCATTGGGTTTTATTGCCCCTTATAAGTTATACTTATGTTTGAAGTTCTGACTGGGTCTATTCTGACTCTCCAAAATCCATGTTCCTCTCTAATATGTTACCTGTCTAGGTCAACAGTTCTCAATCCTGGATGTACATTAGAATCAGGAAAATGAGGCCACACTTGAGACCAATAAAACTGGCATACTGGGCATAGAACCCAAGCTTCAATAGTAGCTGAAGTTCTTCAGGTGAATTTGATGCACTGCCAAGTTTGAGAGAATCGTTGGTTTAGACCAAGAACAGAATACCAGCTAGTTTTATTAATTCATTTTGGTTATCTCATCCATAATTCTTTCTTCAAGCCAGATGGCCCTTAAACCATAATAAGCAAAAAAGATGGCTCTATTCTTTGGCATGGCCTCTTTAATACATTAGTCCTGAAAAGTCCACTGTGAAGGTTGAAACAGCATAATTAAATAATTAAGCTACCTCTGTCTCTCAATGTACCATGTACTGTGTCTGTTTTAATAATTTCTGGATCTATCAGCATTTTCTACCAGATTTAATTCTCTGTGGTCTGGCACTACATATTTTTAGTAACCTTAGGTTTTGAAAGAAGAACAGAAGCAACACCATTTACATAACTACAGGAACATGATTTATTTAAGTTTGCAAAAGAATATCATAGGGGAATTCATGAAACTTAAAAATTCATTTTCTTTCTACTTCCTACAACAAAAGATCCACTGGCACTTAACAAAAGATCCACTGGCACTTAACAAAAATGGTGTTGTATATATTATTATTAGATACCGCTTCTGCAGCTTAATATAAAAGGAGTTAACAGTGCTGGTAGCCCTAGTTTTCAAATGAATCAATATTCTCCTGTTGCCCAAGGCTGCAAAACATTTTCCTGTCTTGAAGATAATATGTGATCCTTGTCTTACAGTTGTCATTATGAAATTTAGTACCATAAGCAACAGATTTTGCAAACAAATGCCTAATTTGAATGCCCTCTTAGTCTCTTGAGGTAAAGAAATGAGTCATATCTTAGAAAACTATTTTATACCAATCAATAGATATTTTGATATTGAGTTCATCATATTAGTTCTTATGACTAATAACTATTTAGCACAAAGATTACTGAAAATTAAAACTGTATATTATTATGTGATCCTTTAACCCAATGTTTCCTCTTTCCTCTGTATTATATCCATACTCAAATCATTTCTCTAAAGAAGATATACAGATGGCCAATGAGCGCATGAAAAAACGCTCAACATCACTGAATGCTAGAGAAATGCAAATCAAAACTACCATGAGGTACCACCTCACACCAGTCAGAATGGCCATCAATAAGTCCACAAATAAAACATGCTGGAGAGGGTATGGAGAAAAGGGAACCCTCCAGCACTATGGGTGGGAATGTAAATTGGTATAATCACTATGGAAAACAGTATGGAGGTACCTTAGAAAACTACATAGAACTATCAGATGACCCAGCAATCCCACTTTTGGGCACATATCCGGACAAAACTTCCTTTGAAAAAGACACACGCACCCTCATGTTCATTGCAGCACTATTCACAATAGCCAAGACACGGAAACAACCTAAATGTCCATCAACAGATGACTGGATTAAGATGTGGTATATATACACAGTGGAATACTACTCAGCCATAAAAAGAACAAAATAATGCCATTTGCAGCAACATGGATGGAACTAGAGATTCTCATACTAAGTGAAGAAAATCAGAAAAAGACAAATACCATATGATATCATTTATATTTGGAATCTGATGCATGGCACAAATGAAACTTTTCATGGAAAAGAAACTCATGGACTTGGAGAACAGACTTGTGGTTGCCAAGCGGGGGGCGGGGAGAGTGGGATGGACTGGGAAACTGGGGTTAACAGATGCAAACTATTGCCTTTGGAATGGATAAGCAATGAGATCCTGCTGTATAGCGCTGGAAACTATTTCTAGTCACTTGTGATGGAGCATGATGGAAGATAATGTGAGAAAAAGAATGTATATATGTAGAGGTTATTTGCTGTACAGTGGAAAATTGAAAGAACACTGTAAAGCAACTATAATGGAAAAAATAATCATTTAAAAATAATAAAAAAAAAAGACCTTCTTCAGTAGGTGGAGAGGTAAACTGTGGTACATCCTGATGATGTAATATTACTCAATGCTAAAAAAGAAAGGCGCTATCAAGCCATGAAAAGACATGGAGGAATCTTAAATGCAAATTACTAAGTGGAAAAAAAAAAAGAGAGAGACTATACACTGTGGGATTCCAACTGCATGACATTCCAGAAAAGATGAAACTATGGAAAAAGAAAGTTTTTGACCCAAGCAAAAAGATCACTAGTTGTCCGGGAGTTGAATGAGGTAGAGGGATGAAGAGGTGGAGCATAGAGGACTTTTAGGGCAGTGAAAATACTCTGTATGACGCTATAATGATGGATACACATCATTACACATTTATCCAAGCCACAAAAGGTGCAACACCAAGAATGACACCCAATGTAAACTATAAACTTTGGGTAATTATGATGCGCCACTATAGTTCATCAACTGTAATAAATCCACACTCAGGTGGAGAATGTTGATAATGGGGGAAGCTATGTAAGTGTGGTAGCAGGGGATATACGAAAAACTTTATATCTTCTCAGTTTTGCTGTGAACTTGGGACTGCCCTAAAAAATTGAGTCTATGAAATAACTTTATATATATATATATATATATAATATACATATATTATATATATATTTAATGAACTACAATGATAAACCTGAACGTGGGTGAATCTCACAAACATACATAGTGCAAAACTGCATTTATATAAAGTTCAAAAACAGTCAAATCTAAATTACGGTTTTTGAACAAACATTTATTATGTCCCATGTGTGAGGTGTTGTGACTAAAAAACTAAAACACTATGGTGTTAAAAATCAAGACAGTATTTATCTTTGGGAAAAAAGCAGAGAGTGACTGCTGGGGCCTCTTAAGAAGCTTTCTTAAGTTGCTGATAATGTAATATTTCTTGATCTAAATTGTGACCACTGGGATATCTTTCCTTTGGGGTAATTTACTGAATTTATTAATTATGTGTATGTAAGTTGTGTTGGGTACTGCATTATCACTTTTCACCTCTTTGTTACTATCACCCCCACTGGAAAAATAAAAAGGCTTTTAAGGAAGTCGCCATTGCATATCAGATTGTGGAGTAAGCAGGGTCGATATGGGAACAAGAAAAGTTTTCTTTTGGTTTTTAAATACTTATGATTATTTTATACTTATGATTAAAATGACACTGATTATAAATAATTGATTTAATCTATCATTAGAGAAGTCTTGATATTTATTGGAAATACCTTACTGGTAACTAGCCTAACATATAAAAGAAGATGTAACAAAACCACATTTCTTCAAAAAAATGTTCTAATGTAGACTTTCACTTAAATCTTAACCTTAGGTCTTCACCATCTAATCTCGAATCTGCAAATTAAAAAAATATTTATTGCATTAATTCAGCAGTATGAAACAAATGTAATAACATCTCAAAGGTTAATCTTAAATCACATTTTTAAGATCATCAAAATTACATTGACCTTAGCCATTTTATAGCACTCTGTCAGTTGCTGGCAAAAGAAAATTCTCCTGACTTGTCACTTAACATTTTAAATTATAGGTGATTAAGCAAGATTTGACCAAAAAAGTGACAGGTCAGATTTTCTCATGGTATGTTGAAAATGCGGAACTGCTATATTTCATCTGCAAACTGTGACACCAATTCAGACACGTAGCAGGGCAGAACTGATGCCATCTGTCTCAAACTGTAAGGAAAGATTCTCAGCATGTGGTCTAGAGGTTATATTATGCTGATGATAAAATGGTCAACACTAAACTGCTTCAAGTCAATTTCATAATATAATAGGATTAACTGTACATACCTCCCTGGTTATTAAGCACTATTTACTCATTCATTTCTATAACATCACTGCTTTGTTGCTGTTTTCAAACTTACTGTATCTCCCTTCTTATTCTATTTACTGGCTACAGTTTATATATTTGGTATATGTGTATGTGTGTATGCTTCTGACATAGCAGATATTTTTCCCTGAATCACATCAGTCACTTAAGTATGGGCTTCCTTTTATAGGTAATTTCAATTTCTTCTGGAATTATATTACTGAATTTATATCAAACAGAAAAGTTTGAAATAAAAGAAATATCTCTGTGTTGAAATGTAGCATCCTTTTGTTTCTTCTTTCACACCATGATTTTACTATTCTTCATGTGTGTATTAAACTTGTATCAGCCATATTTTAAACTGCAGTTGCAATGCCAAGCACTGGTGATAAAAATGTAAGAGAGAAGACCTGGTTGTGAAATAGAGAAAGATCAACACGAATATACATAAAATAGATTTAGCCAAGTGTTAGAGGCGATGAAACAGATGTATTAATGGGCTTAATGGTGGCAAAAGGAAGAAGAATATAATTCTACCATAGAAGGATAAAGAGAGATTTCAAATAAAGGTTAAAACTTGAAAGAAGAATAGGTATTCAGTAGCTGAAAGGTGGGATGGGATAATGCAGGCATAAAGAATAATTTGAACAAAATTAAGATCTGCAGTGGTCTTGCTATGTGTAGCAATTCCCAATGGCAGGAGCAAAGAGAGCAATGCTGGATTAGAGGAAAGGTGGGAGGTGTCACTAGATACATATAAGTCTGAGGAAGTAGGAAGGACACATTGTAGAGATTGTGTACATTATATTAAGGTGTTTCACCTCTTGCTACAGATAACCACTAAGCACTGAAGCATCTTGAGCAGGGAAATAATACAACCAGCCATCTCTGGCAGAATGCAAAGGGAAGATGGGATTAGAATGGAGTTCTAATGAAAAGATCTCAGATGGTAATTTCCAGTCTATTTTGTAGACGGTTGTTTAGCACTTAGTTGTAATTTTGGGTTTTTTTTTTTTGAAAGAAAATGAGCTTAAGTCTTTCTACACCACCATTTTGTCCCAATCCAGAGATCTCAGATGAAAGGCCCGAACTTAAACAAAGCTGTATAAGTGAAGAGAAGAAGATGGAAATTAGAGATGTTAAGGAAATAGAACATGTAAAATTTAGTGACGAAGGTGGGTGTGGTAGGACTCTTGGGAGAAGACTAAAAGGACACCTGAGTTTTTCAGCTTGAGTGATTTTTGTTTTCTATTTAATCTGTCTGCTCTTGTGTGTTTCTCTCTTTCCCTGCTTTCTTTTGGGTTAACTGATTTTTTTAAAATAATCAGTTACATATTTAATTTTATCACCTCTATTGATTTACTATTACACCTGTTTTTTTGTGTGTTTTTCTTGGTTGTTTATCTATGGCAATTGTTCTCAACTTTGCATGGTTTTGACCCCAGGGGACATTTGACCCCAAAGACATTTTCAGTTTCACAAATGAAGAGGGGGATGTTACTGGCATCTACAGATAGAGGTCAGTCAGAGAGGTTATTAGACATCCTACAAAGTACAGGACAGTCCCCAAGAACAAAGAATTACCCAACCCAAAATATTAATAGTGCCATCATCAAAAATACTCCTATAAAATATACAAAACACATATTTAGCTTATCACAGTCTACCGTCATATAATATCATATGACTTCATACACAGTTAAAGTCTTATCATGTCATGCTTCTCTTTCCCACATACACACAACTTTTGTGGTACTACTGCCATATTCTAATTCTACATTATAATAAATGGCAAATATATTATTATTATTGGCTTTAACTAGTCCTTTGAAGTTACTTTATCTCTGTTTCTAAGGTATACATTATTTAAAATATGTAGCTGTGATCAAAAATATGGTTTAATGGCTTCCAAAACCACATTAAAACAATTAAAGCTCAAGCAGTCCATTAATTTGCAGTATTTTCACATTAATTATCAATCAGCCAGCCATCACTTTGTTGATCTGCCCCAATCATTAGTATAGCCAAATAAATGGATCTGCTCTCCTGCACTTTATGCATTTCATTTTTCAAATATGACCTAACTTTTCCTTCAATTCTTTCTACAAATATGAAGTTGCTTAGCTTATGTATCTTTTAAACTGTGGCAGTTTCCTTGAAACATACCACGATTCACTAATTAAATACTAGGGCATTTTAGCATTTTACCTTAAGTGTCAGGTTTTAAAAGATTTATATTTGTCAAAGTTAAAAATTAAATTATACTTTTATTATTCAATACATGAATTTTTATTGCTTCAGGGCTTTTATGTAAATACCCTTGCTAATTTCAGTTTATTACTAAATACATTTCTTTTATTGGGCTCATATTTTGAAGTATTACACATTTAACTCTTAGAATACAAAAAGTGACAATTATATTAGAATTAGCAGAAATTTAAAGTCAAAGTTTAAAAACTTTGAAGTGTATTCTTTTTTTATAAAAAGGTGAACTTTTTTTTTTTTTTTTTT
>PVHT021183528.1:3336223-3352437 GCA_004024745.2 Catagonus wagneri
CTTTTTGTCATTTTATGGCCGCGGGTTTTATGGCCGCACCCGCGGCATGTGGAGGTTCCCAGGCTAGGGGTCTAATCGGAGCTGTGGCCACTGGCCTGCACCGCAGCCACAGCAACGCAGGATCCGAGCCGCGTCTGCAACCTACACCACAGCTCACGGCAACGCCGGATCGTTAACCCACTGAGCAAGGCCAGGGATCGAACCCTCAACCTCATGGTTCCTAGTCGGATTCGTTAACCATGAGCCACGACGGGAACTCCAAAAAGGTGAACATTTAAAATAGGAAACACTGGTAGGCTTTAAAAGCCTAATCCATTGTAAAACATTAAAAAGACCATTTTATTCTTTTAAACACAGAAACTAAATCTTGAAACATATATGTTATAGTCTCTGCATTATAATTCCAGTAAGATGATCTTACTAAGAATCTGTTGAAACAGCTTTGGTCCTTAATGTCACAGCTTCCCTACTTTATGACTAGACTGTGAGCACTTAGAAATCAAGGATGGAAATGATAATACTTTGTGTAGTCAATCATCCTTTTATTAAAAAAAAAAACTTTTCTCCATTTCAATTCCCTTTGCCTTTGTATGGTTTTAGTATTTCTTTTAGTCTCTGACCTAAAAAACAGAAAGGAAAATTTTTCAAAAGGTCCAGAATAATTAGTCGACCAAAAAAATCTCTGCCTTCAACTGTGAACAAAATAATTTGAATCTTAGAATTCTAACTGAATGTCCCTCCAAGCCATTTATTCACTTAAAAGCTTAAATTGCTTTAGTGTTAAAGTGGACTTATACTTTTTTGAGCTCTCCATTTTGGCTATTTGAACAAAATCATATCTACATTCCTCTGTTTTTATTTATTATGCCATTTTCTCTTGACACAGTACTATATTTCCTTTTTTTTTTTTTTTGTCTTTTGCCTTTTACGTAGAGCCTCATCCGTGGCATATGGAGGTTCCCAGGCGAGGGGTCTAACAGGAGCTGTAGCCGTCGGCCTTCGCCACAGCCACAGCAACGCGGGATCCGAGCCGCGTCTGCAACCTTCACCATAGCTCACGGCAACGCCGGATCCTTAACCCACTGAGCAAGGCCAGGGATCGAACCCACAACCTCGTGGTTCTTAGTCGGATTCGTTAACCACTGAGCCACGAAGGGAACTCCCCTATATTTCCTTTAAAAATATCTTGATGTAGTATTTGGAGTACTTGATTTATTACAGTACCCACTTTTAATGTTATTTCAATAAACAGGTTACTTACAGCAATAAAATTAAAGTTTATTATAAAACAAATTGTTTTTAGAAGCAATAATATTTTCACACTTGCTACATTAATTAGACTATATTACCAGAGATAATAAAAAGAGGTATTTAAAACCTCATGACATCTTCCAAAGTTTTGTATAAATTAATTAATTAATTTATAACTACAGAGGAATTGAACAAGATCTCACAGGAGTTATACCTGTCATCACAGTATAATCTATGTCTGGAAATGATAATACGAATGCCCAAAGTTACATTGCAGGTTGAATGTGGTTTTGTAAGAGAAACAGAAAACTGAACTGAAATTGTCTTAAAGAATAAAGAGAATTAATTGGTTTGGGTAAGTGAAAATTATATAGGTTTGCTATAAACAGAATTCACCAGTACTGAGGAATGTAGACTCCCTAGAACATTTGACTTTCCTTAATGTCTGAGCCTTTCTGACTCCAAACTGCCTAGTTCTTCTAAGCAAGGCATGAAATACTTTCCCAACTCCATTGGCATTGTCTTAATATTTTTTTTTTCTGAAAAAGTAAAGATCCCATTTGTTTTACAGACTATGAATAAGAAGTTCCCAAGAATCCCATTCCCCTGGCTGGTAATAATCTCACTTCTTTCTGCTGTCAAACTGCTTATTAAAAATTAAGAGGCTAAATATTCATAATGGCTAAAAGCAATGTAGACAATAAGCAAAGAGACTTAAATGACATCTAGATTTTGGGTACTTATATAGATATTGAGTACAGGTATATTGTGAGAGCTCACCAGGAAAAATATATAAAGGGATCTTACAAGATGAGGGTAGAGATTTTAACAGAACAGTTATTTGTCTTACCTATCCTTGTAATATTTTCTCTAACTGATCCAATTCTCCATCATAAAGGGTTATGTTGGAAGATAGCAAGAGAAGGGAAAACTAGAGGAATGTAATTGATAAAATCGTTGCAAAATCACTTTTCTTTAAGATGTGCATAGCTACCCCTAACATGGGACATGTCATTTGATAAGTAAAATATCCCAAACAATTTTTTCTAAGAATCTTAAGCTTATTTTAATGTATACTCTTAACCTTATGGGTCACAGCAATGGGAGCACTTATTCACACATTAAAGTATTTTTATTAAATATTGTAAGACGTACATATCTTAAGCATATAGTTGTATGAGTTTGACGTATGTCTATACTCATGTAGTCAATACTCCAGTTAAGACATAGGACATTTATATCGATCTAGACACTTAATTTCACTCTCCAATCAAACTGTGCTCTTGGAGGCAACCATGAATGTGATTTTTATCACCACAGACTGATTTTGTCTATTTTTGAATTTTGTATACATGGAATTACTTCTTTTTTTAAAAAATGCATCTATTTTTATAGGTCTGTGATTCATTAATTTGTATTGATATAGGTTATTCTATTGAGTTCATGTGCCACAATTTATCTATTCTTCTGTTAATGGCTATTCGGGTTACTTCCAGTATTGAAGTCTTATAAGTAAAGCTGATAATTAGCCATGTACAATTTTTCTATGTCATGTTTTCATTATTCTTGAGTAAATACTAAGGAATGAAATGCTTAAGTTGTAGGGTAGTTGTATGATTATTTTATAAGAAATAAACAAAATGCTTTCCAAAATTATTTGACTATTTCACACACCCACCAGCGATATATAAAAATTACTTTTGCTCCACATCCTGGCCAAGATTTTCTATTGTCAGTATTTTCAATTTTGGTCAACAAATGAATGTTTAGCAATTTCTCATTATGGTTTTTGTTTACATTTCCCTGTTAAGAATTTTTCATGTAATTATTGAGCAGAAAAAAAATTTTAAGAAAGGTCTGTTTAAATAATGTGTTTTTTATATAATTGTCTGTATGATTATTATTTATTTGTAAGGTTTCTTTATATGTTCTGCATATGAGGACCTTGTCAAATATATGTTCACCAATATTTTCTCCCAGTGTGTGATTCATTTACTTATTTTATTAATGATATACTTTGCTGAAGTCTTAAGGCCACTGGATATCTTTATGAGAAAATTAGAAATAGTGAAGAACTTTCTTTTTTTTTCGTCCTTTTTTTTGCCTTATCTAGGGCTGCACGCGCGGCATATGGAAGTTCCCAGGCTAGGGGTCTAACAGGAGCTGTAGCTGCCGGTCTTCTCCATAGACACTGCAACACAGGATCCGAGCCGTGTCTGCAACCTACACCACAGCTCATGGCAATGCCGGATCCTTAACCCACTGAGCAAGGCCAGGGATGGAACCCGCAACCTCATCGTTCTTAGTCGGCTTCATTAACCACTGAGCTAGGACGGGAACTCCAGAAATAGGAATTTTCTAAAGTGTGAGTATATCTGCATATTCAAAGCCTAATGAAGTACAAAAATTAGTTTACTCATGGTGGTGTCTAAAATAAAGATTGAGGGAAAATTTGGAAGGGAATATTTAAAGGCTTTAGGGAAGACATGCAAGTGGATATAAGAAAGCAGGACCACAAATAAGAGGTACCACAACTTGAACTTCAAGATAAGGACCGGAAGGTGGTAATATATGGGGTAGGAACAGGATGGCCAGAAGCAATGTTTTAACAGAGAAAATCTACTATTGAAGGAAGACTACAAAGAAAGACCCATGTGAAGAGTCCCTTCCAGAGGGAGTGAAGAACCTTGAGTCCCACAGCTTCCTTTTCTACTCCCTGCACGGTGAGGAGTGGATAAAATTCTATATCAAAATAATTGGAGATGGCAAGTCATTAAAAGCATAAAGAAGTCAGATCTAGCCACAGTTTAACTCAATATCCGGAAAGTAGAGACAAAAAGAGATGGCTTGACACCCTGAGTAGGTGATGAAAGTGAAAACTCAGAGTAAGATGAAAAATACCAATCCTATGTATATTATCTTATTTACCACTGAATTAAGCATGATGAGCTGATAAAAGAAATATAAGAATTAGGCAATGTCTATTAGAAGTGACAGTTATATTGGGGAGAAAAATCTTTAAACATAAGACCTAACAAAGTAGTATGGAGAGTCAAGCTATGATCAAAGACCTAACCACTCTTTTGAATTCTTTTGGGTTCCTGGACTCAATTTCCATACCTGCTTCCCACAAAACACCAAGCAGATAAACCAAAAATTCTACTCAATTCTGATACCATCTACCTGGAGATAGCCATCAGATTCCACAGGAAAGGGGCTCAGTCCCACAAGACTGTCCCTTCCCCACTTGAAAGACCAAGTTGTTGCCTGTACTTCTGACCAATTGGCTATAAATCACAGGTTACCATGGATTCAATTAATTTGCTAGAGGGGCTCACAGAACACCGAGAAACTTACTTGATTTCTGGTTTATTATAAAAGGGTATAATTGAGGAAGAGCCAGGTGTAAGGGATGCATAGGGCAAGGTAGCTGGCAAAGGGCACAAATCTCTCATGCATTCTCTAGGCACATACCCAGAAGCTGTCTGAAAACAGCACTTTTTGTGTTTTTATCAAGGTTTCACTACATAGGCACAATTGATTAAATCACTGACTATTGAAAATAGATTTAACCTCCAGGTCTTCCCCTCTCCTCTGAGGCTGGGTGTATGTTTCCTGGGGAAGGATGGTTCAAAAAAACCTAACGCTCTAGTCCCAGGGTTGGCTCCCCTAGCATCAAGCCTTCATCCACCTAAGAGCTTTTCAAAAGTCATCTAATGTAACCTGAAAAGGAAGTACTTGTTTGTCACGACATTTAAGTGAAAGTCTGAATTTTGTAACTATTCTTTAAACATATGAAATGTCTTTTTTTTTTAAGCTACTTTTTTTTGAGCACTAACTTGGTGCCAGATTCTTTTGAAGGAAGGAGCTTTCAGTATAGTATTGCATTTAATTCTCACAACTTTACAAGCTAAAGTTCAGAGAAATTAGATAATTCCCCTAACGGTATGCAGCTACAAATCAAAACTCAGAGAAGTGAAATAATATCTCCAAGTGCCAAGTCTGACTAAACAGTAAATGACTTAACAGTAAATAACAATATGTTATGTGTAAAAGTGCAGCATGTTATGTTGGATTGCATACTAAATCAGGGAAATAATATTTCTATAAAGGATATTATTAGAATGATTTCATGCAATGAAAGTTCAATTTATATGTCATGTTACATTTCCTGGGTTGGTATTGTGTTTAAATAGGAGAACATCTTTATTCTTGAAAAAAAGTGCATTCAAGAATATTTATTTATGAATAAAGAGACTTTATGTCAACAATTTGCATGCAAATGCTTTGGGAAATAATAATATTAATTATAAAATTAATATATAACTACATATATTTATAACTATGTATATTTATGTGTAATTATTCATATATAAAAACTGTATATATAAAACTATGTGTGTATATATATATATATGCAGCCTAGAGTAGGCCACCCCCAAATATATGCCTCAATGGCATATTGATTATTTCAAATTAAAATTACTTAAGAAACATTTAATGCAACAGGGACTATTTGACCTTCCTCTCTGTATCTCTGAAAGCAGAAAATTAATCTCTCATGTAAAAGGTGCACTTTCTGTTTTGGGGGATGGAAGGATACTCTTATCACCAGAGAAAGGGAATTTGAACCCAGAAGCCAATGTAAACAAATGGTGTTATCTCTTTAATTTACTACCTCGAGACCAAAGTCTGTCTGTTTATTTACTTTTTTGGTTTTCAGGGCCTCATCCGCAGCATATGGAGGTTTCCAGGCTAGGGGTCAAATCTGGGCTGTAGCTGCCACCCTACGGCACAGACACAGCAACATAGGATCCGAGCCGCATCTTCGACCCATACCACAGCTCAGAGCAATGCTGGGCTAGCGTTAACCCACTGAGCTAGGCCAGGGATTGAACCTGCAACCTTATGTTCCTATTTGGGTTCATTTCCGCTGTGCTATGACAGGAACTCCGACCAACATCTGTTTAGATTCTTCATTAATTAAGCATCTAAAATCTGAGTTTCTTCGTCCTGTGAATTTCTTACAAATTTATTGTTTCTTGTCTAAAAAGTATGAAAGCTGCCTGCTTTGGCCACTTCTTAGTTCCCATTTCTAAGACCTCCATGTGTATAAATTAAAATGTGTTCCTTTTTCTCTTTTTAATCTGCCTTATGCCAATTGTGTTATTAGTCCAGCCTTAAGAACCCAAGAGGGGCAGAGCAGGCATTTTTCCCTCCCCGACAATATATATGCACAGGCACACACTCTCAAAATGTTAACTAGTGAATTAATGAATTTTCATATAGGAATCATCTGTATTATTCCTGCAGATATTCTGTAATTTTTAAATTAAGAGTGGAATCTATGGGTATGGAGAGAAAGGGGCAGGAATCTTTAAAATGCTCCTCCTCAAAAAAAATTTAAATTTTAAAAATAAAATACTCCCACTACCCTGTAAATAAACTAAACCAAAAAAAAAAAAAAACTGTAAAACTTAGCAAAAGGTATAAATAAAAAGTATTGCCATACATTTATTTTTAGTGTTTGAAAAGGCTGGGTTCATCACTGATTATTGCATAAGGTGCAAGCAAGATCTGTGATGTTAATGTCCAAAGTAATAGAGACTTTACAGTCTGCATTGTAAATAATATTTCCAGTCAAATCATTCACAATTTTGTTTACAGTTTTAAATATTTTCTGATATATTTTTATTCTGCAGAATATTAAAATATTCGGCAAATAATATGCATTTCATAATCATTTAAATAGAGAAAGCCTCCAGATTTTAGACAGGTTCAGTAATACCTTGTATACACAAGAAATAGATTTAGTGCCTATAGCTGTATTCCTTGTTCTTAAATTACCGTGAAGGATATGTTGCTAATTACAGGTCAGAGTATTTCTTTCATAATTCCTTTTCTCCATAAAGTTATATTTTCTGACTTAACAGGGAGATATATAAAATTGGTGGTTATGAAATAATACTAACATAAAGTCATTTATGAAAATAATGTAAGAGTTATGACACATCTAGTAAAAAAAATGATTTTTCCCTGTGAAGTATAGTTACTACAAAGTCTTTCTAGAGGATGGTGGTGCTCCTTTCTAAGGAATGGCCTTAATTTCTTCTTCCAAATGCCAGTTGCTTTAATGCTGACAGTAACTGAAAAAATACAGAAGTTTATAGTTAGAATATTTTGTTTTACCATAGCTTTTCATATGTAAGTTACAGAATAACTTATTTCAGTTTTGTTAATTCAGAATGCAAATTGATTATTGCATATTTTAACAGCATATGAAGTCCTCTGTGTATATAATACATTAATTAAACACTATCATCTAGTTTTTTATTTTGCTGTGACCATTTATAGATTTATTGGGTGGGCATTGTATTGTCTGTGAAAATTAACAGTTATTAAATACCTATGCTAGTTATTATACTTTATGCATTTAAAATGTGGGAAAGATATGTTTATAATAAATATTTCTTAAGCCCAAAAGTACATGCAACTATTTTTTTTTTTTTTGGTGTTTTTAGGACTGTGTCCATGGCATATGTATGTACACAGGCTAGGGGTCAAATCAGAGCTGTAGCCATCAGCTTACACCACAGCCACTGCAACACAGGAACCAAGCTGGGTCTGCAATTTATACCACGGCTCATGGCAATGCTGGATCTGTAACCCACTGAGCGATGCCAGGGATCAAACCTGCATCCTCATGGATCCTAGTCAGAATTTTTTCTGCTGAGCCACGGGAACTCCACAACTATTTTACGCTGTCTTTATCACTGTCCTAAGAGAAAGCAACCCAGGAAAACAAGTCACATCATTTAAACTTCCCAGCTTTATTCTTATTTATGGAAAATAACCATTTCTATAAGGAGATAACACTTATGTGTGATATTCAGCCATATACCCTACTATTTGTGTGATTTTAATCAAGTCACTAAACTTCTCATAAGTTCTGTTTCCTAATAAATAAAACAGGAGTGTCATACATACCACATACATTTATGTTCAGTATTGTTTGGTATAAATGAGTATTAAATGAGATAAAGCATAAGAAACAATACAATGTCTGGCTTGTGATAAGTACTCAAAAGTGCTTATGAATACTGCTTATTATTTTGCTTCCTGTCAGGTTAAGTGTGTAATTAATTGTGTGTATGATCGAGATTAAGTATATTCATCTCAAGAAATTTTTTTGGTTTTTAATCCTCTCCTCTCCCTATGTTTCCTTCAACACTTGCCAAATTTGTCTAAGGAGATTATTCTTATGTGTGTCCCTCCTTTATTCTAGTTTTAATTTTTAAAAATAACACAAACTATTGCTACTAAATACTAGTGCTATCAACATACCTATTTATTGGAAAATAAATTCATAAGCTTTTTATCTTTTTATATTTTTTGTGTGTGTCTTTTTAGGGGTGCACCACAGCCACAGCAACACAGGATCCAAGCCTCATCTGTGACCTACACCACAGCTCATGGCAACACCGGATCTTTAACCCACTGAGCAAGGCCAGGGATCAAACCTACATCCTCATGGATGCTAGTCAGATTCATTTCCGCTGAGCCATGATGGGCACTTCCACAAGCTTTTAAATAATAGTAAGTCAGAAAGAGAAAGACAAATACCATATGATTTCACTTCTATCTGGAATCTAATATAGGGCACAAATGAACCTTTCCACAGAAAAGTAAATCATGGACATGGAGAACAGACACATGGTTGCCAAAAGAGAGGGAGAGGAAGTGACTGGGAATTTGGGGTTAATAGATGCAAACTATAGCCTTTGGAATGGATAAGCAATGGGATCCTGCTGTATAGCACTGGGAACTATGGACATTTGTGAGGGAGCATGATAATGTAAGAAAAAAGAATGTATACATGTATGTGTGACTGGGTCACCTTGCTGTGCAGTAGAAAATTGACAGAACACTGTAAATCAGCTATAATGAAACAAATGCAAATAATCATAAAAAATAAAAATAAATAATATGATAGTGATGTCTTATTATTCCAAGGCAGTATATATTTTTCATGCCAGAGGTTTGTATAGTTAATTTGTAAGAAATAGGAATTTTAACTCAAAATGCCCTTAACAATAAAGGTAATTTTTGATATAAGAACAAAAAATAAAATGAACTTCACAATTAGGATAAAAGTGAATCCAGATCAACAATTTCAACTAAGTACCCAGTGTCTCCCATATCTCTATTTGCCTTTTCTATCACCAGCTTTATTTAAAAGCTTGCTCCACTTATGAACACAGGATGACTGGCAATAGCAATCATTATCTGATTTTTGGACAGCCAGAGGGAGAACAGTGTCTCTCCCTCGACTACTAGTTCTCAAATTTAATGTGTATGTGGATCATCTGGGCAGGCACTTTGTTAAATTGAAATCTCTAATTCAGTAGGTCTTCAAGTTCAAAATCCTGCATTTCTAACAAACTCCCAGATGATATCAAAGCTGGGGGTGTATGGACCACACTTTGAATAGCCAAGCCTTAAACTGGTGGTTCTCAAGATGTGGTCTTCCAACCAGCAGAGCAATAGAAATTCTTGGGCCCCACCTATGACCTGAGAAATTCTGTGGATGAATCCCAGAAATCTATATTTTAACAAGTCTGCCAGATGGTTCTGATGCCCAATTATTTTGAAACCCAATGACTTAGATCTTATACAAAAGACAAAGGCTTATTCTTATGGAAACCTGCGTACTCATTAGCTTCAGCCTGATATACCTATTCACCATTCCTCTCCTCTCCTGCCTCTAGACAAGTAACTAAGGATTTATGGTAAGAACAATCAAGCAGCCCAGTGAAGAGGCCCATGTAGCAAAGAACTGAGGCCTCCTGACAAAAATATGTGAAGGAGTCATCTTTATGGTGGATTTTCCAGCCTCTTTCAAGCCTTCAGATAATTGCAGTCCAAGGTGACATGTTGCCATGCAATCATATGAGAGACTTTGAGCCAGACCATTCAAATAAGCCACTCCCAATTTTCCACTTCACAGAAACTTTAAGAAAAAAATGTTATTTTAAGCTGTAAGTTTGGGGTATTTTTTACAGTAGTAGGTACCTAATACTGTAATAAAAGAATTACTGGTATTTTTTTTTTAATGGTGCAATGGAGTTCCTGTCATGGCTCAGTGGTTAATGAATCTGACTGGGAACCATGAGGTTGTGGGTTCAATCCCTGGCATCGCTCAGTGGGTTAAGGATCTGGCATTGCTGTGAGCTGTGGCCTAGGAACCTCCATCTACCTCAGGTACGGCCCTTAAAAGACAAAAAGACCAAAAAAAAATGAGGCAATGACAACAGAATAATTCTAATTAGTCTTTGAAAATGGGGGGCTGTTCTTATAGCTGGAGGTGAGATTTAACCTATCTAAACTTCCTGATGGAAACATACTAAGAAAAGGGAGGGATGATAGCTGCAGAGAAAGATTACAATTTCTACTCAGTTTCATTATAAACCAAACAGGAATAAACTTGGAAACAAGGAAATTGATCTGAGCCAAATTAACAACATAAAAACATAGGGAAAGATTCATCTCACATATAGGTATAGCTTATCTGTGGCAAAGTTCTTCCTTTAATATGAAAAAGCTCTTCCTCAGTAAACTGATTTTTTAATTTTTTCTTTTTACAGCTGCACCTGTGGCATATGGAAATTCCTGGACTAGGGGTCAAATCGGAGCTGCCTTTGCCACAGTCATAGCAATGCTGCATCCAAGCCACATCTGCGACCTACACTGCAGCTTGCAGCAATGCCAGAGTCTTAACTCACTGAGCAAGGCCAGGGGTCAAACCTGTGTCCTCACAGACACAACGTTGGGCTCTTAACCTGATGAGCCACAATGGGAACTCACATAAACAGATTTTATAGCATTAATGCAAGTTAATTTGGCATTATGTGATTCAAGTTGATAAACCAAGATAAATTAATCTAGTTTTCTTAAATATATTTGATCAGTTATATGGTAATCTATTTGAGAGCTCCTTAGGAAATCTTCACATACCGTAATACATAGCTGGTGATGATGGATCACTATTTGGTTGTCTTACTAAGTATTGGCAGAACACTGACCATTCTCACATCTACCATCTGAGCTAATTAGCCCATTATTACATTGACTTCATTTCTCTCCTGCTGAATAACTAAAATAGAGAGAACTTTTTCTTTGGCTGTAATATTTATTTTGTATATATTTCTGGTATTGAAATTTAATAATTCATAAAAACACTTTTTAAAAAAATCATTTGATGACAATAGCAACTTTGATGTCATCTCCCTATACATGTTTAAAGATTTACCTTCAAAGTGAATCTCATTAAGAAACATAGGTAGTAATTCCTGACACTTTGACACACATTTGAGCAATTGGAAGCATCCTCTACTGGAAACAGCTGTGGGCTAAAATTCAAATGATTTATGCTCTAATTTACCAGCTGGGAGCCCTAGATAAGTGACTTAACCTCCTTTGTCTCATTTTCTCATCTGTTAAATGGGTATGCTTAACTAATTTAAGAGGTATAATTTAAGAATTAAAATAACAAATGAGGTATGAATGTTGAAGAAAATTCAACAAATGTTTACTAAAAGCCTACTGCCACTGTACACAAAGCATTAAATTAGGCACTGCGAAGCCTAAAAGGCAAGATGTAATCCAAATTAGGAAGTGTGACTAGAAGAACACTCATCAATTTCATACCTATTTAAATGTTAAAATAAAGCGATACCAAAAACTTACATACCTTGAGATAGTAGAGCCTGAGCTGGAAATTGACACACAGGTAGCAAGTAGCTACAAAGAGGAGAAGAGATAGACCTTTCAGGATGAGTAATCTGCAAGGATTTGAATGCAAAGATTGAGAAAACAAAGGAAAAATCAACCAGCCCTGCTGAAACAGATTGTCTAAGGAACTAAGATAGGTTAGATAGTTGAGCCAAATTATGGAAATCCATTAACATTATACTTTGAAATTTAGATCAACCCTATGAGGTAGGTATTATTATCCATATCTTAAAATTGTGTCACTGAAAGATAAATTAATTTGTCAAGGTCAACAAAGCTAGCAAGTGGCAAGCTACAGTGTAATCTGGAGAAGCTGAAGCTAGGAGAGCTAAACTGGGAGCTAAGGGGTAATACAGATGCATATTAAGGAAGGCTTAGGCCTGGATAGTGGTAGTGAATATCCCACAGGAATGGAGATTGGTGGGTAACTCATGGGAATATAATTCTAAGATGAAAATATCACCAAGGGAGCACAAAAACAATTGGTGCCAAACAAGAGGGAAAGAGGTACCTTACATGAGAGAATCATGAATTCCAAGTAGGAGGGGTTACAGAAAATTAGAAACATACATGTTAGAAAGAGGTCAAATTGGGGAAAATTTGACCTCTTATTCCTTGCCCATAATGTATGCTCAATTAAATGGATAATTTTCTTACAGTTGTTATTGTTAATGTCTAAACAATGGTTTTCAATTTAATAGTACAATTCATATCTATAAATAAAAAAGTTGAGGTCATATAATTCATGAAGACTCTATGGAAGAAGTTTAAACAGTAACAAAGCAAAAATTACAACAGGCAACAATTGCAAACATTGATGAGATCAGGAATGAGAACAGTTACCTCTTTGAAATTCATTCTAATTTTAATCAAATTCTCACCAAACCAAACTTGGGTCTACTCCCTTGGGCACACTAGTGCCAATCTACTGACACTGGCTTGTGGTAAAGGAAATTCCAGCGTTTATTATAAGGTGCCAGGAATGGAGTGCGGGAACCAAATGGTCAAAATCTCCAAACTCCTCAAACGGTTTCAAGGATGTCTCTTAATTTTTTTATTTTTTAAATGTTATTTTGTTTTTATTTGAGTATACTTTCTTTACAGTGTTGTGTCAATTTCTGCTGTACAACATAGTGACCCAGTCATACATATATATGCATTCTTTTTCTCATACTATTTCCTATCATGGTCTGTAGAGACTGGATATAGTTTCCTGTGCTGTACAGCAGGGAACTGTACTTATCCTCATTGCTTATCCATTCTAAATGTAATAGTTTGTATCTATTGTATCCATTCTAAATGTAATAGTTTGTATCTACTAACCCCAAACTCACCAGCCTTCCCAATTCCATCCCCCTCCCCCTTGAAAACCACAGGTCTATTCTCTTTGTCCTTGAGCCTTTTTAAAAGCAAGGTAAAGGACGGAATTTCTGTGCCTGCCTGCCTGCTTGCATCTCTCACAAGCATCTTATCATGATAAATCTAATTCTTGCCTATCATTTTGGCTCTCACTGAATTCCTTCTGCACAATGTTATGAAGAACCTGAACCTCAGTGAGTCCAGACACAGGTTCGGCTTTTCCCTTTGGAGGTCTTATGCCTTTTCCCTTCTCATTCCAAAGAACAAATCAATCTTAAGTATATTTTAGTCTTCCAATGTTTGATTTTGAAGGTGATATTTAAACTATTTTCTCGGGGACTGGATTAAAGTGGCGGAATAGAAGGACTGGAGCTCAACTTCTCGCCCCAAAACAGCAAAACTACAACCAAATACCAAGCAACCTTCAACCAAATGGACTGTAAACTTCCAAAAAGATATTCTGCTCCAGAAGACAAAGAGGAGACCACATCAAGAGGTAGGAGGGGTGATTATGTGATAGAAGAAAACCCATACTTTCCAGGTGGGAAACCCCACAGACTGGAAAGTAACTGTATCACAGAGACTCAGCTACAGGACTGAGAGTTCTGAGCCCCACGTCAAAACCCCATACCTGGGGATCTGGCACAGGGAGAAAGAGCATCTGGAACATCTGGCATTGAAGGACAGTGGGGCTTGTGTGCAGGACTGGGGGAAACAGAGACCCCATCCTTGAAAGGCACACACAGACTTTCACGTGCACTGGGTCCCAGGGCAAATCAGTCTCCATAGGATCTGGGTAGAACCTGACTACAATTCTTGGAGAATCTCCTGGGAAATCAGAGGTGACTGTGGCTTTTGGTGGGGGAAGGGCATTGGAGGTGAAGCTCTCGGGAATATTCATCAGCCTGCATTTCTCTGGAGGTGGCCATTTCTGGGAAAATCTGATCCCTCCCATCAGCGCTGAGAAGCCCCAGGCTAAACAATAGGCCAGGTGGAATCTCAGCCCCACCCATCAGTAAACAGGCTGCCTAAAGACCCCTCAGGCACACAGCAAGCCTCTAATCTCATCCAGAGACAAAGCCCCATCCATTGGAGGGAGAGGAATCAACTCCACCTACCAGTGGGCAGGCATCAGTCCCTCCCATCGGGAAGCCTACAACAAGCCCCCTCCATTCCAACTTTAGCCACAGGGGAGGTAAACACCAGAACTGAGAGAGGCTACAACTCTATTATCTGTAAAAAGGTCACCAAACCAAAAACATATAAAAATGAAAAGACAGAAAACTCTAACCCAGATAAGGGAGAAAGAGAAAAGCCCAGAAAAATAGCTCAGTGATGAGGATTATCAGACTCACAGAAAGAGACTTTAGACTGTTGATGCTGAAGATGATGCAAGGCATTGGAAATAGACTGGAGGCAAAGACTGATAATTTACAGGAAACACTGAGCAGAGAAATACAAGCTGTAAACATTAAACAAGAAGAGATGCAAAATACAATCACTGAAATAAAAAATTCATTAGAAGCAGCCAACAGTAGAATACACGAGGCAGAAGAACGAATCAGTGAGGTGGAGGACAGATTAGTGGAAATCACTAATGCAGAAGAGAAAAGACATAAAAGATTGAAAGGAAATGAGCTGAGTCTCAGAGAACTCTGGGATAATGTTAAATGCACCAACATCCATATTATAGGTGTACCAGAGGGAGAAGAGAGAGAGAAGGGGACAGAAAAAATATTCGAAGAGATAAGAGCTGAAAACTTCCCAAATATGGGAAAGGAACCACTCACTCAAATCCAGGAAGCACAATGAGTACCATATAAAATAAAACCAAGGAGGAACACCCTGAGACACATGTTAATCAAAATGACCAAAATTAAAGACAAAGAGAAAATTTTGAAAGCAGCTAGGGAAAAGAAACAAATGACATAAAAGGGAACCCCAATAAGGTTGTCAGCAGATTTTTCAGCTGAAACTCTGCAGGCCAGAAGGGAGTGGCATGATATACTAAATGTGATGAAAGGGAAAAACTTCCAACCAAGATTACTTTATCCAGCAAGGCTCTCATTCAGATTTGAAGGAAAGATCAAAACCTTTACAGAGAAGCAAAAGCTAAGAGATTTCTGCAACACTAAACCAGCTTTACAACAAATCCTAAAAGAACTTCTCTAGGCAGTAAAGAAAAGGCCACAACCAGAATCAAAAACACCACAAATGATAGGGCTCACCAGTTAAGGCATATATACAGTAACAATACTAAATCATTCATGCACAATTATGCTACCAAAATCAGAAATCATGAGAAGAGAGCACAAATGCAGGTCACTGAGGAAGCATGTGCAATTAAGAAACCAACAATTTAATACAATCTCAGTTATATATAGACTCCTATATCAAAACTTCAGGGTAACCACAAACCAAAAATCTATAATTGATACACAAACAAATAAGAAAAATCAACTCAAATACAACATTAAAGATAGCCATCTTGTGAGAGGAGACAACAAGAGAATAAGGGAATAAAAAAGAGCAACAAAAACCCCAAACAGTTAATACAATGGCAATAAGGACATATATATCAATAATTACCTTAAATGTTAATGGACTGAATGTCCCAACCAAAAGACATAGACTAGCCGAATGGATACAAAAACAAGACCTGTGTATATGCTGTCTGCAAGAGACCCACCGTACTTCTAGAGACACATACAAATTGAAAGTGAGAGGATAGAAGAAAATATTCCATGAAAATGAGCATCAAAAGAAAGCTGGAGTAGCAATACTCCTATCAGACAAAATAGACTTTAAAATGA
>PVHT021183528.1:3364173-3378963 GCA_004024745.2 Catagonus wagneri
TCTGGAATTCCTATTATGTGTAAATTAGGCCTCTTTATATTATCCCAGAGATCTCTTAAATTGCTTTCATGTTTTTTAATTTGATTTTCTGTCTGCTGTCCTGATTGCGTGATTTCCATTATTCTATCTTCTACATCACTAATTCGTTCCTCTGCATTATTCAAACTGCTCTTTATTGCCTTTAGCTCAGTTTGCATCTGTGCAAATGAGTTTTCTAGCTTTTCTTGGCTCCTCCTTATGATTTCTAGCTCCTTTCTAAAGGACTCTGCATTGCTGTTTGCATCTTCTCTTAATTTCTGGATATTCAGCCTTAATTCTTCAAGTATTTTCATTACCTCCCTTCTGAACTCCATTTCTGACAGACTACAGAGGTCAGTTACATTGATGGCTGCTTTAAAAGACCTGTCCTGTTCTTTTAACTGGGAATGGTTTTTGAGCTTCTTCATCTTGTTTGTGGTTTTCTTTTTCTGTGAGTTTGGGGAGGCCACGCTATAGACTTGGAAGGCTCCTTCAAGAGGGGAGCTCCCTTTTGTATTTTTTGGTGGGGTTACTATATATTTTTGGTGTAGGAGTTTGACTATTTGATGTCTATTTCTTTGGAATGAGCAGGCTGTTATCTCAGTGGTATTCTGAGTGTTCTCTGTGAGAGTGTAGGAATGGCTAAAGTCTACAGTGGAAGCCTAGTCTCTATGCTCTCAATTGCAGGAAGGTGGCGCTATCCACTCCTAGTTGCCCAGGCCTGGGAAGTGATCGCGAGCTCTAGGCAGATTTACCAGGTGTCTTAAGCATTTGGTAATAGCAGCAGCAGGAAGTATGATTTCCCCTGGGAGTGAGAGCTGCGGAAAACTAGTGTTCGATTGCTAAGTCCTCTTTGAGGTGACTGGAACCACAAGCGGTACCCGTCAGAGGCTGGCTCAGCAGGCTGGCGTTTGTTCCGCCCTTCTGCTGATGCTTTCTCGTCTGTTGGGGCGGGCAGCAGCAGCTGGCACCAGCCCTGCTCCTCTGTGAAAGCTAGCTCCGTGTGGTCGCGTACTGCTCCGCCTGCCAGAGCTACCAACTCTGTGGGCTGACGCAGTCGCCTAGGTCTGTGGACCGGCCCAGGGCACCGCCACCCCCACTGATGCTGGCTGGCGCAGGCACCTGGGTCCACAACCTGGCACCGCGCTCCGCCCATGGGCTTCAAGGCACAGCTCTTCTCCCGCCGCCGCGGCTGCAGCCTCCACTGGCTCCTCCCCACTTCCATTCTCTTTGGCAGGTCACCATCTCCCCGCCCTGTGCGCTAGTTCAAGTCGCTTCCTATGGCGGCCAGCCCCTCCTCCTCTCCTCTTCCCTAACAATGGAGGCTTGCCTCCCCTGCGGGACCAGACTTCCTCAGTTCCCTCAGTCCTGGTTTCGCTCTCCACAAATCATAGAATATCTCTGTTCCTTGTCCTATTCCCGCAATCGCCGCAACCACCCACCTCTGCCCTCTCGCAGGGACTAACCTTAGGAATCTGTGTCTTAGCTCCCAGGCACCGCCCGGTGACTCAGGCTGTGGTGTCTGCACCAGTATTCAGGTCTCTAACTCCGATTTTCCTATCTCAATCCAGCTGCTGCGTTTTTCTCAGGCTTTGATTTCCCTCTAGTTCCAATGGTTGTTGATCTGCAGATCGTTGTTTAGGTTTCTTCCCAGGAAACTTTTCTTTTTCACAGCTCCCTCCCTGGAGTGCTGGTTACGGTCCTAATTGCTTTTCTCTCTCACCTTTTTTTTTTTTCTTCACTTGTTTTACCCAGTTATTTCAAGGGTTTCTTGCAGTTTTTGGAGGTTTAAATTAATCAGCATTCAGATGATGATTTGTCCATCTTGTTTTATATTTAGATGCGTTTTTTGGTGTATTTGTGGGAGAGGGTGAGCGCGACCTCTTACTCCTCCGCCATCTTGCCGCAGTCTCTGTTTTTTTTTTTTTTGAGAGTTATTTTTGTACCCTTCATTCTTTCAAAGACAGGATTTGAGGTGGCTTACAGAAATATGTATGTTATTATAAGTAATGATTAGTAAATTAAGAGGCTGAAATCAATGGAATATATGATAAAAACCAAAAACACAATTAGAAGCAAAAAACCATAATAGTCTGTGTAATAAATAGTGGTGGTCTGTATGTTCATCACTTAGCTTCTTAAAGAAATAAAAGTAACAAAGCCAGCCTCAATATCCCTATCCAGTGCCTAATAATACACAATCATTTTGAAGTGGCATAATTTTTACTTCTGAGGCTGAGTAAAATTTCTCTCAGTCTCAGAAGAAACACTGTATGATGCTTGTATATCACCTTAGACAGTACCCATTCACTAAAAGCAACAGCTCATTTTTATAGCTAGTACTCTGAAAGCAGTTTAAAGGGACAGTTCAGCAAATGGCTTTTGCATACAAAAATCTCATTAAAACAACAGGGAAAACATTGAAACCTTTAAAAGAATAATGGAAAAGAATATGAATTTTAATTTTTATATTGAGGACAATGGATTGTTTATATATACTTAAAAATTTAGTCACACTAAAATATATGTAAATTAATGCAAAAAATATATTTTTGCTTTACTACAGATTTAAAAAAATAATATCTGTATTGACTATAGTACAACTTAGATTCATTCACTTTCTGTTGCAGAGCAAATTGTTCATTTTTTACAAGGAATAATTCATCATCTATATTTAGGAGTCTTAAAAATGTTCACATCTTTTGACTCAGAAATTTACTTGAAGAAAATTTTCCTAAGAAATTAAACCCAAATCTTGGGAAGACTTTCTTTTTTGTAGTACTGGTTACAACAGAAAAAAAAAAAACTTAGAAGTTCCTTAAATGCCTACCATTATGATCTACAACAATTTTAAGATATATGCATATACATATACATATTTTAATATAAATGTATAAAATATAAACAAAGTAATATGGATGTATTTAACACAGATAAGATTAAAAATCTATCTATAAACATAGGACTTAAAATAGTGTGATGGTTAGAAAGCGGGTTTTGGAACAAGTCATATGTCTAGCACATAGCAAGTAACTGGGAATGTTGCTGATGTTATTTATGTTAGTTATTTTTCAAAAAGCCCGAAAGGAAATCAAGCAAAAATAATATTATTAGATTTCATTAATGGGAATATAGATAATTTTTTAATCTTCTATCTACCTTTAAGTTAAAAGCTTTCAAAGAGAGAAAATATTACTCCTAAGGAAAAGTTTTCACCTAAGGTAAAATATGCAATACTAAAAATTCATCTTTTTCTCTTTTTCAGTCAAAATCATAGTTAATTGGGTTGTTCATCATGGTCCAGATTTTTTAACTTGAGAATGCCAGTTCAATATAACCCACTGTAAAGAGTATACGCATTAAAACTGATTCAATTTACAGTTATAAAAGTCCTTGTTCTCCATGCATAAATCAACCCAACAGAACATATCTTCTTTGGAATGAGTTTTACTTAACTATATACGTCTAAAATAAAAAGCTACTGTTACATGACTGTGAAAATTTAAGAAGAACATAGAATTATCAAAAGTATTTAATTATAAATTTGAGCAGTGGTTATTGATCAGAAGTCTAAAGTACCTAGTCAAGGAGTTTTGATCACAAATCAGTAGGAGCACAGCATAAGTATATACTCTGACACAACTTTAAGTCTCAGTTGTATGCAAGGTGCAAAAAGCTGGCAAAGCCAATGATCTGTAAAGCCATACCTCTTACAGAGAGAGCATCAAATCAAAGCTGTGTTCAAAGCAAAGTTACTTAACCCCCCCAATACAATATATATTAAATGTAATCTTACCCAGAATCTGAGATAAACCTCAGGAAAGCAGAATTCTAGTCAATATGACCACAGGTGGGAATACAATAGAGAAAAATGACAAAATTTAATTCTATTTAGGCAAAGCTTTTGAGGGTTATTCAATTTTAGACTAGAAACACACTTCAGAAGCAATTATCTGTGACATCATGAGATCACTTACTGTGATTATAAAATTCACATCAATCACTAGCAATAATTTCAGTACTTATAAAATTAGATGAGATTAACACATTAAAATGACTGTATACATCAGTTTTGCGTACAGTATTTTTTGTCTAGAAATTTACATTCTCACCTGGCCTCTTGCCTCACTTCTGCAAGGATCCCAAATTTCCTAGAGATTTAGGCAGAGTCATGACAGAGAATGTGAGCTGGCCCATGTAATATTCAAAACAACAGATGATATCTATGTTGAAGTCACTGAATGTTGAATTTAGAAGTTTAACTTCATCATTTTACATGAGAGCCTGAGATTAAGGGAATGTATCACGACTAAGATGACAGTAGCCGTGTAGAAGTGAGACCGATTCCTTTGGAGTCCAGTACAGTGTGTTCTTTGCACAGGATGATGCAGACAAGGGTCAAATGTGTGACCCCAAAAAGGATCTGGTTTCAGCCTCTCCTTTATTAAAAACAAGCAGTCAATGACACAAAGAAAAAACAAAAATCTCGGTCTTCCCATCATGGCGTTGTGGAAACGAATCCGACTAGGAACCATGAGGTTGCAGGTTCGATCCCTGGCCTTGCTCAGCAGGTTAAGGATCCAGCGTTGCTGTGGCTGTAGTGTAGGCCGGCAGCTGTAGTTCTGATTAGACCCCTAGCCTGGGAACCTCCACATGCCGCGGGTGCAGCCCTAAAAGGACAAGAAACAAACAAACAAAAAAAAACTCCTTTGATTCCAATTGCTCCAACTGACCCAAGGAATTGTCTATTGTGATTCTATCTCTAATCACTACATTCTCCTCAACCCCTTCTGGTCACTAATAACTGACATTTTGTCAAATCATGATCATTAAAGAATGACCTTCTACTCCATTTCTCAGGCGTATTGGACGCAGATGATTACTCTCTCCTTGAAACACTTTCTTGTCTTGGCTTTTGTGGATAGACATTATTCTGTTTGTTCTTATAACAGAACAATTCCTTTTTGTCTGGTAAACAAACTTAATGTAGAGAAAGTTAGAAAACTCTTTTAGGAAGGGAGAAGTTTTGAACCGTTCTGAAGAATAGGTGAAATTTTCATGGGCAGTTGGAAGAAAGTATAGAATCCCATTTAGAGAGATATTTCATATTACAGAGCAAAAAACAGAGAGATTAGTAAAGACTCAGTGTTTAACTTTTGAATTCATGTGTGTTAATTAAGCTAAATTTTTTTCAATGAACATATCAACAACATTCTACTTCATTTCTGAAAACAGAAAGAATTAAAATACTTCAATGATAGCATGGTTATATCTTAACCTTCTCTAATGTCAAGGAGAAGTGCAAATTTAAATGCATTTTAGCTAATTGATTTTCCCCAAAATGACAATACTCTAAATAGCTCAGAAATGCTAAATTGTGCCAGGTAGTTCAATGATAATTATTATTTCATTGTCTAATAAAATGAAAAGCAAGAGACATCATACACAATCTACACACAATAAGATGAAGAAATGGATAGAATGTTACCTACAAATTCTAAAATTAAAAATAAAATTATGATACATGGCTGATTCTCAGTTGTCACATATCACTATAGCTCTATGAGTCCTGCATCTACTAGTTGGTCAGTAAATATATAGTGAATCACTAGAATTATTTAAGTGAATTTAAGTGAATCACCTAAAAAAGAATTCCATAGTACCAGAAACCCAGTTCTCATTTTTATGACAGTAAAAACATTACAATAATGGGAGGAAACTCCTCACCATCTTTAGAATTGCTATTTAAATGAAGGAACTGATTTTGATTACTGAATTCACACTATTGAGTCCAACCCAACTTGTATTTGTCACTGTGGTAAATATTGCTGGATACGAGGATGAATAATACCCAAAACGTGGTTGAAAAAGATAAGAAAAAGTGCAGAAGTATATAATTTTTTAAAAGTTCAGACTTTTTGAGCTTACAGTTTAGATTTTTTGAGCTTACAGTTTTGGAAAAACCATCTTACTTTTTTCTTAAACACAAAGTAAATGTCGAAGTCTTTCAAAGATTTCTAATGGAAATTTTTTTTTCCCTTAGTGGCTATCCGAAATGCAGAAGCTGGCTGATTTACGTCATATCAAATGAAACTATGAGATAAAAGATTTCTTTGAGCAGGATGGGTCAACCTTGGGTGGCTTGTGGTCCCTAAGCAGAGAGTTAGTTACTTGCATGGATTCACCAGAGTGATGAGCACTTGGCAGGGAGGCAAGACACCTTTCTACTGACTCCTTATGAGCATAACCTGTTACCTCACAGGTTGTGGAAAGAGGCACCTGTGGTTTGAGCTTCTCTAAACAGAGTATTTAGGTGAAAGAAAGTTCAGGAATCTATGATCAGGTCATACTCCTCCTTAAATCCCGTACAAACTGTATATAAAATTTGCAAAGTGACTTACAAGAACTTGTGGGTGGTAATAATCTTCAAAATTCATTAAGAAACATGGAAAGATTATAAGTGACTTAGAAGTTCCTAAAATTAGTCTTCTAAAGAAACAAAATACAGAGAAGTGACATTACACGCACACACACACACACACACATACACACAAAACAATGAGTCATTTAAATTCTGGTGGAGCTGGTCAAGTGTTGAAAAATGAATTAGTATGATCTATTTCTTATAGCTTCTCTTCTTAGTTTACAGCCTTTATTATGAAGAGAAATTAGAATTTATCACCACTCTAACAATAACAAGTAATATAAGGAATTTTATTATCAGTGATAACAAAGAAAGAGATTTACTAGGTATCAGTTTAAAATGAGGAATACAAGACACACATAATCAGGAGCAATCTCTGGATGTCATCAGGAAGGGCTGGGGATCTTTATGACTTTCACAGATGAGCATTTTGCACATTTACCATGGTTTCTTGGCCCCCACAAACTTAAATACTTGATTTTTTAGCAAACTGAGAAGGGTTTCATCTCTCAAGGGGCTTCCCCAAAACTAAAATGACTAATGCATAAAGTCATGCTGCTCTTTAATTGATTTACAGTGAGAAATATGCCTCTCCTGGGGTGTGGCATAAATATGCAGTCAGATCTACACAAGAGCCAATTTCTACTCAGATGGATGCTTGTCAGGCATGAGAACAGAGAAGGGAAGAGAGATTAATTCAGGTAATTAAGGCATCCAGCTGAGACTGGAATGATCTTGTCAGTGGGACTGGGATACTGAACCCCCCTGAACAGGATTCACTTCCGTTAGACAGTGATTGGTTAGGCACTGCCAACGTTTGGATGAATGGTTAATTTTTTAAACCATGAATGAAAATATTCACTCTAACCGATATTGTTCCTTTAGATATGATCCAATAATT
Organism: Catagonus wagneri; assembly: GCA_004024745.2. Lineage (NCBI taxonomy): Eukaryota > Metazoa > Chordata > Mammalia > Artiodactyla > Tayassuidae > Catagonus > Catagonus wagneri. The sequence goes on from PVHT021183528.1 coordinate 3,371,517, forward strand.
TGACTATAGTCTTTGTGTTTTTCAGGCCATCTCTGTATCCCTTCTGATAGCTGTATACTTTTAGCTGAGTAATTCTCATAAGGTGGTTTTATTTCCCTCTTCAAGAAGTTCCAGGGAAACTTCTCACACTGAGTCCTCAGAGCACACAATTCCGATGGGCCACTGCAGTACATACTACAAAGAGAACTTCATCAGCAATATGCATTGACTCCTAATGTATAAACTCTTGGTCAAGTTTTAAAATTGCAGAGCCCTCTTCCAAGTAAAGACTTGATTTTGTCATATCCTTTTGACTCTTACCTATTGTTAGGAGCTGAATACCCCCCCCTCAAATTAACGTGCAAAATCCCTAACTCCCAATGTGGAGGTATTTGGAAATGGGGCCTTTGGGAGGTCATTAAGGTTAGATAAGGTCATGAGGGTGGGAACTTCATGACCGGCTTAGTGCCCTTGTAGGAAGAGATATCAGAGACCTTGCTGTGCTCTCTCTCTCCCTTTCTTCCCCTCCCACACAAGAAAGACTCATGCAAGCAATACGACCAATATGACAGCATTGGGCTCGTTGATTCCTCCACAATACGGTGCACACATTTACAAACTTATGTTGAATGAAAATAATATTACAGAGAGAAATGTATTTGGGTTTGGATTATCTACAGTAATGAAATGTTATAGAAATTATAAATTATAAGCTTTAAAGTAAAATTACAGACTTTGTTAAAATTAAATTTATGTTTAGACACACTTTCAATATTCTATTTGTAGTAGATTTTAACAATGCAAATGTAATGATTATAATTTATGAAATCAGATGAGCAGAGGGATTTTTACAAAAAGCATGTTAAAGCATAGATGAGCTGTATTCTTCATCCTTCTCAGAGGTATAACAATAGATCAATCTAAGATTGACAAAAAGAATAAAAATGAAAATGAAAGGAAATTTTGTGAGGAAGTGGGAAGTCTCCAGTATCAAATCTAGTAGAGAAATAGTTTTAGAGAACACCCCATAGATTTGATCCTTGGGGTTTCAAAAACAGGAGCAGTCCTAATTATTGTAGCACCTAATGGTAAAATTTGGAAGTCCTTTTATTAAGTTATAGGGACTAAAAAGAAAAGGTACTACTATGCCATAACTTGATAGCTATTGATGAGCTCACAAACTGAGTCCATGGTGCTTATTGATGGCTATTTACTCATAGGTGTCCATTAATTTTCTTTCTTTGCATTAAATATTTATTGTAAAGATGCAAAATATACACACATAGTACAAAAATTCATTACCTGTTGGAAAATCACCAACTTTATAGTATTTATAAAACCATATGACAAAAATGATATAAAAATTCTACCATCTGTAAAGGAAATTGCTAAGACATTTTTTCTTTTTAGGCAACGCTGAGGCATAGTGAGCCCCCAGGCCAGGGATCAGATCTGATCAGAAATCAAATAGTGTTCTGCTTATGTTTCCCTCTATGAGTTTTATGGTATCTGGTCTTCCATTTAGGGCTTTAATGCATTTTGAGCTTATTTTTGCATATGGTATTAAAGAGAATGTTCTAGTTTCATTCTTTCAAAGGTAGCTGTTCAGTTTTCCCAGCACCACTTATTTGAAGAAATTTTTTTCTTCATTGAATATTCTTACCTCCTTGGTCACAGATATATTGACCATTAATCTATACTACCAAATTTTAAAAATTACATTTTCCACTTGTTGCTTAATATATAAAAATATATAGGTACATTTTTGCATATTGAGTATAATCTAGAAAATTCGTAAAATTTTCACAGGGATTTTATATCACAGGGATTTTATATAAATTATCACATTTTATATGGACTTTTAATGCTTTTTACATGCACAATCATGTCATCTGCAAATAGTGATAGTTTTATATCTTTTTACATATAGCCTGCTATATTATAGTGATATGATTGTGAATTTATAGGTTAGATGTTAAGTGAAAAGAAGTATTTCATATATCATTTGGTTGCCCTCAATTTTACCTGTTACATTTTCCTGTCACTCTAAAGTGGCATGGATTTGGAGAATATATTTTTATTAAAGATAGTCCAAGGATGATAGCCTTAAATATTTAGGACTCTATATTAATAGATTTGTTTTTCTTTTTTTTTTCTTTTTAGAGCCGCACCTGCGGCATATGGAAGTTCCCAGGCTAGACAGCTGCCAGCCTGCACCACAGCCCAGCAACATGGGATCTGAGCTGCACCTGCGATCTACACCACAGCTCATGGCAAAGCTGGATCCTTAACCCACCGAGCCGGGCCAGGGATCAAACCTGCGTCTGCATGGATACTAGTCAGATTTGTTTCCACTGTGCCACAACGGGAACTCCCTGGGGAGAACTTTTGTGTGCAGGTAATAATCCAAAAACAGAGTTAACAGTAAATAGCCACCTATTTTCACTGTAATTGTTAATAAATATAATCTTATTTTCTGTATTTTTCATTGCTGTCACAACAAATTACCACAAATTAAATGGTTTAATACAACACAAAATTATGATTTCACAATGGCACTGCTGATTTTTCTGCTCTGGGTTCCATAAAGCTGAGATCAAGTATTGGTGGCTGGGCTTTTATCAAGAAGCTTACTCAGCTACTTGGCAGAGTCCAATTCTTGTGATTGTAGGGCTGTGGTCCCTGTTTTCTTTCTGGTTATCAGCTGATGACCAGCAGTGACTCCTAAAAAACCTCTTTGAGCCTTGTGTGTGAGCTCCTACTTCTCAGAGGCAGCAAAGACATACTGAAGTCTCCACTTGGGAATTTTTCTGCCTTCTCCTCTGTCTCATTGCATTTCTGTCTACAGCCTAAGAAAGTCCCCTGCTTTTAAGGGCTCAGGTGATTAGATTGGGCCCACCTGGATAATTTAGGATAATCTTCTTTTTCAGCTCAATAAATTTATTTACCTCTTCAAAGTCCCCTTTGCCATATAATGTTAACATAGTTCAGGCATTAAGGCATACACATCTTTGGGTGGGGTTGGAGGGGCATTATTCAGCCTACTACACTTTTTTAGCCTTGTGCAGAAACTTAATAGACTGGCCTTTGCTCTCACCAGATGAAGTGCTTTCATAGTTCTTTTCTAGAGGGATTATTTTTTCATCTAGCAAGGTCATACACACACACAAACATACACACACAAACACACACACACACACAGTTCATACCATGCATAAGACTTCATTCAAAGGGGTAAAAATAATCCTAGTGAATAATAACAAACCTTGAAAAATGTTAACAAAATATAGTCCTTTAAAAGAAAGGCATAATAACAGGGAAAATCACATTACTCAAAAGAAGGCTGGGGTTTTGTTCCTTATACAAAGATATGTGAAAAACTTTATCCGAGAAGTGTAACATTGTCATAGTATTTAAACAAAATAATAATAGATAAATTCCTGTTGTAAGTTAGATTGAATCTAGATCAAATTGTTTGACAAAAATTCTATAGGAGAAAGTATTTGATCTATTTAAACTAATTTATGTATTTTACTTCTAATATGTGTTTATATGATATGATAGCTCTGGTCTCTTACAATACTCCCAAAAATTTGTTCATATGATAAGACAGCTCTGGTCTCTTAAAATCTTATTAAATGTTTTATTTCTAATTTATCATCTTCCCATCATGTTCTTTTTCTTGCTTTTTCAAGAATATTAATATGCTCAAATGGAAAAGTGTAAGTTCTAAATATAATAAGAGAAGTGTCTAGATAAAGTAAGATAAAAGATAAAGGGAAACCTCTGAGCAGCAGATGATAATCTAGAAGGTGTGTGAATTGAGAAGCATCTCTGTGAGGCACAGCAGCCCCAAACTGAAACGTGCTGTGCCCTCAATACAAAAGTCAAAGCATTCAATGAAAGGATGTCCCAGATAAATTCTAATTAGAACCTCGCATACTTCCATTTAATAAAATCTCTCTCCCTTCCCTCTCTATGTTATTTTAACAATATCCCCAATAGGTATACCATTGTTCAAAGATAAATACTAACCAAAAGAACTTAAATAACCCCTACACATATATATATTGGAGCAAAAACTTATGGGTGAAACATTTGGGAAAAACAATGGTTAATGGAAATATGGTAACATATAATAAATAATTTATTCTAAATTATCTGAAATAAAGCTAAACAAACACATGAATAATGAATGCAGGTAATATACAAATGTTATAAAGCCTGGCAAGATTAAAAGAGTAAATATATATTGGAAAATCATTGGAAGGCTATGGCACAAAGAAGATGCAGGTAAATACATACTCAGTTCCTTTCATTTCATACTGGAAGACGGTAGATATCTTCTCCAAACTGAAAATTTTGCTTAGGAAAAGCAAAATTAATTACCTCAATCTGCTAACATTTTCATACATTTTTACTGTTAGGAGTGATTTTAGAAATTAATATCTCTTATAAGGAAAACAATCTAAAGATAGCAACTTATAAAGCTTAATTTCAGTTGCATTTTTCTTCTTTTAAATGCCATTGAATAAAACTTTTATACTTTGGGAAAAAATTCTAGTATTTAGTTAAATTATTTTACTGATTTATATCTGTCTGTGTATATGCATAGAAAGGAGTGTAGAATTATGGCCATCAAATGTTAATATTTATTTCTAGGCTGTGGGATTTGGGGATGATACACTTACTTATACAGTTGGTCCTTGAACAATGTGGAGGTTAGGGATGGATACCAGCTCAGTCAGAATTTGTAGTACTGCTCTCTGCCTCAAAAACAAAGGAATTGACAAATGATCCACCCAAGGACAGGAAGTTGAAACAGTTTGGATAGGATCAAGACTCAAACCCTATTCTATCGATTCCACATCCTGTGATATCTAATCAAGCACACAATTTTTCACACACTTAATTTAAAGATCTGTAAAATGAAAATACAGGTTCTCTACTTACTGAAGGAAATCCCTGTATAAGTGGATCCCCACCCTTCAGATTTCTGTTATTCAAGAGTCAATTGTAATTTCTTGTTGCCTGCATTTTATAGAATTATAAAAGACAACATTTTAAAGCTACCTTTTTTTTTTTCTTTTTAAGCACATGGAAGTTCCCAGGCTAGGGTCGAATTGGGGCCGCAGGTGATAGCCTACACCACAGCCACAGCAACACAGGATGCGAGTTGTGACTGCAACCTACACCACAGCTTGCAGCAATGCTGGATCCCTAACCCACTGAGCAAGGCCAGGGACTGAACCCGAATCCTCATGGATACTAGTCGGGTTCATAAACCACTGAGCCACAATAATTCCCTATAGCTATCTTAATAGAGTAAAAGTGTCTAGTTTTAAACAGGTTTGATTGAATAAATATATGCATAAACTTTCAGAATCATAAAAAATATTACATACAATCAACTCTACTGTCTAATCTAAAACTGCTGTGAAAGGTCAGACACCCATAACCAAACTAAAGGTAACTCTGAGCCCATGGATCTGCTGCTTCCATCATGATAGAAACCCTTGACAGCTGCTAAGCATCCTCAGAATTTTGCATAAATACATTTGTTATAGTAATAATTAACAACAAACTCATTGAATTACTATTGCAAAAAAGGAAATGAACCTGATTTATCTTATGCTTCTAGAGCAGTTCTATGTAAAACCCAAGTCAGTACAGAAATACTCATTTTGCAGGTTGCATTAGGGTAAAGATGAGCTAAGGTCTAATACAAACAGACTGGAAGGCAGGAGTCCAACCAAGAAGATGCCACATGCTCATACCTTGTGCTCTACGCATTCCTAAATGTCTGCCAAGCAATTAATCAGAAAGTGGCAATTAATTTAAAGTTAAGTGAGGGGTGACCAAATATCAGAAACATCTGTAAGTTAGTCTTTATTTTTCTCTGAGTTTCTCTCTGCTGCAGTTTTGAACTTTCTGATTACTTCAGATGAAGTATTCTAAAATATCAAGAGTTAAGTATAAAATAGTAAAATAGCTATTCTTTCTTGTCATAGCTGAGAAGTTATGCATATAAGGAATACAGTAAATATAGACAAGCAATGAAGTGTGTTATAGCAGATACGGTAGGAATTTGCAGAGCCTGCTTGTACATGACAGTTATCTTGGAAGATTGGTTGAGAATGAAGATACCAGCTGAGTCAAACCCTAAATGGGAAACCTAGAAACCATAGGCAGGGAAAATGCTGATTTCAGCACTTCAATTCTATTAAGCATGGAAGGCTGTCAACGTTAATATCAAAGAGTTGCATGTTGTCAAACAATCTCTTTTTATCACATGTACAAGCCACCTCACCAATACCCATTTACAAAAAAAGGAAACATTAGTTTCAACTTTCGATAAAAAGAACAATTTCATTTTTCAGTCCCTAAGTCAAGCCAGTGAGCCACTAGCTTTGTGTGAAGAGCTGCTTAAATCAGAGTAGGATCATCAGTTACCAGTTACAATTAGACATAATAAGTAAAACACAAACAAAACACACAGATATTTGTGTGTGTGTGTGTATAACTACTATTAGTCAAATGGAACCAATATATATGTTAGAAATTTATTCTGAAATTAAAAATTATTGTAATCATGGTTACATTTGCCTATATGTGAATTTAAGTTATATCCAGAAACAGCAAAATCATGTTACTTTATGAACTAGAAAACAGAACATCCAACCACCACATTCCTACAAGTCTACTGCTTTGCTGTGTTCATAAAAATATATTATTTAAGAAATGAGCAAATTGGAAACACCTACCCATAAAGTACTTCTATTCAGCTTAATCAGAGTAGAAACAAAAGAATATTTGAATTTTAAAAGCAAATGCAAAAGATATGGATCCATTTTACCAAATCAAATAAACAAATCATTCAAACTGCATAGCATTTTCACTGTTCCTTAAAAATGTCCGTATCCTGATTTGTTTTACATTCAGCAATCCAAGACAGTTCAAGGTGACTTAGTTTCGTTTGCCTCTCTACATCTATGAAAACCTTTTGCAGCCTATTATAGGTTGGGGTGTTCAGAATGTTTGTTGACTGAATTAATGCTGTTTTTACAATACCTTTCATTGGCAAACACAGCACTATCACATTTAGAAGATTTTGTTCTATTTACAGTCAAGATAAATCAAAGCAGGCAGCTGTATTACAAGTATGACAGAGTGTTCCAGTGTGTCTTCATTAGATAACACTCATGCACTAATCAAAGAATAAACACCAGACTTCCATGGTTTAAATTTTCAGAACTGGAGTTCCCGTCGTGGCGCAGTGGTTAACGAATCCGACTAGGAACCATGAGGTTGCGGGTTCGATCCCTGCCCTTGCTCAGTGGGTTAACGGTCCGGCGTTGCCGTGAGCTGTGGTGTAGGTTGCAGACGCGGCTCGGATCCTGCGTTGCTGTGGCTGCGGCGCAGGCCAGTGGCCACAGCTCCGATTAGAACCCTAGCCTGGGAACCTCCA
>PVHT021183528.1:3379963-3484716 GCA_004024745.2 Catagonus wagneri
TGGCGCAGTGGTTAACGAATCCGACTAGGAACCATGAGGTTGCGGGTTCGATCCCTGCCCTTGCTCAGTGGGTTAACGGTCCGGCGTTGCCGTGAGCTGTGGTGTAGGTTGCAGACGCGGCTCGGATCCTGCGTTGCTGTGGCTGCGGCGCAGGCCAGTGGCCACAGCTCCGATTAGAACCCTAGCCTGGGAACCTCCACATGCCGCGGGTGCGGCCATAAACCCGCGGCCATAAAATGACAAAAGGCAAAAAAAAAAAAAAAAAAAAAAAAAATTTTCAGAACTAAACATGACTCTTTTAATATTTTAATTATTTTAATCACTTTTTGTAATATATATTTAAAGCTTTTCCATGGCTGTAGTCTTTAAAAAAGGATCAACATTAGAGCATTGATTTGTTTTATTTTTTAAGTTGACTACCTTAAATGTTGAATTTGTTACATACTTAAATGCAACTATATAAAAAGATATTACAATAATCAAGAAATACATTTATAAAACATATTTAGAAAAGTCTGATTTTCCTGGAACTAATAATATTAGAAACCAAGAGCCAAAATAAATCTAACATAATTTATAATGGAAATAATGGAAATATGGCCTGTATAAAAACTAAGAATTAACTCTCACAGTTGCACAGTTTTATATTTTATCTGTCCAGGAAAGCTACATAAATATATTATTTAAATCAAAATTATCTGTCTGATGTAAAGGACTAATTATGCCATATTTTATGTATGACAAGAAATTATAATAGGGAGAAAAATGAAAATACTTTCAATTCCTAAAATATATAGATTTTCTTGCTGTAACAAATTTATAGATAGCACTTTTCTTGTAATTAATTAAATTTGATTGAATTTCCTAATATTTCAGTTCTGTTAACATACAAAACCTGCATAATTTGTGCAGTCTTTTTCCCATCAGGCATGAATGTAATTATCCCTTATCTTTCAACACAGCCAAGCCCTGTAAACATAATTACAAATTTTTCTGTTTAGTCAAGCATAAAGAACTCATAAAATTAATATTGTATTTATCCTCTTACCTTTGTCAGTCATTAAAATGCACCAGGGAATTCTTGAATTCATCCTCTATAACGAAAATTAATTTTTACCTTGATTTTCAAACTTTAACAAAGGCACTTACATGTATTCAGACTTCAGGCAGTTGTTAGAAGTTTTTGCTTTTGACATTCATAAAGACTGAATTTGGATTACCAATTTTAAAGGCTAGAAAATTGGAGGTATTAACATTAATTTGGGAGACCACAATTCATTAATGCACCAAAGCATGGCACTCTAGGAAATACATGCTAGAACGATATCTCAAAAACTGTCCTATGGATTTTCAGGTGTCTTTATTTTCTAATATCTCAATATGAAATTGTATCTTAAGTGATATTAAAATCTCATGAGCTTTTCATCGTAATTTTTTAACATGTTTTTTAAAACTTCAAGTGTTCAGTAAGCAAGTACCATCCCTAATACCAATAAAATCCCTATTTTAATGAATTCTGTAATTTACAGAGTTTTGATAAAAACTGAAGAGCAGTCTCTTTTTATCTAGGAAACAATATAAATAATCAGTCTATGTGATTTGCAGAAAACTAGGTGCCAGCATTGATGTTTGCCATGCTGTTTGTTTACTGGCCTACTGACGAATCTTCATTCTGTATTAAACACAGGGAAACCACTATAATGGATATTTGTCCCAATTTGCAAAGCAAGCTACAAAGTTTAAATAATGACCAACTTAAGCAAGGGATAGAATTAGCTTAAAGCAAAGTATTATTATAGCTAAAATATAACAATTACTTCCACGGATAACTTGTGTTAATTTATATTCCTGTAGAGTGTTTTTATGGATTTTTAAACCACACATCTCTATAGAGTCATATATTTATTGGATACTGGTAAATAAAGTCTTTAATTTTTATTTACATTTCAAAAAAATAATAAAAAAGCCTATAGAGATTCAATTTGTTCCAGGTTCATTTCAAAGCACTTGATACTTGTTTTGTCTTCATAACAATGTTATCTTCTTTTTATATGTAAGAAAACTGAGTCACAGAGAGGTTATATAAATTGCTTGAAGTCAAACAGCTATGAAGTGAGAAAGTGGCTTTAAAACCAAGAGAGTCTGGTATCTGGAGTCCATGAACTCTGTGTTGCTTCTTTGAGTCACAGTTGAGAAAACTTTGTTTCTAGATTTGCTCATTAGCTGTTCAAATTCCACTTCCACACTATACCTTTATTACTTTTGTTCCCTCTGAACTGTGGTAAATAGTATAGAAGCATCTACACTGTAGCATATACTAATTCACTTATTGATTCATTTTAACAAAAATTTTTGTGGAAATAATGCCAACGGAGTGGTATTAATCTAATGACTAAACTTGCATTATGATAGAGAAATTATCACACTGTGTCTCAAATCAAACTGTCCACGTGGCTTTCTGCTACTATGGTTTCACTTTGCACTTGTTTTCAGCTTCCTGAGGAAGAATCTTAGGCCTTTAGTGTATTCCCTTTTTTTTTTCTTTTAATCTTTTCTAGGGCTGCACTCGTTGCATATGGAGGTTCCCAGGCTAGGGGTCTAATAGGAGCTGTAGCCTCTGGCCTACGCCAGAGCCACAGCAACGCGGGATCCAAGCCACAGCTGCAACCTACACCACAGCTCACAGCAAGGCCAGATCCTTAACCCACTGAGCAAGGACAGGGATCTGTGGGGAGCCAACTCATGACCTGAGGGCTGCCGGGACTTAGCAAGGACGATAAATCCTTGAGTGCTGACGCCAGGCTCTGAGGTTGATCAGTCAAAGACAATCTCTGTCCCGCCACTCCTTCGGAATGTTTATGGCAGGAGGTCTTGGGCTGCGGATAAGGTACCAGGGAGGTAAGACCCCGGTCGTAAAAGCCTTTAGATACAATCACTGTTGGTTAATGTTGTACCAGGCACTGTGGAATTAGAGAATAGCCTTAAATCAAACAATGTATATGATTGATCATGTCAGGATGACTTGCAGATTTTGGTGAAAATGCTTAAAAACCAAGCTGGAAATAAACTCGGGGTCCATTCTGAGCCTAGCGTCTTGCGGACTTAGAGTGTGTCCCTCTCAACCCTACCTTTTGTGTCGTCTTTCTTTTCTTAGTCCTGCAGCACAGGTTTCGGGACCTGCTCGTTGTCGGCTGGCTCCGACAGGATCGAACCCGCAACCTCATGGTTCCTAGTCCAATTTGTTAACCACTGAGCCATGACGGGAACTCCTAGAGTATTCTTAATGTAATAATTTAAAGTTATAAATTTTCCCCTAAGCACTGTGTTAGCAGGAAACTATGTATTTTGATATATCATATGTTCTTGAATCCAGATCAAAATATTTTCTAATTTTCTTGTGATTTTTCTCCCTTCCTTCCTTCCTTCCCTCCTTCCTTTTTTCTGGCCCTCCCTCCTTTTCTCTCTTTCTTTACCACACCTAAGGCATATGGACAATGTGAGATCCTTAACCCACTGTGCTGGGCCTCAACCAAATTTGTTCCTCAAGTCACTACAGAAATAATGCCAGATCCTTAATCCACTGTGTGACAGAGGGATCTCCACTTGTGATTTTTTTCTTGATTTATGAATTATTTAGATGTGTTGTATTTAGTGTTTTCCTAGATAATTTGTTGTTAATCATTCCTAAATAAGTTCCATTGTGGTCACACAGTATATTGTGTACTTATATTTTTTTGCCATTTTCCATTTAAAAAATATTAGAGGAGTTCCCTTCATGGCTCAGTGGTTAACGAATCCGACTAGGAACCATGAGGTTGCGGGTTCGATCCCTGGCCTTGCTCAGTGGGTTGAGGATCTGGCGTTGCCGTGAGCTGTGGTGTAGGTTGCAGACGCGGCTCAGATCCCACATTGCTGTGGCTGTGGCGAAGGCCGGGAACCTCCACATACCGCAGGTGCGGCCCTAGATATGGCAAAAAGACAAAAATAAAATAAAATACATTAGAAAAGTCAGTGTTTTCTTGCGGCTGATTTTGAATGTAAAATGAAAACTGCTTTACTTAATAAAGTCACCTCTCACATATTTATATTTGATACTACAGGAGTGAAAATAGTCCCCAATTAAATGCTGGTTGAATGAGTAACCAACCAACTTTTGTTTCCTTCTAAATTGGCTGCCATGAAATGTGATTGCAGTTTCATAATTATTGTTTTTATGTTTGGAGTGGTGGTCATACTTTGAGAACAAGCCGGAATTGTTCGCTCTCTCTCTCTCTTTTTTTTTCTTTTTGCCACACTCACAGCATGTGGAAATTCCTTCGCCAGGGATCAAACGCGTGCCACAGCAGCCACCAGAGACACAGCACTGACAACACTGGATCTTTAACCCACTGAGCCACTAGGGAACTCCCTTCCCTTTTATGTTCTTCAAAATATTCAGTACTCCAGGGGGAACTGCCCACATTTGATGTTTTTCAGGGATGGCTAGAAGCCTGCAAAACTTCTAAGCCATTAATGCCACAGCATATTCTTCCTTTCAGGAATAAAAAGAGAATATGCTGCGACCACAAGGGAGCTTATTAAACATATAGTTATCTTCACTGTAAAGAAAAATGATTTTTACATATAGAAATCATTTTTGAAAATCTTGAGAAAAAATCCTTATATATCGCTAGTTGACCTCCTCAGTGCTACTAATGAGGAACATTACTTGTCTTTAAATAAACAAATGCCTACTGCTAAATACCCTGGAGCACTGCTACGAGGCTTACTGGTACCCACGTGAAAAATGATTCCATCATAAATCAACTTGAACACTGCTCAACAGACTGCCTGCTTCTCTCCCTGAGGTCTCTATCCTCAGGGTTCCCAAAAGGGAAATTGTGTGACACCAAAGCCACACTCTAAGTCAGACAATGCCAAACGTGTTCTTTATTTTATTTTATTTTATTTTATTTTGCCTTTTGTCATTTTATGGCCGCACCCGCGGCATGTGGAGGTTCCCAGGCTAGGGGTCTAATCGGAGCTGTGGCCACTGGCCTGTGCCACAGCCACAGTAACGCAGGATCCAAGCCGCGTCTGCGACCTACACCACAGCTCACGGCAACGCCGGATCGTTAACCCACTGAGCAAGGGCAGGGATTGAACCCGCAGCCTCATGGTTCCTAGTCGGATTCGTTAACCACTGCGCCACGATGGGAACTCCCCAAACGTGTTCTTTTAATTTGATGAAAATCCTTCCCTGATGTGGTAAGTCACACATAGAAAGACATTTTTTTTTTTAGATAAGAAAAGGGCTATGTTTTAATCGAAAGGGCATGATGTTTATTATAAAAGCAATCATTTACTATAAATTAAATCTCTTTAAGCTTCTGTTTATACTTCTTTAAAGTGCCATAACACCTACCTCACAAATATGTTGTAAAAATTAAATAAGATAATAAATCTGGGAACAATTTGTAAACCACATTATAAATGTTTATCTTAATCTGTCAGTTTCAATAAAAAGAGAGTAACCACTGAGGATATACACTAAACATATACAATATTTATAAAGTAGAAATTTTATACAACAAATCTATTAAAAAGTAAATTTATTATTTTTAAAAGATTGTTTTTTTATTTACTAAATATGTCATGTGGTATTAAATTAAATTCTAGAAGGATAACCTCATAAAGAAAATTGCAAAAATTTCTATAAATCTCTCTCTCTTTTTTTGTCTCTCCTGTTTTTTTTTTTTTGCCTTATCTAGGGCCGCACCCATGGCATATGGAGGTTCCCAGGTTAAGGGTCTAACAGGAGCCGCAGATGCTGGCCTTCGCCACAGCCACAGCAACGCGGGATCTGTACCGCATCTGCAACCTACACCACAGCTCACGGCAACGCCAGATCCTCAACCCACTGAGCAAGGCCAGGGATCGAACCCACAACCTCATGGTTCCTAGTTGGATTCGTTAACCACTGGAACCACGACGGGAACTCCTTAAAAAATTTCTATACAATCTCAATCATATTAAAACAATTTTGTAATAAGACAAAAATTTTTAATGAAAGATATATCAGGCTATGTATAATTTCATTTATCATACAAGGCTATTTTAAAATTATAGTTGATTTATAATGTTCCTTTAGTTTCTGCTGTACAGCAAAATGGCCCAGTTATAAATATATATACATCCTTTTTTCTTATTATCTTCTATCATGTTCTAATTCAACAGATTGGACATAGTTCCCTGTGCTGTGCAGTAGGACATCACTGTTTACCCATTCTAAGCATAACAGTTTGCATCTACCAACTCCAAACTCCCTACTCCCCTTTGGCAACCACAAGTCTGTTTTCCATGTCCATGGTCTGTTTCTGTTTTGTAGATAGGATCACTTGTGCCTTGTTTCAGATTCCACATATAAGTGATATCATGTGGTATTAGTCTTTCTCTTTCTGACATTTCATTTAGTATGAGAATCTCTAGTTCCATCCATGTTGCTGCAAATGGCATTGTTTTGTCCTTATTTTACAGCAAAGTAGTATTCCATTGCATATATGTACTATATCTTAATCCATTCTGCTGTCAATGGACATTTGTTTCCATGTCTTGACTATTGTGAATAGTGCTGCTATGAACATAGGGGTGCATGTATCTTTTTGAATGCAAGTTTTGTCTGGATATATGCCCAGGAATGAGAATGATGGATCATATGACAATTCTGTATTTAGTTCTCTGAGGAACATCCATACTGTTTTCTATAGTGGTTGTATCAATTTACATTCCCACCAACAGCGTAGGAGAGTTCCCATTTTTTACACCCTGGCCAGCATTCATTATTTGTAGATTTGTTAATGATGGCCTTGCTTACCAGTGTGAGGTGGTACCTCATTGTAGTTTTGATTTGCATTTCTCTAATTGGTGATACTGAGCATTTCTTAATATGTCTACTGGCCATTTGTCAAGGCTGCTTTTAAAACATTCTAAAAGTAATGTGTAAATGCATTAAAAAAGAATAAAATATTTTATAAATAGCATCTAAATTTTAATAAGTATATTTTATATATTAATATAAATTGTTTAATACTATTACAACTTTTAGAAAAATTAGTGTTCCATTACCCACAGTAATCTATATCTCAGGATATAAAAATATATATTACACTAAGGCAATTTAGGGATTATTTGTGCAAACACTTTGTGTGATGTGAATTTAAGTCAAAACATTAGTAAAGATTATGCTCAACTTCATCTAGACCATGCCTCCCTGGTTTGTAAAGTGATCAGTGTCAAGCTGGCTATATGCAAGTTCAGCAGATAAGCATGATAGACACAAATTGCTTTCTCTTAGATAGAATGGTCAATCTAAGGAGTGTTAGAGCTAGTGTGAGGGGCAGAATTTTGCTTGCTTCTCTAATTCAAGCACAGATGAGTGATAGAGATGCCAAGGGGAGCTTGTTGCTTTAGTTGATTATATGCCATATGCTAAAAGCAAAGAAGGTGCTAAATAGTTCAACTTTCTCCTGAGGATAGCTTACTACCTAGTACTTTTAAAATAACCCATGAAATTCTGCCTTTTTCATTTTTTTCCTTGATTGATGAAGTCATTTGAGTGACCTTTTTATGACTATATGTTTTGGCTAGTGGATCTGTTACCCTGTGTCACATTTTACAAGACCGTGACTACCTGTAGTTACTTATTCTAGACAACAAGCCTTTTAAGGGCAGGCACAGCCTCTAATTTCTATTTCATGATACATCACATCAAGTTAAGTATCATTACTGGAGATTCCAGAATGTTTACCTTCTCCCTAGAGAACTAATTCCCAGTGAAGATAATTATATCCTTGATAAAAAGTACCAGCATCATACTTGATAGGAATATATAATCAGCTTTTAATACCTAAAAAAATATCCTAAGTAAGCTCTTTTTCCTAGAGATTATTTTCTAGAAAAATGGTGTATTCATGAAGAATCTGGAATTAGAAGTGTCTCTAATATAAAAGGTGATTTTATATTTCTAGTTCTATGAATACAGAAATATTATAGGGGACGTCTTATAATACTTTACTAATTCCATATTTACTGAGGCTGCCATATTGCCTCTTAGCTGTCAAGATATTGCTTTAGAAATTTTGGATCCAATTTTAATTTGTTGGAAAGAGATATGACTTTAGGTTGTTTTGTTCTGTCATTATCCACTTCTCAACTATCCAGGAGAGTGGTTTTATTTTATTCCAGAACATCTTGTCCATTGTGGAGTAATATATGTTTTCCTACAAAAATGAAAAAAAAAACTTTTAGACATGCTGCCCTAATATCTCGTTGAACTAACTAAATAAAAATATCACAAATTTGGCACCTTAACTATTAATTAAATGAGAAAATCTCCCAATATACCATCATTTCTCAGGAATGAGAAATCTTCACTAGCTTTTATTTCTGCCTAGTTTGTGGCTTATACATGAAGTTCTGAAAGCTGATATAGTTATTATGAGTAAATCCACAGATTAATCCAGTAAATGAGTACAGTATTATTCATTTAATGACAATGTAATGTAAGTTACAGATCAGTGCTTATAATAGCTAATTTGGAAAACTAGAAACATCTTAATAATTAGAAGTATAAAAATTAAATAAACTAGTCTGACAAAATTTTCATTCTTTAACAAATTGTTTTGCTACTATGGATAGTAAAGTATTACCAGAGGAACTCTAAAATAAAAGAATAGTGAAAGGAAGTTCTATCAACATACTGAAATACTATATAATCTTTCCTATATTATTTTATAGAAGTTTAGCATAACTATATTTTATAATTTTATTTTCATAGGTTTTATTGAATAATTTTGTTAGAATTTAGTTATGACACCTTAGAGGTTATTTTTATGTGAAAAAGTTTTGGGAGTGTTTAATTTTAATAAGCAATATTTGTCTAATACAAAACCCAGACTATAACACTCAATTACTTTTATGCTTTGCTTTTTAAAGATTAGAACGATAAGATAAAGTTTCTCCCATATTATCCTAAGCAAATAACTCCATTAGTTGGTAAAGATTTAAGGAATCAGATAACCTCATAACCCAAGGAAAATTAACATCGTCTTCCATGTATTCATTGAATAGAATTTTTCTTGCTACAGTATTTATTGAATTCCATTGGTCTTCAAATAGATATTTTCATTAATAGGCTATAGCTTATTTTATGATTGCACAGGTTTATCAGTTATTGTTGAATAACAAACCACCCCAAAATTTAGAGGCTTACCACATGCATTTAGTTTGCTCAAAACCTTAGGGGAAGGCATCTGAACGGTAGAAAGCCTTGTTGATGCAACTTTCAG
This sequence comes from Catagonus wagneri, assembly GCA_004024745.2. Lineage (NCBI taxonomy): Eukaryota > Metazoa > Chordata > Mammalia > Artiodactyla > Tayassuidae > Catagonus > Catagonus wagneri. The sequence goes on from PVHT021183528.1 coordinate 3,389,290, forward strand.
CAATTGTGTCGCTGTGGATCAGTTTGTTGACTTGGCATGGATGTTTTCAAATGTCTAGGGCCTCCACTGGGATGAATCAGTTAATTCAGCTCTGCTCCACAAGGCCTCTCATCGTCCAGTAGGCTATCTTGGGGTTCTCACATGGCAGACATGGGTTGAGAGAGAGACAGAATGTATTGACAGCCCCTTGAGAACTAAACCGATAACTGACACATCATCACTACTGTCACATTCTGTTAGATACAAGGCCAATTCAGATTTAAAAGATGAAGGAAAAAAAGACTGCCTATCTTGATGAAATGAGTTGAAAAGTCATTAAAAAGGTTATGGATAAAAGGAAGGAAATAATTGAAACACTTTGCAATCCATCTAGCATAATATGTTTTGTTTACAAATGTCTAATATTGAGCTGAGTCTTTCTCATAGCTATCTTTAAAGGGATACAGACAGAGGGTATAGTCTCTTTTCTCCATGAACTTAGTATTAGGCTCATGACTTTATAGGATGGATGATTCCACCATGCCTGTTATGAACTCTTTCATTATCTTGGTTGCCTTACTCTTGAGGCTTTCTTATTCAACAAGATTTAACAATAGAGAGCACATAAAGGGACTTAATATCAAGGATAAAGACAGTTCTTTTATAGTTATACAACCAAAGAAGTTAGCTTTTAGGAAAAATCCATATTATAATGTTTCATTTTACTTTCAAAAGCATTTATCAAGTACTTAACAGAAGCAAAGCATGATCCTTGCACTAGACACAAAAAGCAACAACTACTGTCCCTGCCTTCAAAAAAACTTACATATAATAGAAAAGACTTCAACAAATATATCATTTCTAATATGATAATGATTAAGCTAGAGGTATTCATAGTGTTCTATGGGAGAGCAAAAGAAAATAATAGAGAATAGGGATGATTTTAAATTGTCTAGGTTTCTAAACCTAGTAGTGATAATAACTACTTCTAAGCCTCCCCAAATCACTAGAAAATGGACAACCCAGATTTTGAAATCAGATCATTCTGACATTATATGCTATGCTGTCAACTGCTCATTAAGATATCAATTTCCATAGAATTAACATTTTGTTAAAAATTCTAAAGATGTAGAATGTATTTCAAGGATAAATACAAGATTCAGTGTTGAGTTTCACCTTGCTGATTTCAAACAAGTAATCCAATCATTCTGAATACAAACTGTTACTTCTTGTGTTAACAGTCTCTTCCCATCTAAACTCTAGGTTCTATAAAAAATTGTATTTTTTTAATTCAATTAACTCTTTCAAGGAAAGCATAATATAGAATTCCTCTAGAGATTTTTTCCACTTTGTCCAGCAGAGATTAGCACTCTATATTCGATTGTGTAACCCACTGCACAGAGCCAATATATCACCCTTGTACTCAAAATAATTTTCTTTGTCAAACACTTCAGAAATGACCATGTTTATGGTATTCCCTTGCTCAATTGCATAACAACTTCACTGTGCACACAAAAAAGTGAGGTTAATTTGGTATGACATTTTCTTCAGAGCTGTTATTGGCTTTCTTCCACATTCTTTCGCTCTTTGTCACATCCTTTTCTAAAGCCTCACAAACCTTCTGCCAGATGGCTACTCAGAGACTATGTTAAAGGATTAATTTAAGCTGTTGTTGCCCTTTTAGTTAATCAGAGTAACATTTACCAATGTCCCAGTTTTCTGGTCTTGTCCTCTTCTCCAGGAAGTCACAAAGAATACCAGCAAAAATTTCAAGGTCAATTATTCAATTTCTTCAGGGGCCTGCATTTTTTTTCTTATTTGGCAGTAAATATATGTGAATTTTATATGCAATAAGCTTCTCAACTAATTGGGGGGAAATTTTTTTCAATATTTTGTTCATTCTTTCTGGCATGGTTTTAAGACCCTTCTTCTTATAGGAGAAAATGGAAGAGCTATGATTTGGGTAATTGCCTTCCATGATATTTGCTATTATTTTCATGTAAAGTGTTCTCCTCCCCACCCTTTCTTGTTTTCTATAGAATTGAATATGAACATTTCACTGCCATGTTATTTTTTCAACTCAAGTCTCAACTAGTTTTGTTTTGTCTCTCCTGAGATGATCCAAATAGATTTGTACTACCATTTAGAACTTTTCACTAGGTATTTTCTAATCTATCCATCTATTCTAAATGTTATTTAGAATTTTTTTTCAATTTTTTGAAAAAAATATTATATTATCAGAGAATTTCCTGTATAGTCCTACTTGTTTCCATAGACACACTTCAAATTCCTGAATTTACTCCCAAGCAATCCCAGCCATCATTCCATTACTCACAGACATACAGAGGGGCACACACCCTTCTCAACAGTTTCAATATCATGGATCCCACTGAGCAATCTGTAATATATGCTGGTACTCCCATCACTCAATCTCCTTTTATAGCACTCATTCTCATCCACTGGGATTCCATTCTCATGTTGAAGATTTAGTATATGTTTCCATAGAATAGAACCTACACCCTCACTGACATTATTCTGCCACACTGCATTGATACACACACAATTGCATTTGCTTTCTGTTAACTTTTTTGTTCACTGGTATTTAGATATCTGAGGACATAAGTATTATTCTTTATTAGTTTTCTTATTTTCACTTAAAAGATGTCACATAGAAACTTGCAAAATGTATATTAACTATAGGTTGTTTTATATTATGTCAAGTATATTTACATTAATCAAACCAAGGCTGTGTGATCAAATAAGGAGTAGAGCAGTAACTCAGACCAGAGGGGTGATATGAGGAAGTCTAGGTAAATATTTGCAGCATCAGCAAAGCATGGGAGAAGGAATATTGTTCGGAAAATATAACTAAAATATTTTTTTCCTCAAGTTCCCATTGTGGTTTAGTGGGTTAAGAACATGACGTGGGCATTTGTGAGGATGTGGGTTTTATCCCTGGCCTTGCTCAGTGGCTTAAAGCTCCAGCATTGCTTCAAGCTGCAGCGTAGGCCATAGATGTGGCTCAGATCCCATGTTATTGTGGCTGTGGTGCAGGCCGGCAGCTGCAGCCTGATTGACCCTTAGCCTGGGAACTCCCATATGCCACAGGTGCAGCCCTAAACAGAAAAGAAAATTTTTTTTCTCCCAAGCCAGAAATCCTCTCCATAGAAGTAGGAAACAAATTTTGAGTAAGCATTAAGCCAGAATCTGATGTGCCTCATAGGCAATCCACCAAGGGATTGCAATGACAGAAAGAAATCTGACTCTTCATATAGCCAAGCAGGTACAACCCACTGTGTATACCTGTTCTCAAAATAAACAATAACTAATCTTCAAGTCAGAGGTTTTGACAGCATCCATTTATTACTCATAGTTCATCCTAAGTTCACCTGGCAACTCTCATGGCTATGTTAGTTAATTGTCTTTAAACAGGAAAAAATAAAACCAAAAAACCCAAACAAACAAACAAACAAAACCAAACAAACAAACAAAAAAAAAACTGGCCCTATTCATGAAAGAAGGAAGTTTTGCTACTCAGAATCAGATGCCTGTGGAAGGTAGGCTCCCACACTCTCACAAAAACCAGGAATGCTCTCTCCCTTGAAGTTTATATTTCAAAGATAAACCTACCCAGATGTTCAGAAAGACCTTCCTGGACCAGCTTTCAACTGGGAGAATTAAGCCTCTTATTTTTATTTTGTATTTGTCTTGATGTTAGGCAAAGGTATCCACAGAAAGCCTGACCAGTGGAAGAAGAAACTGGAGTTTAGGGACTAGGTTATTTACAAGAATACAAAATAATACAAGTGCTGAAAGTTGGGTACAAGATTTGATAAGAACAAAGGAAGAGTCCATTTTGAAATTGGGGTAAAAAGAGAGATGATATTATCCCAGTCAGATTAATTTATAAATTTTGACCTACTGGCCCCAAACTTGTTCCATTCCATCTAACTAGGAGAGGAACCTACAGGGGAGTGAGCCTGCATGAGTCACTAACCAGATGTGGGGTGATTTGAAGGGTCTGGAAACAGGGAGACAAACATATTTGTAATAAACATTTCTAATATACTGTTTTAGAGTTTTACCTAGAATTGTCTCTCTCCTTTCTTAAAATTTAACTGAAAGTCATATTGGTCAATCCACTAAATCTTTTTTTCAAAATCATTAATTTTCATTCCATAATAGTAGTTTCTCATTTTTATTTCATTATTCATCACGTAGAAAATTAAATAATTTGCTTTAATTACATCTATATAATTGTTCACCCACTATGTTGTCTATTCTCTTTCAAACAGAATTAAATAGAGACAGGAAAATGCCACCTGCTCCCTCAAATTCCCTGTTTCCTTCTCAGAAATTAACTAGAGTTTCATTCCATATTATTTTGGACTTTGTAATTTCCACCCACATGAAGCAGTGAGGAATGTGTGCTTCTATAATGACTGGCAAGTACCTCATCATTTGAATACACATATTCAATTCAAAAAGCCTGCTTTTCACTTAGCATTGGGAGGCTGCCACATGCTCCTTAAGAGGAAAATTCATCAAACACATACATAATGTGAAGGTCTCATTCTTTACTCTGTCATATTTCCTCGCAAATTCTAGGTCCTGCAAATTCAATTCTTATTGTTTCATTTGAAATGACTTTCCCTTCAAATTCTCTAGAATCATACTCCTCCTGGTACTGGATAAAGACATTAGAAAATTGCTCACCATGTCTGTGTAACAAAATGGAGATGATAATAATGGTACTTATCACATAATACTTTTGTGAGGTTTGAACAAGAATATATACACATAGTATTGAATACAGACCGTAGAAAATACTGAGAGCTCAAAGGTTATAACTGTTATTAAATATAGTGAGCATAGTTATTTCTAATGACCATTCAGCTGTTAATTCTAACATATAATAAACTCAGAGAAAATATGTTACACATTTTCAGTGTGATATGTTTTCCACTGTATATTTTATAATAGTTGAATTCTAGAAAATTTCTCTTTTTTCATTCACACTGACTTCTTTTTTTAGTGGAATGCTTCACCCTGTCTAACAAGTGTGATATGGAGAGGTGTCATTGAAATCTTTTCACATGTATCTCTGAAAGAAAGAACAAACTTTCACATTCAGCGGTGATCCACATCAGGAACAAAAAGACATATTGCATAGTTGTTAAAGAAAACAGTATTCTGACACATAAAAATGGTAAGGAAGACCTTATTCAAGACTATTTCAATAGAGTTATGCAGTAGGGGAGAGAAATGGGGCTCAACTCTGAATACTGCCAATGTAGGTGGGGATTTTAGCCAATGAGCAGAGTGAGGGGATCAGTGGATACAAAACCACTAAGAGGAGAAATCAAGGTAGGAGGATTCTTGCTGAAATTGCCTAGCAGGATTCTTGCTAACCACAAGCCAGGGATTTATGTATTAATAGTGGGGGGGATGAGGAAATTGATCAGATATCAAGGGTGATCAGATACCAAGGGTGGGAGAATTCTACCTAAACTGACTTAGAAGCATCTCGCTAAAACTGGGGTAAGGCAAACCAAAGACAGGATGGGGCCAAGAATGAGACCCAGTAGAGATGAGGGCTCAGAGGAGCCTGGCCAAGGTTTGGTCAAGGAGTGAGTCTCTGGCATACTCTGTGAGCTACTACAGTACCATTCCATGTGTCACGTTTTAGCCTTCCAAACTGAGTCCAAAATCCAACTGAAAAACTGACAAAGAGATTATCAATATCTTTTTTCAATTATTACCCTAGTGTCCACAATAGAAACTTAAAAAAAAAATCTATTTCATCTACTTTCTTCTAGAGTTTATTATTATAAATAGCTAATGAGTTTTACTGATTAAACATCAATTATCTCTCCTAGAAAACACAAAGACACAGGCATGCATGTACATATGCACAGATAAAAAGAGTTCCTTGGTCAAAGGGTAGTTTGGGATATACTTCATGACATGTCACTCTTTTGAAAATACACGTTTTCATATGAGCCTATGAGAGATCCTCTAGATAAAAAAATAATGAAAGGGAAAAGGAAAAAAGCTGCCCTCTAAATTTTATTTAACCCAGTATTTCTCATTTTTTTCTCTCACAGAAATTTTTTTTTCATTACAAGTGTTTCTTTAGGACTAATTATGGAAAGATTGGAGTAAGCATGAGGTATTTTAAGGGAGCCCTCAAATAAAAATGTGAGGACTTAAACTAGTATATCCAGTCCTATATCTGCAATACCTAGCATCATAAGTTTCCTTTAATATTTCTTCGGCAATTATTTAACAGATTTCTGCCAAAATTTTACAGAATTCAAACAGTCAGCTGATAAAGTTGAATAATGTCTCCAGCTATACATGGAAACTTTGCTCAAATGTACATTCTACATACCACCTATCTATAAAAGTAGGCAGTAAACACATTTTTCAATGAAGACAATCTTCCAGGGATCTAAAATTATATTGATAGGGACGGAGATATATAAAATAGTCAGTATATAAAATTTGCTGATGATCATGCTTATTATAGTTAAGGTTATATATTAAGGTTAAGCACATACCTTTTTTTTTTAACTGGACTAGTTTTATCATGTATTAATTTCAGTGGCCTTAAAAAGCTTTCTTAAGGTTAAGCACATACCTTTTTTTTTTAACTAGACTAGTTTTATAATGTGTTAATTTCAGTGGCCTTAAAAAGCTTTCTTAACCTCTATGTGCTTTCCTTTTCCATTTAAAAATGGGGGTAATGTTTAGGCTTAAAATAATATCTGATGTATCATAAGCATGATATAACTGTAGAGCAAAATAAAAAAAATAAAAACCATGACTTGAAAGAACTCAAGAGTAAGTAACTTTTGCTAAATATTATGCAGTTTAAAATAGCCCTTGACAACTACAGGAATGTAGTTAATTCATGATTGAATTATTTGATAAGTAATTGAAGTTCTGCTTCACTGTTGTCAGTTGAAGAAGAAACTATGAATCGATATGTGGAAGAAAACTTCTGTTGTGAAAATTTGGAAGCCTGATTATGGTCTCATTATAATGAGGATGGATATATTTTAGAAATAAATCTGAATATAATCAGTATATTCCCACAAAAGAAAATCGGCTTGATTTTAGAATAAATAATTAAAACCATAGAATTCTGCTAAATAAAATAAAAAGCATAAGTATATTATTTTTCACTGAAAAATTGATGACATACATTACTAATCAATCAGCAGTCTCAAGGAGAAGAGAATCTTGGCCTGATACTTGGAGAACATCTGATTTTTAGTATAATAGTTTCTGCTTTTTATCATGCAAAAATATTATGAATGTTATTGTGAGTTGACCATTTGAAAGGGGTTCTTAAGTAACATATTTAAATAAGTACAGTTTTCTTTGTGCCCATTCAGTTGTCTTGTCAAGTCAATGTTCCTTGTCTAAGATACCTTAATTAAATCATCAGCATAGATGATTTCTTTAGTGGGCACAATTCTAATTCTTTCAAAGGTTAATGAATATTCTTCTCATTCTGGGATCCCACTTTCTTTCTAGAATTTTCTTTAATGCTAGTGTCTGAACTGAGGAATCCCACCAGTCTTGATCAACCTTTTTTTCCCCAATGTTGTTACCTAGAAACTTCCTACCCAGTAAAATATCTACCTCGAAAGATTATAATCTCTATACCTTCCAAGATGACAACTACCTATTTTTCTAAACAAGTACATGAAAATTTGCTAAGTGACAAAGGCTGGAGGACTTTACTACCAACATAGTACATGCATTTTTCCAAGAACATTTTGGAAAAAATGATCATACTGTGTTGATGAACTCAAAAGAATGATTTCAGTGGAGGTAGTTTCATGCCATGTGTGCAAATATCACACCTGAACAGGCAGGTGGGGAAGGTGAATGGGATGAACTAGGACCACATTTGACTTTCAGCATCAAACAGTGTCAGATGTTATATCCACCGGCACGAGAAACAGATGTTCAGAGACGTTCAGGACTCAAAAAGGTGTTACTCTATTGGCCAAAGCTTTAACCTGAGCATGGGCGAACTCTCGGTGTGTCCTGAGACACATCACCCACAGGAGCTACAGATGAGAGTCACGCCTAACGCTTACAGCTAAGCCCTTTTATAGACACAAGCAAGCAAGCGGTTAACAGAAGCAGATGTAGCAGTTAGTGATTGGCTATTATCGGCGCACGTGGGACTTTTGAATGTTGCAGGTTAGCAATTGGCTATTATTGGCGCGCGTGGGAGTTTTGAATGTTGCAGACCTGGGGGGATGGAAAATTTCCTAAATGGTAGTCTGCCATGTCTTGGCCGGTTTTATCGACCCTTTGTTGTGAAACACTGTCACCACCACAGTGTCTGGCAACAAAGTCCGCGCAGCCACAAAAGACTTGCCCAACTCTTGAGCCTCTCTCTCTCGGCTAACGTCCCAACTCCCTTCTCCCATGCACAGATTCTTTGTTATTATTATTCCTGGTTCCAACATCAGACACCACAATTTAACTCCAAGTAGACATTTCTTTTGTTCTGTTTCAAATACATTTTGGGTAAAATAATAATCACTGTTAATAAAAGTTGGAACGTATGCTAATCTACTGTGATAACACAATTTTAAGTTTATATTAAATAGAAGTAACCAAAGAATCCACAAATTCTTGTTTATCACTGGATTTTTCATTCCACGTTTATCTTTTTTTTCTATTGATTTTAAAAAAAATGGTAATGGCTCTGGAAAAATTATATGTTTATCTTTAGACAATAGGTCAGTTTAGCAAACTCATTCATTATTGGCTCATCTTCATTCCCGGGTACTTTCATTTCTGTGAAAGGCTTGTATTTCCAGCCAAGTCACCTCCGTGAAAATTAAAGCAGACTCTGTAACGGATTTCTATGAAATTAAATAATTCATTCAATTCTTTCCCTAAAGAAAAATATAACCTATATGCAAACTTCTGAGAGCAAGAATGGCAGCCATATTAAGCCAGGGTATACAGCTTATGTACACATGTACTTTGCGTACTTACACCTTAATGGAGAGTGCTGGTTTAACTACTAGAAAAATGGTGAAAGGAAGTTCTATGTTGGTGCTCTGCATGACTATTCCTTTGAACAAATACAATCCGAGTTTGTCAGTGCCTTACGCTATTATAAAATTGCTTCTTCATTTCACTCACTCATTTCAGTCTTCTGAATGACATTTGCCATACAGATTCTCTACCATCTAGGGTTTTTTAAAAGAGTTTATTGAGATATAACTTATATACTGAAAATGCTCTGATTTTAAGTGAACAATTCAATGAATTCTATAAATTTAGTGAATTACAGAATTGTGCAACCATTATCACAATCCAGTTTTAGCACAGTTCCATCATGCTTTAGGTTTCCTTACCTCAACCATGTGCCAGACACTCACATGCACTATGTTCAGTACTACCCTGTAGGGGGGATTTAATTAACCTTTTAATGAAAGCTTATGGAGATTAAATATATTGTCCATAATCACACAGTAGAGTCAGAAGCTGCAGAAACAGAATTCAAACCCAGATTTGTCTAATGCCGAAATTCAAAATCAGCTTATGACATATGCCACCACCCCTATTTTTCCTTATAACTCCTGTTGCCTTATGCCCACCACTCCTTCCCACTCCTCCAGGCTTGCACAGTAATAAGCACATAAAACATATTCACTAAAAGCTTGTTGCTTGAAAAGAAAGTACTCAGAATTTTAAATACTGCAGCAATTCAAGAATTTGAGAATCTTCCTTTGACTGATCAACATTACTGAAATAACTAATTAGTTAATTGGCTCTCTCATGTGTGACCTAGATTAAGGGTCTAACAGGAGAGCATCTAGCTTGATGTGTTTTCAGGTATGTTTTGGAAACAAAGCTTACATGTTTACAGGAAATTCAAATTGTATAAAATACTTTAGCCAATAAAATGCAATGACTGAAGGTGTCAGCAATTTATAAAACCACATGACTATATTAAGGGGTTGATACAAATGATTAATCAGGAAATTTGAAATCTAAGCATTTTAACCCCTTTAACAAAACCAGTGGAAAACTGATAACAATTTGTCTGTGATAAACATTCATGCAAATTCTGTGAACTATAAATCTTTTCAACCAATTACAGAAAATACACCCATCTGAAAATATTCCACCAATTTGTTTAATGTTCATATAAATAAGATATAATGGAAAAAATTATACTCTTTTATATGTGAAATTCGATCTGAATCCACTGGCTTTGTATCTAAAAGCAACAAGCATCCCACTGTAAGAGGTACAAATAAAATGAGAAGCTTCCTTTATTCCATCAAATGTATATAGACTTTTGACTTTTCTAGAAATTTTGAGCTTCCTTATAATTGAAAATACATAAACTTAGCAAAAATATACCAGGCTCTATAGATCTGTTCCCATAAAAATATTTTATTTGCGCTAAACATAGCACAAATCATAATCAATTTCATTATCACATTATCAACAGTGAAAACAAATCCCCTGTCTATATAGCTCTATCTTATGCTTAGCCCCAGGCACAAGTCTACTTTCTATCCCTCATATACTTCCCTATTCTGGACTTACCAAATCAATGGAATCATACAATATGGAATCTTTTGCATCTGGCCTCTTCACATGATATTTTTGAAGTTCATCCAACTTGTATCATGTGTGGATACCAGATTCCTTTATGTTACTAAGAAAAGGTATTCCACTAGTGTTGAGTTTTTTTAAATTTAAGTTGTGTGCATAAGGAAAAAAATATACAACTACCTTAAAAATGAACTTAGTTCCTCTAGTCTGTCTCCTTTTCAATGTAAACCAGAAAAAATTTATAAGGGAAATTATTTTGCTTAGAATCACCAACATATTTAGGAAAGGGCACAAGATACATTTAATTCCTTTAATGCAAACTGTTGTATTAATTTTCTAAATTAAAAAACTGAGATATTTGTCACATTTTTGTTTAACTTTTATAAAATGATGCTCTTAAAATTTTACATATATTGCTAGCAATTACTTCACAAAGCTTTTTTCAGACAGAGCAGAAATTTTTACTATGATATTCTAAATATGACACCAGGCTAGTAATTTTATGTACTCTCTGGTTTACAATACAGTTTAATAAGTCACTGTCAAACAGAGCCCTAACTCAAGAGGAAATAGTACCTATAGAATCATATAATGTATTTGAGGCCTTGAATTCTTTAAAAATAGTCTTATAATTAAATTCATTGCATGTAAAACAAATAAGTATGGTTGAATTTCCATGATACAGTTATATTTAATAAAATATATTAGTAAATTCATATATATAGTATATATATAGTATTCTAGAAAATGCTGTTCTTAATGCATTATTAGAAGTTCTGATGATCAAGCACTGAACAAAATCAACTTTCCTTCATATGTGATACACATTATACGATATGTTTTATGTAAAATCTTTACAAAATGTAATGTATACAACCTCTTGTTCCTCATCATTTTTGAATCTCTATTTTACTTCCCACAGCAATTTTTTTGATACTTCTTCACTGTCTTTTTGCATATGAACTCATGTTTATTCTTGACACTTAACAGAGGAGCATTGCCTACTATTTACTAGAGAAAGCAAAGCTATCTAACATGAAACACGAAATTTCCTGACTCTTTCATCAAATCTCCCCAGGTTCTTATTGCATCTTCTTGTTCAATGTTGTTTGTAAAGAAGTGTTCCTTGTCTTTAGCAAATATCAGTCTTTGACATTTATCAATAGTTACATCATCTCTTTTCTCCAGAAGTTACTCTAACTTTAATTTATTACTTCCATTCTTCCCTTTTACCTGTAAATAATTACATGTATCTTGATGTAAAAATATTTCTTAAATCCTAACATTTCTCAGTGCATGGCTTGGTCTTGCTTACCTGCCTTTAAGAGGTAAATTCATTAAGAGGACACTCAGACTACCTCTATTTTCTCCTTCCCTGTTAGACCTTAACTGCATACCATATGGCTTTTTTCAAAATAACCCTCCTGCATCTGTCTTCTTAGTGTTCCAGAATGAAGGCCTAATTTGCCAAATTTGAAAATGTTTTTATAGTCTTCAACTTTGTTGAATAGATAACTATTGATTAAAGTTATTGATTTTTCCTTTGGATTTTGACTTTCTCCTTATTGAACCTTGTTATTGCACTGCTTGTTCTCCCTAATACATTCCTTCCTGCTTTCTCTCTCCCCATGTCTTTGTTAATCCCTTCCCCTTAACCTATCCCTTAAGTGTAGATTCTTTTGGTTCTTTGTTCCTCTGATCTTCCTCTTTTAAAGGAAATGCATACACTCAAAATATACACAAAATTTAGCATTTTTCAAAGCTGTTCAAGAACACCTGAAACAAAATTTTTAAATCAAAAACATTCTATGAACACTAGGTTAAGAAACTGTACTCTGTTTTAAGAATCCCTGCTGCATGCTTTGTCTCAGTAAGCTAAAAATTAAAGTATACCTGATTTACAGTGTTGTGCCAATTTCTCCTGCAGAGCATAGGGACCCAGTCATACACACATACACATTTTTTTCTCATACTTTCTTCTCAATGTACAAATGAAATTCCAAAATTAACATCATTGGTATTATTGTTGACCTAAAAACTTCCACATTCCATATTACACACTGGGTATATATTAAGATGTTTGGTCAGTTCTTCATAGACCATATATCCAAAACCAACCTCCTTAACTGCCACCAAAAACAAATCCTCATGCATTTTGAATTTTTAATGTGTTAATATTTTTATCCAAATGTAACATACAAAAGAGTACAATTTGTAAGTGTATTGTGACCATCTTATTGAATTTTTGCAAACACACCTGTTACCATTTTACTTCTGTTTTTTTTTTTTCTCTTGTCAATCTATTCCTTAGAAGTTATAAGAAAGATGGTCCAAACAATTAATGGCTTTTTTACTTTATAGGAGGGTTCAAGGACAAAAAGAGCATTAGACTCAGATATTGCAGGATTCTCAAAGTCCATAAAAAAAAAAAAGACCGGATTTTAGAGTTGCAATAATAAAGTATCGAATAACCATGAACAGGTCTTAACATTCTAAGTCTCAGGTGTCTAATTTTCATTTTTTATTTACATATAAGAATATTCATTCCTTTTGTTAAACTGTTCTATGAGTTTGGGCAAATGCATAGGCATGTAGCCAACATCACAGTCAGGATATAGAGAAATCTGTTACTCCCTGCAAACTCCCTCCTCTTAACCTTGGAAGTGAAACTTTAAGCCTACTCTTAACCTTAGGTGACCACTGATCTATTTCTCATTATACAGTTTTGCTTTTTTCCCAGAATGTCATGTAGGTAGAATAACACTGTGTAGTCATTTTTGTCTGGCTTCTTTTATTTAGTATAATGTATTTGAGATTTGCTTATGTGCTTGCATATATCTGTCATTCATTCCTTTTATTGCTGAGTGGTATTTCATTGTTTGGATGTCCCACAGTTTGTTTATTCATTTCCCCACCTGATGGACTGTTGGGGTGTTTTGGGGTGCCCTACGAATAAAACTTTTATAAATAGTCATATACAGGGTTTTTGTGTGTGTGAGAGTGTAAGTTAAAATTTTACTTGGGCAAAGACTTAGTAGTAGAACTACTGGATTGCACCTTAAATGTATGTTTAATCTTATATAAGAAACTGACAAACAGCAAAGTTTTCCAGAGCAGCTGTATAATTTTACATTTCAACCATTACTGTGTGCAAGTTCCAGCTGCCCTGCATCTTCACCAGTAGATTGTTCAGTCATTTTGGTTTGTTTGCTTTTGTTATTCTAATACCTGCATATTGGTAACTTATTATGGTTTTAGTTTGCATTTCTGCAATGCCTAATACTAAGCATCATGTAATGTGATTGATATCTATATATCTTCTTTGGTGAAGATTAGTTCAAACTGAAATTTCTTTTTAGTAGCATCATATCTGATTTTCTTATGAATTTTTTTCCAGCTTTATTGAGATGTAATTGACAGGTAACATTGTGTGAAACTTTAAGGTGTACAATGTGATGATTTGATACATGTGTGTACTGTGAAATGATTACTACAACAAGGTTAGTTAACACCTTCACTTAATTAGCATTTGTGTGGTGAGTTGAGAGCATTTAAGATCTACTTTCTTAGAAATTTAACTCACCTCCTTTCCAAGCCTGCTTTACACAAAGACTTTAACTAGTTCCTTTCAGTTCTCACTACCACAATTGTAGTTCAAGCACTGTAATTGCTTTACCTCTTTATGGGACATTTATTTTACCTCCTATCACTGCTATTTATTCACATGTTTCCCCATCACTCTTACCAGATTATTAATTTTGTCATAACTTCTAACAGAGTTTCAAGATATATTCATTAGATAAATGAATTATAACTAATGTTCACATATGTTTATTGGTTTTTGCATAGTAGAATTTTTTTTATCTCTGTGTAGTTGTGACACTTAAAAACTGTGGTCACAAAGTAGCATCCTGGATATCATAGAATCTAATAAGCAAACAAGTCAGCAAGAAAAAGGAATCTCGACTTGGGGCAGATAAGCAGTTTCTGCTCTTTTCATTACCATCAGAAGAAAATAAAGCACACTTTCCTAGAGCAGCACAATAGACAGCAGGGGGAATAATCAAATAATGCTACTACTGCTTCTCTAGGTGTGAACTGTGACAGGTGTACCACGAGCACAGAGGAGCCCCTTAAGCAGCAAGAGCTTGGCCAATCTGTTTCATAATACAAGCCAAAGAAGAACAACAAACTAAGAATCACAAAATCTAAGCAAAAAAACCCAGATTTACTAACACAATTATTATTTCTTCTTCTAGCCTCTTTCCAACTAGAGAATTGTAATTGTACATATGGATGGCTTTTAGGAAAATAAAACTTTTTTATTAATAAACTCGAAATTGTTTACTCACCTATATTATTCTGTAATATATCAGCAATGACTTTACAACATGATCAATTGTATCCTGAGTTTATGTATGCGTATGTGGAATAGGGCTTGAATGATTTAATAACTGTAGAAATTTGGCAGAACCAAAGTGGTACCAAGAATGGTTTGATCTGCAGGGATCTTGATAGGCTAATAATTTGGTCAGATGTTTATGCATAAAAGCAAAAAGATGGCAAAATTGGTTTGGGAAGAAAATTAGTGGATGGCTCTTAGAATGGGATCAATGTTTGAAGATATTTCTGTGCTATGTGCAGGCTAAAAAAAAGACCATCACTAAGGATGAGGTACTCAATAATCCAATGAGTAAGATGGTCTATTCTGTAGATGTCAGTCAGCATCTTTAAACAGTCACTCCATTGTCTCTCTAGGGCTCACAAACAAAAGACTAAGTTAATTAGTATGGAAGTTATGAATAGGGTCAGTAACACAGATTTTCTTTTAATAATCATGATCACCACGGAATAGTCAACCAAGGAAGGTGTGGCAACGTTTCTTCACTGGAATATACTGAAATTGGATTGCCTTTTGTGCTGACATTCTTGCTAGCATGACCATTAATGGACTTCATTTAAGCTTATTCACAGTTATATTCTCCCAACAGTATAATTTGTCTTGCGGGAAAATAAAAAGTGAGAAAATTAACTGATAATCAAACAAATTCATTGGCACATGTCTCATCACCAAAAACACCTGGTCTTAGAGAAAGATTCACTATCATATTGAAGACTTAATTTCAGTGCCTCTGAAAGACATATTGGAATATTGAAATATTATCCCATAAAATAGGATATGCTCAAGTTGGAGTGGCCCTCTTACATCTAATGAGCAACCGAGAAAACACTTTCTTCCCAACCCTCCAATTAGACACTGCTATTGAGAGGGTTTAGCACCCAAGGAACAGCTGGAGAAAAAAAAGGGGGGGAGGGGGATTTTAATTTTGTTTAAATAGCCTGGTTAATTTTTTTCCCTAGAGATACAATAGTTCTCAAACATCAGAAGCACATTAGAGACAAGTTTCTTTGTCATTGCATTTTGCTTTTAATATAACTTATAAACATTTTCTTTTTCTCAAGTCAGAGATCAATGATATCTTATAATCTATTCAAATTATGCCAAATGATTAATCACCACAGATCTATTTCATTTATGACAGACATTACAGCAGAATTATGGAGCATCACGATATTTAAAAAATCCACTAAATACATAATTAATCCAAGCTTTGAGACTAAATAGAAAATTGTCCCATGTTTCTATTTGAGAACAGAAAATGTGCAGATATGAAACAAGGAGCAAAATAAAATACACACAAAAGGAATAAGAAATGAGTTCACTAGGAGGGTAAAAGGAGGAGAGATAATTATCAGCTGCCTTTGCTTTAGGAAGAACATGGGATCTGAGAGATTGTCAGAACTTAAAATGTCAAAAAAAGAAAATAGTGGGTAAAAGCACCCAGGCAAAGGGAACTAAATAAGTGCAGAAGAACAAATACATAGCATATGCTCAGAGACCAATAAATGGGATAAGGGAGAAATTAAAAGTTAGAGGGATAGGGTCACATTAAACACAGTCAACTTCTAGGGAAAGAGGGGAAAAAATGAATGAGAAAAAAAAAATGGCCAAAGGTGGACAAAGATTAAAGAACAGAAGAGGAGGGTACTAATTAACACAAATACATGTAACTCCATATAGTGCAAAAAGGGTTTGGTGATCTCTTTCACTGTTGAAAAAAAGATTGAGTGGGATTATGTAGAATGAATAACAATACATACGTTAATAAGCAATTGCAGTTTTGTTTCTATATAACATTTTCACATAACCTGAAGTCTTTTTCTGGAAATGCCCATAAGAAATCCCTTAAAAATGAATAAAAAAGATCTCTTGTCCATTTTTTTGTATTTCAAAAGTCTCTATTATGGTAATGTTGCATTAAAATTGTTATGCAGGATACCTATTATTTTTTCTACGAGGCTAGAAATTTTTCATAAAAGTTTAATACATTATTTTTTGCAATAGGAAAATGTAGAATTTGCTGCTATGGATCCTATCAGAACTGGAGTGATCATTTTCTCCCCTCCCATTCCCAAAATGGATTGTCTTTTGTTCAGCATGTATAGGATTTAAATTATCTGATTTTGCATTCATCTGACTGGCTGCTGATAGATATTTCTCAGAATGTCTGACAGTTTTTCTTGTAAGTATCAGACATGATAGAGAGAAGGGTACTGATAGGGCAAAAGACTTTAAAATGTCATTTTGGATCAATGCACAGCATGACTCAAGGTAGTACAGATAGAGGAGTCTGAGGCGCAATTAAAAACGTGTGTGTCAATATTTTGAAGTGCAATGTGAAAAAGAACTGGTTACTATTTTTTAAAGCCAGTTGATGTGCCTGCCTCAGCTTTTTATGTTATCTGAGAACTGGGGTTACTTAGTAGGTTTAATTAGGATTAATAACATAATTTAATTATTTGGGTCAAAAGTCAACATGTATATTGATTACCTTATTTTGATGATAAACATTTCCTATTACAAGGACTAGATAAATCAGAGTCTAAAGTTACCCACACACATATAGACATATATTGTACCTATAAATAATAAACTTAATTTGACAAATCGAGTAGAATATGTAATTTTAGAAATTCACAATTGACCCACTATGATCTTGCATGATTTTAAATTTATGAAATAATTTATGATTTGTACATATATATCAAAATTTGTCTTGTACTGAAAGCAGCATATGAAATCCTTTTATTAGTAGTATGACTCTACCCATTTATCTTTGCGATTCCCATAGTTTCTCTTTTTTTAAAGGAAGCTGACCAACAAGCACCTACTGTATAGCACAAGGAAATATACTCAATAATTTTTTTCTGTCTATTTTTGTCATTTTAGGGCTGCACCGGTGGCATGTGGAGGTTCCCAGGCTAGGGGTTGAATCAGAGCTACAGCCACTGGCCTACGCCATAGCCACAGGAACGCAGGATCCAAGCCGCGTCTGCATCCTACACCACAGCTCACAGCAATGCCAGATCCTTAACCCACTGAGCAAGGCCAGGGATCGAACCTGAAACTTCATGGCTCCTAATTGGATTCTTTAACCACTGAGCCACGATGGGAACTCCCAATACTCAATATTTTGTAATACCCTAAAAAGGAAAACAATCAGAAAAAAAAAATATCTACATGTATGTATAACCAAATCTCTTTGGTGTACCCCTGAAACTAACACAACGTTGTAAATGAACTATACTTCATTAAAAAAAATAAAACATTAAAAAATAAAGGAAGTTGATGTGTTACTTGGTATATCGATATAACTTTTATACCTTCAATGCCTGCAGGACCTAATTACATAATATTTTAAACCACTACATTTGTGGTAAATTTATTTATTTATTTATTTATTTTTGTCTTTTTGCGTTTTCTGGGGCCACACCCATGGCATATGGAGGTTCCCAGGCTAGGGGTCTAACAGGACCTGTAGCTGCCGGCCTTCGCCACAACCACAGCAACGCGGGATCCGAGGAGCATCTGCAACCTACACCACAGCTCAGGGCAATGCCGGATCCTTAACCCACTGAGCAAGGCCAGGGATCGGACCCGCAACCTCATGGTTCCTAGTGGGATTCGTTAACCACTGAGCCAAGACGGGACTCCCAATACTTTTTAGTTTGAATTCTACTTTGATATTAGGATTGCAATCCTTTTCACACGGTTTATTTTGCTGTCCATCCTTATGGTAAGCCTTTCTAATTGATTTTTTTTATGTGTACTTTGAGTACAACACACAACTAAAACTTGCTTTGGAGTTCTTTTAATAGAAGTGTTAACTCCATTATTATTTATTGATAGGATTGATGTGATTGGTTTTAATCCAGTCATATTATTTTTTATATTATGATGAATTTTATAATTGCTATTTATTCTCTGTATAATATATTTTTTTGTCTTTCCTTTTTAGCTCTCTTCATAATTAAAAAGGTTTATATTTTGTTCCTGCATTCTATCTTTGTTTATGTCTATGGCCCTCTATTTTGTTATTTGTTATTTTACTCTCTGGTGTGCCAGTTTTAGTGGTATCCTTTATCTCTCACTTATTACCTAAATAACGATACATGAGCTTCTTTTCTCCCTTCCTTTTCTTTTTTTCTCCATTTTTTTTTAGTTTCATTATTTCTCTATGTCATAAAATATATTTACATATGATTATTCAAATTTCATTCTATCTTTGTTTTAATCTTAGGTATATCTTCCATATACTAAATGTTTGCCACTGATGATTTGCTTATCTTTTCCCAATAAACTTATAAAACATATCTAGTAGACACCTAAAGATGGGCTAATGGGTACTTTGTTTCTTGGGTGCTTGTTATGTTTAGAACTGTTTTTCTATAACCTGAATATTCAAAAATACATTGACTGGATATAAAATACAGTTGACCCTTAATATTCATGATACCTCTAGTCTATAAAATTGCCATGAATACTGAATTAGTGACCACTGAATCATTGCCCTAGGAGAAATACAAGGTAAATTTCCTGTGAATGGATAGTCAGAACCTTTACATCAATATGCAACTTTGTTTTACTTTCTACTTCTCACACTTAACAATGCCCTAATTACTTGTTTCATGAGGGCAAAAAAGATATCAAAAGAAAACATCCATATTTTCCCACTGCCAAACCTACCTTCACGTGGTCCCATATTACTCTGCATTCCCTTCCTGTATAATGCATAGATAGATGGTATTCCATTAAGACTTTCCTCTCTGTGCCCTAGATACCATCTTATCTACCTGAAAATTCTCTCTTGAAAATACCTCTTCCTTCCTCCGTTTAATCAGATATTTTTCTCCCTCTCTGGATCATTCTCATAAGCTTACAAATACACCGTAATGCCTTTTAATCTAAGAATATTCTGCCCATGGCTCTCTAGCCACTTCAACTTCCATCACTCCTTAACATTCCCAAAAATGTTATGCATACTTAAAGTCACTATTCTCTCTCATTTCCATTATTCTTAGATCTGTCCCAATTAACCTCTCATTCCCATAATCTGAACAAAGATGCTTATGTCAAGACTATAATATCTACATTGCCAAATCCAATGTTCAATTCTTAGTTCTCATCTTATTTACTCGCAGCAACATTTACATAGTTAACCCTCCCTCCTTCTTGAAATATATATGTTTTCAAATTAGCTCGAATGACAAAAAAAAAAAAAAAACTTTTTCCTAACTTGCTCTTTGCTTCACTAGTGACATCTTTTAAAACTTCTTTTCTAGATGACTCATCCTCTTCTCAAACTTAATGTTGGAGTGTATAGGATCAATCTTTTTTTTCCCCCACTTTTTTGGGTTGCACCTGTGGCACATAGAAGCTCCCAGGCTAGAGGAAGAGTCAGAGTTACAGCTGCCGGCCTACGCCACAGCCACAGCAACCAACGCAGAATCCAAGCTGCATCTGCAACCTACACCATAGCTCATGGCAGTGCTGGATCCTTAACACACTGAGAGAGGCCAGGGATGGAACCCGAATCCTCATGGATGCTATTTAGGCTCATTGCCACTGAGCACCGACGGGAACTCACTCCAAGACCTGTCTTTACATTGACTTTTCTTCTCTTGCTAGACACTCCTGTTCAGTTCATCCTTTCTTGGATTGTAAGTATCAAGTATATGCTGATGATTCCCAAAATAAATCTCCAACACAAACCTTTCCTCTGAACTCTACTGTAAATTTAATTACCTACTTGACATTTGCCCTTGAAAGTCTAAGATGCACTTCAAATTTATTATATCTAAACTTAATCCTTTTATTACCATATTCCTTTCCGCCTTAGTAAAACTTGTTCAACTTTGGAAATTCACTCTCCCATTAAATGACAATACCATTCTGTGAGTGACTATAGTCAAAGTCTTTGGAGATACACTTGCTGCTATCTTTTTTGTACACTCCACATCCAATTCACTATCTTCAAATATTTTAAGAATCAGGCCACTTCTCAACAATGTCACTACTGACACTTAATTCTAAGCCATACCCATTTCTCACCTGGACCATCTCTTGTCTTCTTTAATCCATTAATATTCAGTAACTAGAATAATAGATTTTTTCAAACCACTATTTAAAACCTGTCTATGGGAATTCCCATTGTAGCTCAGAACCCACATAGCATCCATGAGGAGGCAGATTAGATCCCTAGCCTCGTTTAGTGGGTTAAGGATTTGGCATTGCCTCAAGCTGCAGTGTAGGCTGCAGATGCAGCTCTGATCCAGCATTGTTGTTGCTGTGGCATAGGTCTGCAGCTGCAGCTCTGATTCGATCCCTGGCCTGGGAACCACAGGTGCGGCCATAAAAAGAAAAAATAAATAAATAAAATCCTTCGATGTCTTTCATTGCTCTTAAAATTAAAACTCAAGTCCCTTACCCTGATCCATAAGGCAATGAATGACCAGATCCGTGCCTACCTGCCTAACATCATCTCACTTCTTTCTTTCTTTTTCATTTTCTTCTAGTCACATAAGAATCCTGGCATATAAGTTTTTTTAATTTTTTTTATCTTTTTCTCTTTTTGGGGCCGCACCCACAGCATATGGAGGTTCCCAAGCTAGGGGTCCAGTCGGAGCTGTAGCCACTGGCCTACACCACAGCCACAGCAACACCAGATCCCAGCCTCATCTGTGACCTACACCACAGCTCATGGCAACGCTGGATCCCTAACCCACTGAACGAGGCCAGGGACTGAACCCGCAACCTCATGGTTCCTAGTCGGATTTGTTTCCACTGTGCCACAACAGGAACTCCTAAGTTTTTTCATTTTAAACATAAAAGAAAAGAAAGGAGTTCTCATCGTGGTGCCACGGAAACAAATCTGACTAGGAGACATGAGGTTGTGGTTTCAATCCCCGGCCTCGCTTAGTGGGTTAAGGATCCAGTGATCCCTGGCCTCACTACAGTGGGTTAAGTTGAGCTGCGGTGTAGGTCGCAGACATGGCTCGGATCTCGTGTTGCTGTGGCTGTGGTGTAGGCTGGCAGCTACAGCTCTGATTAGGCCCCTAGCCTGGGAACCTCTATATACTGCAGGTGCAGGCCTAAAAAGCCAAAAAAAACAAGGAAAAAGAAAAACCTTGTCTCTGATAGTTATTTATGAATTTTGATATTAATTTACTTATTCAACCTTATTACATTGCTCAAGTTCTATATCCTTATTTATTTTTATCTACTTTAAATAACACACATTATGGAGAGGTATGTCAATGTTTCCTATTGTAATTATTTCTCTATATTAACTCTAGGATATTTTACTTTATATTTTTAATGCTTGATTACTTCTGGAAAAAGGATCATAATTATTCTTTTTTTGACACCTGTGCCAATGTAAATGGAGTCATTTATCATATTAAATTTTGTTGCCTTGAATTATATTGAGACTTTATTATTGATTTCTTCCAGTCTTTTATATTTAATTGCACTTTTGTCTTTATTTAATATATATTTTACCTGTTTTTCTTTATGGCCATGCCTGTGGCATCTGGAAGTTCTCAGGCCAGGGATCAAACCTATGCCACAGCAGCAACCTGGGCCACTGCAGTGACAATCTAGATCTATAACATGCTGTGTCGAAAGAGAACTCCTACATATTTTTAATGTTTGACCTTTGTATATCATTTATTTTATATGGAACTTTCAAAAGTATTATGAGATTAAAGCTTATTATTTTAATTCAAATACTGTTTAATTTTTATATGATTGTCTCACTTTCTTGAGTCCTGCTTGCTTTATTTTTTATTTTTATTTTTTAATTTTAATGATTTTTATTTTTTCCATTATAGTTGGTTTGCAGTGTTCTGTCAATTTTCTACTGTACCGCAAAGTGACCCAGTCTCTCTCTCTGTCACACACACACAAATATAAATGCACATTCTTTTTCTCACATTTTAACAGAGCCTAAAATTCATTTATATTTTGATACCTTTTATCTCAGTCTTTTCTCATTTATTTTATGGTCTTTGCTTCTTCTCTTTTCTCTCTATTTTTTTCTTTATATTTTTATATTTTCTTTATATTTTTATATTTTTACTAATAGGTCAGATTCTTACCCCGTCCTATAAGGCCAAGAATGATCATACTCTTACATACTTCATCTTCATCTTTACTTCCTCATTGCTCATTTTTATGTTTTTTTACATTTTTATTGCTTATGCATATTGTTTTAGAAAGCAGATGTCATTTAAAATTTATCAAAATATTATTTAACCATTTTTTTCAAAATATCGCATTCCACATTAAAAACTTCATCTCTCAGTTTCCCTCCAGGTGATAAGGATTTAGAAGAAACTCCAACACCAAAGTTCTCAGTATTAAATTAAGATTCAGCTCTCATTCAGCTTAAGTATATCTACAAATAACTTTTCAAAGAGCTAGCAGCCAACAAGCACATGAAAAAATGCTCAACATCACTGATTATTAGAGAAATGCACATCAAAACTACTATGAGGTACCACCTTACACCAGTCAAATGTCCATCATTAATAAGGCCACAAATCACAAATGCTGGAGAGGGTGTGGAGAAAAGAGAACCTTCCTGATCTGTTGGTGGGAATCTTAATTGGAACAGCCACTATGGAAAATAGTATGGAGGTACCTTAGAAAACTATACATAGAACTACCAGATGACCCAGCAATCCCACTTTTGGGAATATATCTGGACAAACATTTCCTTGAAAAAGACACATGCACCTTCATGTTCATTGCAGCACTATTCACATTAGCCAAGACATGGAAACAACCTAAATGTCCATCGACAGATGATTGGATTAAGAGGATGTGGTATATATACACAATTGAATTCTACTCAGCCATAAAAAAGAACAAAATAATGCCATTTGCAGCAACATGGATGGAACTAGAGACTCTCATACTAAGGGAAGTAAGTCAGAAAGAAAAAGACAAATACCATATGATTTCACTTATATCTGCAATCTAATATATGGCATAAATGAGCCTTTCCACAGAAGAGAAAATCATGGACATGGAGAACAGACTTGTGGTTGCCAAGAGGGAGGGGGAGGGAGTGAGAGGGACTGGGGATTTGAGGTTAATAGATGCAAACTATTGCCTTTGGAATGGATAAGCAATGGGATCCTGCTGTATAGTACTGGGAACTACATCTGGTCACTTGTGATGAAGCATGATAATATGAGAAAAAAGAATGTATACATGTATGTGTGAGTGGGTCACCTCGCTGTGCAGTAGAAAATTGACAGAACACTGTAAATCAGCTATAATGGAAAAAATAAAAATTATTAAAAAAGAAAAAGAAATAAAGAGCTAGCATATTATATATGTTCTTGCATTTCTGAGACTATGTGTTGCATTCACACGAAAGAGAAATTAGCTGGGTAAAATAATTAAGATGAAATTATATAAATATTCCATTACCTTCTGGCAATTAGCTTTAAAGAGAGAATTCCTGAGACCAATCTAACTTTTTCTCAGTAAGGCTCTTTCACTGAAAAAACAATTGAGTTTATTCTCTACCTTTAAAATCTGAATTAGACACTTCTAATTTGTGGGTCTCCTTTTATTGATTTTTTTGCCTAGAGCAAGATGAATTTTCAATCTGTATAGTCAGATCTTTTTGAGCTTATGACTATTTTCTTCAATATTAGATAGCATCATCTCCTCTGTTCAGTTTTATTGTTCTCCTCAAGTACACAAGAAGCTTTTTCCTCCATAT
Source organism: Catagonus wagneri (assembly GCA_004024745.2). Classification (NCBI taxonomy): domain Eukaryota; kingdom Metazoa; phylum Chordata; class Mammalia; order Artiodactyla; family Tayassuidae; genus Catagonus; species Catagonus wagneri. Next base: position 3,414,021 of record PVHT021183528.1, read on the forward strand.
TGATCACATTCTTTGTCACAGTTTCTCTTTTTCTACTGCTTCTGAGTGTCTCTCAGGCTTGATCTCTGCAAGTCTGCTGTTTCAGAATGACAGTTCTCTCCTTGGGGTCATCCCTGTGGGTTTTCACTTTGCTGCTACATTTTTAGTCAGTTTCTTTAATACTTCCTTGGGTCACTCATCTCTCAGTTTAATCTCATGGTAATTTTATTTCTCTATTTTCTCTTCTTGTGACTTTCTCCTGTTTCATAAAATGGAATGCCTTGCTGCACAGAGTGGATCATACTGTATTCATATTTACTTAAATTTTATTCATCAGGAAAACTTTGGAACTAAGTTTTCTTTATTCATAAAAATGATTTTCCCTTTTCCTGGTTCAGCAGTATTGTATTTTAGCTATTAGATTCATGTATGTGTAAACATATCTACATACACACATATATACACATACGTATATCCCCTTCTCCTCCCTCTCATTCTCCTCTCACTCCCCACCCTCTCCTCTTCTTCTTACCCTCCTCCTCTTAACTCATTCTCAGGGGAGTTAGATCTATTTATAGTCCATGTTTAACCATGAGTGGGGAATACAGTTAGGCTTCATCCTGTTTTTCTGTACATTTGGGTGCTGACCAGCATTCAGGTCAATACTTGCTTTTTGGTATTCATTTGGTTCTCTTCTGCTGAACTTATAACTTATCCTATCCCACTGCCTTGTTCTCTGACATATTGAACTAAATACCTGAAAACATACAATATGCAAAATGCTTTGCTTCTATGGCTCCTTATGTTCTAAGTACAGGGGCTTGCATGGGAGAATTTAATCTCTCATAAAAAGCCCAATCCTGATAGCTCTTCTCTATCCAAGGCTCTGTTGTATTCTGGATGTTACAGGTTCTGAATGGCTAAAAATGGAGGCATTGAAAGGGGAAATGAAGTGAAAGAAAGTAATACTTGGGTCCAATAAAAATGCAGGAATAGCATCATAAAAGTTTGGTTTTCCAGATTTGTATTGCTTCCACTTCCAGCTTGAGGTAGACAGTGACGTCAAGTCTCTTCATTGAAGTGGACTTTAAAAAAAAAATTAAGATTGGGAGCTTGTAGAAATTTTTTTCAGACAATTGTCGATGTGTAGTTTTGCCCATTCCCCTATGTTTTAACTAGACTTATGAAATATTTGTGCTACTCAAGGTTCACGTGGATGTGGTTTTTACAGGTTCTCCCAGATCCATTAGGGAGTAGTTTTATATGGCAAGTGCATGTATGGATCACATGAATGCCAAGCTCACTTGAAATTTCAGAAACCATGACCTAACATCATATTAACGTAGAGGAGAAAAAAAATTTTATGCTAATCATTAGGCTATATACATAGTCTGTCACAAACTATGGGTTCTTAGTATGTGACTATCCACTGAGTGATTCATTTACCAATTGTTGACTGAGAAACTATTTTATGCCATGTACTACTTGTTGTGCAAGGGATATAACAGTGATAAAAATACAATTTGCTATTTTACTGAGTTTATAGTAAGTCATTAACCAAGTAATTACACCAATCAATATTAAATTAGATCGTAATTATGTAATTTGAGTGATTGTTTCATAAAGCACCAAGCCATGGGATGTGGTGGCAGAAAACATATCCCTAAGGAAGTCTTCTTTTGACCTGAAAATTGAAGGAAGAATAGTGATTACATAGGAGAACAGTATAGAGGAGAAATACAAAGAGGGAACTAAATGTACAAAGGCCCTGTTAGTGCAAAGCGCTGTTTTAAGTGCTTACTTGCACAGGTGAGGTATATGGAAGCTCCCAGGCCAGGGGTAGAACTGGAGCTGCAGCTGCTGGCCTATGCCACAGTCACAGCAACACTGGATCCAGCCACATCTGTGACCTACATTGCCCCTTGTGAAAACCAATGCTGGATCCTTAACCTGCTGAGCGAGGCCAGGGATCGAACCCGCATCCTCATGAATACTAGTAGGATTCTTAACCTGCTGAGCCACAATAGGAATTCCTCAGAGGTCTTTTTGAAGCTCCTTGAGGTGTGGTAAAGGCCTATGTTTTTTTCCATTATAGGTATTTGTAGAGAAATGGGGAGTGACTGAATGCAAAATTTCAAATCAGAATTCTTTTTTTTGTTTGTTTTTTGTCTTTTTGCCTTATCTAGGTCCATACCCACAGCACATGGAGGTTCCCAGGCTAGGGGTCTAATGGGAGCTGTAGCTGCCGGCCTTCGCCACAGCCACAGCAACGCAGGATCCAAGCCGCGTCTGCAACCTACACCACAGCTCACGGCAACGCGAGATCCTTAACCCACTGAGGAAGGCCAGGGATCGAACCCGCAACCTCATGGTTCTTAGTTGGATTCGTTAACCACTGAGCCACGACGGGAACTCCAAGAATTCTAATTTTAAATAATTTTATGTAACAATGTCTTAAACACAGTTGAATGTCAGTATCAGAGAAGCATTGCATTATATCTATAATCTTTAGTATTATTTTGTCTTTTGGAGCAAGCAAATATAGGTTTGATAGTTTTCATATCACAGGGTAACTTAAACTCTCCTGTTAATTTTCTTTGGATGGTTGAAAACTAATGTCAGGGAAGACATTTGCAAAAATAAGTTGATTTTAAGAAAGTTTTTTCCCTGGTCATTCAGCCTAAAACTAACACAGACAAACTCAAGTTACAAGGTGTTTGATTCAGCCAAACCTGGATAGATTTATATTCTAATTATAGAGAGCCAATCAACTTGACAGCAATATAAACAGCTCCACAGAGAAACTAGGTCACAACTTTCACATTTTAGTTTCACAAGTAAAATTTCAGTGATTAAAGTTCAAATGCTACACTCAGATTAGCCTTTGCAAACACTAATATATTCATGGAAGCTAGGATTTATAATGCCCAAACTTAAATTAATTTTCATTAAAATTGTGTATGTCTTGAAGGGGAAGTTGAAGAATTTAAAGCGAATTTTCAATGTGGTAATATTTAATGATGCAGAACCTAAAATATGATTACTGTTTGCAAGAGTGTAATGATCATTTACACAAATACTTCTGAAAAAAGAGAAAATTTACACAAAATAAAATCTTATGAATTTATCACACAGACTTGCTCTTGGTCACAGCCTCCCTTATTATATAATGCTTTAGGCACACCTGTGTATGTGTCTGTGTCTGTATTTGTATTACTGGGGGTGAGGAGCCAGCTACCATGACAGTACGTATGATGACAGATTTTGTGGACATTGATGGTTTTTGATACTCATCTCTGACTGTCAAGCATGTTGGGACTTAAGGAACAAGTCTAATCAGAGCTGTGGAATAGAGGCAAAAAAAATCAGGCTTGTAGTCCATAAATCTGGTTTAAGTTCCACTTCATGACATATACCTAATAGTGTGAGTTACGAAAAAATTATTTTCCTCTATGAATGTTAGTATCTCCTCTATAAATTGCTTTAAAAATTTTGGTCTACTCAATATTTTTCATAGGAATTTTATGAGCAACACATGAGACCATAAACGTGAAAATACTTTGTTGATGCTAATGTGTCATGGAATTGCTTGCTTAATCATTAAATGTGAATGGTTTCCTTTACTGTGCCTTTTACTCCTTAGCCATAAGCTTGATGCTCTGGAAGGTTCATGATTATTATGAGGGAATGAAGAGACATGGCAAATCATATTCAAGAAATATGTTCCAAGTATCTATCTATAAATTAGACAATCTTTCTTTTTTTCTAGACTTAGACTTACTTAGCATTCATTTTATGTGGTTACAGCTTAACTTTAAAACAAGAGTGCAAACATCCTGAGAACAGGGACCTTATCTTTTATATTCCATTCAAGAGTATACAAAGAGCTTAATGCTATCCTGTTGATGGAATGATCTAAATACATATTATCTGTTTGGTATTTATAATTAAAGTTTTCTGAAAATAATATATCAAGGATTTATATCTCTACACTTGGAAAACTTTTTGCTTGTAAGGAATTTATTCATTTGTTTATTCAGTATATTAACTATTGACCACAGACACTTTGACCGACAATAGGATTTCACTCTAGTCCAAGCCATCATCATCTCTAGGCTTGACTACTGCAATCTCCTCCTTGTATCTATTTTAAGTTTGTCATCAACATGGCAGCCAGAGTGATATTTTACACATCCAAATAAGATCATATCACTTCTCTTTTCAAAACCCTGTGACAGCCCGTTTTTTGTCCCCACGTTGATTTTGCTCCAGCCATGCCAGCCTTCTTGCTGTTCCAGGCAAACATCAGTTATGACCCTGTTATAGGGCTTTTGTGTTGTCTGTTCTCCAAAATAACTGTTTTTCTAACTTCCTTACCACATCAAGCCTTTATTTAAATGGGGCTTACCTTGATTGAGCATGTTAGTATTGGAACATACACCCCTCCCCCAGCCTATAGTTTTCATTACCTTTATCCTATTTTCTTTTATTCAATAGTATTTATTAACTTACCAAACCATTTATTAACATACAATACCATATTATATCATATTTGTTACTATGGCTACTTTTATTGTCTCTCTCCCCTTTCTTGGATGTGAGCTTCAGTATGGCATGGATATTTGCTTCATTCACTGATATGACCAAAATGCCTAGACCTGTGCTTGGCACAAAACAGCCATTCATGACATTCCCTGACCTCAAGTCAAGTCACATGCAGCCTTTTAAGAAAGGTATGCAGTGAGGATGAATTAAAAGTAAACACTCATCTCTACCTCCATCTCTGCCTAGGTCTATTTTATGCTCTCTCTCTCTCTTTGTCTGAGACAATATTTTAACTTGATATAAAATTATGTTCTGGGAGTTCCTGTTGTTGCTCAGTGGTTAACAAATCCAACTAGGAACCAAGTGGTTGCAGGTTTGATCCCTGGCCTGGTTTAGCTCCTCTTGTTCACCCAGTGAACTTATACTTAAAGAGGTAGCTAAAGTGTCTTTTTAGGACATTCTCTGATAATCCAAGCCTCACTTCACTTCAGTGAATGTCTCTAATACAAACTACTTACCTCTGTACGCCTACATATTTTAAAGTTAAGTATTTTTTTAAGAAGCTTCACAGATTTATTTTTTAATTATTTTTAAATTCAAGTATATTTTATTTACAATGTGATATCCTTACAAGCAAAAAGTTTTCCAAGTGTAGAGATATAAATCCTTGATATATTATTTTCAGAAAACTTTAATTATAAATACCAAACAGATAATATGTATTTAGATCATTCCATCAACAGGATAGCATTAAGCTCTTTGTATACTCTTGAATGGGATATCTATTTCTGCTATGCAGCAAAGTGATCCAGTCATATACATACACACACACACACACACACACACACACACACACATATATATTCTTTTTCTGATATTATCTTCCATCAGATTCTGTCCCAAGAGACTGAATACAATTCCCTGTGCTATACAGTAGGACTACATTGCTTATCCATTCTGAATGCAATGCTTTGCATCTATTAACCTCAAACTCCTATTTCAATTGCATTTATTTTATTGTTCAATTCATTGTTTGTGGTTTTATTTTATTTTGATTCTTTTTTTACTTCCAGAAGAACATTCGATTGTGTTTCAAATATTCCTATTATTTTTATCATGGTATATTATTATTGTTTTCAACTACTGTCTTTAATAACTTAAAACACATTTAACACATTTGTGTCATACCTCTAGAGGGGCTAACTCTGTTTTGTTTTAACTGTCCTCATCTGATTCTTGTCATCCTTAATTTTGGATTGTGAGTTTATCTTTAACTGACCTTTATCTATGGGAAGTTTGTTCTTCCTGGTTGACACTATGTCCTTGCTAGGTGCTTAATGGTTGCTAGGTAAGACTTTGGAGTGTTTTACCTGCCTAGGACCAATTTTTATATTAATTTCTCAGTATGAGGATTGCCAGACAACATATAAAATGTAGACTTCAACACAAAACTGTAAAATGTTAAATCTAGGCTTTTAGATAAACCCTGGGATGATATTAATTTTTCACTTGGGATCTAGGAAAAAGAAACAAGTGTTCTGTTTGTCTTTCTGTGCCTGCAAACAATTTTATTTTGTTCAACTTGTTACAAATTTGCTTTCACTCAGAGATCTCATTCTCACTACCTCACCAAGCCAAAGCCTTATTTCTTCTGTCCAGGTGCATTGACATCTAGGCCTTAATGTTGTAAATACTAAGAATGCCCACACCAACTAATTTTCTCTCCAATGTGGATATAAAATCAGTTTAACACTCCTCTCTTTCACTGTTCTGTTCTCATTTTGGACTGAAAAGCAATTCTTCCTTTCCTGTGGGCTCACCTATTTGTTTAAAATATTCCATTTTCCAATGTTTTATATATTTATTCAATAGTTATATAGCATGTACCCCCACATTTATGATATTCCACATTTTCTGAAGTAGAATTCCTGAATATTTCACCAAGGAACAGTTTTCAGATAAACAGTCTTCTAGGAGTTCCATTTGATGAAGAGGAAAAACAACTAAATAAACAATTTCAATTAAATACGGCAAATGCTATGGTGTGATCTGAGAGAACAGAGGAGTGATACTGTATGCAGGGAGGGCAAATGGCCATCAGGGAAGGCTTCATGGGGGAGTTAAATCTTCAGCCAAGGAAACAGAGGGTAAATGCTTCAGACCAAGATCAACAAAAATCGTCAAAGTAATACAAGTGATTTTTTTTTGGTGGCTTAAACACAGTATAAATCTGGAAGAGTAATTGAAGATAAAGCTGAAGGGAGCAGTTAAAGCTGAACTCATGAGGAGACTTCTGTTATGCTGATGAGTTAAAACTGCAAGATTTCAATCAGGGTAATGACACCAGCAGAATGTGCATTTTATAAAGTGCATTATGACAACAATCAATAGGAAAGGTGCATTGACAAGGACAGGATTAAAAGGTCAGTGCAGTAAAAGAGGCCATAAAATGATGGCAGCCTATACTAAAGCACTGGAAATGTGAATGAGGGATGATGGACATACTTAAAGCAATAATTAAGGGAGACAAAAGGAACTGCAGGACTTGGAAGTGGATTAAAAAAATAAGTTTGTAGAATTACTCTCAGGTTTTCAGTTTGAGAACCTGAGTATTTATGTTAATCACTAAAACAGAAACTGCAGTAGGCATATATTTGGTGCAAAATAATACCCATATTCAGAAAAGTTAGATGTGAAATGCATATGAGATATTTCCGTAATGATACCCTTTCCCTCAACACACAAGCACATTCACATACCCAAACACACTTCTTTACTCAGACACACAAGCTTGGAAATTTGTCATTTGAAACCCAGATATGTGCTACATAGCTTGGGAAAAGTAGACCTTTGACAAGGGTACTTCCCTGGTTTTCAGTTCAAAAGATATTTGGAAGATGTATAAACAAAAGATAAGAAAATCACCCCCCATAGTCTCTTGACCAGAGATTCTGATTTCATTGGGTCCTAGTGTGTTTCAGGAGTCTGCACATTTAACAGCAATCTTAGTTGATTACAGTGCAGTTACTCCATTGAACATGAAGTGAAAAACACTGGCCAGGACCCTTCTATTCTTAAAATGAGACCTATAACCTAAATTTCTTGGTATATTGCCTGATTTGAATGCCAATAAATGTTGTAACAGCAGAAGAAGGTCTATACTTTCCTTCTTGCTGATCTTTTGTTAGGAACTGCACACAGAAACTGTATTACAGGATCTGACTAAACAGTGAGTAAGTAGTCAGAGCCAGTGTGTCAGGCATCAAGCTCTATACAACCCATAAAACTTATCCAAATAAACAACCTAGTTGAAATTGCTGGTATCATATATCAACCTGTCATATCACCAATAAATCATCAACTGCTAGTCATTTTCTCAGTTGCAATCTGGGTATGGGATAGAGGAAACTGTCAAATGTGCAGTGGTGAGAGAAAAGAAAATTTTCTCAGAAAGAAATAAGTATAAAAAATAAATGCCTACTTTTTTCAACAAATGGTGTCAGAGCAAACATCCACATACCAAAAAATCTACAGACAGCCTTACACCTTTCACAAAAATTAACTGAAAATGATTTAAAGACCTAAAGGTAAAACGCAAAACTACAAGTCACCTAGAAGGTAACACAGGGGAATTCTAAGTGTTTGGCAATCATTTAGATACACCGAAAGGATGACTCATGAAAGAAAAATGTGATAAGTTGGATTTCAATGAAATTAAAAAACTCTGTTCTTTGAAAGACATTGTTAAAAGAATGAAAAAGACAAGCCATAGAGAAAATATTTGCAAAACATCTATCTGGTAAAAGACTGGCATTCAAAATGTATAAATAACTCAACAACAAAAAAAGGGAGCTTTCCTACACTGTTGGTGGGAATGTAAATTGGTGCAACCACTGTGGAAAACAGTATGGAGGTTCCTCAGAAAACTAAATATAGAATTACCATATGATCAGCAATCCCACTGCTAGACATACATCCGGAGAAAAGTATAATTTGAAAAAATACATGCACCCTAATGTTCATTGCAGCATTATTTACAATAGCCAAGATATGGAAACAGCCTAAATTTGCATTGGCAGATGAATGGATTAAGAAGACACACACACACACACACACACACACACCACATACAATACTACTCAGCCATAAAAAAGAACAAAATAGTGCCATTTGCAGCAACATGGACGCAACTAGAAATTACCATACTCAGTGAAGTAAGTCAGAAAAGCAAATATCATATCACTTATGTGTGGAATCTAAAATATGGCAAAAATGAACTGAACCACAAAAGAGAAACAGACTCAAAGACAGAGAACAGCCATGTGGTTGCCAAGGGGGAGGTGGGAGGGAGTGGGATGGACTGGGAGTTTGTGGTAGTAGATACAAACTATTACATTTAGAATGGATAAGCAACGAGGTCCTTCTGTATAGCACAGGGAACTATATCCAGTCTCTTGGGACAGACCATGATGGAAAATACTATGAGATAAAAGAATGTGTGTGTGTGTGTGCGTGCGTGCGTGTGTGTGTGTGTGTGTGTGTGTGTGTGTATGGCTGGGTCTCTGTGCTATACAGCAGAAATTGGCACAACATTCTAAATCAACCAAAATTTTTTTAAAAAAATTTAAAACTCAAAAAAAGAAAGAAAACAATCTAACTTAAAAATGGCCAAAAGATCTGAACAAACATCTCACTAAAGATATATGGTATACATAAGCAAATGAAAAGATGTTCAACATTATATATCATTATGAAAATGTAACTCAAAACAGTGATGTGATATCACTACACACCTGTTAGATGGTTAAAATCCACAGCACTGAAAACACCAAACACTAACAAGGATGTGGAACAATAGGGACTTTCATTCATGGCTGGTGTGACTGAAAATTGGTATAGTCACTTTGGAAGATAGTTTGGCAGTTTCTTATAACAATTTCATAAAGTGTATATCTATATCTATACACACACACACACACACACAGAAATGAAATTGGCAGTAGGTGAGACTGGATAGACTAGAATAATAGTTTGGAAGCATGTCCTACAAGACTTCAAATAGCTGTCAGAGGATCTTGTATTAATTCAGTGTGTAATAAAGAGCAACAGAAGGATTTGGAGCTAAAGAGATCCATGATCCATGCTTCACTTAGTAAAAGAAGGTTCGTTTTTAGCACTGTGAAGGATGAGTTGGACTTCACAGAGGAAGGAAAGAGTGAGAAAAAAAAAAAGTGTTTAATCAGAGATTATCATTGGATTTAAAAGGACACCAAATGATTACTACAACATTTAGTCCAATCTGTGATGAGGCCGTGAATACATATTGAGGAAAAGGCTCTGATTGGTGGAATCTCCTTTCCCATTCGTTTCTGCCCATTCTTCCTAATTTCACTTTTTAGATTTACACAGAATAATTTAACATTTGATCCTTATGTTAGGACTTCAACTTTCCCTTAAAAAACAATTATGTCTTTTTCTCTAGACTAATACCATCAGTAGTTTTGAATGTTCATTATACCTATTTAGTTTGTTCATCCATGAACTAAAACTAGGCTGTCTATGTTTTCTGAAGACTGATGCACAGAAGTTTAATGCTGGTAAATTTGCCCTAGGCCAGAGAACACTTCCCATTTCCACATTCTAAATATGATAATTCTATTACAACAGTTCGACAACAACCCCACTACCATTTTTTTGAGCAGTGACTACATTCCAAGTATCATGCCAACCATTGGATATGCAAAGCCTTATCTGGTGCTCACAACACCCTTAAGATGTAGGCAATATTATTGTCACCTTAAAAAACAGAAAATTCAGGGCAAAAGAGATTAAGAAGGCCAGATATATTGAAAGAGGAGAGCTGGGACTAAACCCACTTTTACCTTACCCCAAAGTCCACGCTCCCATGGATGATATCCTATGCTCCTTCTATTTAGATTACCTCAGATTTATCTCTTGAATTTTTAAAAAATGTTTTTGATTTTTTTTTATTTTTGGCAGAGAAGTGGCAGTGATGCCAAATAGCTAACTCGCAGTGTACTAAAATTAGTGGTTATGAAACTTGGCTGCACATATGAATAACCTTGAAAGCTTTTAAAAACTTCTCATGCCTGGGCCTTACCCCAGACTAATTAACATAAATTTCTGAGGGTTGATCTTGTGCCCTGGGATACTAAAAAATTCTACCCAGGTGCTTGTCACGTGTACTCTTAAGATCTTCTGCCTAAAGTCCTTCTTACATATACTATCCAGTCCAGTATGCCTTATTTTATATCTTAAGTAGTTGATTTGAAGATACAAATACAGTACCTAACATATGTCACAATTAAGCTTTATCTTGCTGTATTTGGTCCATTATTCCAGCCTGTCAAGACCTTTATGGAACGTGATTCTGTCATCTAGCATATTTTTTAAACCTCCCAGTTTCATGTCACCTAAATATCATAAAGATTCCTTTGATATTTTTATCTAAATATTAAAGAAAGTCAGTGAACAGGAAACAGGTTTCAAGCATGTTGGCTTGATATTCTTAGACACATACATCCAAACACAAATTTACATAATTATGTTGGTTCATTTCCCTATTTTGTTCATAGGAAAGCCATTAATGACCTTGAAAAAGACTCAGTGAAATACAAATGTAGTATCTGTAGCACAGTTCTCTGTTTTACCAATTAACAGCCTTCTCACAATAAAAATTACTGTGTTCCTGCTACGGTCTATTTTTAGTTATTGTTTATTTTTATTCTTACTCCCTAAAAATCTTCCTGCACACTTATCTCTATCTCAGAGTCTTCCTCCCAAGAAATTCAGTCTACAGCACACAAGATCAGTCTGGGTTTGAAGCTCACTTAGGATAATGCGAATACGTGAGGTCCTGAGAATAGGCGTGAAAAACTGAACAGTAAGATGCTAAAGGAAACGAACCATGGAATAACCATATTTAGAGGCTTTGTGGAAGAAGTTTTGCATTGATAGGAGACTGGAGACTTAGGGAACAAGGAACATCAAGAGGGGAATGCCAGTGGCCAAAGAGGAAACAATTTCCAGAAGGCAAGTGTTACTAGTATCAAGGGAGGTATGAAGGTGGAGGAGAATGACAGTTAAGAAAAGGTGCTGTCCTTGCTTCCATGCCTACACTCAGGAATGCTTTAGTGCTTTGATCCTCATGGCATCAAAACCTGTGGAAGGGAAGAGAAGGAAGTAGAACCGGGTAGAGAGAGAAGTTGCTGCAGTTGTGATAGTCTCAAGGGAAGCCTTAGCTGACACTAAAAGTTCTGAAGATGAAGTAGGGGTGAGAGAGATAGACCTTTGTGCTCCCAAGTTGATCAGCCACTGATTGCAGGTACCCTAAGAAGGATCAATGGCCTGACTACCCACAATTCTCCACAGAGACCTGGTGATCTACACAACACAAAAATTAATCATGTCACCTTTCTCTCAAAGGCTTCTACACACACTACTCAGACAGACTGGTCCTGGCATCTCTCTGACTCTTGCTTATTACCTCTGGTGTAGACCTCAGGCTACTTTTTGAATCTGTCAGAAGAATTCCCACCTCAAGACCTTTCCACACGCTGCTTCTTCCACCTTCCTTATTCTTTGCATTAATTTCACTTCATCCATGTCACTCCCTCAGAAAGTCCAATCACCACCAGACTGATGAAGACCCATCCCTGACACTCTCTTCCCTGACACTGATTGAGATTTCCACATTGCAGTTTTCATTTCCCAACTTTGACTCATATAGTTACATAACGTAAACATCTAAAAATAATGATTTTATAGTATACATAAAAAGATGAATCTTTGCCTTCAGCTAAGCTTAATCCAAAATTTGGTATGGAATGCATCACGATTGGCTTGGCAATTAGAGTTGTAAAATGTATTTTTATATATTTATAAAACTTTATATGTAAGTTTTTGTGTATTTTACAAAATACACAATATTTTTGTATATTTTACAAAGTATTTTATACTTTGTATGTATTTAATGTTTAATGATAAACATTGGATGAGAGATTCTACTAAAAGTCTCATATCCTTAGATAAAGAAGGAAAAAAGGAATCATTTTGCTTCCTATCAAATAAATTATTTTCCTCAAATCTAAACAGGATCCACTCAGAATTTGTCAACTGTTTTGTAAAAACTCGAACTATAAATAACACTTTATCATTTTAATCTGGAGGGAGCCAAGTTTTTCTGACTTCATTGTATTATGCTTTATCAGTATAAGTAAAAATTCCATTTCTCCTCAAAAATTGTCCACCTTTTTTTTTTTCCTTTCACAAAATGTGTTTATTTACTTATTACTTATCTCCCCCACTGGAATATAAGCTCCATTATAGGAGTGACTTTGTCTTGTTTACTGCTAGTCTTGTTTACTTAGTACTAGAAGAGGCCCAGTAAATAGAAGGCATTAAATAAGTTATCTTCAAGCATATGCTGAATTTTTTCATTGGGAACTATGAGAAATATTTTTTAAGAGAAAGGTAGAAATAAAAGCAAAAATCCAGAGGGGAAGGAGTTCCCCTTGTGGCTCAGTGGAAACGAATCCGACTAGGAACCATGAGGTTGCAGGTTCGATCCCTGGCCTTGCTCAGTGGGTTAAGGATCTGGTGTTGCTGTGAGCTGTGGTGTAGGTTGCAGACGTGGCTTGGATTCTGCGTTGCTGAGGCTGCTGCGTAGCCTGGCAGCTGTAGTCCCTAGCCTGGAAACCTCCACATGCCACGAATGTGGCCCTAAAATAACAAAAGACCAAAAAAAAAAAAAAAAGGCAGAGGTGTAATACATGAGCAAGAAAAGAGAATGTGTAGTGAAACTACCTAGTCAAGAATACAGACACCTATTAATTAAAAAGGAAAGAGAGTCCTGGTATGACAGAGAAGTAAGGACAGTTTCACTAATGAGGGAAGAGAAGGGATATTTGCGTATAGCTACACTGATTGCAGCTGCTAAATCAATAGGAAGGAAAGAAGAGTCAAAGAGGCATTCTTTTGGTTAAGACTCAGTTACAGAAACACATTGAACTAGACTGAGCAAAAATAAAGAGCTTGATTCAAATATTTAAATTTAAGGAAGAAATATGATGCTGGCCTTCAAAAGGTAAAGCTAGTAACGTGTATACTGTCAATATATTTCCTTTTTTATCTCTAAACTAATTTCTTCTGCTAAACTAATTTCTTCTGCTTTCTGACAGTCTACTGTAGACTGGCTTTCTTTTCTTTTTCTTTTTTTTGTCTTTTTGCCTTTTCTACAGCCGTGGCATATGGAGGTTCCCAGGCTAGGGGTCTAACAGGAGCTGTAGCTGCTGGCCTTCGCCACAGCCACAGCAAGGCAGGATCCGAGCCACATCTGCAACCTACACCGCAGCTCATGGCAATGCTGGATCCTTAACCCACTGAGCAAGGCCAGGGATTGAACCCGCAACCTCATGGTTCCTAGTCGGATTTGTTAACCATTGAGCCACGACGGGAACTCCTAAACTGGCTTTCTTTACATGCATATAAGGGCTAGTGGCTCCTAAACTGACACCCTTAGAACTGAGCAGGACCCTGTGGATCCCTATGGGGGCTTCCAGGGACAGCCACCCCCCTTCTAAGTCCCTGCCTGCCTATTGTCTATAGAAAAGCTTTAGTCTCCCAGGCCTCCCAGCAGTCGCAAAAGGCTAGTTTAGGAATTAATGATTGAAAGAATGTGAATGTGAAGTAAACAAAAATAGTAGTTAGGCCAGGAAAACTGGAAATAATTTAAATGATAAATCAGCCATATAGCAGTCACGCAATCTCCTTGAGAACACAGATAACAGTGACTGATGCATATTCCTGGATTGTTTTGTAGCTACTAAAACCTCAACCAGGTGGAAGAAGTTAACTTCACAATGACAATGAGCACTTAGGCCATAGACTTGCTGGACCAAAGGATTATTGATATTAACCACTGTGACATCATCCTTTTATCATCATCAACTAGCTGATCACACAACCTGAGATCATTTCTTACCCTTCCTTTAAAAATGCTTCTCTGAAATCCATTGCAGTGTTCAGGTTTTTTGTGTAGACTGTACTACTTGCTTGGCACCTACAATAAATGCTGGACTTTCCGTCACCATGAGCAAACTCAAGTTTGGTTTGGTAATACCCTCACAAATTTTTAACAAGTTAAAAGCATCTGTTCCTTAGAGCCTAATGGGGAAAAAAATGAGAAATTCTGATTGGCTCTACTTGGGTCAGATACTCACCCATAAGCCAATCACCGTGATAAAGGAAGCAAGAACTTTTAAGAGTGTGATTTCTGTTTGAAAAAAAGGCCAAAGAAATGACAAAGTAGCTCCCCTAAAGAAGGAAGGCAGATAAAACAACTTAAAGAGATCACAATTTGCATACAAAATACAATTAAAAGCAGTTTGTTTAAGCATGTTGCTATTTTCAAGGGACAGTAGCATCAATCACGATTTTAAATACATGGAAAAGATAATCAATGACTTTAGGAGATGACACTAACTAAACCCACTAAATAACATCACTAGGCAGCAGAGTATTGTGAAATCTCTTCTAATGGGCTTTCAATTTCTAGTGTAAACAAGGCTTAGCCATAATTCCAGGAAACAAAATATCCCAAAAAAAGTGGATGTTGAGAGAAATATTGATTTATCTGACTGAAAATTGATTCATATTTTTTCTTTGATTTCCTTCTATACCCAAAGTTCTGATCCCTAGTCATGTAAATGACCAGGTTTTTTTCACTCCATCTTTAATTTTTATATTCATTGTTATCGCTGATTTTAAATTTTAAAAAAAGAATGGAAAATTTTATTTCTCCTCAGGCTCATTCTCATTATCCCTATTAAATCCTTATGCTTCTGTTTCTTAAATGTCTCTATTTGCATAAAATTGTCTGCAAACAATTAAAGTTAATTAAGATAATTTATCACTTGAAAGTAAAGCCATCTTATCAGCAGGTATCATCTTGTTCAGCAAGCAAAGAATAAGATCCCTGGTAAAGAGTCAGCCCTTGTTACAAGTAAGGCTGGAAGAGAGAAAAAAAAAGGATCCCTGCCTAATTCTTCCTCTTTGGAGGAGGTGTTATGTTTTCAAAGTCTTTAGATGCAATTAGCTAATCATGCTTCTCTAGCAAGCTTATTTTGCAACACAACACTATAGATAATTTAAACTTTGGCAGTCTTCTTGCATATGAATTATGATAAAATTCTCATAAAAACAGCAACACTTTTAACTGCCAAAAGAACTCTCTAGCCAGAATTCTTTGGAAATTAAATCTTTTTTAGTGTATGCAACAAGGCAATATTCATTATCGGCAGTTACACTGATTTTAGATAGGTATTGTGTGCAGTTTTCTTATATAAATAAGCAATTAAAAAGGGTTGAAAATGCTGTTATTTTTCTCTGAGTATAAGACCGGGTAGTAAAATGGTACATGGATGTTTGAAAATCCATGAGATAGAGAAGAAAAACCTTCTGAAGAGGGTAGGAAAGAAACTTACCAGAAGTCATGAGTACAGTGTAAAAATGAAATAAAAATCATATCTTTACAAGTATTTTTGTTAGGAGGTTAAAGAACATTTTAATTTTTGGAAAATCTACTTCCTTGTCTGATGAAATGGATGAATCCGAAACATCATAATTTTGAAATTTCATATTAAATTCCTACCTACGTAGGGGAAGAAAAAAATAACTTTCCCTTTGCCCTTCTGAGTTCTTAGTGAGATCCTTGCAATAAAAAACAGATTAATAAGAGAAAAATAAGTATATATACATACATGTATGACTGGGTCAGTTTCCTGTACAGTAGAAATTGGCACAACAGTGTAAATCAACTATAATAAAAAATATTTAAAAAAAGAACAAGAGAAAAATAAACAGAAGTTCATTAACTTGTATACCTCAAGTAGGCGATAGCCAGGGAAAAAATGAATAACTCCCTGGGGTAATTCAGAATTCAGGGTGAAATAAGATTTTAACAGGGAAAGGGGAGACCTCTTAGGGGAAAGTAAATAGTTTTTAGGAAAGATGAATGAACGCTTAGAAGAACAGCTGGAAATTATGATAATTTATGACAAGATTTGTTTGGAAATGGTATCAACTTCTAGTTCCCTCTCCTGTAACAAGAGTCAATACTCACAGGTTAATGAAACTTCTGTGGAAGGGATTTATGACAACTGAGTTCCTTTCAAAAGAAAAGTCTTTGGGCAGATAAAGGGAAATCAAAGAAAGCCTCTCCCTGCAAATGCTATCCTTTTTCAACTGCTTAAAGCTCAAAATAATCAAATATCAAAAGAGTATCTTTTAGGGTAACATATCCTGAACTCTTACAGTCATATTTTGGGATGCCATATTCTGCTACCCTTCCTAAACTTCTTATAATTTTTCTGTAGTAATCTATATGGGAAAAAAGAATATTCCTATATATATATATATCATATAGGATATATATATATCATATATATATGATATATATATACACATACACACACACACACATATATAACTGAATATTCCTATATATATATTCCTATATATATAGAATATTACTATATAAATCAGTTTTATATAAAAGTGAATATTCCTATATATATTGCTATATATATAGAATATTCCCATATATATATATAAAACTGATATATATAGGATATATATCTATTCCTATATATATAATATTCCTATATAAATATAACTGATATATATATCTGTTATATATGTGTGTGTGTATATATATATAAAAAAAACTGGTGCACTTTACTGTAAACCTAAAGCTAATACAACATTGTAAATCAACTATAACCCAGTTTTATAAAAATCTCTTGTAAATAAAAAATGTAAAAAATAAAGATTCTTATATTTTAAGGGAAGTAATAAAAGAACTATATAGAATGTAGTAATATCACAGGGAAGAACAAATCTGACCCCATACTGAATCTCTTTCTTTCAGCTCTAGACTTTGTGCTTTATAGCTGATTGCCTCCTCCCCAGCTTTGCTAACTCTGTATGCAGGCACTGTAATCATAAAAGGAATGTGGCCTATAGCTTGAATACATACATAATAGCCTCCTTCCAGAAATTTTGCCTCCTATGTTTAACCTTTAAAGTTAAAATATTTTTGCTTAGCTCACAGGTATACTAATTATTAGTAAGATAATTTCCCTTGCTTGGTGATCACACATTCATGGAGAGATAAGGAGCTGCAGAACAGAGAAAAACATCTGTCTTTAAGATTTTAGGAGTTGGGAGTTCCCGTCATTGCCCAGGGGTTAACAAACCCAACTAACATCCACGAGGATGCACGTTCAATCCCTGGCCTCGCTCAGTGGGTTAAGGATCTGGCATTGCAATAAGCTGTGGTGTAGTTTGCAGATGTGGCTCAGATCCCGCGTTGCTGTGGCTCTGGCATAGGTCGGCAGCTACAGCTCTAATTGGACCCCTAGCCTGAGAACCTCCATATGGCACAGGTGTGACCCTAAAAAGACAAAAAAAAAAAAAAAAAAGACCAATTTATAGGAGCATCATGACCAGGCCTACACTGAACAACTACAAGAACAGAGGATTACCATGTTCCCTCCAAGGTCTGACCAGCACCAAGAAGTTGGCAACAACCTGTCACCTCTTGACATCATACCCTCCCTTTGTTTCCCCCTCTTTGAAGAAGCTTGCATTCAAACCAGAACAAAATGATTTTTTCGGACATTTGTCCTCTAATTTCTCTTTTTGCCTGGCTATTCCTTGCCCCAAACCCTTTGTCTCTGGACTTATTGGCCTGCCATGTGGCAAGGAGTTTGAGCTTAGACTTGGTAACAATTATCAGGGTTGTATACTATAATTTTTAGGATATCCACTAAAAGCATGTACTAGCAACCTATTAGAGGTTAAGATGGAATAATTATAAATGATAATTAATTCTAAGGAGAGTGAGAAAGGGAAATTTTTAAAGAAACTGCAAGAGGGTGAGTCAAGTAAAAACAATTAGAAGTAGGAAGGAAGGAAGGAAATATTTATATATGACTAATTACATTAATGGAGATAAAAATGATACTATAATTGAAAAATATCTTAGACTAAAAATATGCCTTATGAGAGTCAGAAATTTAAAAAATGAATAAAAATATACAATAATATAATACTCAAAATATATCTAAATACATGTAATACAGAGAAATCGGGGTTAAAAAGAAATGTATAACCTTAAATGAATATATGAGATGAAAACAGAGACTGAAGTTCAGAGATCCAGTCTTCAATCTCAGGAAGCTAGAAAAAAGCAGCATTTAAACCCTAAAATACAGAATAAACTAAAGAATAAAATATGAATATAAATAAATCAGAAAAACAAAAATTTTAAATTCAAGAAGGTGAAAAGACAGGACATTTTTAATGAAACTCAAAACCTTAGTAAAATTGAACAAGGAAAACAAAGAAGTAAACACAAATTATCAAAATATAAATAAACTATACCTATCAAGCCAGATCATTTAGGTAGCAAAAATTTAAACATATTAGGCCATCTTTATGCCAACAAATGTAAAACCTAACTAAATTGGATAAATTCCATTTCACAAAACTGACACAAAACTAGAAAATCAGAATGGTACTGTAGTATTAAAGTAACTGAAATATTTCCTACCAAGAAACTCCATAATTCGTGGTTTAACTGGTATATTATTCAAAAGATTTAAGGAAGAAATTATAGCAACTCTAATAAGTGGTTCCATAGAATAGAAAATAAACATATAATATTTCCCAACAAAACATTAAAAAAGGGGACATTACGTTTCTCTCATGAACATAGATCAAAATTATAAATGAAGTATTAGTAAATCAAACCTATTTATCTATCCACCTATCCATCTAGCTAGCTAGCTAGCTAGTTATATAGGATAATACATCAGGAAAAGTATAATTTATTCCAGAAATGCAAGATTGGTCTAAAGTTCAAAATGAATCTGTTAATGTGGTTAATAATACTGTAAAATATTGAAAGACTAAAGGAGTATGAGAAAAGTTACTTGACAAAATCAACACCCATTCACGACAAAAAGGCTCAGCAACTAAGTAAAAAAGGGAATTGATAAAGAGCACATAAGACAAACTTATAGCATCAATGTCAAATATTGACTATTCTCTATTTGAGGTGAGGAATGAATTTAAAACATCTGCTATTAGCTATTGCTCTAATACAAAAAAAGTAATTTTTAGTAATTTTAGGTTATAAAAAGTAAAACCGTAGGTAAAATTTGTAAAAGAAGAGCAATGTGACTGAAATATACTCTAAAGCCTCAGAAATTAGGAGTGATGCTGACATTATGTCAATGACCATAACATATATGCAAAAATTGACTCCAGTGAGCAAGGGGCTTTAGTATTTGATAAAGTTATCATCTAAAATCAATGGGAAAATGATGCATATAAAATTTTTTTAGTAAAACTTGGTAAGCAATTGGAAGAAAAAAGAAAACAAACTTTGGTAACCCAGATTATACTAGGGTAAATTTCAGGTGGTTTCATGATTTAAATCTGAACCATAGAAACATGAAAGCAATAGGCTAAAACAGGTGAATGATTTCATAACCCAAGTGTTACAAAGAGCTTTCCGACTATGACAAAATCCTAAAGCTATGAAGAAGAAAGAAGAATGATAATTTTGACCATATAAATAACAAAAACAAAACTTCTGCTTGGTAAAAAGCACCATCACAAAATGAACAAACTTAAGTTTGCACATCACATCTACCAAGTTGAAGCCTGCTGCTTCTATAAAGGCAATCAGCACGTAAGCTAACTTTAGATGACCAATTTCATTTCTAATACCAACAAGCTCTGCTACTCACTACGTACATTATCTTTGGCAAATTAATTAACTTCCCTTTGTCAAGAATTGTGAAGAATCTAAGATTTTACCATACATTCAAGGCAACAAGTTCACATGCCACAGTTTCATGGATTCTGGTAGAACTGAGACTACTAGGTTTGCAACAAAGAAGTTCATTGCTAATGGCATAGAATTCATCATGTTTTCATGTTTGCTTCAGTACCCCAACTCTCTCCCTAATCTCACAGGAGGATGTGGAGGGAAACTCATGTGGATGCTGGGCCAAGAGTGGGTTTGTGTGACATCTGGGACCTTCAAACTTAGTATACTCCAAAATTTTAAGAGGGTGTGCTAGCAAAACTACTAAATAGATGAAGAAATTATCTTTATTATATCAGTAAGTAAAAAAATAATATGCTGTCTACCTTGGTGCAGGACACTACCTGTAGCCTCCAACACTGTTTTCTATACAAATAAACTTTCAAGAATAATCTGGAACAAAAGCTTATGCTAGATGTACAGAAACAACCATGGAGAACAGTCTCCCAACACTCAGTCTTAGTTGTTTCACTTGTATAATGTGGATTTTTGAGCAAGTTGCATTGGTTGCAGTTACTAATTACCAGGAGTAGAAGTCAGAATACATTTGTCCTCCTCATTTTAGTATCAGAGTTGCCAAGGAAAATGCAGTACAGTCAAACATTAGAAAGTACAATCCTTTATGCACATAGAGGAGACCAAGAAACAACAGCTTCAGTAGTGGGCATCAGTGCCTCATGGCCAGTAAGTCCCTTCCAGTCACCAACAGAGGGCAACTGGCCTGCAGGCACCATTTTTGTACTGTCACAGAACCAACGACTCTGCTCTCTCCCTACAGGGGACAGATACAGCAGTGAGGCTGGCCAGATACCACATAACACATACACTTAAACAAAACAAAGGAACACACATTGAGTCTGAAATAGGGAAAGATATTCCTGCACAGGGTGATCAGCCCAGCACAAACTATGAGGACTCTATCTTTTGGTAAGAAAGTGTCCTAGCCCAAGGCCAATTCTCTTATGGCTGATTGGGGACTAAAAGACTGCATGCATCAGACTGCCTTTTCACAACATGAGTAAAATACATAATAGTGTGGTTGTTAGTATTAAATAGAAAAAGGTATGAAAAGTATCTAGCATGATATTAACACTTAGTAAGTGCTCAAAACACAGGCACTATTATAATTTTAGTTATAATTCTAAAAACTATCTTTAAAAATAAGTCTGTATTTTAAAATACACAAATTAAACTATGTTCAAATATTATTTTACTTTCTGTGATTCAAGACAGGTTTCTTTCTTACACCAAATACAGTGATTAGCTTTTACTTTCTATCAATTTGTATTTGGAGCCACTATTAAAGAACTTTGAAACTTAACTGATGTCTTCAACAGTCATAAAAAATATTTCCCACAATATCTATAACTCCAAAATAAATAATCCATGTTCTACATATATTACAGAGAGAATAATAAAGTTCTTTTTGAAGACAACTAGTCATATTCTGAAGGAAAATTTTATTGTCCACAGAGTTAATGAAGAAATATGAGAAAGCCAGCTAAATTATGATCCATATTTTATGTAGCTGACAAAATCCTAAGGGCATGTTAAAAACAAATAGTATATATGGGAAATTAGACCTATCAAATCGAAACAGATCAGTTTGAAAAATGCTGATTGGTTCAGAAAAGAAGTCACTTTCCCCAAGCTTTTCATTTTCAGTTTGGCATGATCTAGGATTACAAATTGTTTAAACCACCAATGTTTAATTCATCTTGAAATTACTGTGCACTGAGCACAGTAAAAACTCTTATAAAAGTAAATAATTCAATATTGAGAGCCAAAACTTGATGCTGCTGATTGCAATTTTAAAAATAAACACACTCTCCATTATTAAATCCCTGAAACAGCTTTAACTGCAAAAACACAACCCAAATAAGAGATATGCTCTTTAATTAGTTCTTCGTGTAAAGGCTGATATATTTGCATTTATAAAGGCATTAGCCCATCAGGGTAAACTGACTTAATGCTGTGCTAAAACTGCTAAAAGGCAATAAGAAACTGTCATTTAAAAAATTAATTTAAAACAATTTCTGAACATGCCATGGGAAAACAAAAGTCATTAGGCAGTATTATTAATATTCACAGCAGCTGTTATATAATCATGCATCAAATCCCCATGTTCAAACTTGCTTCTAATATAATGTCTTAAAATATTCTATTAGTCTCTCGTTTATCATATGCCAATGGGATGCAAATAGCTTTATTTTCAATTCCTTATCATTTTATCAGATTGTTCATAGAGAAGTGTTTGCTTAACATATGTATGAGATTAACTGTTTTTGAGTTACCTGAAAGAAATTAGCAAAAAATCTACTGTTATTCCCAAACACAATTCTGTAAACAGATTAATATTACTTTTCTGCAGGCACATTATTTTCAAGTGCACATGGAACAACCTCCAGTACAGATTACATACTAGGCCTCAAAGCTAGCCTTAGTAAATTTAAAAAAACTGAAAATATATCGAGCATCTTTCTTGACTGACTTCTCTGTTCAGTGTATGCAGCCAGCCTTCAGCCTGTGAACCATAAACTTCTACTGTATCTTCAGGTAATCCATACTTTTATTTATGCTGCTTGCCATCCTTAAACATTATCCAAATTATTTGCACTTCTCCAGAAAACTGAAATGTTTGTGTTAAATTCCACAGTTGAAAACCCACATCTAAGTGTATCACTGGCTAAACTGAGCTTGCTTAGACTTGGGTCTGGTCAGGATCATTCCAGAATTTAAGATCATATATTCTTGCTTGTGTTCAACACTACAGTAAAAAAATCATTTTCCAATGAAATATTTGGTTTCAAGAATTTGTTTTAATGTCCTTACAACCAAGATTTCAAAGCCACCTTCTTTCTTTAACAGACTGCATTTTGTTTGTTTCTTCTAAATCATTTGTAATATTTACTGATAATAGTTTCTTCCAAAATATCTTTTCTGAACATTTGTTTTATAATAGTACCCTAAATATTTCAGTAGGCTAAAACAAAAGTTTTAAAAGATGAAAGCTTTTTTAAAATGCTTATCTAGACAACAATATAACTGTATTTTATAGCAATGTAATATGCTTGTGAATAGATGCTTGAATATATGTAAAATTGGCCCAGGATCCTAGATTTTAAGTAAGATATAGAAAAAAAGGGGGGTGCAAATAAATTAACATGATGAGATTCTAAAAAGATTCATAGAGTTTATTACTATATGCTTAATAGTAAGCAACTTGCTCTATAAAGATATTAAAAGTTTATCCTTCTATAAACTATATGGTTTGCTATAACTAGTCATAAAATTTTAATTCTGAGTCAACAGTTTGTTCTAGGTTAGTGCTCACCCCCCACAAAAACTCACCATGTTTTTCTCCAGTAAAAGTACTCTTTATTGTTTTCCTTTTACTTGCTTAGAGTCAAAAATGACAAGACTAAAAACTTACAAAATAAACTGTTTTCTTGGACTGTATATTTTAAAAATGTAGGATCTGTATGTATTACAAATTAATCAAATAGATGTTCAGTTATACATGCATCTCATTAGAAGTTTTATACATATATAAGTGTGTGTGTGTGTGTGTGTGTGTGTGTGTGTGTGTGTAGAGAGAGAGAAAGAGGGAGAAAGGAAGAGTGGAGAGAGAATTTTCCCCTGAAAACATATAGATTAAATAATTTATCCTTAAGAATATTAATAAATTTCCACAGTGTTATGACATTAAGTATATAAGAATTATTTTAATATATGAATATATTCAAATTTGGAGATGTTAAGGAAGTAATCAAGGTTATTCAACACACAAATATTTTCAAAAAATATAACTTATACCTCTGATATCCTGATGACTTCTGTATCCAGTATAATCTGGCCTTATTCAGAAATAAAGTAAAGATAGGTATAGATACATGAAATACTTAAATTCTTAAAGCATAAAATTTGAAATAAGGAAAAAGATCACATGTATATGCTGAAGTGATCCTTTTCATTACAATTACATATGATTACATATCCACAAATTAAAACAAAATTAAATAGGAGCACCCAAGTACCTAAAACAAGTACTACCAGACATAAAAGGAGAAATAGATGGCAGTACAATAAGAGTAGGATACTTTAACACTCCACTCACATCAATGGACAGATCCTCTAGGCAGAAAATCAGTAAGGCAACAGAGATCCTAAATGACACAATAGAAAAGTTAGACCTAACTGACATTTTCAGGACATTACATCCAAAAAATCAGAATATACATTCTTCACAAGTGCACGTGAAACATTCTCAAGGATAGATCATATACTGGGGCACGAAGCTAACCTCAACAAATTTAAGCGTATAGAAATTTAAGCGTATAGAAATTATTTCAAGTATCTTCTCTGACTACAAAGGCATGAAACTAGGAATCAACCACAAGAAAGGAAATGAAAAAAAACATACTACATGGAGACTAAACAGCATGCTACTAAAAAACCAATGGGTCAATGATGAAGTCAAGAAGGAAATTAAAAAATACCTTGAGACAAATGAGAATGAAGACACAACCACTCCAAATCTATGCGATGCCACAAAAGCAGTGCTCAGAGGGAAACTCATAGCAATACAGGCCTTGCTCAAAAAAGAAGACAAATCTCAAACTGACAACTTAACCTGGCACCTAAATGAATTAGAAAAAAAAAGAACCAAAAAAACCCTAAAGTCAGCAGAAGGAAGGAAATCATAAAGATCAGAATGGAAATCAATAAAATAGAGATTCAAAAAACAATAGAAAAAAAATCAATAAAACCAAGAGCTGGTTCTTTGAAAAGGTAAACAAAATTGACAAACCTCTGACTAGACTCACCAAGAAAAGAAGAGAAAAAACCCAAATAAACAAAATAAGAAATGAAAAAGGAGAGGTCACAAAAGATATTAGAGATATACAAAAAATCATGAGAGAATACTATGAACAATTGTACACCAACAAATTTGACAACCTAAAAGAAATGGACAATTTTCTAGAGACTTACACCCTGCCAAAACTGAATCAAGAAGAAACAGATCAACTGCACAGACCAATCACTAGAAATGAAATTATGTCATAAAAACAATCCCTACAAATAAAAGTCCAGGACCAGATGGCTTCACAGGCGAATTCTATGAAACACACAAAGAGGAACTCATACTCATC
The DNA here is from genome assembly GCA_004024745.2 of Catagonus wagneri. Taxonomy (NCBI): domain Eukaryota; kingdom Metazoa; phylum Chordata; class Mammalia; order Artiodactyla; family Tayassuidae; genus Catagonus; species Catagonus wagneri. Next base: position 3,439,617 of record PVHT021183528.1, read on the forward strand.
CTCCTTAAACTTTTCCAATGGTTGAAGAAGAAGGAACACTCCCAAAGACATTCTATGATGCAAGCATCACCTTAATTCCAAAACCAGACAAAGATACCATGAAAAAAGAGAACTATATGCCAATATCTTTGATGAATATAGATGCAAAAATTCTCAACAAAATTTTAGCCAACCGAATCCAACAGCATATCAAAAAGATCATACACCATGACCAGGTGGGATTCATCCCAGGTGCACAAGGATGGTTCAACATACGCAAATCAATCAATATCTTACACCACATTAACAAAAGAAAAGTCAAAAACCACATGATCATCTCAACAGATGCAGAAAAAGCATTTGACAAAGTCCAACATCCATACATGATCAAAACTCTTACCATTGTGGGTACAGAGGGAACATTCCTTAACATAATAAAAGCCGTTTACGACAAACCCACAGCAAATATAATAATCAATGGAGAAAAGCTGAAAGCCTTCCCACTAAAATCTGGAACAAGACAAGGATGTCCATTCTCACACTGTTATTCAACATAGTATTGGAAGTCCTAGCAACAGCAATCAGACAAACAAAAGAAATAAAAGGCATCCAAATAGGAAAAGAAAAGGTAAAACTGTCACTCTATGCAGATGACATGACACTATATATAGAAAACCCCAAGGATTCAACCCCAAAAATACTTGAACTGGTCAACAAATTCAGCAAAGTAGCAGGATATAAGATTAACCTTCAGAAATCAATCGCTTTTCTGTATACTAACAATGAAATATTAGAAAAAGAATACCAAAATACTTCACCTTTTAAAATTGCACCCCCAAAAATCAAATACCTGGGAATAAACCTGACCAAGGAGGTGAAAGACTTATAGGCAGAGAACTACAGAACATTAATCAAGGAGATCGAAGAAGATACAAAGAAATGGAAAGATATGCCATGCTCATGCGCTGGAAAAATTAATTTTGTAAACATGGCCATACTACCCAAAGCAATCTACAAATTCAATGCAATCCCTATCAAATTACACATGACATTCTTCACAGAACTAGAACAAACAATTCAAAAATTTATGTGGAAAGCAAAATACCCAGAATTGCCAAAGCAATTCTGAGAAACAAAAACCAAATAAGAAACATAACTCTCCCAGACTTCAGGCAATATCACAGGGCCACAATAATCAAAAGAGTGTGGTATTGGTACCAAAACAGACATACAGAGCAATGGAACAGAAGAGAAAACCCAGAAATAAACCCAGACGCCTACAGTCAACTGATCTTTGACAAAGGAGGCAAGAACATAAAATGGGAAAAAGACAGTCTTTTCAGTAAGTATTGCTGGGAAACCTGGACAGCTGCATGCAAATCAATGAAACTAGAACACACTCTCACACCATGCACAAAAATAAACTCTAAATGGCTTAAAGACTTAAATATAAGACAAGACACCATTAAACTCCTGGAAGAAAACATTGGCAAAACATTCTCTGACATCACCCTTATAAATATTTTTCTGAGGTCAGTCTCCCAAAGCAACAGAAATCAAAGCAAAGTAAACCAATGGGACCTAATTAAGCTGACAAGCTTTTGTATAGCAAAGGAAACCAAAAAGAAAACTAAAAGACAACTTACAGAATAGGAGAAAATCATTTCAAATGATGCAACTGACAAGGGCTTAATCTCTAAAATATACAAACAACTTATACAACTCAACAGCAAGAAAGTCAACAACCCAATTGAAAAATGGGAAAAACACCTGAATAGACATTTCTTCAAAGAACGTATGCAGATGGCCAACAAGCACATGAAAAAATGCTCAACATCACTGATGATTAGAGAAATGCAAATCAAAACTACCACAAGATACCACCTTACACAAGTCACAATGACCATTATTAGTAAGTCCACAAACAACAAATGTTGGAGGGTGTGTGGAGAAAAGGGAACCCTCCTGCACTGTTGGTGGGAATGTAAGCTGGTACAACCACTATGGAAAACAGTATGGAGGTACCTTAGAAAACTATACATAGAACTACCATATGACCCAGCAATCCCACTCTTGGGCATATATCCAGACAAACATTTCCTTGAAAAAGACACTTGCACACGCATGTTCTTTGTAGCACTATTCACAATAGCCAAGACATGGAAACAACCCAAATGTCCATCGACAGATGACTGGATTAAGAAAATGTGGTATATATACATGATGGAATACTACTCAGCCATAAAAAAGAATAAAATAATCCCATTTGCAGCAACATGGATGGAATTAGAGACCCTCATATTGAATGAAGTAAGTCAAAAGGAGAAAGACAAATACCACATGATATCACTTATATCTCGAATCTAATATACTGCACAAATGAAACTTTCTACAGAAAAGAAAATCATGGATTTGGATAACAGACTTGTGGTTGCCAAAAGGGTTGGGAAGGGAGTGGGATGATATGGGAGTGTGGGATTAACAGTTGTAGACTATTGCCTTTGGGATGAAAAAGCAAGGAGATCCTGCTGTATAGCACCAGGAACTATGTCTAATCACTTATGACGAATCCATACATGTATGTGTAACTGGGTCACCACGTTGTGCAGTTGGAAAATTGACACAAATCTGTAAAGCAGCTATAATGGAAAAATTAAAAAATAATAATAAAATGAAACAAAATTAAATTATACAACTATGAAATACAAAGATATATATATACATAAAATGTGTGATTATCATTTAATGCCATATATATATTGCTAAATATAACACAGAATTATCCACTAACTGTTAATTAAAACTGTTTTTAAAAACAAATACAGATGCATCTCACCTCAGTTTAAGACATAAAACTTACTAGTGCATAATAATTCCCTCAAAAACCCTTCACAATCTTACCACCTTTTTTCACTCTATTAATCATCATTCTAACATCTATGATATTAGTTTTACTTTATAATTTTATATCACAAATAAGTAATTATTGCTCTTTTGAACCCTTTATAAATGGCAGAATATGATATGTATTCTAATTTTATACTTGTTTTGTTGAACATTATCCATATTCTTCTACTTCAAGTATTGGTACATTGATAAGTTTAAAGTATAATCATAATACAAAAACCATTATCTGAAAGTATCACAGAGTGAACATAGGAATTAATCATTATAAAACAAAAATCTAAGGGAAGAAAATTTTAGATGGGAGTTTAACCAAATTGAGACCATTATTTTCTACCAGTGTCTGCGAGTTCCAGAAAGGAGTATAAGCACTTTTGAAATACTGATAGGGCCAGGGTAAAACTGCTAAGGAGAAAACATTGAAAGAATCCCTAGCAAAAAAAAAAAAGGGAAGATTACCAACTACGGAGGAATGATTAAAAAAAAGATCACCAGGAGTTCCCATAATGGCTCAGAGGAAATGAATCTGACTAGCATCCATGGGGATGCAGGTTTGATCCCTGACCTCGTTTAATGGGTTAAGGATCCAGCATTGCCGTGAGCTGTTGTGTAGTTCACAGATGCGGCTCAGATCTGGCATTGCTGTGTCTGTGGTGTAGGCCAGCAGCTACGCTTCAGATTTGACCCCTGGCCTGGAAACCTCCATATGCCGTGGGTGCAACCCTAAAAAGCCAAAAAAAAAAAAAAAAAAAATTCAATCAGAACACAGTGGAGTCTACTTTTCAAAGTGCTAAAGGTTATAACTGCCAAACTATAATACAATATGCATAGAAAATAGTCAAGAATTATGGTGAAATAGTAGTTCACATTGTGGCTCAGAGGAAATGAACCTGACTCTTATCCATGAGGATGCGGTCCAATCCTGGCCTTGCTCAGTTGGTTAAGGATCCAGAGTTGCTGTGAGTGGTGGTGTAGGTCACAGATGTGGCTTGGATCCCGGTGCTGCTGCGGTGGTGGTGTAGACGGCCAGCTACAGCTCCAGGTTGACCCCTAGCCTGGGAACTTACATATGCCATGGGTGTAGCCCTAAAAAGACCAAAAAAATTTTTTTTAATTTAAAATATTTAAAAAAGGAATTATTGTGAAATAAAGATATAGTTTGTTTAAGGAAAAGTGAGATAATTTGTCACCATAGATAAAACACAAGGATATATTGAAGGATGCTCTTCAGTCAAAAATAAAATAAACTGGAGTTCCCATTGTGGCTCAGTGGTTAACAAATCTGACTAGGAACTATGAGGCTGTGGGTTCGTCCCCGGTCTCACTCAGTGGGTTAAGGATCAGGTGTTGCCGTGAGCTGTGGTGTAGTTTGCAGACACAGCTCGGATCCCGTGTTGCTGTGGCGTACGCTGATGGCTACAGCTCCCATTAGACCCCTAGCCTCAGAACATCCATATGTCGTGGGTGCGGCCCTAGATAAGGCAAAAAGACAAAATGAATAAATAAATAAAATAACATAAAATAAAATAAACCCACATGTAAAATAATAAAAATGGACAAAGGGAAATATTTTGTAAAGATAGGTATGCGTTGATTTTATAAAACAACAGTGATCACATCACATATGATTTGAAATATACATAGGACTTATATTTTAGAACACCAATGGCTAATAATTATGAAAGGAAGTACAGGGTACTAAAGTCCTATATTTTCTAGTAAGAGGTTAACAACAGTAATTAATATTAGGCTATAGTTGAGAATGAATATTATATATAGTAATCATAAAAAGAATAGATACAAGTATATAAGTTTCAATATAGTTTGAAAACTGGAATAATAAAAAAATACAAAAGGAGACAAGATATTAAAAATATAAGACAAGCTGGAAAATTGAAAACAAGAGTGAAATTAAACATTTAAAACAAAAAGAAACATTAATTGAATTAAATGTAAATGGAATATATGTTCCACTGAAAAACAAAGATGAAAACGTTGGCTGTAAAAGAATAAACAAAAATATACTCTAAAAACACTATCCAAAAAAAGTTGATGTAATTGCAATAATATCCCACAAACTAGATAAAAATGTAAGAAGCATTTTTAGGGGTAAAAAGAGCATTTCACAATTATAAATAGGTCAATCTATTAGGAAGTTATAATATATATATATTTTTTTGGCTTTTTAGGGCCTCATCCATGGAAGTTGCATGTTAGGGGTCGAATCTGAGCTGCAGCTGCTGGACTATGCCACAGCTACAACAATCTGGGAGCCAAGCCATGTCTGCGACCCACACCACAAGTCATAGCAAGGCTGGATCGTTGACCCACAGAGCAAGGCCAGGGATTGAACCAGAGTCCTCATGGGTACTACCTGGGTTCATTTTTGCTGCACCACAATGGGTACTCTAATAATTTTAAATTTGATGGCCCTACATATAAAGCCATAAGTTATATAAAACAAAAATACATATATATCTGCAAAGAGAAATAAATTCATAATCACTGTGGAAGTGTTTATCTCTTTATCAGTAAATATTAGAATAAGCAATTAAAAATCTAAAGATTTAGAAAATTTGATTGACATCCTTAACAAATTTGACTTTATTTATATGTACAGAATATTTTATCCAACTGCAAAATGCACCATTTTTTCAATGTTATATGGGGCACCTACAGTATTTACCTTATTTGGGATTATAAAGCAAGTATCAACAAATTTCATTGGGTTTAAGTTTATTGAACTTGTACTCTGACCACAATGGAATTGAGCTAAAAATTAAAAACAAAAAAAGATATATAGAAAACCACTAATCATTTGGAAATTAACCAATACATGAATCCATAGATAAAACAAGTAATTACAATGGAAAGTAGAAAAGATTTTGAAATAAAATGACAATAAAATTACACATCAAAACTTTGTAAGATGTAGCTAAATAAATATCCACAGGGAATTTTATAGCATTAAATATATGTAATATATAAAAGGATGAGATTCAGTGTGCCAGCATCAATCACAAAAAACTAGAAAATTAACAGCAAATTTAAAAAATTAAAGTGGTAAATATTAAGGCAAAAGTCAATAAATTAGAAATAAATATAAAATAGAGAAAAGCTATACACTTAAAGTAGGTTCTTTGAAAAGGCTAAAAAAATAAACTCTCTGAAGTATGTCTAAGAACACAGAACAAAAAGCATGAGGAACCAACTGCAGGATAAAAAAGAGGGGGTAAAATATAATAAGAGAATATTATGAATAACTGTAGGCTCAGAAATTTCAAAAATTAAGTGAAAAGAATATGTAACTAGTCAAAAATGTAAACCAAATGTAGATAAGAATAAAGAGAAAATATTAACCATTGTAGTAATTACAGACATCAAATATAGAAATAGAATTTTTCGCAACAATAAAATTCATGACTAGATGACCTCAGTATTTAAGAAAGTGAATATATCCATCTTTCTAGAAGACAAATTTTTCCCAGAATAGAGAAAATGGGAGCACTCTTCAATTCACTGCCAATAGAATTCTGGTATGAAATCCTTGCAAGGTATCACAAGATTAGAAAATTAAAGAAAAGATGGAATTAAGTTTGCCAAAGACAATTGATTAATAGAAATCAACCAAAGATAACTTTAAAGACAACTGAGACAGTAACTGTACAGTCCTCAATACAGAATTACAGTTAGTGAACTTGCAAGGCAGACCATGTCAATAATCATGACATTTATCAATGCTTACAATAAGACCACATGTCAAGCACCTTCCACATACTTCACTCACTTAATTCCTACAATAACTCTGCAGGGTGGGCACCATTTTAACACCACTCCACTATTCTGCTTTACTCTCTATCTTTGTCCTCTCTCTTACCTCCCAGCAAAGTCAACACTGGGAGGGACAAGAATTTATGCATGCCTAACCTATAGCACTCTCTCTACACCACACTGCCTTCTTCTTAAGGCAGAATGAAAGGTAAGTTTCTAAGTGTGACAGGAAACTATGATTTACAAATAACAAAAGGTTAGGCTGGGAGGTTGTCAGAGAAAGAAAAAAGTCAATGGGAATAAGCAATCCCTGAAATTTCCGAGTGGTGCAAGGATGTGTTTCTGGTATTCAGTCTGAAATTATGAAAGCCTAGCAGTGGTCTATGTTTGCCCTAATTAGAATGAAAGAGGTGAGGCAAGTATAAGCACAATCAGTCTGGAGGTGGCATTAGAAGATAACAATGAATTGTGCTTTTTTCTGAGAAGTTAAATTATCACTCTGCTTAGTTCTTTGTCCTCATTCTTTTTTTTATATGTGTATTCCAGTTTTTATTATTTATTTATTTATTTATTTTGCATTATAGCTGGTTTACAGATTTCTGTCAAATTTTCCAACTGCACCATGTGGTGACCCGGTTACATGTTCATATATGGATTTGTCACATGTGATTAGACATAGTTCCTATACTATACAGCTGTCCTTATTCTTGATGTGCAAATCTAGTAACACATTAAATAAATGAGACACACTAATGGGTTAGACAGTGGTTCTTGCTATCTATGAAAGTAAAGATATTTACGAAGTTTTGCAAAGTGCTTCAAGAGATCCCCAGAGAAAGGCATCGTGGCAAATACAAATTATTAACAATGTTACTTTGGATTTATACAGTGCCTTGCTCCAGACTCCCAGAAGCCCTTTCACAGTATCATTTACCAGTTAAATGTCTATAGTGTGTTTCTTCTGAAGAGCCTATTTCCTAAATTTTTGAGCATGAACTTAAATTACTAGGCCTCAGATACTCCAAAGATGACAACCTTTCTAAATCATTCACCTATACTTACAGCATTTCTATGAGAGGAAGCAGAGACAAACGTGGCCACAGTCAGACGGTTTGGTTAGTATCCCAAAGCATCTACACTTCATCCAAAACATTTTTCATCTGTTGTTTATTTCTCTTGGTTTTTGGTTTTGTTTTGTTCTGTGATACTGTGTCTATTTTTAAAGAGAGAATTTAATGTGACTGACTGGTATAACCCTAATATTATATATTTCATCATTATTCCCACACTGATAAAGTAGGCCAATTCAGTTTAATTAAAATTTAACTTCAAATATTAAACTGTATATAAGAAAAACTCAACAGAACAATAACTTAAGACTGGGAAAGTACTGATTTCCTATAAGTGACTGAACTGCCTGTGATAGGTATTAAAAATTTGAAGGTAACTTCTTATCAATAAAACTTTTTCCTGCTAAGAATATGGATTATCCAGTCTTTTCATCAAAAATAAGAATTTTTAAAAGTGATTTCTAATGGATTTTTAAATAAAGGACAACTTAATTTATATGAAATTCAAAAGCATACGCGGTATTTTGTAATGTCTTTTATACAAAAATTGTGGAATTACCAAGGAAATTGTTTTCCCATAAATATACCAAGACTATTTAAATATCATTAAAGAGTCATGTTAGAAATGTACCAGTAAATACCAGGGACAGGAAGAAACAGGGTACATCAGAGAGGTTTTTGCTGCAATTATGCTATTTAACAATCCCAACTGTCTAAGCTCCAGTGGCTTAACACAGTAAGCATTTATTTTGCACTTAACAGCACCATATGCAGCCTCAAGAACTGCTGGGCCCAACTGAGATGTTCTGAGCATAGCTCCAGGCATGGCTTATGTTCACGCAACTGCATATGTCTCCTGGTTCTCCTGGATAATATCTATATACAATCATCATCTTCTCAGGCAGATGAGCTAAGTGTGAGAGGACAAGCCAAAGCACTGGCACCCAGTAAAGCGTTTGATCCTTCTACACCCACTAATATTCCACTGGCCAAACAAGCTGAATGGAGAACCCCAGGGTCAGTAGTGCAGGGAAAATATACCTGACCTATTCTAGTGAGACCTCTGTAGAACTCAAAGTGGCAGAGCAAAGAACGTGCATGAGTAATTCTTTCACTGAGAGGGTCTGATGGATTGGGAACGATAACCCGATATACTATTTGGAGAAATAATCATTCCGATATATATATATATATTTTTTTTTTTTTTTTTTGTCTTTTTGCCTTTTCTAGGGCCGCAGCCGTGGCATATGGAGGTTCCCAGGCTAGGGGTCTAATCGGACCTGTAGCCGCTGGCCTATACCACAGCCACAGCATTGTGGGATCAGAGCCATGTCTGCAACCTACACCACAGCTCACGGCAACGCCTGATCCTTAACCCACTGAGCAATGCCAGGGATCAAACCCGCAACCTCACGGTTCTTAGATTCGTTAACCACTGAGCCATGTCTGGAACTCCACTTTCCCAAATTTCTTGAAGAATAATTTCTGCCTGCCTAATTATGTGTTCTCTGAAATGCAAACATTTTCAGAGCTTTATAATATAACCTGCAAGAAATTTATTTTTTGTGGGAACCTAAGAAACTAAATGTTTGGGTGAGTTTTCCCATTCATTTCCACAGCTGGAAAACAGAGAAAAAATTATCCAAAGAAAAACAATAAAAAAAATTATTTGTGGTAAAAGTGAAAGTGGACAAGAGAGCGATCAGCCCTAGATACTCAAAGAAGTTGTTTCTGAAGGTTCCTTCACTGAAATAGTTATTAATATCTGTATCTGTGTTTCTCAATCTAAACAAAGTTTTCCATATAAATACAGTAAAATATAACTGAAAATGTAAGTCTTATTATGTTCTTAATAGGTTCATAAATATTACATTAAAATTTTTGTTTAGAAATAGTAAAATATTCTACCAAAATAAACTCAAGGTAGCTTTTTATTGTCATTTACCATAGCGGTAACAATGGACATGTTTATTCTGTAAAATTAAAGCAGTGATATGTTTTCTTTAGTATATCACAAATGTTCATGAAGACATTTCAATACAGGCTGATTCCAAATGCAAACAATGTGTTCTACACTATAATGCTTATCTTTTACGAGTTTCTTCACTTGGTAGAAAATACTTACGTGGCAACATGTTCAGCTAAACCCCTTTCTGTTAACATTGCATAACTGGAATATCACAGGTATAACAGATTTCAGCATAGATGAGTTCAAATATATAAATATCCCTTATATGATGGCCCAAATACTTTTCCTGTTTAATTGCAATCTAGTCTTTTTGCTTGATTTACCTCACAATATTTTAGAGAATTTTCAGGCATATTTGTAATGGCATTGATGTACTTCAAGGACTCAGTGATGTCCAGATGAATGGTATAGAAGCCAACATCTGGGGACTAGAAGCTGCAAGGATTAGCCTTGATCATCACCATATCTCAATATGTACAAGTGTTGCAATTTATTCATCTCTCACTACTCACAGTTCTGAAAAATTTCACAGGGAGGGTTACATGCCCACTATCTGTGAGACATTCCTTGAAAGCAGTCCACAAAGCCTGTCTCAGGATAACAGGAGGCTTGTGCCTGATTTGTTAAATTTTCAAAAGCACATTTGCATCCAGACTAGTCAAGTTGAATTGAGTAAAACATAGCCACCACTGTACTAGTAACCAGCAAACAACTCCTTCCAATTCTTAAGACCATTTTGTCTATCAAGACCATATTCTTGGAGCTTCCATTGTGGCTCAGCAGGCTAAATCTGATGTTGCCACAGGCTGCAGTTCAGATCTGGCATTGCTGTGGTTGTGGCGTGGGCTGGCAGCTGCAGCTCCAGTTCGACCCCTAGTCCAGGAACTTTCATATGCCGCAGGTGTAGATGTAAAAAGAAAAAAAAAAAAAAAGACCATGTTCTCCTAGTGAATTTTCTCTCCAAGTTCTTTCGTTTTCTTCCTACCATCTGACAAAAGGTGAGGACTACTCCATTCCATTATACATATGTACACAGACAACCTATGTGGGGGTCAGAGTAAAAAAGTTCGTAAATCAATAGATACAAAACAGAAACATGGAAAAGGGGCACCACTCAGGTCCATCAATCAGTGGGATTCAAGTCCCAATTTATCTGGATATGTTTGAGGAATGATGGGGTCGCTTGAATATTCAAAGCCTTAGCTATAGATTATCCAAATAAATATTCTGTTACATCCATATTGCACTCATATATATATACATTTTGCACATATAAGTGCTTCTTAAAATTCATAAGTTCAGGTTTATTCATGTAAAAATACATTAGTAGCTATAACCATAGTTTTACCCTGGATATTTTTATAGCTTCTACCTTTCTCCCTAAAAATGTAACCGAAGAAGGACAATCACTTATCTTACATACAAGAAATCATAAGAACATCTGAATTTCTTCAAAGTGATTCTCACACTAGATGAATAATTTTTGCAATATTTGATATACTTGATGAAAGAGTTTCATGTGGTCTAATAAATAATTTGGATTTATTCATATATATGTATATATATATACGTTTTGCTTAAACTCAACCGTGTCTTGACTTCATTTAAATTTTCTTTAAAATAATAATTACAGGCTTTATTTTCTTGAACTTTACTTTCGCAACGGAACAAAGCTTTTATTTTACAGATAATATATCACCCCCTGTTTTTTTTCAATATGCATGTAGTGCGTGCCTACTATGTGCTAGGTAAAGGACAGGTAATTGTGGGTAACAGGCTAAGACAGAGAAAATAGCATGTGAGTAAAAATCAAACAAGTATATGAGAATACGGATTTTAGTTTAGAATGAGAGGAAAGGAATGCCAATAACTGATCCATTTGCAAGGGTCAGAATATAATAGAATCTGTAAGAAATTTGCTCTTCGTTTTGAGTAATGGAAAATCATTGAAGCAGGTATATGACATGACCAAATCCATATTTTAGAAAGATTACTGAAGTATAGAGGATAGATTAAAGGGAACAAAGTTAAAGAAACTGTATTAGCTAAAAAGGCTACATACTGTAAAACAAGAGATGTTATATAAGATTAAAATTAGTGTTCTGGGAGTGAGAAAAGTGAAAAAGTTGAAGTTGTATTTGGAGGTAGAATCTATAGAACTAGATGATTACTTGCATTATGGGATAAAAGGCAGAGAAAGTCAAAAGGAATATGCAGGTTTGGGTATAAATGGTGGAGTGTATGGTGTATGATTCACTGAGAGAAGTTAACTAAAATGGACTTGTACGTTATGTACAGAAGAGGATGACTGGTGGGGTACATGTAAAATTAAGATGACTACGGATTTCCATGTGGAAATATCCCATAGGTAAGATGGAGTTTAAGCTCTAATAAGAGAACTAGGTTAGAAATATTCACATAGGTGACAAAAACATATCTGTAATACTGGAAGCCCTAGGAGTAGGGAAGATAACACAGACAGGGTGTTCTGGAAATGGGAAGACAGTCCTAAGATAGAATCCCCAAATCTTCCAATATTTCAGGAAAGGAAGGTGTAAAGGATGCAATGATGGGCATTGATAAATTGAGGCCAGAGAGAGCAGGCAGAATAGGACAAGATGTTGCCCCCTCCTCCTAAAAGAAGAGTCCACTTCTAGTAGGTAGGTTAAGTACAATGAAGGATTGATTTCTGTTATGTTTAGTAATGTGTAATTAGTGCCTTAACTTTATAAAATGAATATTAATGAAGTTGTGGGGGCAGCAACTAAATTGCAATGGTTTTAGGAATGAACTAGATGGGGGAAGTTGAGCCAGGAGAAAAGTTCCACCATCATACTGAAGAGAAGGACAACAAACAGTATCAGTCAGGGGAGAAAGAGCTCATAGTAAGGATACAAGACAAAAATTACATGTCTTTGTTCTAATTGATAGGTTATCTTTATCTCAATCATCTGTGACACAAAATATGCTTTAAAAGATTAACAAATAGCTACATGCAAAGGAATTAACAGCCTGTTCCATTAAGAGTGGAAACAGGAGGTCCTGAAATGCTATAACACTCTTGTCAATTCCAATAGTCCTGGATCTGTGACATCTGAAAATACTTTAAAATCCTAAATAGTAGTTTCAAAGGACTTAGGCTTTAATAGTTAGTAAAATTAGTAATAAGTAAGATATATTGCTAATAAGTACATTTATGTTATCATAAAGCTCATTTACTTAAACTCCATACCAGATTATACGTTTTTTGGAATATGCCATATTTTCAGAGTGATGTTTTGTCTTATGTCCTCTCTGGCAAGTGAAAGCATTTTCAAGTTATTTAAGTTCCTTCAAGAAGAAATCCACTCCTATCACGTACATAATTATTTTATGCTTTAAGTTCACTGTTTATATAACAGTTTTATTTATTTATGTGTTAAGCACACTTATTCATTCATTCACTATATCTTTCTTAAGGGCCACTGGGTACCATATACTGTAATAGGGTTGGAGATTTGGTGGTTAAATTAGAAGAAATAGTTCTTTCCCTTGTGAAGTTTAAGGTCTAAGGATGCTGGCTAACACAAACAAGTAAATTCAAGTATGAGAAATGTAAACAGGTTTGATTGAAGTTATATAATAGCATTATCTAGTCTACTTTGAGGATTTATGGAAGAGTCTGTATGGCCAGGGGACATCATAACCTCATAAACCTGCGTGAAAATTTAAAACTATAATTGTACAGAATACCCTAACTTCCCATGAATCTATATTAGCATGAATCTATATTAGCATGAATCAAACCCTTGGAAAATTATTTTTTAATGGAAGAAGCCCAGTATAGTTACCAGTTACCAGAAGGGAGATAATATAATTTACGTAATATTAAAAGCTAAAAAAAGGGGTTCTTTAGAAATAAGATGTTGTGGATAATTTCATTTTCTGGTTTGAGTGCTAAGCATTTTTACTGCAATGTCACATTTGAATTGAAACTTTATTTTAGCATAATGCATTTTAATTGGCTACAAAACTGCAGTTTGAAAGATCCTTCATTGTTCTTACTGTGAAATATAACATTTGGGAGGCATACATTCTAACCACCTTTCCATAGAACAGAAAGAAAAGTCAATACAAATATTTTAAACATGGGGTGCTTTAAATTTCTTTTTATACTCATTCTTTGACTTTTTTTTTAAGTAGGACCACCACTTGCTCTACTTTATTTAAATGGTGGCAGTGACTGAAACTTAGGGGGAATTTTACAACGGGAACTTAACTGTTCTTATAAATCATCCAGAGAACACATATTTTAGCTTGTCATTTCACAGGAAGATATTATTAAAAGTGAGCGCAGTACAATGTGCAATTCAAAACAAATTTGTTGCTGATGCTTTCAACACACATTACATTTTCATTAGTTGCTGATAAAGGTGGAGGTAGGAAAAAGCACCAGCCGATTCATCTATCTAAATGGTAATTGCTTTCCCTTCAGCTAAGAGCAGGTCAGCTCCTTTTCTTCATTAATACAGGATGTGTGTATTTCTATAGGAGCTCTTCTCTGTTTATGGGCACAGGAGTGATAGACTCTTTGCTTAGGCACATTGGTGGAACTAACATAGTAATTGTGTTAAATTTTGTTCCAAAGAGATTCTTAACCAAGTTTTAATAACATTTTTGAAACAGTATTGACACACCTTCCTCCCTTTCCTCCCTCCTCTCCTTCTTTCTCTTCCTTTCTTTTTTTCTTAATAAATCCCAGTCTCCTTTTAAATAGATATTATTGAATTTATTTATTTGTTCTTTCCCAAAATTGTTTTGAGGTGACTCTCAAAAAAATGCATGTAAAATAAGTTAGTAAATTAAAGGTAGACCATAATGATAAAGGAATATATCCTTAATGTGAACATGGTTACTCTGAATAAATTTGTACTTTTGCCTGGTACTTCCTGGCAGCCTGGGCAAAAAAAGCAAACAAATTACATAGCTCTTATTATCAAAAGGGAAGAATTATACTATCATCTCAGAGGAAATAAAACTTTCCTGGCACAAATTACAAAAGAAAGTTGTCATATGGAAACTGATATAGAAATGATACAATGTATACAACTAATGAAATAATTGGCAGCTATATAGGTAAAACAAAACAATGATTTCATTGTGTTCCTGTAAAAATGAAATAAATTTATCATTTACTTAAATTCTTATCTTTTATCTGGGTTCTAAAGCCATTTTGTAAACACCCTAATTTTGTATAAACACCCTAATTTTGGTTCCATGGAAACATAGTAGTTTTAAATTCATGAATACACTACAAGGCCTATTGTTCTCTACATAGTAAAATTTTAAATGAGCTTCACTTCCCAGCATAGGTCTATTAATTACATTTAAAAATCAAGCTCAGTACATTTTCCTAACAACAGCAAAAAAAAAAAAATGGAGTTAAATTTTCAAACACAACTACATATTGTATTGGGTTCTGGCTCAAGACATTTAAAATAACACAACACAAGTGACAGCTGAGTGCTTGGGAATGCTCTTGTGGTACAGTATAAAATAATGAAAATAAGATAAAAATATACGTGAGGAAATGACTTGTAATTTTTAAATTGCCTTTGATGGGCAAATTTCTTCTTCTTCTTCTTCTTTTTTTTTTTTTTTTGTCTTTTTAGAGCTGCACCCGTGGCATATAGAGGTTCCCAGGCTAGGGGTCCAATCGGAGCTATAGCCGCTGGCCTACGCCACAGCCATAGCAATGCCAGATCTGATCCATGTCTGTGACATATACCACAGCTCATGGAAACTCTGGATCCTTAACCCACTGAGCGAAGCCAGGGATTGAACCTGCATCCTCATGGATCCTAGTCATATTTTTTTCCACTGAGCCATGAAAAGAACTCCTGAATAGCAACTTTTAAAGTAATCTTTTTTCTCCCACAATATATAAAAAGACATATATTTATAATTTTTTCTTATAACTGCCTCCTATCCCCCAATTCCAAAAGTTGGACTCAATACAAGACTTACAGCAGAGGAGTAGGGACAATGAAACATAATTGAATTCTGACTTGTAGGAATAAGATTTTTCCTTTGATGATGTGTTTAGCACTCTACTTTGGTTTATAAAAATTAACATGAAATATGAGTTCCATCTTAAAGAGTATGTATATGTGAAATTCTTATAGAATAGAACCCTAGCAATAAAAGTAATGATGCTCAGATTTTCCCTTCTTTTCTTTTTCCCTTCATTTTGACCATGCCCACAGCATGTAGCAGATCCCAGACCAGGGATCAAACCCATGCCAGAGCAGCAGCCTGAGCCACAGCAGTGAGAACCTTGGATCCTTAACCCGCTGTGCCACTAGGCACAGATTTTCCTTTCTTAATAAAGCTTAGGTTTAAGATTATATAAATAAGGCAAATTGCTTAAGGGCTTAGACTCTAGACCCAAACTTATCCGGGGCCCTGGAACTGACTTAGTTGATTACACTGGACAAGTCACTTGAATGCTCTTGGCTGTAGTTCTCTTACCTATAAAACATGGTGATAGTCATATATAATTTATAGTATGGGTGGGAGGAGTAAATAAGTTATTACAGATAAAGTATTTAGGACAGTGCCTGGCATAGCATGTGAAAAATGTTAGATATTTTATGATGATTCATATTTTATATGGGAAACTGTAAATTTTACTTTAATGTAAAGACCCTAAGGGAAATAATAACAACATTTAAGATCAGTAGTTATTTACTGGAATGGTACTGCCCAGGTGATATTTGGAAACAGGCGTTTTGGTAGAGGGTGTTATCTTGATCTTTGGTAGAGGGAGTTATCTTGTGGACTCAGGAGGGAGGCGGGTGGGGTGCTTTCAACTGTCATTTAGAGGACAGAGAAAGGAGAGGTTGAAGGTCCTGCAATGTGCAGGAAAGTACCACAAAATGATAAATATTCTGCCTCCAATGCCAATAGCTCCCTAGTCGAGACACAGTACTATGGGAATCAAGCTCCTAGACCCAGTAAAACATTTCTATGGCTGCAAGACACATTTTTAAAGTTGTTATTATTTTTGAGGTTATGTAAGACATGCCTTGAGAAAAAGATTAGATGAAGGACATTTTAACAAGTAAAAATGGTTTAAATGGTCTGGGAGAGAAGAAGAATCTCTGCAAGAATTTTTATGTAATTCATTTCAACTAGTTGCTCGTGAAGGGTTTTCTTGCACAAGCCTAGTAAGTCAAGAAAACTGTTGATGTTTACAGAAGCCATCTCTACATGTCTATTACATGACTTTATATATCACCTGGGTTTAAAAATAAAACTATTATTAACAGACTCTTTTTAGCAAATTAAGTAGATAAATAAATACATTTTTTGAATTATTTGAAACAAAACAATTTTTGAGATGCAAAAGTTTTTATATATTTGTTTGAGGGCTAAAAACATTTTTTACTACAGAATATTTGTGTATTGTGAATTGTTAATAATTACATTAATTGTGAGGCTTTTCTCTGGACTAATTAATTATTTTCACTGTTACTGAGATTGATTTTCCCTCTTACTGAGACCAGTTGATATCTGTCCTAGACTTAAAAGCTGAGAAGTAAACACTTATTATCCTATAGACAAGAAGGTTAACACTAAGTTGAGACAGAAAAAAAATTGTCATTGTGAGGTGCATTCAAGTAAGCTATACTTCAAGGTTAAAGAATTTTTTTAAAATATATGGTCAATTCTGAAAAAAAAAATACATAGGGACACAACGAGATATCACATTTCACCAGCCAGAATGGCCGTCATCAAAAAATCTACAAACAAATGCTGGCTGGCAAGGGTGTGGAGAAAAAGGAAACCTCCTGCACTGGCAATGTATATTGGTACAACCATTATGGAGAACGGTATTGAGGTTCCTTAAAAAACTAAACATAGAACTACCACATGACCCAGAAATTCCACTACTTGGCATATATCAAGAGAAAAGCATAATTCAAAAATATACATGCACTCCATTGTTCATTGCAGCACTATTTACCATAGCCAAGACATGGAAACAACCTAAGTGTCCATTGACAGAGGATTGGATTAAGGCGTAGAATGTATACAAAGTGGAATATTATCCATGAAAAAGAATGAAATGATGCCATTTGCAGCAACATGGATGGACTTAGAGATTATCATATTAAGTGAAGTAAGCCAGACAGGAAAAGAAAAATATCATATGCTATCACAACTATACCCCAGTAAAATTAAAAAAAAAAAATTCATAGGGCTCTCTCACTGTGGCACAGTGGGTTAAGAATCTGACTGCAATGGCTCAGGTCCCTGTGGAACTGCTGGTTTGATTCTGGCCCAGTGCAGTGAGTCAAAGGATCTGACGTTGCCACAGCTGTGGTGTAGGCAGCTGCAGCTCAGACTCAGTCCTTGGTCCAGGAACTTCCATATACAATGGGTGCAGCCATAAAAAAATAATAAATAAATAAATAAATAAATAGATGTAAAAGTACATAACAGCACTGTCCAAGAGAATGATAATATGAGCCACAAATGTAAAGTGTACAATTAATTTTAAATATGAAATTAAATTCTTTTCAGTATTCATATTAAAATAAAGTAAAAGCAAATAGGTGATTCACTAATCAATTTCAACAACATATTTCACATATCCAAAATATTATTTCAAAAGCCATCAATATAAAATTTCTGATATATTTGCATTCTTTTGTTTATACCGAGTCTTCAAAATCTAGCATGTCTTTTACATTTAAGGCATGTCTCAATTTAGACTAGCCACATTTCAAGTGCTCAATAGCCACAGGTGGCTAGAGGTTACTGTATTGGACAGTACAGGTCTTGGATGTCTTCCTCATCCTCTAACAGCTCTTTCTGAATCTTTTGTCTTTATCTAAGGATCTAAGTGCCTTCAGTATTTCTGGTTGAGATTTTAAAAGCTTTTGGAGAACCAAATATTTATCAGATGCCAGCACATCATTCATCTCTCAACCTCAAGTTTCCTACATGGTAATAAAAGAAGTAAAACATACATAGAAATAACCATAAGTCACAGAATACGATGAATGAAGAATTTTTTAAAATATGTAATAGGGCTTATGTCTTGAAACAATAAATATTTCTTCCACACCTCTATTTTGCACCATTTTCTTCTTACTCATAGTTTCACATCAAATCATTTCTCCCCACTACGTAAATAAGTGATTATGGGAATTTATCTTTGTCCCAAAACAGTTAAATAAAATTCAGTATATTCATTTTAACAATCATATGAAACTAGGAATTATGAAATTTATTTTACAGATAGAAAAGATGTATCAAAATAAAAAAAATCAATGCTAGCAATCATCCAGAGAAGATGATAGAGGAAAATGAAATAAAGAAGAAAAAAATCATTAGCAATAATTTATTCCCGAAAAAATTATTATGGCACTATTATCCTTTATTTCCTATTTCTCTAATTAGATGGTAGAAAATAGTAATCCATTGTTAACAATACCAGATCATACAGGTAAATTCAGAGTGAATAGTTCCTCTTCCTGCCAAGTCTGTAGTCTCCTTTTTTTCTACTGTTCAGAAGAATTCTGCTCTGTCCTCTTTTCATTAATACTCCCAGCAACAAGTAAATAAAAAAGCTGAATGGATTTACACCAGGCTGTCTCCGAGATTTGAAACTTATCAGTGATAGGTATATGTGAATGACTATGTTTAATTCAACAGTTATTAAGTTGAGGACCTCAAAGAATGAACAGATATGTTTGTATCTTGTACAAGTAGGGAGGCTATTTGGGATACAGTTTGGACTTGGAAACTCAAAACACTGGAATTGGGCTGTTTTCTTGTCCTTCAAGTGCAAAAGATCAGTTTGACATGTCCTGTTCTTATTTACACTGAATAAATGATGCTTGGGGTATACACTGTTGGTGAGGTACTAAGTCCCCGAGATTACTTATACAGTAGGCAAGAATTGGGAAAGGAGGCCAGATCCCATGACCAAGGATGACTACTAGGGTTTCCTAAATTATGGAGGGATAGATAGTCAAAATATAGAATTTTGAGACAGAGATTCTATTTGAGAGGTAGAAAGGCCTGTCTGGAGAGCATTATGGCTAGGAAGAGGGTTGAGTCCACAAGAGAACTTCCATGGGTGAGGTTAAACCTTTCTGTGCTTGCCATCAGAATATTCAGTCATATATAGCAAAGAGTTTTAAACTTGGAAATCATTATGTATTTATTTTTTCCATTTTTCAGTAAAATCTAACACACCCGAACAACCTTCACTTGATGGTGATGGGAGTCTAACAGAATGAAACAAAAAAGAAATGTGGCCTGCTCCATATCCATTTCCTCAACCAAGGCCCACACGGAGGCAGTACCACATACTGAGAGAAGTGGCAGGCAATAGTAGTTGTGTTATCCTGTGTTATCCTGCACGAGGGACAAGCCCAGCCTTAGTGAAGTTAGAAACAACGTGAAGCACATGAGCCTCTGGGATGGAGCTTTCAGGTATGAGCCAGAACTGGATATGACACAACCTCCCTTTCCTCTTATATTCAGCAGAGGGTACTTTTCTTAGGCAGAGATGCAGAATATAGAAGGAAGGGTGGAGGTATATGCACCTAATTTATACCATTGTTATCCTTGAGTAGGACATAGTAGTGATGATGAAGTTGGGTTCTTAAGTCAGATAGATATATGTCTGTATCCTATTTCTACCACTATATAGCTGTGTGAACTGAGGCAAGTATCCTCTCTTGGTTTTCCATCAATAAAATGGAAATAATATTAGTATTTCTTTGTGGTGTTGGGAGAAAAAAATATGATGCTTGAAAGTTTTTAAGAAAATACCTATCATAGAGTCATGTATTTAATATTATCCAATATTATAACTGGTCTTTTTACTTTACTCTTTTTATTGTCATATATATATGCTAAATGGTTATTACTTTAATAATCATAAAATAACTTAGTATATAACTCTGAATAAAGATATTTACAGGCTGTGGAAAGAAAAAAAATGTTCGCCATTAAGGGGATGTTCTTATATTTTAAAGTAAAAGATACTTTCGCTAAAGTTTTTTGTCATTCAAGATCTCTAGTCAAGTTGCAAACAAATTACTTTCAAAATATATTTCTTTAATACTTAATTATTCAATAATCACTGACTCTGAGAAAACCTGAGACATGTATAAGAAGTCGTTTTTAGAGATGCTGTAGCTCAAACATATAAATAAAAGTTAAGCAAAGAAAAAAATAACATAGATAAATCTAGGAAACATGAGGACAGCCAAGACTAGCTAAACAAAGGACAAACTAGAAGCTTTAGACTAGAAGCACAATATGTTGGAAGCAAAGAAGAGAGAATTTCAAGGGAAAAAGATAATGAGTGACAAATGCTACAGCGAAAAGAAGGAGAACTGACAGTATTACTAAATTAAATTTGGCTGAATGTCAAATTGAAAGAAGCTTTAAAATTAGCAGTAAGTGGTATAAATGTCAATATTAGGCTATTTTCCAACAAATTTGAAAAAATAGGGACTAGATAGCGAAAGAATAAATCAAAGGAGGATGATTAAGGGAAAGGATATATTTGGTACACAGGGAAGCTGATAGGTTTGGATGCAGAGGGAAAACTGCAGATTGGCACTGAGATTTGAAGACTTCCGAGTATTTTCAATATCCAAAGGGATGTACAACCACTGAGCTCTACAAAGATGCCCCAACATCCCAAACTAGTAAATCTTGAAAACAATAAAAATAGAAAAAGAAGCAAACTCAGGTTACTCACCCTCTGTTTAGCATGAGCCTGTCTGCATGGGGCTGTGCATAACAGCTCCCAATTCGCAAATCCAAACCATCAATATCATTTGTCTAGATTTACTATCCTTGACAAGGCTGCACAAACTTATAGGTCCTTTCAGTTTCTTTCTAACCTCTCCATCCTGAAAAAGAGAGTGCATCCTCCTAACAGTTATAGAGCTTTATCTTCATCAAACAAGAACGAGAGTGTAACTAACGGTAGAAGTTGTTTCTCCTCTTTGAATTTTTCAAAATCCTCCAAATGTGCAGTTTTTGAAAAGAGTTCACAGAATCTCTCATCCTGCCCTCATTCTCCACACCAGCTCTAAGAGATATACCACCTTTTTTAGAGAAATATCTTTACAGTCATCATAGTCATCATCTTACATGTTTTACCACTTTAATATGTCAGAAAATGGAAACTTAAGAGACACTGAGTGACTTCCCCAAGGAAATTAGCCACCTCATAGCAAAGTTCCTATGCTATGCTAAATCTATGTTTTTGAATTACTGGCAAAGGGCTTTTTCAGGTTCATCAGGTTGTCTCTTAGCTTTTGAAAAGACTAAATTTTTAGCACAAAACAACAAATTGTGGGATAATTTATTGGTGAATGGAACCTTCCTGTTATCTCTGAATATATTTCTAGTAGATATCCTATTTTCACTGACATGTAAGACTGTTTCTATTTTAATTAACAGAATAGATCCTATGCATAGATTAACTCTATTCTAATAGATAAATGGAATAGAATGATCTATAGATAAATAGAACAATTATAAGAGTTTTGTATGATGAACCATTTCTTATATTTGACAAAGGCTTCTGTCTAAAGAGAAATAAGTTAGTCAAAATGGATGTACCTTTTCTTTCTATAGCAAAGCGTACACTGCAAACTTTGTCTCTATATCGAATGTCATGACTTGAAAAAGGAGGCCACTTTTAGTCTTGGAATACCTCTTTCTCGGGCTTCATATCAGAGCTTTAGCTCAAACTGTGAAATTGCCTACCTAGCCTAGATATTGGTTTTTGAATAAGAAAAGTTGAACTAGGCTTGGATGGAAAATATTTTTAATGATCTGTTCAATTTCAATTTTACAACTGAGTCAAATTTTGTAGTTTTTAATGTTTAAAATGAAGTTTTTTCAAAAAAACTTAATTCTCAGAACAAAGTCTTTATGGAATTAGCTTTAAAGAAATCCTTGTACAAAATATGACTGGCATATTGCATTGTAATTCTACTGTCTATTTTAACCTTTTCCATAG
Organism: Catagonus wagneri; assembly: GCA_004024745.2. Classification (NCBI taxonomy): domain Eukaryota; kingdom Metazoa; phylum Chordata; class Mammalia; order Artiodactyla; family Tayassuidae; genus Catagonus; species Catagonus wagneri. Next base: position 3,462,358 of record PVHT021183528.1, read on the forward strand.
ACTTTAAAATTTATACTTTGTGTCTGCCCTAAATCCACAATTCTCTGGAATACAGTGAGGGTTTTCTGATCTGTTCACTACTTGCCCTCTCTGCAGCTTAGCACTCAGCTATGGAGGGCTTGCTTCTTCTTAAAATTCCCTCTTCCATGGAATTGTGCCAGCTCACTCTTATGATGATTTCTAAATTCTCTATGGACTCCCAGCTTTACCTTAGTACCTATTCTTCTTTCTCCTGAACACTGAGTGTTTTCCAGTGTCTGCTCTTCTCTCTCAGCACCCTCTTTTTTAAAGGACTCCAAATAATTCCATGCTGATGACTGTCATCTAGACTTCACGCAAGTAAATTCAAGGACTCCGCTGTTCTAACTCCTCAAAGATATACACACAAAAAGAAGGAACTCTCTCTACATAAGGCATAATTTGACATAGAATCAAAGTTTTACAGTTTCAATACTATAAAGAATTGAATGTTCACATATCATTACCAACCAAATATCCAACGTTAAAAACTAATAATTTAAATAAGATGTCCTAAATGTATTACTGTAGGTGTTTTTCCATGCCTAGCTTTCACCAATCTATTTCCAACATCAAGAATTGCTAGTAGCTCCATTCAAAGTACTCTCTCATCAAGTTTTCAGAATATTGCTTTAAAAATACAGCCCTATTTATGTCACTTTCCTCTTCCCCATTTAAATGACTGGCCAACACACTTCCTTTAAGAAAAAGCCTCAAATCTTAATATGGCTTATGAATATTTACCCATATGACCTATTTTCTCTCTACATTTCCAATCAGATACTTCCCTTTCTCTTTCACAACCATGTTCCAACTACAGAGGGATTCTCTCCAATCTTTCCTTTCTTAACCTTGACACAAAGTGTTTGCTCTTTCAAGAGAAATCATCTTCTTTTCAAAAGATGAGTCTGCTTTGTAAGTTCTTTTGTGTCATTTATTATTAGATTCCACATATTTGTAATTTCACATGATATTTGTCTTTCTCTGTCTAAATTTGACACTTGGATACTTACTTCACTTAGTGTGATAATTTCTAGGTCCATCCAAGTTGTTGCAAATTGTCTCATTTCGTTTATTTTTATGGATCATAACCATTGTTTATATGTACCACATCTTTATCAAATTCTCTGTTGATGGACATTTAGGTTTACTTTGTCTTGGCTATTGCAAATAGTGCTACAATGGGGAAATGAGGTGATGGATAAATCAGGGTGTTGGAATTGACATACACACACTTCTATATACAAAAATATGTAACAAAGACATAGGATAATCTACTCAATACTGTGTAATAATCTATGTAGGAAAAGAATCTGAAAAGAAATGGTTAATATGTACAACTTTTATTTTGTTGTACACCTGAAACTAACATAAACTTGTAAATCAACTATAGGCCAGTAAAATTTATAAAAATTAATTAATTTTAAAAAAGAAAATTCATCCTTTTTTCCCCAAAACCCACCATATGGTTAATTCTTCCTCATACTTCATTTTCATATTGAAAATTACTTTCTTAGGTAGTATTCTGTAACATTCACACAAAAGTTACCATACTCTCTATTTGTACAATATGTTTAAGTAATCATTTGTTATTACTATTTAAAACCATGGAGTTCCCTTTGTGGCTCAGTGGTTAATGAACCCGACTAGGATCCATGAGGATGCAAGTTCGATCCCTGCTCTTGGTCAGTGGGTTAAGGATCCAGCATTGCTATGAGCTGTGGTGTAGGTTGCAGACTCAACCTGAATCCAGCATTGCTGTGGCTGTGGTATAGGCCAGCAGCTGCAGCTGTGATTCAACCCCTAGCCTGGGAACCTCCATGTGCCATGGGTATGTCCCCTCCCCCCCCCAAAAAAGCAATAAATAAATAAATAAATAAATAAGTCTTCAGGTATATCCATCATTTTCGGTTCTTCAGAAATGCCAAGAACCCCTCCTGCCTCAGGCCATTGTGCTTGCTCTTCCTTCTGCCTGGAAGTTTATTTTTTCAGATGTCATTCTCTTCCATCTCTTCTCTGCCTCTCTGAAAGACTGGCTCTGCTATATAAAACAGCCTCCCTATCAATTTCATCACTCGTTATTTTCATTATTCTGTTTTAATCATCTTTATAATAGTTATCACCATAGAAAATATTCTTAATTCATATATATGTATATTTCAATTATACTATCTTCTAGAAGCTTCATAAGAGTTGAGACTGTGTCTGTGTTTTCATTTCTATAGCCGTAGTATCTATGACAATGCTTGTTACATAGTATATGTTCAATATATACTGTAACTTGAATGTGTGACTAGATTAATCATACTTTCTATTTCACATTTTTTGGTTACTTGTACAAAATAAACATACTAAAAGATGAACTAAGAGTGAATTTAAATTTATATTCTATATTCACACTGATTTCATTTACCAATACATTAAAATTTTTTTTCAAAATTATAGTATTTATTTTCAGCATTATCTCACAAATCTATTAAACTATATTGAGAAACTGATTCCTTTGTGAAAGCTGGAGATACAATGAATCACATCAGTAACAACAAAAAAATCCAAATTTAAGCAAAAATAGTGAAATGCAAATGAATTAAAATCCTGGTACTTCAGATGACTGTGTTAGCTAAGATAAAGTACAAATTAAGTGTCTGTGGCCTGTGTGCAGCCTTAAAATATGACAATTATTTAAAAGAGAATGATATTTTTATAAAATTGTAATCTCACAGTTCAGTTTATGACGAATTTTTTTCAATTTCTTTTCTTCTAAACACAAATATCTTCAACTTTTCTTCTAAAATGACCAGAATACCCAGCACATTTGCTAGACAACCAGTGACAACCAGTGGGTTTGTAGATTGCAACAGATCTCTATAAAAATAAGAGTTCCCATATAAAAACCTAGCTCAGATCAATAATCTATGACATTATTATTTCAGGTTTTACATGTTTTAAAAAGTATATTTTATAGACAATAGTATATATCTATCACTTGCTTCATCGGGATATCGATGAAACGATATATCCAATCAGCCACTTCAAGGAGATAGCTAGTAATTATTACAGAACATTCTGCTGGGTATATATGGGTTGAGTTTTAGATAGAAAAGACTTCCTAAAAACTATTTTATTGTAAAATTAGTCAAAAGCAGAGATATATGGGTAAACTTCAAGAGAGAGGCCTATTTGGAACATTTCCTGACCACGAGTTATTTCACAGGGTATAAATCAATAAAGTATATGAAACAATTCTCACCCAATCCAAAGAATTTCTAAATAAATTTATATCCATTTAGTCATATACACATTCATCAATTCAAAAAATAATAGAACTACTATGTGCCAAGCACTAGACAGTCACAAATAAATAATATCATCTTGTGTACAAAGATCTTATTATAGAACATCTCAAATATTTTTCTGCTAAGATATATGACTGACGACACATGTGGGATATATTTTCATGGCTAATTGAGGATTATGGGTAACTTCAGGCTGCCAGCTATAATTTTTTCCTTCTCTATAAGAATTCATTTGGGAATGCAAATGACTGAAGGTGCTATTGAGGGATAACTTTGAATCCACTCTTTATATTCAGAAATATCAGTATCATAATTACAATCAATAATGATGCCTTCACATATACCTCAGAAATGATTATGACATAGTAGAAGAGTTGTCTAAATAAGAGGCAGCTATAGACAAAAAGCTATAACATATTTTTTGTTCAACTTGTTCTTTTTGACAGACTTCTAAACTAGTTAGAAAATCTGATCTTCATGTCTCACTCATTCAAATGTTCATGAATCCTCCCAGTTGCCAAAATTTCATCCACATATCTTTAGTATAAAGTTATTAAAGCAACTTTTGAATTCCACGTAAATGATTATGCTGCTACTATACTACTATTTTTAGTTTTCTTTTTAAAAAAATCACTGATTATAAATATAATTTACAAATTAGAATTAAATTATACAAAAAGGGTTTATAATTATTATTTGTAAATAAATCTAGGTGAATACAATACCTGTGTTTACAAAAGAGCAGAATAAAAAATTCATCAAATAAATATTCTGGCGTGATTCAAATGACACATACTTAAAAAGGTAGCAGCCCACATGCAAAAGTAGTAAAGGAGAATAACATTGCTTAATGGTTTGATGGATGTGTGGAATATCAGTTTGAATGTTTAAATACTAGTATTTTCCAAAGGGATGATCTAGTACTTAAAAACTAATATCGCATTAGCTAATCCAAGTTTATAACAGGAATACAAATATGGATACTTTCTTTGCATATGTATAATCCCAGTAATTCTTTGCAGATAAGGTGACATAATATACTTTCTTCCTGAAACATGTTGCTGACTAAATAAAACAGGAAGTTTACGCTTCATCACCAGTTTTTGCTAAATTGAAACACATGTAAATAAACACATGTAATAACTGTGTACTCTCTAAAAAAAATGGAAGGACACCAAGGAAAGTTTGAGTTAAGTGCTCTTAAATTTTGCTTGAATGAGAGAGTAAAATTAATTAGAATTCCTCTAATTCACTTACACTGAAATTGAGGTTACCTAGCCTTTTGTGGTCAGTAGACACATATTAAAATATTACTATAGCCAAAAGTCATTGCTTTGATATTGACAAATAGCACATACACTCTTTCATAAACCAAGTGTTTAAAAATTCTTACTTGACTTTGGCTCTCAGTCATAACACAGTAGTTAATACTGTAGTAGCTCTCCTATGAAAAGAATTAGTAAACTAGAAAAAAAAGGTACACAGTAACTGTTTTCAAGAACTGAACAGTAAGCAGTATAGGACTGTCATACTTGAGAGAAGGAAAACACACAAAAAAGTATTCTCTGTGATTGCCCAACAATTATCCTTTCTGCCAAGGACACTCTCCTTCTAAGGAGCAGGAAAGTAGAGTCTGAGCTGATTAGAAGTCTCAATGAGATGAGAAGTCCAAAATAGGAGTTCTAGATTTGCTGAATGACTGGATTTTCCAGGACAGTTTACCTGAGAAGACAGAGGCAAGGCACCCCAGAGGTCTGCATGTTTGCATTGATTGAAGATATTAACCAATCGATGAAAAGAAAAATTAGATATATTTGTGCATACACACACCCATACCTACCATAAGCATAGAGTTCTGTCCAATGAGTGATTGTAAAAGTAATGGCACAAGTAACAACAAACAAGCATAATTCAGAGATCTTGGTTTATTTTACCAGGACCTAGAAGAAATGAACACCGGTGGCAGTTATCACTCCTAATGTCCATACCTTGGTTAAATGCCATTATCTACTAAAAGGAAACAGGTCTCTTTTGGAAAAATAGCTGATTTCAAGGCTAAGATAGGGAAAGTAGGAGATGAGCCTGGAACACATCATGTGCCTCAAAGTGGTGGAACCGTATCAAAAGGACACAAGAAGCAGCTTGAAGGGGTTCCCATGGCCCAAATCTGGAACTAATGAGCATCAAAATACATAACTATGGCAATAGAGTGTTGTCCATAGAATAAAATAAGATTCAGTTATACTATGAATATATATATGTATAAAAAATAAGATTCTATGATACTATGAATACATATACAATACTATGAATATATGTATGTGTGCATATATATATATATATGTATAAAGAAGGGAAATTTTTTGCTTAGAGTAGAATGCCAACTGATAAATATAGAAGAAATTATAGAGTTAGAAAAATTATTAATGGATACTGCAAACTGTGGATATCAGTTTGATAAGAAACAGGATATCTCAGAATACTCACAAAACTAAATTAAAAAGGTATTATCAAAATTAATATCACTAATATTGTAACAAACTGGCACCATGTGCCTCCTGATATGAGTCACTAAGAAGGGCAGAATATCACTTTTGTTGAATTATCATAAAAAATTCATAATCTTAATCTAATTATACAGAAACTCAGACAAACCCATATTGAAGGAAATTCTAGTCACTATGCTTCAAAACATATATCAAGAATGGCAAAGCCTATGAAAAAAGTCCATGAAAAGATATTTAAGAAGCATGGCAAAAAAATGCCATACTTGATTTGGATTGGATCCTGGACAAGGGGATTAAGGAAACTGACCTGACAAAAGCTTAATATGCATTGTGGATTAAATATAAATACCAATATAAAATATTTTCTTTGCATATAATGTGGCTGTGTAAGGGAATACACTTCTTAGGAAACATATACTGAAGTATTTAGTGTAAAATAGCATTATACCTCCAATTTACCTTCAAGTGATTTAGGAAAAATATATAACTATATTAAGAGATGTGAGTGTTATATGTGTGTTAGTATGTGCATGTATATAGAGAGAATGATAAATAGAAATGGAGCAAAATATAAACAAATATTGATTCTGAGTAAGAGTGTTTAGAATTTTCTGTACTGTTTCTGTAATTTCAAACTGTTTGAAATAATGTAAAAAATAGAAAGAAAATTCTTATTTTGTGACAGAACTGTATCTATAAAAAATGATATATGTGATATAAAAAATACCTGGAACAAAAAAAGGCATTTTAACAGATAACTGAAGGAATTTCTGAACATTGAGAGAGTACAGTGGCACACTACTTGATGAAAGATGTCCAAAAAAATAGATTCATAAAAAGATAATGAGTTCCACAGAATAAATTTAAAACTTAAATTATCATCTATGTGATAGAGAAATAATATACAGACAATAGTTTCTATTACTTAGGCTTAGACGAATGAAGTATTTATTTTAAAACAAATTTCTAGATAAACAACTTTCATCAGCTAAATTTTGCTAGTACCAGTTAAGATTTAATATTTCTGTTATTTTTATTCACAACCATTATGAAGATGGACGTTTATCAATGAAATAATTATTTATTGCAGAAAGGAATTAATTTTTCTCTAAATGGGTAGTATATGGTTCCACAACTAACCAACGTACAATTTACAGTGGACAATAAAATTATATTTTGCCTCCATTATACACAAGAGCCCAATTTTATTAGGTCTTCAACTGCCTTTACACCTCATTACCCTGCTGGCTAAGCCTCTAGCCCATGAGTTTCAAAGCAACACATGGGATTTTGCCCTGTAGCTCCTACCACACAATTCTTGCTCTGTGTAATGAAACTATAGGGTTCATAGACTTGGGGAGTGGAAATGTCTCGTTAGGTCATCCCGCCCATTATTTTGAAAGATTATTACTCATTATATAGTCTCTATTCCCAAGCGGTTTACCCAGTCAGACTTTTCAGCAGCTCTACCATTTCAAGTTTCTGCTGACTTCTGAAGACCATTTTATAATGCCCCATGGATTTCTTTATAGCCAACATGTATATTTTCTGCAAAGAACTTACAGGATGAATGAAGTACCAAATTTTCTTGTATCTCCAAAAAAACTGAATCTCTCCACTGATTTCTTCAATGTATTTGTTTCTTTCTACTGAGTCTCATGAAATTTTATTTAAAATTTAGACCACAAGCAAAAAAGATACAGAATGTTCGTAATTTTTTTTAATGCTTGGGATTTGATTCATCAAGGAATTTATACCATAGAGATAATATGGTTGTAAGTGCTTCAGCCATAAAGCAGTGTTCCATTAATTACCACTCAAAAAGCCACACAATAACAATGTATTCCCTAAAGCAAAATTTCACAGCAAAATCCATTTTAATTTATTATGTAATATGCTCATATAAATAAGACACAAAACAAAGCTTATTTTTCCTCAAGTCATTTCTATCTAAACTAATGGGAATAATTTTTATTTATTTCAGTTATATTTTACCAATATTTATGAACTGGCAATTTGGAAACTATCTCACATTTTTCTTATTTAGGTCTTACCTCTTGTGATTGGTTCCACAAAAGGTTTTGAAATCAGGGAGTATGGTCACCACCAAAGAATTCTAACATTGCTATGAGGACAGAATATCCTAGTCCTAAATCAATCAGTAATTGTTTCTGTATTTCTTTTTTTTCTTTTTTTTTGGCTATCCAGTGGCATATGGAGTTCCAGGGCCAAGGGTCAGATCCAAGCCACAGCTCCAAACTAAACCATAGCTGTGGCAATGCTGGACACTTAACCCTTTGTGATGGAGCCTGCGTCCCAAGGTTTGAAAGATGCCATCCACCCCATTGAGCCACAGCGGGAGCTCTGAGTTTCTGTATTTCTATACTAATTTCATATTAATGCAATATGCTATCTGTGAGAAAGTAAAAGTAATTTAATTGTTTGGTTTTCAATTTTAACTCACCATGAAATATTTATTTTGAAGTGTTTTAAATAATGTATTAATAAAATGATTCAATAAATTTCTATTTATTTTTAAACATTTTTATTTAATTAACAATGGATAGCTCAATAAATTCCAAAAATCAAAAACAGTACAAAACATATACTCTGACTACAGTGAAGATATAATACTTAAGAGCCAAAAAATTAAATAAAATAGTCAAAACTCAACCATATATGATATAACAAGAATAAAAATCTCTTCATAACTGACTCTTGGATAAGATAAAAATTAAATGCAGTTATGAATTTCTGATGAAAGTTTTTAGAAAATCTCTAATTTAATTGATAAATTTATAATCATATTTAACCAGAAGGAGTACTGTTAACAAGAAGCTGTCTGAAATATGCAAAAGTAGAAAGCAAATAGGAAGCTCCACAGTAGTCTTTGGTTGCAGACTCAAGAATTCTACCGTAAAATACTAGGCCTAAGTCAAGAATTATCAATATTTTCAGGAAAGGTAAGACACTGAAATCGAACCAGTAAATAAAATATGAAGAACTTACACCTGAGGAAACAGACTGAATATTCTTAATAGTAATATAAAATAAGTGCACTTAATACATGCTTGAAGGTAAAAGAATGGAGTATATTCATGATGATCAAGCACCACTATAAAGCAGGAAAAGTTATGAAAAGCATCAGTTACAGTATGTTATATGTATAATATACATATAATTATTTAATTAAAAGTTTCCTTAGATTTTTAAATGATAGAATTACAGAAAGAGTTAGTGTCTTTGGAGTTCAACCTGAAAAATTATCCCTAAAAATCACATTAGTATCATAAAATTAAAGTTGAAAAATGAGAAAAATATCAAGAAGTTTCAACATCTACCTAATAAGATTTTCAGAAAAGGAGCTATGTAATTTTTGCAGCCTTTAGAAATTCATTGACCTTCCATCAAAAAGAGACAGAATGAACATGACGTGACTTCCGAGAGAGAATGATGGAAATAAACACTTTTCTATCCTTACTATACTCAGTTCTTACTCTCCAAAATCAATACAAAGAACATGGGAGTCCTTCCTACTTATGTAGTCATACAAGTCAGCTTCCTGGGTCAGAGAACACTGTGGAGGTGGAAGAGAAGCACACCAAGAGGGACAGATGTCCATACAACTGTGTCCAACTCCAGTTGGGTTGTCTCTTTCTTGCTCATTTTCAGGACACACTTTTTTTTTGTCTTCTCCCAGTTTGTGAGTGACCCTTTTACTCTCTTTGTGGTTGCTTTTCATCTACAGAATGACTTGATTTTTATATTATTAAATTTAGAATCTTTCTTTCTACATTTTTTACTGTTATTTTAATTCAATATTCTTGTAAACCTGACAGAAAACATATGTTGTACCTACTACTATTTTTCTTATTCTACAGGTAAGAAAACAGCCTTAGAGAGGACAAATAACACATCTTGGAATTCCCATTTAGACATTTTGGACCTAAAGCCCACACTCTTACCCACATTTTATGTACCATGATTCTTTTTGAATATTTTTGTGTACACAGCTGTACAACTGTGTCTCTAAGCCAAATTCCTAAATTTGGACTTAGAGGATCGTATTGTATATATATTTGAAATTTTGATGGATACTGCCATATCTCCACCCAATCTTTGCACTCCCTTGCCATCTTTGAGAACTATCACTTATAAGGAAAATTATGATAATCTTATAAGTTTAACTGGTATTATGATATTGTCTTAACATGCATACATTTAATTATGAATTGGGTTTAGAGTATCAAGATTTGTGCTCATTTGTTATTTTTCCTCTGGGGAATTTTAAAAAAATTTATCTTTCTCCATTTTCTACTTGGTTGTTTGGCTTTTTGGTAATGATTCAAAAATTGAGTGTTTTCCTCTTGTCATTAGCTATTCCTTCCATTGTCACTCTTTTGGTTTTCACATTGTTCACAGTTTTTGACAAATAAAAGATAAATTTCTATATAATTTATTATTATTTTCTTTATAGTAATCTTTTATGGATTTTGTGACATTTGTTATTTTTGCTATTGCAAATGGTACTTCTTATATTTTAATGATTACTATTTATTTTTGGGTATAGGTTTTTAAATAATAATGTACCCATCTCCTTAATAATATTATTTTATCATTTCTTATAGGTTGTTCAGTTTATTCTTCTTCAGTAGCAAGTATAAATCATATCATTTATAAATAGAATTTTTCCTTTTTCCATTAATTTTTTTCTATGAATTAATTGCATGACAGCAATTTTGGAATAATGTTAAATGACGGTGGAAATAACAAGTCATCCTTTTTGATCTTTATGGTAACAGGGATTCTTCTGTTTTAACATTGTGAACAGTGCTGGCTTTTAACTCAAGATACATTTCAATATTTAGTGTAAAGCCATCAGTTCTTTTTCTTTTTAAAAAAATTTTGGTTAAAGTATAGTTGATTTACAATATTCTGTCAATTTCTGCTATATATATCATCAGTTCCTTTTCAAAAATAATTTTTAGCAAAAATAGCTGTTAGTTTCTCAAATGCTTCACTAGCATTTTCAGTGTACATTATATCATGAGTCTGACTTCCTACTTGCTAAGTATAACATCAGTTTCCAATTTTGAGATAACCTCAGCACTAAATATTGTATTATATGGATGTACCCAAATTTATTTTAAAGCCCTCTCGCTGTTGGACATCTGGATAGTTTCCAATTTTTTTCTATTCTACATCAACATTACAAAATCATTTTATCTTCCTAGAGTCTACATTTGCGTATGCTATTCTGTCTTTTCTAACTATATTTCCTCATTTTCCTACCTAAAAATTTTCCACTCACTTTTGAATAGCCAACCTGTCAATTTTGAAAATATGCACACACTCTTTGTAAAAGTAATTAGTTTCTTTCAGTCTTCTCATATTAATTTGTTTATGACTCTGCTATGGCATTTATCAATTTGTGGTATTATTTATCTCTCTGAATGTCAACCCCTGTGAGACCATAGGATCAGTTACAGCAGCAGCTTCTCTCATTCACTGATCTTTTCCTAATACCCAACTCAGTATCTAATATAAAATAGACCATCAAAAAAACCTTTGCAATTATTAAGTGAACAGATGAATAACTGAATAAATAAATGGCTGAGTAACAATACATAAGAATAGATAGACAATGCAGGACCATTTTGATAAAGGCTATGTGGACACTGAAAAGATGTTTGGAATTTAGTTACAAATAATTAGGAGCCAAAGAAATGTTAAACAGTTTAATACTGTAATTATCATGAGTTTATCTTTACCATCACTTTTGTATTCACAATTCAACATCTATTTACTCCTCATAAATATTCTTTTTAATCTAATATACATTCATAGGGCATGGACAACTATAAAGATAGTAATATGTATGTAGTATATATTGTACCTATGTGTAGTAACACAAAAACTAGTGTAGGTCAAAACTCCATCATAGAGGTGACTTGTAACAATGGAAGGATTTAATGATTCAGTGTGATTTTATGATAATAATAATAATAGAAATGGCAACAGGAATTACCATTTACTGGATAGCTTCTCTAAGGAGACAATATAATAACAATTCATGTAAAAACCTATTAAATATAGTTTTAAGCCCAATTATAGAGATAAAAATACAGATTTAAAAGAATAAGCAGTTTATATAAGCCTTCATAATTTAAAAACAGTGGAACTAGAATTCAAACCCAGATATATCTGCTTATAAAGTAAATTTGTCATCTCTTATGGCACAAATGGTATTAACCTGTGTTTTACATATCTTACTGCAATAGCATGTTATCTCTTAGAAGTTAACTAATTCAACAAATGATTTCGAGATGTTTCATAAAAGTAAATTCTGAGAACAAAATGTAACTTTGTGGTTGCAAATGGAAAAAATTTATTATGAGTTAAAGCAATTATCTTAAGTGTCATCTCCTAATTACTAATAACCTATTAATTCTTCCATTTTGAAAAAAAAGTAATGTAGTTCTCAATTATTCTAATAAATATTCCCAGAAGAGAGGTTTAAATAACAGCAGTTCATGCAGTAATTTCTTCTTTCCTGGCATGATACTGCCTTCAAGATGGACACTGTTCTGGTCACACAAGAGAGATAGAAATTGTTCCTAATGCTCTAGTCCTGGATCTAAAAAAAGTAAAGGTCTCAACCACATCAGCACTTTACCTCAAGTAATTTCCCTGAAATTTTGGAATATTACCCACTTAAGAGAGTTTAATTATGTGGCATTTCTATAATAGCGGTAATTTTATAAAACTGCTTTAGAAAGAGACTATTGCAATTGGGAATTCATAAATATCTTAACAATTTTTTATTTGACTGCAAATAAAACCAGGGAACTGGAGATATAAAATGCATGGCTGCTAAGAAAATCTTTATAAAGAGGGTATACTTATTGTATAATACATTTCTTATAATTTTTCAAATAGTATAGTGTCACTTTCATGTTTTTTTTAGGGCCATGCCTGAAGCATATGGAGGTTCCAAGGCTAGGGGCTGGATCAGAGCTGTAGCCACTGGCTTATACCAAAGCCACAGCAACGCCAGATCTGAGCCGCATCTGTGACCCACACCACAGTTCACGGCAATGCCAGATCCTTAACCCACTGAGCAAAGCCAGGGATCAAACCCGTGTCCTCACGGATGCTAGTCAGATTCATTTTCTGCTGAGCCGTGACAGGAACTCCTAGTATCATTTTTGAATAAGATTGCAGAAAATAAGTTTTTATGCCAAAGCTCACTATATTAGCTTTTCTGTATGCATTGCTACATCACAGAATTACTGATGAGTTCTTTATGTATTCCATTTACAAAACATAATTATTTCAAGAGCTTATAGTCAAGCTATCCATCAAAGCATTAATGTTATACTGTTCCCTTGTGAATACTCAAACCTACTATTTTCACTCCTTGTATAAGTTCTTAAATAAAATCTATACTAAACTCTTATGTTATTGAATGCACGAACAATTTGCAGTAGCCTGGTGATTCTTAGATATTTTATGTGAGAATTTGTCAAACATTCCCTGTAGATATCCTTCTCTTGAATGTGATAGGGGCTTTGGGAAAATCATTTTAGAATCAAAGTTGGTTCCTTATTTTCTGAAGTGAATGGCTTTTTAATTCCCAAGTGCAAAATAGCCTTTTGTGAGTTCTGAATAATGCCTTTCTAAGGCAATGCTTATAATTATGCTCAAGCATCAGTGGAAAAGAAGAAAATAAAATCAGACAATGAGAACAGAATGTCAGATCATTAAGCTGTCAACATATTTATGTTCCCAAAATTATTCACATTAGGACATTATGTTTAAAGACCAAGGTAAAGTTCAGTGAGAGCTGTAAGTCTTTAAATTTCTACCAAAGACTTTAGGAAATTAAATGGAAAATCTATTTTTTCAGCTTAGAATCACTTTGTAAAATAAAAGCTTTCAAGTTTAGACATATACAAGAACCAACCATCTGCCTGAAATTCCATTATCTTCCCTATTTCTGACTTAATGTCATATGCTTTTCCCTACTGCAATTCTAATCAAATTCAGCAAACTGATCCTGGAACAACACATTTATAGAGCTGGATCTCTCACTCAGGAAAAGTTAATAGATGAGGATAAAAGGGATTATGCTACAATTTGTTAATGTATTTTCTTAATCATCATTTAGTGATGACACTGGACTGCAGAAGTCTTCTACTCCTTAAAAAAAAAAAAAAAAAAACCCTACCCAGTATGTACTAAAATGAATACATATTTTCTATAAGAAATGGGAGAAAACAGTATGATCCAATCTCATTATCTGAATTATCTTTTCCATGAGCTAGCCAATGCATCAGTGTTTAAGATATATATCCCTTAAAAGATAAGATTAGTAAAATCATATTTTGCAATGTGTAAATGATATTATCTACCTAAGACAATAATATTTGAGAAAAATCTCCCTGAAGGCATAAGAGAGTAGAGAATTCACAGTAGGACATTGAAGACAACAGAGAAATTTCTATCTCTAATTCTACTTTCCAGTATGATTTTTGTTTAAGTACATTAATTACCTTTATGCCACTGCTTCACCTAATGTAAAATGAGGGGGTTCATACTAATCAGAGATGGCAAATATGGTTTTCTTCACGGACTAATTCTTAATTAATAAAAGTGGCTACATGAAGTACATATTGAAAATTAATCAGAGGCTCTGTGACCTTAAAGCTCAGAAGGTACGAATGTGGTGTATTAGAAACATCTGCCTAATCGTGGGATGGGTCAGTGGTGACATCCATGACTGAAAATAATCATCCCTAGGCTAGGATTTGACAGCCAAATCTCTGCTAGATATGTTTCTAAATGCAGTAGCTCTGCATAAGGGCTTTGGGGACTGCAATAGAGGAAGAAATAAGATCAAGATATTAAGGCTCCAACTGCTTATAAACACACACACACACTTCAATCAGTATACCTCTTCTAATTTTCTTTCAGGTTATTTTAGGTATCATACTTTTATATGAAATTCTCAGGCTGAAGTTGTTTTATTGCACACATAACACTAACACTTTAAATCAATTAATTAAATTTTATGAAAATGTAACAGGTTTCTTATAAATAGATGCTATGGAAAACAATTCTGTGTAAATGAAAAGATTTAAGCTCTCTCAGCTCCCACAGCCTGAGGTAATTAAAGTGAGATTCTAAAGGGGCAGATTTCAGTTCATCTCTCACCCCATGAATGGTCTCCGAAGTCAAACTGCTGTTCTTCCCACAGTCCTCTTAAAATCAGAGATTATCTTTCCACAGAAAACATTAGAGAATCCGGATTTGATTTTATGATACATTTTGGAAGATTAGTTAATATGTTGCTCCAGGAGTGAAATTAGTGAATGATCCTCAAGAAAGAGATAAATCTTGAATATGAAAGCTGAGATTGTAGGGCTGAGCCATTTTTTGCATAGGGATTTTCTTCAAATCTTAAAAATTTGAAATTGTTTAAAAGAATTAAAAGTTTCTCTTACACAAGATGTTAATAAATAGATGGAATGGGGCATGGTATATTAAAATTCATTCTGTCACAAGAAATAAGTTCTGAAAAGAACTAAACAAATTAAGCTATACTGATAAATATTATAAAAGAAAATTATCAGGACATAAAACAAGTGATCCTAATCTACTTTCTGGGGAAATTAAGAAATTCTCCTTAACAAAAAGTAATTTAAACGTGAAGAGTTTATCAAGTAAAAAGATAGGGAAGAATATACTTAGATGAAGAAGCCATATACCGAAAGTGGTGGAAATAAAAGATAACTTCTACATAGATGAAGTGGAAGAAGTACAGGAGCAAATGGAGAACAGGAGAAGATAACAGAAAATGGGACTGGTGACGTCTCATTAGACAGAACTTTTGAATGAGGTTATGGGATTTCAACTAAGTAGCATAAATTTTAAGCAAGTAAATGATTTTATCAGATTTGAGATTTTGTTTGAAACAATGTAATCAATACAAAATATTGAGAACAAATAATGGGTGGTGCCTTTAATCTAGTTAGGAAGGTAAAGAAAGACTTCTCCAATGAGGAGATAGTTGAGTTCAGAAGGATACTCTGAATTATGAAGAAAGGGGAGGAAAAAGCCATCCAAACAGAGGAAATAGACATGCAGAAGTGTTCGGGGATGAAATAACAGGGTAAATGGATAAGGTTTAGATATATGTGGTGTGACTACAGAGAAAAATTAGGTCTGAGAGACAGGTAGGGCTTCGGGGATATGTTGAAAATTGTTATCCTAAGGTTCATGGAAAGATTTTGAGGGATTTTAATTTTAAAAGATGTGACAATTTTATATCTAAATTAGGAAATGATCATTGTTTATTGAAAGTTGAAGTAGGTTGCATGGAAGGTTTTCAGAGTTCTACACAAGACTAGAATACTTTAGACCAGGGTGGCAGAGACAGGAAAAATGGACAGATATGAGAAGTAAACAAAATTTATCTAGTGAATTGGCATGAACAGATAAAAGAGAGAGGTAACAGGTCATAGCTAAGTTACCATAGCATGTCTGGAAGAGACGTTCCAAAGTTGTTTCCGAACTACCACCATCTTCATATTCTACCACTACATTTTTGCAACATATGCCCGATTCACACGGAGCCATTTACCATTTTCTCAACATGGAGCATTCTGACATATATTTTTTTTCCTATTCTTAAACTGTTATATACATTTTTGCTCAAGATTTACTAGCTTAGGGAGTTCCCATTGTGGCTCAGCGGAAATGAATCCAATCAGTATCCATGCACTGAGCACTGGCCTTGCTCAGTGGGTCAGGGATCTGGCATTGCCATGAGCTGTGGTGTAGTTTGCAGATGGGGCTCGGATCCCACGTTGCTGTGGCTGTGGTGTAGGCTGGCAGCTGCAGCGCCAATTTGACCCCAGCCTGGGAACTTCTACATCCTGCAGGTGTAGCCCTAAAAAAATTAAAATTGAAAGCCAAAAAAAAAAAAAAGATTAAATTTTACCTCTTGCTTGAGTCTTTTTTTTCTCATTTTATTCATACAGGCTTAGTTATTCTCAGGAATGCCATTTTAAGTTTTTCTATGCCTTCCAACATGTTATGGACTGAATTGTATCCCATCAAAATCCATATGTTAAAGCCCTAATCCCCCAGTGTCTTAGATGTGACTGAATTTGCCTATAGGATTTAAAGAGGTAATTAAGGTTAAATGATGTCATCAAGATAGGGCCCTAATGAAATAGGACCGGTGTCCTTATAAGAAGGATACCAGAGAGGCACATGCACAGAGGAAAGGCCATGTGCAGACAAAGCGAGATGACAGCCATTGCAAGCCAAGGAAAGACACAGGAGAAACTATATACACTGCCACCCTGATCTTGGACTTCAGGCATCTGGAACTGTGAGAAAATAAATCTCTGTTGTTAAGCCACCTAGTCTGTGGCATTTTGTTATGGAAACCCAAGAAAAAAATATTTCACATTAAATTGAGTTTACATGTATTTCTTTTTAAGCATATCATGAGTCATAAAATGGTCATTCTATCTGCACTTTGTACTTCTTGTATCTGGTATAATGACCACATATACTAAGTCTGTGGTAAAATTTGAATGAATAAATTAATAAACTCCTAAAGTTCTAACTGAATATATTCCCCTCAAAAATTGTTTTTATCCTCTACTCATCTGATTTCCGAGAGTAAAATTTCTGTCTAGGTTTTTATCTCTGCCTGGAGTTTGAGTGAAATATTTCCGCCTGCCCTCTCTTCATTTCCAGTTAACTATCACTTCTCTCCAGTTTTAACTTACCCATAACTATTGGCATATTTGCCTCCACAAACTAGATTTTCCTCTTAATTCCTTTCTCCTTATACTAACACTTGGAATCTTAGATTCATTTCACATATATTTCCACTATATCTTAATGATGGTGGTGTTTCACCAGAATGTCCCTTCAAATCATATACTTCTCCTAATTTCTCAATACTTCTCACAAACCAGCACTTACCCTCATGTGCACCATTGTATCTGAGCTTTGTTCCTTCTGTGTCACCTCTTTTCAGGTGTTTTTAAGATACCAGTTTTTACTTCTCTAGTACATATTCAGATGTATAAAATATCAGGGGCCCTTAATAAATACCTAAAAAGAAGTCTTAAAAAAAAGAGAACTTAAAATTGAAAAGAGTAATAAAAAGTTAAGCTCATAGATATAGGGATATGAATCAAGGTACATGAAGGAAAACATACCAGATATAAGGAAAAAATGCCAGAATATGGTAATGTCAAAGTAACTGCCAAATTTAAGAATCATTACTACGAATGAGCAAGATGTAGACTCTGCATATAGTCAATTTTTGATTATATGGGAATTGGATGTTTTACTGGGGATTATCTCCTATGCCTTCTGCACAATACCAATACGTTTTCAATCTGTTCACCATTTTATTTTTCATACAATAACAGGACAAGACATAATAATTGCATTAAGCAAGGAGTGCACATTTCAGGAAATATTGTGATTTGTTGTTGCTTTTGACTAAAAAAGATATTTGACGGATTATTTCCAAGTTCCATTTATTAATGGAGCATTTAATTTGGAAATAGTTAAGTTTATCCTAAAATAATTCTTAACTGTTATAAAATACTATTCTTACTGAGCTTGAAGATAAGTATCAAATTTATGGAAAACCATTTAATTCACTTTCTTCTTATCAATGAATTGACAATTGACCAACAGCCTAAGCTATCTAATAAATTTTAGTTTTCAACTTATCTTAGTCTTGGAATTGGTCAGCTAATTTTTTTTCCAGGTCCAACTTCAGAAAAGGGCAAGAGATTTTTGGTGAGACATTTGTTAGTATAAGAGACAAAAATGAGTGTAACTCTAAATGATTTCCAATATTTATTTTGAGGTAAGATTCAGAACTTAATTTCCATATTCTAAAGACCTGAGAAAGGCAATAGACAATAGACTTTGAGTATTCTTGGAGTGACACAGGCTTTTATTTTTAACCATTATTCATTTTATACCTTCTATATACATGTTTAGGTAAACTGGATTTTTTTTAATATCGATCAAAATTCTATTAAAAGCAGGGTGAATTTTTTAACCAATTTTTTAAAATCCCAGTTATAAGTAATGTGCTTTGAAACATCTAATCCTGAATTCAAATCTATTGTTTTACTTTTTAAAATCTATAATAACAAATCAAAAATAGGCTATCTGAGGGGAATTCCCATTGTGGCTCAGTGGGTTCAGAACCTGACTAGTTCTGCATCTGTGAGGATGCAGGTTCAATCCCTGGCCTCACTCAGTGGGTTAAGGATCCGGCTGCAACATAGGTTGCTAATGTGGCTCAGATCTGGCATAGGTGTGGCTGTGGCATAGGCTAGCAGCTGCAGCTCTGATTTGACCCTAGCCTGGGAACTGCCATATGCAACAGGTGCTGACCTAAAAAGGAAAAAAAAAAATAGGCTGTCTGAGCTCGCATGTTATTCCTCCAATAGCTTCCTCTCCAGTTATTGTTCTTCCAGTTCTGATATTTTAAAACCAAAGCAACTTATTCCACTTCTTATCTCCTATTTTATTAAAGTTTGTGTGGAATCTCCTTCATTTTCTGTGATTGAGGGGATGAAGTGAAGGAGGAGGGGTGCAATCCATGACTTGTTTCAGTTTACCTTTTTTTATTAGTGCATTTTTATTTTTCCTGAACTCAGCTTTCTAGAAAAAGAAAATAATCAATGATCTGTATTCCAATTTGATCTGAAGATTTCACGGACAAGTGATTGTCTAAAATGTTCACAGGAATCATACAATGAATATGAACTACCAGACAGGTTAGGGAAGCAATCCAAGCTATTTTTAGTTATAAAGATTTTTAGAAACAATTTTTCATAGATTCTTTTAACCCTTAGAAATATTTCATTGAATATTTCTAGTGTTACATGAAGAATTATTTTCTTACCCACCAAGTAAAGCATTAAAAATTTCAGTAAACAGTTCCACATGTCAGAATATTTGGTTTGCTTAGCCTATTAGTATGAAAATTTGAAATCTTTTTGTTGCTTACATTTTATGTCACCATTTACTTCCTTACTCATATCCGCTGCATGTCAGCAAATATATTGGGCACCTATGCTTAAGTAGACCTTGTCAACACTGAAAAAAGAATATATAAATTAGCGCTAATAGTATACCCCAAAATGCTGTTTTAAGTGACTATAGAATCCACTTTTTATCAGCTACTCTACAGCTTGAATTACTAAACCATTTATAGTATAGACAGCATGAGGCCAGGTTTCACAGAGTTTTTTTGAATAACACAGGCATCATGACACACTTATTAATAATGATACATCCTGATATAAGCATATTCATTTTTTCAATATGTTCTCTGAAGTGTGAACAAGTAAAAAAGATTTTTTAAAAGCCATGTAGTACTGGCAGTAGGTTCATTGCAATAAGAATGGATTCATATGTACACAAAATTTAGACAAGTATGAAAAACATCTTTCACTTTGTAATTTCTGCTTTTCTTACTATTCTTTAAACTTCCTCGGGAAAGACTGGAAAATATTTTTGTAAGACTTGACAACTTCCACATATTTTTACTCTTCTCTCTGACAGTGAGAATTTTCACACGACAGTGAGAAAAGCATTTCTAATAAGTAATATGTTGTTAACAGCCCAATCTGTCCAAAAATAAATTGCAAACCACATATTGTTTTAATTGATTGAAGAATTTAAGTATTCTAAAATCAAAATAACATATTTAGTCATTAAAATGAATATATGTAGTCATGTTTATTTTTCAATGAAATAATACGTGATAGATGCTCTTTTCTATGAGTTTAAAGGAAGTTTGTTAAATCTAACCATCATAACAAATACATTTGCGTTAATATTTTACAGCAGTCCTCCAGCCCAAAAGAACTCACGTCCTTTCCAATTGCAAAATACATTCAACTCTCCCAAGTTTCCCAAAAGCCTTATCCCATTATAGTAATAGGTCAAAATCCAAAATCTCAACATCTCATTAGTTCAAAGTCCAAAATCTAAATCAAGTCCTGGTACTGATAAGCCTTCTCCATTTAACCTATTAAGGACAGAGGCTGAGGAACAATTATTCACCATCTGTTAACACATGAACCTAAAGAGACAAGTTATCTGACACTCCTAAATATAGTTGGGGGACAGACAAAGAGTAACAGTTAGAGAAATCCCAGTTCAAAAATGGGAGGGGTAAATGTAAAAAGGACATAATATTTCTGAACTCCAGCTGGGAAAATGTTGCCTTTTTCTAGATAAAGTTTCAAAGTTTGGAAAATTTTTCTAGTGATTCTCATCTTCTGGGCTCTTGGTTCTGCCCTTTGAGTCATTTTTCATTTCTTATGAAAGGCAGTATATATTCATAATAGTCTAAAAGAAATTGTAAACTGCATACCGTTTTAAATGATGAAAGAATTTGTCTTCTCTAAATCAAGTATTTTCTCAATCTTTTAAATATCTGCTTACTCTTCTGTTACATAAATGTACCACTTTTTATTTAACTAGTCCACAGCAATGGTTATTTTGATTGCTGATAACTTTTCTTAATTGCAAACAATGTTGTAAGTAACATCCTTGCATGTGTGTGTGTGTGTGTGTAATGTACGTATATATTTATCTGTGTGATATATATCCATGTATATGTATCTGTATTTATAGATATATCTATGTATAAATATCCAAATATTTGTAGGACAAATTTCTAGAAATGAAATTGCTGGTGTAAACGTTATACTCACTTAATATTTTAATAATATTGCCAACTTATCCTTAAAATGATTAAACCAATTTATACTCCCACTTATGAGTCAGAATATTTGTGTTCCACAAACTATGTAATATTTTTAAGAAATCACCTATTCTTTTCCAATATTATGCAAAATTTCACATTTCATTTGTTTTAGTTTATATCTTAAACTCTTAATGAAGTTTAGCAATGCTATTATATTAACTTACTTGTAAACATATATGCAGGTCTTTTGTTCACCTATCTTTGAGGTAATTCATCTTTTTCATGTTGATTTATATGAGCTTTTGAATAGCAAGCAAGTTACCCCTTTGTCATGTTGTCATAAACATATTGAAGTTTTTTGTTTAATTTATAAATTTTGTACAATAAATGAGTATTAGTATAAATATGTAAAATTTATAGGATGCATTGGAAGGCCCTGGAGAGTCTTCAGTAACCCCCACTTCATAATATGTTCTCACTCATATAAGGATCACTGATCGAATTTTTATTAAATAGAACATGTTAAATCCCGATAAAGAATGGTGACTGTTCTTGATTCTAACGTTGATAGTACTATAATAAATAAACCTGAGCCATTCAATCTTATCACCAATCTCTCACATGCTTATCTTAAGGCTCTGCTACAAAATGTTGGCAAGAAATTAGGTTTTCAACAAAGAAGGACCATTTCAGAGCCTTGAGAGAAAGTCCTGTTATTCAGTATTAACTATTCCATGATGAATAGAGTCTTGCATATTTG
>PVHT021183528.1:3484816-3509410 GCA_004024745.2 Catagonus wagneri
AAAGTTAGTGTAATTTTGTTTTAGAACATTGTTGGCATTTTTTTTTTCTATTTCCTGATAAGCATCAATGGAAATCATTTCTCTTCTTGACAGTCTCACTTTAGACGTTTGCTTTTACTTGATTTTGTTTCTTAGATGCTTTGACAATTTGAATACAATTTTTATTTTAATAAATTGACAGAGCATTTGATTACAAAGTAGTCGTGAGCTATAACCTCCTAATGAAAGTTAAAAAATTAGAAATGAAAAATATAAAAAATGCCATTAGGATTTTGAAAAAGATTACATTAGAGTTCCCATTGTGGCTCATCAGATTAAGAATCTGACTAGTATCCATGAGGATGTGGGTTTAATCCGGTTTTAATCCCTGTACTCAGTGGCTAAAGGATCCAGCAATACTGTGAGCTGTGGTGTAGAATGCAGATGTGGCCAGCAGCTAGCTGTGGCTCTCATTCCATCCCTGGCACAGGAAACTCCATATGCTGCAGGTGTGGCCCTAAAAAAATTTTTTTTAAAGAATTAAAAAAAAAAGATTGCATTGACTTTCTAGATTGCTTTGGAGTGTATAGACATTTTAACAGTGGCACAGAAGAGAGAGTTCAGAAATATATTCAACCATATACGGTCTATGGTCAACTAATCTTGTACAAGGTACCAAGAATACACAGTGGGAAAAGGAGTCTCTTCAACAAGTGGTGCTCAGAAAATTGGATATCCACATGCAAAAGAATAAAATTCAAATCTTATCTTAAACCACACACAAAAATAAACTCAAATGGAATACTTTACTGTAACATCTGAAGCTGAAAAATTCCTAGAAGAAAATATAGGGAAAAAGCTTGGTCACATTGGTATTGGTAATGATTTTATGTATATGACACCAAAAGCACAGGCAACATAAACAAAAATAGACAAGTGGGATTATATTGAACTAAAAGGTTTCTACACAGCAAAAAATAATAATAATCAACAGAGTGAAAAAGTTACAAACAGAATAGGAGAACATGTTTGCAAACCATATATCCGAGGAGAAGTTAAAATATACGCTATTGCTTTACTTGAAGATATAGGAGATCACATAAAGAACTTCCATAACTCAATAGCAAATGAAACGAATTAAAAGATGGACTGAGGATCTGATAGAAAAATTTCCCAAGAAGACATACAAACAGCCAACAGTTATTTGAAAAAAAGTAATTATTAGGTCACTGATTGTCAGGGAATTGCCTATCAAAATCACAATTACCTCACACCTGTCACCATAGCTGTCATCAAACAAAAGCACACACAAGCACACACACACACACACACACACACACACACAAATAGTGGCAAAGATATGGAGAAAATGGAATACTTGCACACTATTTGTGGGAATATAAAAAAATGGCAAAATGGGTAGGCATTATGGAAAACAGTATAAAATTTCATCAAAGAAATTATATGATATCATATGATAAAGCAATCTCACTTTTGGCTATTTATCCAAAATAATTGAAATCATGTTCTCAGAGAGATTTTAGCTTTCTCATGCTTATTATAGCACTATTCACAATAGCCAACATGTAGAAATAACATAAATGTCCATCTGCAGATAAATAAGGAAACGTGAAATATATACAATATGGTGCCTTTAAAAAGGACATTCTGCATGTGAGCATATTAGGCTGAAATAAGACAATCACAGAAATCTAAATACTGCATGATTCCACTCATATTAGTTGTCTAAAATAGTCAAATTCATAGAATTAAAAAGTAGAATAGTGGCTACCAGGGCCTGGAGGGAGGAAGAATTGGGGAGTTACTAACCCACAGATATATAGAATTTCAATTAAGCAAAATAAATAAGTCCTGGAGATCTGCCATACAACACTTTGTGCAATACACAACATCACCAAAAATACTGTACTGTACACTTAAAATTTGTTAAGAGGATGAATCTCATGTTGAGTGATCTTATCACAATAAAGTATTTTTTTCACTTCACAAAGGAATTATTTTGAAGAATAATCATTTTTAAGAAAGTTGAAAAAATACAGCCATTAAAATTTAAGCACATTTTAAAGACAAACCCTCATGTAATTAATGGGAAAAATTTAACAAATATATACCATTACTTTTCTTAAAGACATAGGGGATCACATAAGACAGTAAAGAATTACCAAAAATAATATTTCACTAAAGAAAACCTAAAAGAGAATTTCTTCAGACAGAAGGATAACATTCCCAGGTGGATACAAGAAAAAATGTAGAGTAGAGAAAAAATATGCATGGGAAAAATAAGAATACTACTATATAGAAGCACACTTACTAATAATCCAACACTGTATTGTCCTAAAAGACAATGAAAGTACAAGTAACATTAGACCTTGAAAAATCAAGGGTATATTTTTGGCTTTTATTTTATTTACATTTTTGTGTTAGGGCCACAGAAGTTCCTAGGCTAGGGGTCGAATGGCAGCTGCAGGTGCCAGCCTTTGCCACAGCCACAGCAACATGGTATCCAAGCTTCCTCTGTGACTACACCACAGCTCAAGGCATTACCAGATCCTTAACCCACAAAGCAGGGCGAAGGATCAAACCCTCATCCTCGTGGATATTAGTCAGGTTGATTACTGTTAAGCAGCAGTGGGAAATCCCTCAAAGATGTATTTTTTAATCTCTACAGTACCTACCAAAACTATAGCCAAAAGCAGCCATAAATTAGAAAAGTATTAACTTTTGGAAAAAAAAAAAAAGGAACTAGGGCAGGTGACATTTCCAAGCTTCCGGCTTTTTGCTTGCAGGTACTCCCCAATCTGAACATGACTATGAGTGGCAAAAACTGGAGTACTATTTTTTTTTTTTCTTTTTGGGCTGCTGCTTCAGCATATGGAAGTTCCCAGTCCAAGGACCGAATCCCAGCCACAGCTGTGACCTATGCCACAACTGCAGCAACACTGGACACTTAATCCACTGAGCCAGGCTGAGGATCGAACCCAAGCCACCACAGAGACAATGCCAGATCCTTAACTCTCTGTGCCACAGAGGGTATTCCTACACTGTAGTATTATTGACTAAAAGTATAAGAAGACTGAATTCAGTTCCTGTAGAATGGCTGAAAAGTTAGCATGAGAATTGTGGATAAGAGAATATTGTAGAATGGATGAGATCTAAAATCTATACAAGAATAAGTTCAAATCCTTGACTAATGACTGAACTACACAGAAAATGGAGGAAATCCAGGAGGCCCAGCAACATTTCTGTTCGAAACTGAAAACACTATGTAGATATTTGAGTTGCTGCCCAATGCAGACTAGAAAAGGTTTGCAATCTGAATCTAAGCAAGCTAACCACTGGTGTAAAATTTTTAATATTTTGTGGCGATATACTAAATTCTAAAATTTTTTAAATGTATTATTCAAACCGCTGGTTCTACAAGAAAAAAGTTGCTAAACATGTAAATAAATTGAATAAATGACCATAGTCCAAAAAAAAAAAGAACAGTCAATAAAAAGCAACTTTGAGATATCTCATATGATTATATATTATAAATATGTTTAAAGACTGTAAAGGAAATATTGCCATAAGGATTAAATACATTGGAAATGTATTGAAACTTAAAGATAAAATTTCATAGGGCCAAATACAAATTCTAGAAATAAAAGAACAATAAATAACATGAAAATATCTACTGGATGAACCTAAAACCAAACTGGAGTTGATGGGAAAAAAAAAACTAAGTGAACTTGATGATACACAATCAGAATCTTAAAACCTGAAGAATAGAGAAAACTGGACAATATCAAGTGGGCTATGCTACATGTAATCAGCATCCCAACTGAGTAGGGGAGGAAGAAAATATATTTCAAGAAAGTTACTAGCCCAAGCTATCACAATGCCAATTCAGTATTTCAGTGTGGTGAAAATTTTAAGTTGCAGAACCCAGAAGCTCAGCAAATTACCAAGTAGAGGAGTTCTTGTTGTGGTTCAGCAGATTAAGGACCCAGTTTTTGTGAGGATGCAGGTTTGACACCTGGACTCCTCACTCAGTGGGTGAAGGATCTAGCATTGCCACAAGCTATGGTGTAGTTTGCAGATGTGCGTTGATCTGGTGTTGCTGTGGCTGTGGCATAGGCCCAGCTGCAGTTCTGATTCAACCCCTAGCCCAGGTGCAGCTGTAAAAATTAAACAAGCAAACAAACAAATACAATATAAAGAGACCACATGTAAACACATTATAGATATACTATTGAAATCCAAAGAGAAAATCTTGAAAGAAACTAGAAGAGAATACACAGTGGAACAAAATATATAATGATGCCTGAACTTTTATTGGAAAGGATAGAGACCAGAAAGTAATAGAAACCATATTTAAAATGCAGGAGGAAACAAAACCTCAGCTAAGAATATTATATAGGTATATCTCAGAGATACTGTGGGCTCAGTTCCTGACCACCTCAATAAAGCAAATATTGCAATAAAGTGAGTCGCATATACTTGTTTGGTTTCCCAGGGCATACAAAAGTTATGTTTACACTATGCTGTAGTATACTAAATATGCAATAGCACTATATCTTAAAAATAATGTACATACCTTAATTAAAAACTTGTTTTTTTCTTTTTTGGGCTGCCCCATAGCATTTGGAGTTACTGGGCCAGGGATCAGATGCAAGCCACAGTTGCAACCTACAATGCAGCTGTGGCAATACTGGATCCTTTAAACTGCTCTGCTGGGCTGGGGATTGAATCTACATTCTGGTGCAGCAGAGACACTGCTAATCCCATTGCACTGCTAGAGGACCTCCAAAACTACTTTATTAGTAAAAAATACTAACTACGATCTAAACCTTCAGTGAGTTACAGTAGTAATATCAACAGTTAGTGATCACAGATAACCATAAAAATATAGTAATAATGAAAATGTTTGAAATACTGTGAGAATTACCAAAATGTGACACAAAAACACAAAGTGAGAAAATGCTGTTGGAAAAGTGGCACAAGAGGCAAAGGAGTCTCCCCTTCAGCCCTTAGAAAGGGCATGGGCCTGTTAACACCTTGATTTTAGACTTTGAGCCTCCAGAACTGTAAGACAATAAATTCCTGTTGTTTTATACCACAGAGTTTTTGGTACTTCGTTATAGCAGCACTAGGAAACGAGTATACTGACTATCAACTAGAAGCTACCCTTACCTCCTAAAAGTGTCGCTCATCCCCTAGTTCACGGATATCTTCATTTTCAAAGTCAGCAACACCACAGAGTTCTTTTCATGCTTAAAATAATTTTCAGCTTTGTCAGAGAAAGCTCTCTATTTTTAAATATTCATGTGATCAGATTGGGCATCAGAATAATTCAGGATAGTCTTCCTATTTTAAAGTCCATAATCTTAATTACATTTGAAAAGTACCTTTGCCAGGTAATATAACACATTAACAGGTTCCAGGATTAGTGTATGGACATCTTTTCTTTTCCTCTGCGGGGGTAGCGAGCATTCTGACTACCACACTGGGAAGCATAAGAACATATACATTTTTCAAAAAAGCTAAGCTGAACAAAAGAATACAGACACAGAAAGAATATATACTACATCAATCAATTTTTATGTTACTTTGGAAAATAAAATCTAAAGTATAGGGTGTGAAACACCCCCAAAGACATTCTATGAAGCCACCAAAGATACTACCAAAAAACAAAATTACAGGCCAATATCTTTGATGAATATAGACGCAAAAATTCTCAACAAAATTTTAGCCAGCCGAATCAAACAACACATAAATAAGACCATATACCATGACTAAGTGGGATTCATCCCAAGTTCACAAGGATAGTTCAACACAGGCAAATCTATTAACATAATACACCACATTAACAAAAGTCAAAAGCCACATGATCATCTCAATAGATGTAGAACAAGCATTTGACAAAATCCAACATCCATTCATGATAAAAACTCTTACAAAGTGGGTATAGAGGGAACATACCATAAAATAATAAAAGCCATTTATGACAAATCCACAGCCAATATAATACCTAAAGGAGAGAAGCTGAAAGCCTTCCTGCTAAAATCTGTAACAAGACGAGAATACCCACTCTCACCACTTTTATTCAACATAGTATTCAAAGTCCTAGCCACAGCAATCAGACAAACAAAAGAAATAAAAGGTATCCAAATTTGAAGGGTAAAAGTGTCACTATATACAGATGACAGGATACTATATATAGAAAACCATAAGAACTCCACAAAATAGCATGATACAAGATTAACGTTCAGAAATTGGTTGCATTTCTGTATACCTACAATGAAATACTAGAAAAGGAATATGAAAAAAAACAACACTTTTTAAAATCGCACCCTCTGATATTAAATACTTGTGAATAAACCTGACCAAGCAGGTGAAAGACATATGCTAAGAACCATAAAACATTAATCAAGGACATTAAAGAGGATTCAAAGTATTGAAAGGTATCCCATGCTCCTGGTCTGGAAGAATTAATATTATTAAAATGGCATACTACCCAAAGCAATCTACAGATTAAATGCAATCCCTATCAAATTATCCACGACATTTTTCACAGAACTACTGCAAACAATCCAATCATTTATATGGAACCATAAAAGACCCAGAATTGCCAAAGCAATCCTGAAGAAAAAAAAAAAAAAGCAGGAGACAAAACTTTCCCAGGCTCCAGGTAATTATTATAAGGCTACAGTATTCAAGACAGTGTGGTACTGGTACAAAAACAAACATATGGACTAATGGAACAGAATAGAGAACCCAGAAATAAACCCAGACACCTATGATCAATTAATCTTCAACAAAGGAGGCAATAATATAAAATGGGAAAAAGTCTCTTCAGCAAATGGTGCTGGGAAAACTGGAAAGCTGCTTGTAAATCAACAAAATTAGAATACACCCTCATACCAAGCCTCAAAATAAACTTAAAATGGCTTAAAGACTTAAAGATAAGACAAGATAACATCAAATTCCTAGAAGAAGATATAGGCAAAACATTCTCTGACATCAACCATATAAATGTTTTCTTAGGTCAATCTTCCAAGGCAACAGGAATAAAAACAAATATAAACCAGTGGGTCCTAATCAAACTTACTAGGTTTTGCACAGCAAAGGAAACCACACACACACACACACACACACACACACACACACACACACACAAGACAACCTACATGAGTGGGAGAAAAGAGTTGCAAACGATGCAAATGACAAAGGCTTAATCTCCCAATTATATGAACAACTAATACAACTCAACGGTAAAAAATAAACAACCCAACTGAAAAATGGGCAGAAGACCTGAACAGACATATCTCCAAAAAAGACATATGGATGGCCAACAGGCACATGAAAAATGGTCAACATCACTAATTATTAGAGAAATGCAAATCAGAACTACAATGAGGTACCACTTCATACTGGTCAGAATGGCTATCGTTAATAAGTCTATAAATAACAAATGCCTGAAAGGGCATGGAAAAAAGGGAATCCTCCTACACTGTTGGTGGGAATGTAAATTGGTAAAAACACTATGGAAAACAGTATGGAACGTCCTCAGAAAATGAAATATAGAACAACCGTGTGATCCAGCAATCCTACATCTGGGCATATATCCAGACAAAACTGTAATTTAAAAAGTTACATGAACCCGCATGTTCATTGCAGCACTATTCACAACAGACAAAACATGGAAACAACTTAAATGTCCACTGATAGATGAATGGATTAAGAAGATGTGGCATATATACACAATGGAATACTTCTCAGCCATAAAAAAGAACAGAATAATGCCATTTGCAACAACATGATGCAACTAGAGATTCTCATACTAAGTAAGTCAGAAAGAGAAAGACAAATACCACATGTGATCACTTATGTGGAATCTAAAATATGGCAAAAATGAACCTATCTATAGAACAGAAACGGACTCACAGACATGGAGAGCAGACTTGTGGTTGCCAGGGGGGAGGGGGAGGGAGTGAAATGGATTGGGAATTTGGGGTTAGTAGATGAAAACTATTACATTTAGGATGTATAAGCAGTGAGGTCCTGCTGAATAGCACAGAGAACTATATCCAATCACTTGTGATAGAACATGATAGAGGATGAAAAAAAGAATATATATAGAGAGAGACAGAGAGACAGAGAGACAGAGAGAGAGAACTGGGTCAATTTGCTGTACATCAGAAATTGACAGAACACTGTAAATCAATTACAATTTTAAAAAAAGAAAAAAAAAGCATAGTTTAGAAAGTAAATCAGTGATTGCCTGGGCCTACAGACATAGGGATTCAGTGAGAAGGATTAAAAAGGGAAGCTTTTGGCAAAAATGGATATATCTTGATTACTGTACTGTTTACATGGGTGCATATATATTTTTCCACATTCATCAAAGCATGTAATTAAACCATGTTGATTATATTCTAGATAAAATATACTTCAATAAACTTAGTTAAAATCAATACAATTCACATTACTAAGATGAAAAACTCATATGATTAGCTCAGTATATATAGGAAAACACTGGATACTGTTTAGCATTGATTCATGATAAAATAACAATACCTAAGTTTTTAGTCTTCAGTAACTTGCTCAATATTCTACAGTTCAGGGATAAATTAGGACTAGAGCACGGGACAGTAAATTGGTCCGGTAAGCTGCACTATTTTCATTACAATGGTCATTAACCTAAGGCAAAAAATAAATTTTGTCACTGGAAGAAAATTTGTTCAATCTTTAAGAAGTTTCATGAAAAAGAATGATGGCTCCTAGAAGAAAAAATAAGTTGAATGGTTTTACTAATTTTGGTTAGACAAAAGTTTCTTAGAAAAGTTACAAAAAAGCAGAAACTGCAGAAGAAAAAAAACTTGATAAATTAGATTTCATCAAAATTAAAAATGAACTCATCAAAAGTAATCACTGAAAAACTAATAGACAAGTCACACCCAGGTTTGATTATTTGCTAGGAGTACGCGCAGTACTCAAAATATAGTTCTACTCATAGTTATGTCTTATTACAATAAAAAACAGCAAAATCAACAAAGGGGAAAGGAATATGCAAAATTCTGCTGAAACCAGGAACAAGTATCCGAGGGACTTCTCCCAGTGGAGTCACAGGATGTGTTTAATTCCCTTTAATAATGAGTTGTGTTAACACACACAAAATGTTGACAACCAGAAAAACACATTAAATACTCAATACCCAGGGTTTTACTTGAACACTGGTCTCATAGGCACCCCCTTCCTGTCAAGTACCCAAATTCCAGACTCCCAAGAGAAAAGCATGTGTTAAGCATGAACCCACATACTATTTGTTCAAATAGACAATAAGCCACCCTTACCAGTTAATTGTGGGAACCCTCTTAACATCCAAGTTCTCTGATGCTACCCAAGGACAAAGCACGTAAGCAGATCTTTCAAAGGACAAAAGTATTTCCTTCTCTGTTAACTCTTCTGTATGGATGTTAAATTTCTTTCATATGTTTGATGGCCTTTTGTATTTTTCTCAGTGAAGGCGTAGCTTAAGTCCTTCACCTATTTTTCCATCAGGTTGTTTGTTATTTTTTATTCCAGATTCAAAAACTATTTATTGTTTCTATATCTTCCTAATCTGAGGGTCTTGGGGGGCCCTTTGGACACAATATCACTAGTCATTAAAGAAATGCAAATTCAATCCACAATGAGACATGGCATGTAGTCTTTTCTAACTGTTTTTTTTTAAATGCATCTATATATTCACTAGAATGACTAAAAATATATGTAATTGACAAAATCAAATGTTGACGTCGTAGAGCAACTGAACTCTCATATGGTGGGGATATAAAATAGTACTACCACTTTGGGAAAGAGTTTGACAGTTTCTTAAAAAGTTAAAACATAAACTACCCTATCACTCAGTAATTCTACTCCTAATTATTTATCCATGATAAGTGGAAACAAATATCCACCAAAAGTCTTATACAAGAATGTCTATAGCAATTTTACTCAAAATAGCTGATAACCGAAAGCAGCCTACTTTTCCATCAAAAAGAGAAACAAACTTAGGTATATTCATTTATAAAATATTACCTCACCTCAAAAAGGAATAAACTGCTAATATATACAACAATGTGAAGGAGTGTCAAAGATATAATGCTGAATGAAAAGCCAGACACAGAAAAGTACATAGTGTACTTTTGGTTCAATTTGTAAGAACTTCTAGAATATATAAAAATACCTAAGATAGAAACAAAATCTTTGGTTGCTTTTTCAGTGGTAGGTGGACTTGGCAGTGATGAATTAGGAAGAGGTACGACAGAACTTTCTCGGGTAATAGAAATGTTCGTGTCTTGATATAGACGTAGGTTATAGATATGCAGGATTTATCAAAAATAATGGAACATTGGAAACCTTAAAATATGGGTACTTCAGTGTTTAAAAATTACATACCAATAAAAAGAAAAAAGTATGAATTCATTAGAACGCAGAAGTGAAATTAATGAGTACTTTTAATCATTATTAAAATGGCCATTCTCTGCCTGTGTAGTCCGTTTTTCCACTTTCTCTGCCTAGAATCTCCTAATGGAAGATGTGCTTATTTTTAAGATTAAAAATGTGTAAAATGCCGTAATTCAATAATTAAAATGGCATTAACCAATTAAAATTGGTTTTGTTTTACACAAATAGTACTCAAATGTTTGTTAAGTTAAATAGAAGCTACTTAAATTCTGAGAAAATTTTACACTTCGAAATTGTTTCAACCCTCAATTATTAATTAAGCTAAGAAGAATAAATGAAACCCACGTAAGAAGACATTTATTTATGCTATTTATTTGTCTCAGCTTTCAGGAAAACTACAAAATTAAAATTATCAAAATGTTATATTTTATGTTATATATATGTACTCTAATAAGCCTATTCCTTTTTTTCATTTTTTTTTTTTTTTTTTTTTTTGGCTACACCCACTGCACATGGAATTTCCAGGGCTAGGGATCGAATCCATAGCTGTGACAATGTGGGATCCTAACTGGCTGTACCAGGTGGGGGAATCAAACCTGTACTGTTGCAGAGACAATACCAGATCTTTAACCCGCTGTGCCACAGCAGAAACTGCTTTGCTTTTTTTTTTTTTAAGTAAGTTCTGATCATTGAAATTCAAAATGTGTTCTCATTGAAATACACTGGGTCAAGATACCATTGTTAATTTCAATAAGCATATACCTTAAAAGAATTGATGGATGGGGAGCTTCCCTAGTGGTGCAGTGGAAACGAATCTGACTAGGAATCATGAGATTGCAGGTTCGATCCCTGGCCTTGCTCAGTGGGTCAAGGATCCGGCGTTGCCGTGAGCTGTGGTGTAGGTCGCAGACACAGCTTGGATCTGGCATTGCTGTGGCTATGGCTTAGGCTGTCAGCTACAGCTCCGATTGGACCCCTAGCCTGGGAACCTCCATATGCCACAGGTGTGGCCCTAAAAAGACAAAAAAAAAAATGATGAATGGATATAATCATATTAAACCCTAAATCTTACTTTCTGGTCCATCATTTGAAAAATATTTAAGTATTCAAACTGCATAATGTGGCAATTCATATCAAATGAGTCAAATTATGTGTTAAAGCGTTTTCTCTTGAAAATTTAAAGGTAGAGAGTTAAAACAACGCAATTTTAGCTAAATTGAAAGAAGATTATTTCTATTGTTTTTTCACTAGTTTTATAGTTATATTCTTTAAATAAACCCACTTTTTTACTTTACTAGAGGCTCTAATATAAACACATTCATATAATTTAATTTTCTCAAATAGCTCACACTATTTAAAATACAATATTTAAAATAATTGTAGAGACTCGAAGTATAAAAAGAAATTTTAAAAATCATACCTTGGTTAAACAAATTGATAAAATATGGCTATTATCCGGTAAAGCCCAACTGCGTCAACAGCTGAAACAGATCAGAAACAAAATGACTTTTACTTCAGTATGTATAATTATAAAGAGCAGAAATTCCCCACATTTTTGTATCCAAAATATGTAGCACATGTGTTATATTTAGAAAAGCACATGAGAAAAATGTTTTATGCATAAACCAAAATGCATTTTCATTCTGAATGACTGTATTTGGTCACTTGCACAGACCCTGTCAATATATCAACTTCATTTTTCACTGTGTACATCTGTACTGCTAGATCTTCCATTTATTGAGGGCCTACCCTATGCCAGACACTACTCAAATTGCTTTATGTACAATGCTGATTTAGTCTACATTAAAACCATTCAAGAAGTGCATTATTTTTTCCATTTCACTCTTGCATTGAGGGTCAGGGATATTAAGCAGCTCATACAAGTTTACACGATAAGAAAGTTGAGGAGTTGGGATTCAAGCACCGGTCTTCTGACACCAAAGTATTTAA
The DNA here is from genome assembly GCA_004024745.2 of Catagonus wagneri. Lineage (NCBI taxonomy): Eukaryota > Metazoa > Chordata > Mammalia > Artiodactyla > Tayassuidae > Catagonus > Catagonus wagneri. The sequence goes on from PVHT021183528.1 coordinate 3,497,198, forward strand.
GATTATATCACATTGCTACCTAAAATTTTAAGAAATTTCAAATGCTTTGAATTTATTTATTTTTACTTTCAACTCACTTGTTCAATCATTAATTCACAGAGGAAGTAAAAGCATTTTTTAAAACAAGGTTAATAACACCATGGAAACACTCATGTCATTCCAGATGTGCTTCTGACCTACTTTCTGAGAGTGAAATGAAAAGATATTCGGATTTATTATTATTTTGAGTTAGGGTAGTATTTTTCAGATACTCTTAATTTATCTTTTATAACAAATTATAAGACTTTTGACTGTCATTTCATGATTAATTCAATATTTACTAAACATCTATGACGTGCATGCCCTAAACATCTAAAAGTACTTCCAATACTATTTCAGTTCATATGAAATTGGCTATAATTTTAGCCCTGATTTGCTTATACATCATTTGTCTGAAAGAACCACTCTAAGTTCTTACTTTTTTACCTATCTCATGGTAAGTGAACTGAAAGCTGAGTTGATGGTTCATAAAACCCCCTGAAGTAAGTTTATTTTAGGTTGCTCTCTCGGTAATTTTTGCACATGACATGTTTTATAGAGGCCATCAAAGTCATGTTTTCATTTGATGTGAATTAAAAATAGATAAAATATATCAGCAGCATAAAAATCTAAACATATTGTTGATGTGTCATTTAATGAAGCTATTTATAATCATATTTTACTCAGAGAAATCATATGCCACATTTTGAGATTTGCTTGTTTGTGAATGAAGTAAAGTCTGAAAAGTACTCAATTAACCCTTGTGTGAAAAGCAGTGTGATATATGAAAAACTGTGGACTTTAGATGGGTGAGAGTTTTAACACCATTTCGAATAGTTAACCTCCTCAAAATGCCATTCTTCTTAGATGTAAAAACTTGATTTTGCAAGGCTGGTGTGAGGACTTAATGAGATAAGATGGGTAAAGTGCACAACAAGTGACCAGTGTATTGAAGAAAGAGACTCTCCAAAAGAGAGCTCTAAGTAATCATGAACTTTCAGAATCTAATAATGCAAATAATAATAGAACTGCTTTTCATTTTTCAAATAAATTGTCTATGTATTGTCATAACTACAGTACAATGATGAGAACAGCACAATTTCCATTTTACAAAAAGAATTATGAGGAATATAAAATTTATCTAAACAGAGAAACATAATAGAATTAAAATTTAGTCTTTTTTGAACATTTTCAATATTCCCCAAAGAAATCTCACATCCGCTACCAGTCACTTACCATTCTCTCCCAGTCTCCCACCACCTGTAAGAAAACGTTTAGCTACCTTTCTTCTCTATGAAACTGCCTAAAACAAGCATTTCTCATAAATTAAGTCATAAAATATGTTTTTTTTGTGACTGTCTTCTTTCACTTAGCATAAAGATTTTATACTGTGGCATATATCAGTAATTCATTCCTTCTTCTTTTTTTTTTTTTGTCTTTTTGCCTTTCTTTATCTAGAGCCGCACCCGTGGCATATGGAGGTTCCCAGGCTAGGGGTCTAACAGGAGATGTAGCTGCCAGCCTTCGCCACAGCCACAGCAACACGGGATCCAAGCCGCATCTGCAACCTACACCACAGCTCACGGCAACGCCGGATCCTTGACCCACTGAGCAAGGCCAGGGATCGAACCCGCAACCTCATGGTTCTTAGATACGTTAACCACTGTGCCACGAAGGGAACTCCCATTCCTTCTAGACAAATAATATTCCATTCTATGAATATAGCATATTTTGTTTCTTCATAAATCGGCTGATAAACATTTGGGTTGTTTCCACTTTTTAGCACTTCTGAGCAACACCGTATAGTAAAGATTATGACTCAATGTTTTGATGTTTGACTGATGACAGATTTTAAGATCCAACCCTCCCTTTTTCCCTTTTGCCTCACATCTGGGAGAGCTGAGAGGAAATCCCAGATGGCCCCTCTTTGACACCAATAGGAAGTTCAAGCTATTAACAGAAACCCTCATTCCAGGTCTATGCCTTAACCACCATGCAAACTTCAAGCCAGCCTCTTTCCCTGTTCTTTCAAGCCATTTTAGACCTGCTTGGGAGCCACTCTTTTCTCCTCAGAAAGTCTCATGTGTTAGTAATAAACCTTTTCATGCCTTTTGGGTGTGTGTGTGCGCGCGTGTGTGTGTGTGTGTGTGTGTGTGTGTGTGTGTGTATAGCATTATCAGTCTCAAGTCCAAATCAAATGTGGGGTGGAGTTCCATCTGCCTCTGCAAGATGGTCACAAGACATATTTCACTCTCCAACCACAGGACAAAAAAATGGCCCATCAGAATCAATAATTGACAACCTCTGCATTCTACCAAGCTTTCTTGAGCTCTGCATCATTGTTGTAAAGTTCCCACTGTAACACATGGGAAGATTTTTGTGATATTTTATTCACCTATTCTTAACAATTGCAGTATACAGACATTAGAGCTGTACCTAAAGTAAGCATCTTTAGATAGAAACATAGAAAGCTATAAAGTGAAAATAAGGAAATGGTACAAACACTGATAACACCTCATTTTAGATCATGGACATTACTGCATGTCTTATTCAGTGGAATTATGCTTCCACTTAGTAAGATTGTAATGTCTTATATTTAGTATTGACAGCTTAATGGAAAAGATAGAATTATGACCAATTTCAGAATGTTATTCATTTATAATGTATTCACTGATTCGCTAATAAATATATATCAGATATTTGCTATGGGCAAATATCTGATATACAGTTTAGAGGTATATCCTACTATTTATAAAAAAGAGGACTGAGGTTCAAAGAGGTTAAGCTCCAGTAACATAAGGCATAGTCCCTAAATATTGATCTTATCTTGTCTTCTTTCTCCTTATTTTTTCCTTTTAGATTTAGGCTTTGTTATCATATCGATACTGTTTTTTTTTTAATATCCAATTTAAACACAGATTTAAGACAGCAGTATTTATTTAGATCCCATTCAAAATAACTCTTTTAATGGGTTCCTGAATCTTTTAGTAAATCCAGACTTTTTATAACATGATTATTTTTAGGTATCAGTGTTCAAATGTTTACAGCTGAACATGGACTCTATGGGATATACGAAGGTATTAGTTGCATTGATGGTGTGGAAGTGAAGCCAGTAACATGAAAACGTGACAAAATTTTCTCTTAACATTTGGTTTAGGAAGACACAATGAATGAATGAATTTGAGGAACTGTGTGATAGGTTAATATACAGACATATTTTTAAAGTAGAGCGTGTAATCTCTAAGACAAAATTGAATATCCATAATGTATATAAATAAATATTCAGTATAAATATTTTCCAAAATGCATCTGATGGTTTCTAAATTACTTATAATTCCCTGATATTATTATTCAAGGTAAACAAAGGAATTTTAGCTTTTTCTGAATTAAAATATTTTGTTCCCCCAAAACTGCCACCACCTTCTTGGAATTCTTCCATTCATCTCTTCACTGTCTTTCTCAATAGGGGAAAGATAGGAGAAAGGGTAAAGGAAGATCAGTGCTATAATCTTTAACAATTATTTGACCTTGGAGACATGCCATTCACTTAGCACCAACTACAACTTCGTGGGCACAACTGGAGTTACTGAAATGTGACTTAAAAATTACCTTAGCTGCTAAAATGAAAGAGTAAAGATCAGCTACTAAAGCCCACAGTAGGTCATGTTTCCAGGTCCCACACAGAAATTTTTATGTCATTAGGTGATTCTAGTTAGCCACAGACAGTGCCATTTCCTATTTGACTTATTCCTTCCATCAGTTCACTTCCTCTGGTTTACCATTACATTTTTTATGCTACAGAAAGGCCAGGTGATCATCAGCATCATATTATTACTCCACAAAGAGCATTTTCCATGGTCGTGCAAAAAATGCACACACAAAATGCACTAAAGTAGTTTAAATACTTTTGTTTTACCTTTTTAGGGCTGCACCTGTGTCATACGGAGGTTCCTAGGCTAGGGGTTGAATTGGAGCTGTAGCCACTGGCCTTTGCCACAGTCACAGTAACGCTAGATCCAAGCTGCATCCGCTACCTACACCTTGGCTCACAGCAATACTGAATCCTTAATCCACTGAGCGAGACCAGGGATTGAACCTGTGTCCTCATGGATGCTAGTCAGATTCGTTTCCGCTAAGCCACAACAGGAACCTGGAGTTTAAGTACTTTAAGTCAGGCATAAACAGCAGGGGGAAAGGATCACCTTAGAGACCACACTAGAGTAAAGGTTGTGAATTGTTACTATGGCATTTCTCACGTTTGTGTCTGTCATTTAAAGAGTGCTGGATTTTCTGCAGGTGAGCATGTTTCACTTTTGAAATAAATATTTCTGCTTAATCCAATGTTCCAGTCCATTTGGCTGTTTTATGCTAACCTCTTTACCCAATCACATATTCAAGAAAATTTTTTTTTCATTTCCAGCCAGATCAGTGGATTTTTGCCATGGACCCTACAGATATCTAAGACTATATAAACATTATATAATATTTAGTGTACACAGTGTATAAAGAAAAACTACTGATCCAAATTAGAATTTAGTAATATCATGGGTAATATATTACTATATTCATAACAGCAAAATGCATTTACATGAGGGATCTGCTTAAGAAAGATGCCACTACTTAATCTATTTGAGAATGTAATACAGTAATAAATAAATGACTTTGTTACAGGTTACATCCTGTATAATGTTTGATAATTTGGGGGGGAAATCTAATCTTTTAAATTTGTTTTAATATTTATTTATTTATTTATTGGTATTTTTGCCTTATCTAGGGACGCACCCGCGGCATATGGAGGTTTTCAGGCTAGGGGTCTAACAGTAGCTGTAGCTGCCAGCCTTCTCCACAGCCACAGCAACGCGGGATCCGAGCCGCATCTGCAACCTGCACCACAGCTCACGGCAACGCCGGATCCTTAATCCACTGAGCAAGGCCAGGGATCGAACCCGCAACCTAATGGTTCCTAGTCTGATTCTTAACCACTGAGCCAGGACGGGAACTCTGCAATCTGTCTTTTTTTTAATTTTGAAATAAATTTTGAGACCAGGATTGTGCAATATCAAAAACATATCCTAAAAATGAATGTGTAAAGTACCATATAATAAACAACCAAGGTTTTTAAAAATTGGTAAAGTAGTTGTATGCCATCATGTAACTTCAAATCATGGTTTTGAAACATCCTGCCTTCATTAAATTGTAATAAATTCACAGTGCTTTATCTTCCAAAGCAGACAATAAAATGCACCCTGATAAAAGTTGCAAAATATTTACATTTAATGGAAATCTAGTCCCAGAAATGAATACACATGTGCTCTCTGTTGATACTGTGACTTATAATATCTGTAATATATATTGTGGAGAAGAATTTTCTACAGTACACAATTATAATCATTATTATACTGATTTTATAGACACATTCACCCAGTTTAAAGGCATAGATCATATGTTCTGCTATTTGTGTTTGACATTTTCAGACTTTTCCAAAGTCTACTTTGAAACTCTACAGCATCTCAATATTTTATTAAGGCACGTATTTATTTAAGTTTTCAAGTAAATTAGGAAAAATACTACATATCTTTTTAAGTTGACACATGGAAGTTCCCAGGCTAGGGGTTGAATTGCAACTGCTGGCCTAAGCTACAGCCATAACAATGTAGGATCTAGCTTGCTTGTGGCAATGCTGGATCCTTAACCCACTGTGCAAGGCTGGGGATCCTATACACATCCTCAAAGAGAAAATCTTGAGTCCTTAACCCACTGAGCCACAACAGAAACTCCAGTTTTTCGTTTTTTTGTTTTTCGTTTTTAATTCTGGAAAAGCAGTCAAATGACTGTTTTGGAGTGTTTGACGTTAAATATATATATAAATGACTTATGAATACTTAAAATATATTTCCTAGCCAGTTATAGTGTTCAAATTAAAAGGCTGATAATAACCAGCTAGAGATGACAAGGCCTCCAAGGAAATATCTGGATATAAACGCGGTAAACTATTATTTCATATGTAAATAGTTTCAAAGAGAGGTGCATTGTTAGTTACATGGATAACAGGAAAATTTTTAACATCTTAAAAATGCTAATCAAAAATGTGTTTCACAGATATTTTTCAATACCATAAAAGACGCATTCAGTACAAAGAAGTGCTCCATGTCAGTAGTCTTTGGAATCAAACAATCCTGTGTTTAAATCATTATGTAATCTTGGACAAATTATTCAACTTCTCAAGAATAAATGTCCCATCTGTACAGTAGGAATAATATTTATACTACTTCACAGTATTGTTGGAAGGATTATTTGCAATCACAAATGTAAAGAGTTAAGCAAGTGCCTGATGCAGAGTAAACTATTATTAAATAGTTGATTTTCTTTTTATCAGAGATATATATGGTAGTAAAATAAGTAAATAAATTTGAGCTACAAGACTACGAAGATAATAATGTGGACTACCAAGGATCCTGTAAAATCTTCTGTATCTTTTCAAAATAGATAAAACTGTTTCTTGAATAGGCTATTTCTAAACCTTACATCTCAAGGCTCAGTTACCTCTATGTTGACTGTCAATCTCCTGTTGCTTCCACATAATTATTTAATAGCTAGAAGCATCATGCTTAAGAAATAGAAGAGTTTCTATTTCCAAAGGAATGCAGAGCTCTTGGCTCAAATTAAAATTCATGATATGAGCTTCAAAATCCTTCACTATGGTTCCACCTTCATCATGTTTATCTCCTGAATTAATGGTTCAAGGTATTGATTATTTCACATTAATTACTTGCTGTTTAGCACTTACCAGCATGACAAAACTAACAAAAGAAGCATGGATTTGAAATGAAAATACTTAACATTAGCTCTTCGCAACAGCATAATTACTGAACTGATATCAAGTTCTACATTTGTGAAAGAATAATTACTCTGCTTCCGTCACAGGAGAAAGTCAGTGTTCAAATACATGATGGGGAAAGTAAAACATTGAAGATTCTGATCCATTCTTCTGCCTCATTTATTCTGTTATTGATTCTTTTATATGTATTTTTCATTCCAGTTATTGTATTCTTCAGCTCTGGTTGTTCTTTATATTTTCTAACTCTTTGTAAAATAATTTCTTGTAACTTCTCGTTCTGTGCATCCATTCTTTTCCCCAGTTCTTAGATCATCTTTACAATCATTACTCTGAGCTGTTTCTTGGGTAGGTTGCCTATCTCCACTTACTCAGTTGTTCTTCTGGGATATTATCTTGTTTCTTCATCTGGAATGCATTACATTGCCATCTCATTTTGTTTAAATTTCTATTTCTATTTTTATGTGTGTTATAGGTTAGTTACATGGCTCAGCCTTGGAGACATGTCCCTCTGAGGGGATGTCGTATGTGTCCTAGGAATTCACTCCCATCCTGTCACTCAAGTGCCAGGGCTAGCTGTTCCCAGGGGAATTTCTGACCTCTGTTGGCAGACACAGTTCTGCAGGCTGCAGGATCATAATGTTCTTGCTTCTGGAGTCTTCCCCCTAGATAAGTGAATTTAGTTGGGAGGCTTAAGCAAACTTCCTAGAAGAAGGGGTCAGTGCCTGCCCACTGGCAGGTGCAGCTGGATCTTGGCCTTCTGGTGAACAGGGCCATGTCAAAGGCCATGTCTACAGGTGGCTGTGGGCTTATAAAGTCTTTAGCTAGCCTTTATTCTGCTGTTGGGGGTGGTGGCTGCTGGTTGTTTGACCCTAGGCATACCAGTACTGAAGCCCACCGGCTGCTGGGTGGGGCTAGATCTTGGTGCTAATGACACAAACAAAACATCTGCTTCTAGCAAGAGTTCATGTAGATGAGCACTACCCAATGTGTCCACCACCAGATTTTAGACCCCAAAACCAGCCACAGCTGCCTACCACCTTCCCAGGAGACCCTCGAAGACCAACAGGTACATCTGGTCTAGGCTATGAAGTCGCTGCTTTTGTCCTGGGTCCTGGTGCATATGAGACTTTATGTGTGCTTTCCAAGATTGGAGTCTCTGTTTATCCCAGTCCTGGGAAGCTCCTGTATTCAAGCTCCACTGGCCTTCAAACCCAAATGCTCTAGGGGCTCCTCTTTCTGACACCAAACCCCTAGGCTGGGGATGTGGGCCTTAGAGCTCTTACTCCTTTTGGAGAATTTCTGCAATTTCTTTTTCGTGTCTTTGGATGCAGAACATCTTTTTTGGCAGGTTCCAATGCTTTTTACCAATGGCGATTTTTGCGTACTTATGACAGGAGGTGAGCTCAATGTCCTCCTGCTCTGTCATCTTGTCTCCAATCTTGATACAAGTATTTAATCATATAAGCACTTGGTGCCATTGTTCCTCTCCAAAACATGCCATAATTACAATATTCACGCCTAGTTAGACAATTGCTAGGTTAATATTGATTCCCCCTTTAGAGAGAAATCAAGTATGTTTTGTACATTACTGAATCACCATTATAATTTATTATAATAATTGAGAATTGCAAATGAATTATTCAACAAATAAATACACAGTTTACAACCAAGGACCTCTAGATAAAAATATAATTACTTTAACTTTCCTGAAATTTAACTTAAACTATTTAAAATATTTTAGTTTTTGTCCATACTATGATAGAAAAACTATATGATAAGACAAACTGTGAAGATTTTTAATTTCTGCTTTAAATATTGTGTCATTTAGAAATAACCCAAGGAGCCTACAATATTTAAATTTTATAATTACCATCAATGTCATGTTCAAATCACTTGTAGCAAAAGCATTTTATCTCAAGTTGCCAATGAATCATTGTTGCTGTTGTTTTTTAAAATCATGGACTCATATGTATAAATAGCATAGTGCAATGTTGGACAGGAGAAAAATAAAAACAGATGGAAGACATTTTCAGTTGAATGACCTTTTAGTTCACAGGCTTGAATAGGCTGAATCTAGTTATGCAAAATAACTAGTGGTACCTCTGAGCACCTGTTCAGTCTCCTAAATGTATTCAACCTTTGCTTCTGGGATCTTGAGAATAACTGTGTTCTGTGATGGAAGGCAGATGTGATTTGATATTGATGTGGCTGTACAAGCCATTCTAGTGAACCCTCAAGGGTAAAAAAAAAATGTGCAACATTGAAGATGAACTGTAAAGATGAAAAACATATGCCTAAGGTCTTTTCTAACAATGGAAAAAAAAATTGATTTTAAATCAAGAGAGTAAATATATATATCTTTTTCATGTTTTAGCATGACAGGTAACAATGAAATCAAGCTGGATTTTTTCACAACCTTTAATAACATGTACAAGATTAAAATTAAGTTAAAATTCATTTTCAGTAAACTAAAACAGTGATTTACATAACAGAAGAGGATAGTAGCTCAGATGCTGTTCAGCATCCCTGGACTCAAATCTTGGTTCTAGCACTCTATTGTTCCAGTTATTAGCTACATGAACTTGGATAAGTTCCTCAACTTCTAGGTTTTCTTGGCTGTAAAATGAGGTTTACAATGCTAACTATCAACAATTACCTCAATTATTGAGATGCTCCAGGCTAATCATTTCCATAGTGCACATTTAAAACACTCTATAATTATAAGATTAAGATTACTACATGAATAAAACCCAAATTGTAAGTTTTATAGGCATAAATCCATATGTACCTTTAAGATCCAGATCATAAATCACTAGTTTTATGCATCTTTCTTACCCAGAACAGGTCTAATTTCTTATTCATGTGAGTGCCTATTTGCTCAGGATTAATTAATATAATGAGATTAATTTAGCAGTTAACTATTTAGATAAGTCATTTAGGTAGGAGTAAAAGCCTTCAAATAGCATTTCTTGAGGAGAACCAAATATTCACAATTCCATTAGTTTGTGGGCTTTTTACTGATGAAGTAGCCAGGCAAAACTACTTATGGAAATAAAGGATATGTGCAAAGCCTGTAAATAAAAGGAGAAAAATGAGGAGAAATGAGATGGCAGAATGAACTGAGAAGCCATGGAGAGAAGAACATACACACCTGAAGAAATTTATTGTTTCTGGCATGTATTATGCAATGTGAGTTCTCTTCCTCGCTCAATGTTTAGCAAAATAAAATATCTATCCCTAATCAAAGCCTTGTCAAGTTTCATGAGTTTGGAAGAGTGGTAGTACTAAGTGCCTTCTGAACAATTCAAAGAGAGAAAGAAGACTGCCAATGAGAACTCTGACATTCACCCATTTCCAGGGCTACTCTGAGTTCTTAAAAGTGGGATAATGTCATTGATAATTAATGCCAACCAAAGAGTCTAAATAGGTGCCAGAAATTAGAAGAAAATTTCCTACATGTCTTTAACTTTTCCAAACCATGAAATCCTATTTTCCATTAATACTGTGAGCTGAACTTATAAATTCAGTCATATTATACCTTTAAAAGGAAATGAGATTCCAATAATGTACCTAAAACTAAGGACAAACACATATAAACAGATACCCAGATTCACACACATATATAAGAAAATATTAGCCTTTTTTTAAAGCTTTACATAAATTTTCCAAAAAAATCTTAGAGTTGTAACATGGCATTCTAAAAACTGATTATAGAGTCAGGATATACCAAAACATTTATGTTAAAAATTTTTACTAATTTCACAACAAGATCCCAACATTCCTTAATTAAATACATTAAATATTTTCTTTACCAGCTAAATATTATGCCTATTTCATCTGAGAATGATGAATCTAAGCAAAATTTAAGGGCTTAGGACTGCTAAAGCTGAGGGAAGAACATTTTAAGATACAGCATTAAAGCAGAGATGAATTAGAGAAACAAACCTAAACATATTGCAATAAATGCATCACATATTTTTGTTTTTTGCCTTTTTAAGTATAATTTACTTACAATATATTAGTTTTGGATGTACAGATTTCATAGTGATGTGATATTTTGTCCATTATGTACCATGGAAAGTTTCTACAATATTACTGTTTTTTTCTATGCTAAACATTATATCCCTGTGACTTATTTATTTTATAAATTATAGATTGTACTCTTAATTCCCTTCACTTATTTCTTCCATCTTCCTACATGCTTCCCTTCTGGTAACCTCTAGTTTGTTCTTTGTGAGTCTATTTCTGTCTTGGTATATTTTTTCACTTTTTTGTTGTTTTTCAGATTCCACATATAAATAAAAATATGCAATGTTTGTGTCTCTCTGATTTATTTCACTTAGGTCCATCTTTGCTGTCATAAAAGGCAAAATTTCATTCTTTTTATAGTTGAGTAAAATTTCACACACACACACACACATATCACAATTTCTTTCTTCTTCTTCTTTTTTTTTTTTTTTAGGGCCACACCTGCAGCATATGGAAGTTTTCAGGCTAGGGGTTGAACTGAAGCTACAGCCGCTGGCCTGTGTCACAGCCACAGCAACTTGGGATCTGAGCTGTGTCTGCGACCTACACCACAGCTCATGGCAATGCTGGATCCTTAACCCAGTGAGCAAGGCCAGGGATTGAACTCGCATCCTCATGGTTCCTAGTCAGATTCACTAATGGCTGAGCCACAAAGGGAACCCCCATACACCATGATTTCTTTACCCATTTATCTGTTTTTTTTTATAATGATTTTTATTTTTTCCATTATAGCTGATTTACAGTGTTCTGTCATCTCTTGACGGATGTTTAGGTTGCTTCCATAGCTTGGCTACTGCAAATAATGCTACAATGAACATGGGGGTGCATATATCTTTTTAAGTAGTGTTTTTGTTTTCTTCAGTAAATACTCAAAAATGGAAATGCTGAATCATATGGTAGCTCTATTTTTAATGTTTTGAAGAATCCCCATATTTTTTTAATAGTGGCTGCACCAATTTACATTCCCAACAATAGTGCACCAACATTCCTTATTCTACACAGCCTTGAAATTCCAGGTATTTTCAAAATTAGGTCTAAAAATAGTCATTTCTACCAATTTATTACAAAAATCCTTTGTGCTTACAATTAGAAACAATAGCACTTCTCACACACCTAATTATATGATGGGAGATTTGCCAGTATATACACTTTTGATAATGTGACTAGGTTTGCTAGATTGTTTCTTTTGCCCATGGTTTCTATTTAAAGACTATGAGTTTAGGCATAGATAATTTTAGCTACAACAAGAAGAAAACTGAGTGAAACCAGTGACGTGGTATGTCACTTGGGACAGTCAAAATCACACAATTCTTAAGTGATGTCTTACC
>PVHT021183528.1:3517074-3543572 GCA_004024745.2 Catagonus wagneri
CATAGACTTTTTAATGTTCCCATGGTCTCTGCTTGAATATTCTAGGAATATCTATGCCTATATCCAACTGTAATGCTCTCTCTAAAGTTTTAAGGAGATTATATAACTGAACAAAACCTTTCACAGAGTTTCACGTTACTAGTTGCAGGAGTTATCTTTTTTCCTTCACTCAGCCACGTCCATTTATATTAGGATCCCACTAGTTGGCTTTGGGACGATGATAATATTGCTTGGTCACTTCAATTACTATATTTTGTTTGTTGTTTTCCTCTCATGCACTTAATGTCTGCTTTGTACAAGATGAAAGATACTTAGCGCAAATCCCCCTTGAAAATGAACATAAGTAAGTTCAGACAGTCATAAATTGACAGGAAATCTTTCATTTCTACCTGCTTATATCCTTTGTCTGATTGCTCCATTAGTCCCTCTCCTCTGAAGTTTCAAATAAAGAAAATGTAATGCCACCTTTAAGTATAATTAGAATGGATAAATGAACAGAAAAGGAAGAAGCATTCTTAGTCATTAGTTTTCCTAAAGGGTTCAATCTGGGAAACATGAATAATGAATATGCTAAACAAAACAGAATGTTAACATTATGCTTAGAAGCAAAGTAAAAATCAGAGGATCAGCATACAGGAGGAAAATACAGGATACACATTGCTAAACATCACTTAACAAATGATGTATGAATCCTCAAGATAGTGTTATCATAATGATATGAGAGCCATACTGGTAGAAAGCTCTGTGTTTGGGTGAGTGAACCCTGGAAACCTTGAATTATTGATAGGGCTATTATTAAGATGCAAAACCCATTTTTATATTGTGTTTTACGCTCAAACTATTTGATCATTTAAGTTATTTTTGTTTGCTTAAAGCAAAAACAGATTCTATTTTTTGCATATGTTAAAAGGTAAACTGAGGCATATTGAAAATTTTGAGTTTATTTGAGAAAAAGTCCATTCTATTTGGGAAGCACAAAAATGGAAGTGTTTAGAGGTGCTCCACTCAAAGAAACTCAGTGAATTTTACAGAGAAAAGGCAGAAGTAAAGCAAGGAAATTGATTAGCTATAGCTTAAAGCCAGCTATTTGTAATTGATTGTCCTTAGGTTTTAAATTTGTTAATCTTGAAGCATCTAAAGGCTTATATTTGGTTGGTATACTATAGGCCACCACAGCATGAGAGCCACCTCAGTCTAATGTTCTCCTTGTTTAGTTAATGTGTGTGTGTGTGTGTGTGTGTGTGTGTGTGTGTGTGTGTGTGTATCTGTGATTATGTGATCAAGCTTTTAAAGTAGTCTTAGTTGATAGCACTCTGGTAAAAAAATTTTAGTAAGAGATGGGGATTTTTAGCAACTGCAGATCTAAACAACCATAATTCATAAATTTTTCCTCCTATCAGAAAGATAGTGTATGAGGGAGTTAACACTTTGAAAGCACATTCCTGGGATCCCAAATCTCAGCTCTGTCATTTACTTGCTCTGAGTCTTGGGCAAATAATTTTTTTACTCTCGTTTTCTTTGTGAAGTGGGGATGTTAGTAGGTAGCTAATAGGTTTTGGGGAGGAATAAGTGATTGAAAATACAAGCGAGTGCTTAGAACAGTGCCTAGCCCATGGCAAACATCCCTTACCTATTAAGATAAATATAAAATATCAGTATGATATATAGTACTGTCAACTATATTCTGGTTGATGACATCAAGTTACTACTTGATAATTCAGGGTTCAAGCAATCTATCCAGAATTTGAGGGGAAAGGCATTTGCAAAATATAGAAATACTAGAGGTTATTGTTTATACTAAAAGGCTGATATATTGAACTGGTAACAGTAATTTTACCAAGAGCATAAAGATAAATTCATAAAAATAGAGCCCATGAGAATGTTGTTTTTCACGCTATCACTGAGTCTTTCTAGTCCCATTTCTAAATGTGCAACAAATCAAAATTTCAGAGTTCATGTAAATTGACAGCCAAATAACATATCTCTTAACATAAAAAAACAAAATTCTAAAAGTACTTAATTCTAATTCTCCTTCAAAGTCCCTTTGTCTTTCACCTGAGCAATTCATCAAGACAAAAACTGATAAGCTTGTAACCATAAGCAGAGAATTAACCCTATATAGCAAATCGTTTTGGAGTAGCTTCTAACATAATGGTCTTTATCAGTAAGTTGATTTCTCCCTCTTGCCTCCACCCACTATCATAGCTCAAGACAATGGGGTAGAGCAAACGGGGAAATAGATATGTGTACTTAGCTGGGGACCTACCAGGCATGAAGAAGAAGTAGGAAGAAATGTATACCCCCCATCTTTCCACCCTGTGGTTTCTGGAAGGAATAGCGAAATGGAGAGAAGTTGAGAGTATGCTTCTGCTCATATATCTTATTATTATTCAAAACTGATATGTGCTGTGAAATGGGTGAGCCAAACTGGGAATATCCAGATAGAAATAGGGGAGCATGAGAACTACGGACATGATGCCCTGGACATGGCCTGGGGGAGTCCACAAGCCCCTAAGAGACACCCTCCAGATACCACCTCAGCACCACATCTGTTATGATATGGGAGTAACAGCAGTTTTCACACATACCATAGACAACATATAAAGGTGCCCATGGTGACAGAAGACTGCACTTGAGAAAAGCAGCCACTGGCAGAGAGCTAACATCTGAAGGCAAGGGCCAAATTGGCCATTACATTCAATAGGCAAAGCAACAGGAACAGCCCAGCAGAGCAAATTCAGACACGCAACTGACCGGGCCAGGCCTCCTAGACAGACAAGAGCCAGGGTATACAGCCTGGAATCTCTTTCCCTGGTGGCCGAGATATCAACTCATTCCTCTACACCAATGCGCTCAGGTACAAGAGTGGGAGGAAGGGAGAGGGGGAATAATATCTGAAAGTTTGATCATTTCACCATAAAAGACTTGAATAACTGCACTGAGGGTAATTCAACCCAAGAGATACTAACATATTTTAAAATTTCAGTTGAAAGTACATTTCTGTACCTCTATATAACACAGCCCCAAGACTGATATATCTTTTAAGAAATGGAAAACTAGGACTGTTTTAGATTTTGATTGGTTAAGGGGGATGGATTGGGGCAGTGGTTTTAGACTCAGTCATAACTTTTGGTTTTCATGTACATAAACTGTTGAAGGGACAAGAAAGTCCCTACCAAAGAGGACACAAAATAGCCCAGAAGAGATTAGTAAGGTTTCCCAGGGTTAGAATTTGCATGTAATTTGTAAGCAGTGGGAACCCAGGGGCCAAGAATGAACACTTGGTTTGCACTACTTAATTTTCTAGTTTTCCCTAGGTCTACAAAGCACAGGAAAAAAAAAAAAAAAAAAAACTCTTTTAACTTCTTTTACTGGATATCCCTAGAAAAAACGGGAATCATACTTCCCATTTGAATTTATTATAGCCTCTGACACACAGTCCAAAGCCAAGATTATTATAATTCATGAGAAAAAAGGAAGAAAAAGATATTCTTAAATATCCCAATATGATTATAACATAAAAAATTAGCCAGATTATCTTGAAAAACTGTATGATATCCTTAAACTCATTTTTAAAAAGTAAGTAAAAACTAACAAAGATAAAGTTTTTTGTGGGTAATTGTCTCCCTTTCTTACTAAACATACAAAATATGTTATATTTCCAAAACTGTCAATTATGACATTACATATAATCTGAGGTCTGAATGTTTCACAGACTTTTACTGTGGAAACGATACAGATTTAACTGAATAATGTTGATTCAAGTTTAATTGGGACAAAAATTTTATTTGCATCCCACAATTTCAAATATATTAATATTCAATGAATGTATTAAGAGAATATGAGTTTTTCAATGTTTGAGATCTGAGAGAAACACAGTAATAGATAGAAATGAAAATCTGGTCTCTAGAGTAGAGACTTAAGAGTTCACCAGGCTTTACTGGGATACAGACATTAGGCATATCTTTTATAGCTTTCAGTTTCAACCTACCCTGAAGGACTATAGCCAGTGAGAAGTTTCTAAAAACAGGTGTTCTTGGTAGCTAGGAAAGTCATGTCTACATCAGAAGCTGTGCAATCTCTTGATTAATTTGACTCCTCTTTTGCTAAAAACTTATCTCAATCTATATGCTCACTGTTTTACCTATCTCCTTCCAATACACGCAAGAGGGTATAATTTGGAATGAAATTAAAAAGGTGATAAATGATATGTTGCAACTCATACCTATATTTCACCTCTTCTTTGGGTATCTATCATATAGAAAATTTAAGGAATATATTTAAAAAGAATTAAGGGTCAAATGCATAATTAACATGAGTCATCAACTAATAATTTTTTTATGCATGCAGGGTGGTAGAAATTAATACTATATTTGACCTTGCTGTAAGCAAAAGTCTATCTTAAAGTTTTAAAATCCTCTATTTTTTCTTAATATAATTTTGGTCTTCTTATACACTCTTGACTTACTGGATCGTTTTATTGGCTCTGAGCTCATGAATCATAAAGGAAACTACATCAGCTGTTCATGGACGGTACTGTGGTTAGAAAGATCAATGTATTCTGCAGCTGAAATCTAGACAGAAGCAACAGAGAAATAACTAGCTTTAAAGATCCTCCTCAGAGGCAAAACTCTAAGAAACAAATTCTTCTCACCTACTTATATTCTTCTGCATGGAATTCATTTGTTCGGTATCTATCTGAATATCTGTTTAACTTCTTGCCAGGAAAATCATTTTATAAGAATTGTTCAAGCCTTTCTCTCTGTGTTAAAGTAGAAACTTCTTAAAGGTTTTATGTGTGACCCAGCAAAATCATCTGGAAACATGTAATCAAGCATTAATGTAAACTAACTCTCTGTTCTATTTAATGTGGAATGAAGAAACTCAGGTTTTAGCTTCCAAGATTTAAAAACATACTAAATTTAAAAACTGTACTGAGTAGTATCCATTTGCAACAAATGACAGCATGGTCTACAGGAGAAATCTGGGGTAAGACAAGTTAAGTAGGTCATTAGAATAATGATTATCGCAGTCATATCTGAAGAAAGGTATTCCTCTATAGTTATATTTTATAGTTTTTAACAATTTTATGTCCACATTCAAACATATAATAAGGATAACAGATTTTTATCATATATTTTATAATCTATATCATATATATTTTATAATATATAAGAAAAGCACAGTAAGATATTTTATAGTTTCTTAAACTATAGAAAATAGTTAACAGTTTGCATATATTCATTAATTAGGAGTATTAGATTTCAAATTTCCCTCTGAAACATCTTGCTAAATGGAATAAAAAAGCTGGCTCAATTAACTCACGTTTAGATAGAATATAAATTGTTAAAACCACTTTGTAATATTCTTTGGTAGAGACTATTAAAGATGAATATATGCAAACTCCATGGCTCAGAAAATTTTGCTTTCAGGTATATATTCAATATAAATGTGAATCTATGTTCACCAAAAAATGTGAATACAAATGTTTAGACCATCAGTATTTGTAATAGTTCCAAATGAAAAACAATCCAAATTTTAATCTGTAGTAGGAAACATAAAACATTTGATGTCTTCCTATAATACTATACAACAATAAGAATGAATGAACTAGAATTACATGCAACAACAGGGGTAAACCTCAGATACCACCTTGAATGAAACAAGCTTGATGACCCCTCAAAAAAAAAGTGTATAGCTCCATTTACACAAAATTCAAAGACAAGTCAAATCAATCGGTGGTGTTAGAATTCAAAACAAAATCTCTCCCTCGTACAGAGTAGGAAGAGACTGTGATAGCAGAGAGGAAGTGGCTTCCTGTGCTGCTAATATTGTTTCTTCTTTATCTGGATGCTGGATACATAGGTGAGATCACTTTTGTGAAAATTTGTGGTATACACTTATTACATGTCCTTTGGGGGATAGATGTTATATATCAAAAAGATTAACATTAAAAAAAGACTTCTCCACATATCCAGTCACAGTCATGGAATAAATATCAAGGTGTTTGGCCTAATACAGGTATAAATTTATAAAATTTCATTTGAGTTGGCCAGTGAAAATTTTGGCATTTATTCCAACATATCCCAAAATGTCAATGGCACATATTCAAAAGCGAACATATCTTCATACCTTTACTTTGAAAGTACATTCTGTTGTAACCCAGCAGATACTCATATTATTTTAAATTTGTCCAGTTCTCTTTTCTTCATTATCAAGTGAATTTGCCATAAGGCTTATACAAATTTAACTTAAAGATATTAAACTGTTTAATAAATAATCTGTGTTTGAGGAAAAAATAAAGTACAGTATTACACCTCACCTTCTGCTATTAGAGATGTATCACAGGTAATAAAAAAGATAATATCTCTGTAATTATATTATTTGCTAAACTAAAATCACAGGTGATAAACAAATATGATTCCTAAGTCTATATTTACGTTAGCCTTTATTTGCATTCAATATATCAAGTTAATTTAACAATCACACATTCAAAATACACTTGTGGAGAGGTTATTATATGGCAGACACTGAAGGATATTCTACTGATATAAAGTCAAAGAAGAAATGATATATCCCAATGATCTTTCATTCTATTAGGGGCAAGACATAAATAAATCGAAGTACAATGGAGTATAAGAGATATGGAAGAGATAAGTACAGCATTTTGATATATAGATAGGGGCACAATGGAAAACACAGACCCACATATTTAAGATCTTCATAGGACAGGATAACTTTTGACAAGGTTTTTAGCGAATGCACGTGTGGAAGGAAGGGAATGGAGAGTAACTAACCAACTAAGGGAGGTAGGGAGGACTTCAGCCAGTAAGAATAGCTTATGAATAGACACAAATCTCAAAACTTTCTGATCCCTCAGATGATATTTAAGTTTAATTCTCAACTCTTATTTAAGCCTGACTCTAAAGGAGCAAGATGACTGCAAATAGTTTTTTGAAACAGGAGAGTGATTTTGTGCGGTCAAGTGGCAAGAGAAGAGGTTCAAGTTATTGGCAAGAACTAAATCATGAAGGGTCTGTGTATCAAGGTAAAAAGAATCTTTATCTTGAAAATAATACATCCCAGATGACATGATAGATGAAAAGTGAACTAGGATTTCATTCCTAGTCTGATTCCAGAATTCGTGCTCTTAACCATTGAGCTATTTTGTATGCATTTTAGAAAAGTGGCATCTTTGTGAATAGTACTTCAGAGTGTGAGGTAGACGAGATTGTCCAAGCAATTAGAAAGCTGCCACTGTGATTGAAATGATGAGGTGCTAAATGGAAAAGGAATTGAAGGGGGTAAGGATTCAAAGGAAAAATTAAAAGCTACTCAGATTAAGGATAAAGATAAAATAGCTCCACAAAATTCAGTTAAGTCAGGTCTATAACATTACCTCAGATTGTTTGTCACTGAGATGAAGAAAACATTTAGGATCAAGTAGACTAGAGTCCATCCTCAAATCTTTGCTTTACTAGCTGTGTATCTTAGGAACAGTTTGTTTGTTTGTTTATTTATTTATAATTTTTTTTTAGGACTTTCCCCTTGGTATTCGGAGGTTCCCAGGCTAGGGGTCTAATTGGAACAGCAGCTGCTGGCCCACACCACAGCTACAGCAATGCAGGATCTGAGCTGCATCTGTGATCTACACTACAATTCACAGCAATGCCAGATCCTTAAGCCACTGAATGGGGTCTGGGATTGAACCAGTATTTTCATGGATACTAATAGGTTCATTACTGCTGAGCTACCGTGGGAA
This sequence comes from Catagonus wagneri, assembly GCA_004024745.2. Lineage (NCBI taxonomy): Eukaryota > Metazoa > Chordata > Mammalia > Artiodactyla > Tayassuidae > Catagonus > Catagonus wagneri. Next base: position 3,524,837 of record PVHT021183528.1, read on the forward strand.
CACCCTTAGGAACAGCAGTTTAATTCCACTGAGACTTCACTAGATGTCTGTATAATGGGAGTGATAATTTTTAAATTCATGGAGATGCTATGAAAATTAAATGAGGTAATACATTTTATAATATTATCACAATGCCTAGCACAGAGTAAACCACATTTGCTGTGGTTTTTACACAAATATAGTGTTTCATTCCAATGCTGTCTCTCCTGAAAGAGTATATAAAGAAGCATGTATGGTAAATTCTATTTCTTTAGAAAGATGAATTGGAAAGTGTTTCTACGGAGTTCCCTTCGTGGCTCAGTGGTTAACGAATCCGATTAAGAGCCATGAGGTTGCGGGTTCGATCCCTGGCCTTGCTCAGTGGGTTAAGGATCCGGCGTTGCCCTGAGCTGTGGTGTAGGTTGCAGACACGGCTCGGATCCTGCGTTGCTGTGGCGAAGGCCGGCAGCTACAGCTCCTGTTAGACCCCTAGCCTGGGAACCTCCATATGCCATGGGTGCGGCTCTACATAAATGCAAAAAGAGAAAAAAAAAAAAAAAAAAAAACGGAAAGTGTTTCTGTGTGTACAGATACCACTAATTTGGATATACATATCATGACTCAGCTTCTTCAAGACATAAAAGCTTTAGAATGATTTTGGGGACCAGAAATGCTACGGGAAGGTACATGTGAAATTTTGTCTCTCTCATATCTTTTTTCTTTGCCCCTTCAAATTAAGTCCTTAAGAGTTTTTCCTTATAACTTAACAAATAAATAATAGCTGTTTTCCTATGCTAATGTAATGTCAAAAGTTAATATTTATTTTATTTGTGAATTGTGAAAAGTTAATATTTAATTTATTTGTGTTAAATGAGCAACTACACAAAACAGATTCATAAAACAACAAATCATTACCTCTCATTTAGGAGAAAAGTATATGTATAAAATAAAAACCTCTCTAAACAACATGGATATATGAACTAGAAATAAAAATTTATTAACAATCAGTTCTGTGGATATGAATTCAAATTCATTCAATCTGCCACAGTGACAAATATTTTTAAGTCAAAAAAGAGTTTGATTAGAAAATAATGGAAAGATCCTATTGATTACATTTACAATGGATAAGCAATGAGATCCTATTGTACAGTGCAGGGAACTATATCCAATCTCTTGGGATAGAACATGATGGAAGTTAGTATAAGAAAAAGAATGTGTATATATATATATATGTGTGTGTGTGTGTGTGTGTGTATGTATAGTTGGGTCACTATGCTGTATAGCAGAAAATGACACAACACTGTAAATCAACTATACTCTAATAATTTTTTTAAAAAAATAATTTTCCAACAAAAAATAAATGAGAAGACTCTAAAGATACCAGCACTAGAGTAATTTAACAGGCATATAGTCATTAGTTATAATCCTTCTATGATTTTAAAAGATAATATATTTGTAAACCATGAAAACCATATCGAAATTTTTAGGAAAAATAAAACCACCAATCATTGCCTTTCTGAATATTTTACAAATTAAAACTGTGAATAGTAACTACTGAAATTAGAAAGATATAGATGGGAAAGAAGAAATATATAGACAGTAAGACAAATAGATTATAATCATAGAAAGCTTTTAAAAGGTTTTAATTTCCTTATTTGAAGGTCTTTAAAAGTAGACCTAACAACCATCTGAATAGCATCCTCTCTTCTATCCTCAATAAATTAAAACAAAATGAAAAAGTCAGCCTACACAACCCATGAAAGATGTGTAGTGGTCTCAAAACTCCATTTGTTTTTGATAATATATTCATTTTTCTAATAGCAAGCTACAGCTTACATTTCCAAATTAAGTTTATTTAAAGGTTAAAAAGACAATGCTGTTAGGAATGACAGGAATGATAGTTCCAACACTAACATTTTGCTTCTGCAATGTGATAAAATTCATATTAACCACATAAAGGGTACAGCATAAACCACTTTATATATTGCTATTCTAGAAAAACGTTATAGCTAGACATACACACTGAAAATTAACAAATCTCTGCTACTAGCAAATACTACCCATGCAATCAGGATGTTGCTGATGAGGTTCTATATGCAAGATATTAATTTAAAACATGTTTCTTTGCACTATAGTTTAGAAATAAGGCTTTCCTTCTTTAGAGAATTAATATATTCCCAATTGCCCTTTTTCTAAAGCTTTATAAATATTATCCACTGTTATATACATTGAGTAGAATATACAATACATATATGCTCAACCTTAAAATAATTATTAAGACAATATACTTGTAACCACCTCTGAGGTTAAGAAATAGAAGCTTTGCTGCACTGCTAAAGCACACTCCTTCATCTTGCCCAGGCAAAACTCTCTATTCTTGTCCAGGGTTAACCATTGTCCTGACTTCTATGATGGGCACTATGGCTCTCATTATGATTTTACCATTGTTATAATTAAACATAATTTTATTAAAACATAATTTCATCCTGACTGCTTTTTTGCTTTAAATAAACTAAATCTGTTTTACATATTATTCTGAGAATTGCATAATTACTCAACATTAATGTTTGATTTATCTGTGCTATTGTGTGTAGAAACTCTCCTTAGTTTCTGAAATCTGAGTTAATGTCAGGTTCTCAAAATGAATTGTAGAGTATTTCTCTTTCTTATTCTCCAGAAGATTCTGTGAAAAATTAGAATTGCTTTTCTTTTTTTATGTTGGAAGAATTTTCTAGTAAAAGTTATTATGTGGTAATGATAACAATGTAATAATTTTTCATGCATATGTATTATCTTGCATAACAAAATTTAATCATTATAAATATGAACAGTACTATGTGCATCAATAGAGACATACATATTTACTTGGTTTAAATTAAATTCAGTCTTCCTTTGTTTTTATCATTGTTGCTTTTTTTCCTCTCATTTAATCAAATAGTCTATAAATTCTATAGTGCTTTATAATTTTCAAAAGTTTTACAAACATGATTTCACATAATCCCATATTAACCATTTTGCCCCTGTGTCTCATGTTGCCCTTTCTCTCTTGACTCTCCAGACTGGTAACCACGAATTTGTTCTCTATATCTGTGTTTACTTTTCTGTTTTATTTACTAGTTGCTGTATATTTTAGTTTCCACATATAAGTGAAACAATATGATATTTGTCTTTCTCCATCTGACTTACTTCACTTAGCGTAATGCCCTCCAAGCCCATTCATGTTGCTGCAAATGGCAACATTCCATTCTTTTTATGGCCAAGTAGTATTCCATTGTGTGTGTCTGTATGTATATCACAACTTCTTTATCCATTCATCTGTTGATGGTCACTTAGGTTGCTTCTATATCTTGGGAATTGTAAATAATGCTGCTATGAATATCAGGGTGTGTGTATCTTTTCAAGTTAGTGCTTTGAGTTTTTTCAGATATACAACCAGGAGTGGAATTGGTGGGTCATATGATAGTTCTCTTTATAGTTTTTAGAGAAAATGCCACTGTTTTCCACAGTGGCTACACCAAGTTACATTATCACCAACAGTGTACAAGGGTTCCCTTTGCTCCTTATCCTCACCAACACGTGTTATTGGTGGTCTGTTTGTGTGTGTGTGTGGCCACATCCACAGCATATGGAAGTTCCTGGGCTAGGGATCTAATCCAAACTGCAGCTGCTACCTACACCACAGCTGCAGCAATGCTGGATCTAACCACTGTCCCAGGCTGGGGATTGAACCTGTGCCACCACAGAGACAATGCGGACCCTTAACCTGCTGTGCCACAGCAAAAACTCCCTGGGGTCTTTTTGATGAGAGTCATTCTGACAGGTATGAGGTGATACCTCATTGTTTCAATTTGCATTTCTCTAATGATTACTGAAGAGCATCTTTTCACGTGCATATTGGCCATCTGCATTTCCTCTTTGGAAAAATATCTATTCAGTTCTTCTGCCCATTTTTTAATCAGGTTGTTTGTTTTGAGGTTGAGTTGTATTGGCTGTTAATATATTTTGGATATTAATCCCTTATCAGTTATATCATTTGAAAATATTTTTTCCCATTCAATAGGTTATTTTTTCATTTTGCCAATGGTTTCCTTTGCTGTGCAAAATATTTTAAGTTTAATTAGGTCCTGTTTGTTTATTTTTGCTTTTATTTCCTTTGCTTAAGGAAACGGATCAAAAAATAAATATTTCTGTGCTTTATGTCAAAAAGTGTTCTGCCTATGTTTTCCTCTAGGAGTTTTATAGCGTTCAGTCTAATGTTTAGGTCTTTAATCCATTTTGAATTTATTTTTGTATATGGTGTTAGAGAATGTTTTAATTCCATTCTTTTACATGTAGTTATCCAGTTTTCCCAGCACCACTTAATTGAAGAGACTGTCTTTTCTCCACTGTATATCCTTGCCTCTTTTGTCATAGAGTAATTGACCTTAAGAGTTTGGGTTTTTTTCTGGGCTCTCTTTCCTGTTCCATTGATCCTTAATGTCTGTTTCTGTGCCAGTGGCTGGTTGATTTTTAATTGAGTACAGCTTTCCTTGACTTATACCACTATTTATAAGAACAGAATAATAAGTAGAAAAATTCTGATTATTTTAATTCAGAGATAAAATGATTTTCTCCCTCCAAATAAGTCAGCATAGAAAATGGTTTATAGTTTTTAAGGTCTGTTTTGAAATAACTTGTGTAGATATTTTTATATTTATCATAAAATGATAATACAGTACCCCTTTCAGTATTATGTGCTTAGGACGTCTGTCTACTGTATCATAATGCTGAGGACTTGGAGTCCATATTCCTATGTTTTGGTGTGTAATTTTAAATTACCCCAAAAGGGATAACCCCAACACCAAAATAAATCTCATGTTGCATTTTGATAGAAATGCTTGCTAAATAAATGTAGGGCAAACACTGATGGCCAACATCATTGAGGTCCAAAATTAATATCACTATCAAAAATTGAATAAGTAAAGTCATGAAACTGTGAATCTCTTCAACATTTTGTGTTTCATGTTTTCAACTTCCTGTGCTCTGGTTTCATCTTTTAAAGCAAATTCCTCCTGAATTAAATGAATCTTTAAAGACTTCATAGAAACTAATGTCCTCATCTACCAACAGAATCTTTTTCTCTTTGGAGATATAAAATACTTGCCTTTATTATAATGCAAATAACAAATTACACGATGTTGTTAGTTTCAAAAACTTAAGTAGATTTTTGTCAAAGGTCTATATACATATTTCCACCCAAGGGAAAAATAAAGCATGGTGTAAATCACAGGCACATGAACCTAATAGCAATTAAAACAAAACATTGGTCATATTAATTATCAACTACTTCAGCAATAAAACTAAACAAATTAAGGTTAGAGAAAATTAAAAAATTTCATATTTCTATGTTGTTGTGATAGCACTAATAATCATGTCAAAGCCAAGGCCAATATAAATCATATTTGTTTTTATTCCATCTTTGAAAAAATTAATCACTTTGAAGTGGTTACCATTGCCACACTAAAGGCTATATATCTTTTCAAAATTGGTACTGTTTTCTCAATAGAAGATCTTGACCAGATGGATGTATTTTTGTAATCACAGTGCAGCTACCTCACAAACCTTCAAAATATAGAAAATTTATGGCACAAAAATCACATTCTTTTTATTTTCCTTTTCTCTCAATAGCCTTGTCTTGTATCTTTTCAAAAATTCCGAATGTAATCCCATACCCAGCTGCAAGCTGAACCACCTGCAGACTAGGCCCAAATGCATTTTTCTTCAGTCAGTAGTCATAGAGAACTTTCCATACAGTCGTAGGTAGAGACTGACATGCAGGAGACAATGCAACCAGACTGGAGGGTTACAGCACCTGGGCCACTTACTCAGGAAACTTATTGTTACCTTTATAACTTACTCGTCTGGTATTATATATGCTACTTCTACTTGATGATGCAGTGCTGCTGTGCATGCCCAAATTTATGGCAAATTCATGACTGAACGCTTGGACAATGATAAGCATTCACTATTTACTAAGGTTTGCAGCTATAGAAATCTGCTAAAAATAGCACACTTCACTTCAAACTCCTACAAGTCTGTGTAGTGATTCTCTTTTAGAAACATGCTAAAGGTCCCATACAACATTTCTGCCAGAGACATTTTAATCATCATTGCATTTACTCAGACACATGACCCAAATTACAGAGCAGCTGGCACAGAAACCTGGACCTACTGCAAATTCTTATCTTTTTCTAGATGTTACTCAAATCATCAGTTTTTCAGTTACTCAGTAAAAGAAGATGAGTAGCTCTCCCTGATGAGGTATACTTCACATAGAAAATCCAAAGAAGCTCACAAAACATTGTCTCTCCATCTTCTCAGTAGGACAGACCAGATGCAGCAACTTTCCTCTACCTTTTAAGGGATATCTCAACATATCCTAGACCGCTGAACTTTTAGACATTTTATGGAGGTGACAGGTCTCTGAAATTTTGTATAATTTACTTTCTATTCATGGTCATCCAGGCACATGCTTTACCAAGATACTTAGAGTAGTTGCTACTTCAGGATTAATGGGTTTAATAAGCATGATATTGTCAATATAATAAACCTTCCACTATGGACTCCTATGAAAAGAAGCAATCAGGTTCACTCCAGATTACATTTTTTTCCTTTTTTTTTTCTCTTAATGGATTTTATTTCAATTATAGGTGTACATAAATCATCACAAGTCAATTTTACAGATTTTGTATCCCAAACCCCCAGTACATCCCCCAACCCCAGATTACATTTTGACATAGGGCTGGAGAGTTGATACAGTCCTGAGGCAGGACACTGAAGATATTATGTTGGTTCTTCCAGTAAAAGCAAACAACCTCTGATAGTCTTTACTAACAGATAACAAGAAGATATCAGATTTGCATATCGAGTAACAAGAGATAATGTTGACTCAGTTTAGCAAAAGAAAAAAAAAATCTGGATATGTAACTGCAATTGGAGTCATCACCATATTAGTCTTATGAAAATCCTTTCTTCCCAGGCTCTATCTGCCTTCTGCACAGGCCACATAGGCAAGCTGAATGAGAAGTGGAAGGAGTAACCACTTCTGCATCTGTCAAGTCCTGGATAATGACACTAATCTCTAAAATACTTACAGGAATGTGGTACTACTGCTTTTATTTTACGATTTTAGAAGGTAGAGGTAGTATATTAGTCAAGATTTTCCAGAGAAACAATCATATGTGTATATATGTGAATGTACAAGTATGCACACACATACCCCAAATTAGCTACATATTACTATTCATCTATTTTAGCAATTGCAACATCATGATCAACTACTCTGTTAGGATTGCTGCAGCTCAGAATATTTGATTACTGTTTCATAAACAGAAAGACTAATACCATATATCACTTATATGTGGAATCTAAAATAGGATAAAAATGAACCTATATACAACAGAAATAGATCACGGACATGGAGAACAGACTTGTGTTTGCCAGGGGGAGGGGAGAGGAAGTGGGGTGGACAGGGAGCTTGGGGTTGGTAGATACAAACTGTTACATTTGGAATGGGTAAGCAATAGGGTCCTACTGTACAGCACAGGAAGTATGTCCAAACTCTTTGCTGTACAGCAGCAAATGAAGGAACACTGTAAATTAACTACACTTTAATAAAACATTTTTTTTGTCTATTTTAGGGTTGCACCCACAGCATATGGAGGTTCCCAGGCTAGGGGTCTAATTGGAGCTGTAGCCTCCAGCCTACGCCACAGCCACTGCAACGCGGGATCCAAGCCATGTCTGCGACCTACACAACAGCTCACGGCAACGCCAGATCATTAACCCACTAAGCAAGGCAAGGAATCAAACCCACAACTTCATGGTTCCTAGTCGGATTCATTAACCACTGAGCCACGATGGGAACTCCATAAAACCTTTTTAAAAAGAATATTTTATTACTGGCTCAGATCTGCTGTTCATTGCAACATTTATAACCATCTTGTCTTTGGTGATATACCAGTAGAGATACCATCATCACAAAGAATTCAGGGCATTCAGTTTGATTTTGACAATTCTCACTATAATTTTTGGCCTAGAGGAAAAACCAACACATATCAAACACAATCACACAGAGTGAGAGAGGAAGAGCAAGAGAAATAGAGACAGAGAGATGGGGGCTGGGGAAGAGAGATTGTATCTTCTTCTCAAAGGCATATGAGATTATGGCCTCAAGGACCATAAAATTTGACCATATGTTAGGTAATTTAAAAAGAAACCTCAAAAAGTGTGATAAGGTGGCAATATAAAAAATTCTCTGTTCAGAATGCAACAAATTTATGTATTAATAACAAAAGCAAAAAAACAAAAAGTACTCACATCTGGGAATATGAAAACATTTGCATTAAACAACTCTTAGGTTAAAGTAGGATCTCAAATTATAGCATTTCTAAAACATAATGACAATGAATGTATTTCATATCAACAATCAGATGCAAGTTTGTAGGTCCTTCAATCCATAAAATTGAAAAATAGAATAAAAACAAATTAAAGTCCTGACTTTAAAAACTTAGGAAAATAATATTAAATGAGTATCTACTACAAGCCAGGTATTTCTAGCAACATCACTTATTATTAAAGCCATTTATTGAGTATTTAGTATGCATAGGTGTTATACAAAGTATTATAAAACACACCCCATGTGACCCTCACAACAGTTTCAAGGTAGCATTATCCCTAATTTACAGATATGAACATGAAACCCAGTATAATTTATCCACAATCTTCAGCTAGTAAGTAAGAGAACCAGGTTTTTAGAGGAGTTTCATCTGACTACCCAACCTGTTCCCTCAGGCTTACTCTTACCATACTTACTTTGCCAGTGCATGAGAGCATACTTGTAGTAATATATGATTATATTTCAATTATCTTAAAAAGTGTTTGAGGGAATGTGGCTTTCTGTTGCCTATCCTAGTTTTTACCCTATACTTAATATATCTTTAAGTTTGAATCCATCAGTTAGAGAGAAAGAGGAACACTTAAACAAATTCAAGAAAATAGAAATGTTTCATGACCAATAAAGAATTAAACAATACTTAGTGTACCAAAGGATACAGTGACAGACACAATTTACTCTCATGCCATTCATCTGAATTAACTATCTGAATTGACTTTCTATTTTTTAAAAAATCCACAGAAACCATACAAATTAAGTTTTAAATATTAATTTGACCTTTTGTGCTAACATGCATATGATTTACTAAATTCACCCAAATGTGTAGAGCTTCCAGCTGGCATGTCAGAAGACTGACATCTGGTTTTTGTATAAAATATGAGTCAGGTATCTTTTTTGTTCCTAAAGTACTGCTGTTCCCGCTTGAAAAATAAGAAGCTGTAAAAAGATTTTTTGTCGTGTGCAATACGGCTATACTATAAAAATATGATTGCGCAAACCAATCTCTATTACTGCAGATATACATTAGTATTTAAAATATTCAATTTAAGGCATTTCAACATCAGTTGCAAAACTTACACTGCAATACATAAAAAAGTTCATGGTAGGAATAGTAGGAGACACTGTCCAGATTTGGTCATTTCTTTCACCTCCTTATAAACATACCATCTATCTTAGTGCATGCGAGCTACTCTAACAAAATACCGTAGACTCAGTAGTTTATAACAACAGAAATTTACTTCTCACAATTCAGGAGGCCAGGAATTCCAAGGTCAAGGTGTCAGCATGACTGGGTTCTGGTGAACAGTTCTGGGTTGCAGACTGCCAGTTTCTCATTGTGTCCTCACATGGTGGATGGCGTGAGGGAGCTCTGTGTGGTCTCTTTTATAAGAATACCAGTCTTTCTCATTAGGGTCCTCCCTCATGCCCTAAGCACTTCCCAAAGGCACCACCTTCTAATACTATCACAGTGGAGGTTAGAATTTCAGCATATGAATTTTGAGGGGGACACAATCAGAAGACAGCACCAATCTACCTCACTTCTCCAAAATTACAATGATGTAATCATATTAGTTCTAACAGTCCAAGTAAATTTTTTATAGATTTGATGGTTCTCATAGGGGAGGCTTCTAGAAGCCTGGTTCTCATAAGGTAATAGGAAGAGCCATTTAGGCAAAGAAGGCCTTTGCACAACCCATATGAACAGACAGTTAATATAGCTAAGGCCCAGAGGGCTCAAGGTAACATAGCAATGTTTAACGGAGAAGTATGGCATAAAAATCTAGAAAGCTGGAATTCCTGTCGTCGCTCAATGGAAATGAATCTGACTAGCATACATGAGGACACAGGCTCAATCCCTGGCCTCACTCAGGTGGGTTAAGAACCCAGCATTGCTGTGAGCTGTGGTGTAGGTCACAGACATGGCTCATATCTTATGTTGCTGTGGCTATGGTGTAAGCCAGTGGCTACAGCTCTAAGTCAACCCCTAGCCTGGGAATCTCCATATGCCGTGGGTGTGGCCCTAAAACAATGAAAAAACAAAAGAAATCTAGAGAGTATGAATATACTTTCCACTCAATCACAAACTGAAAATATGACCATGGAGAAGGCATTTACCTTCTCAAAGTTTACTGTTTCTGAACTAGCCTATGAAGAAAAAAATTATGTATAATATTTAAGGTTTGATTGAGTTACAAAATTCAGTGATATATGATTCCTGGTAAGATGGAAAACTAACATGAATGGCTGGTTCCCTCTTCAAAATCAAACTTGGAAAACTATAGCTTCCAGAAAGAAATATAAATTCAAATAACTAGAATGAGAAATACAGAAAGACAGAGACAGACACAAGTGGGGAAGAAAAGCTTCTTGAACAGTTTTATGGTGGTTGCAATACTTTTGGATAATTATTACCTAAAACATCACCATAGGACAACAAAGTAAGAAGATATTTTCCCTTCATGCTTCCTCTCTCTCAGGGTTTAAAGGTAAAAACCCTGAACAGAGGACTTCTCTGGCAGGATGACAGCAAATGGAAGCCACTAACAGTAGTTCTGTTGATAGGAACCATTTATTCTAAGGTTCATAACCTTACTCTTTAAACGCAATAGGGATGATATAAACTAGGACTTAGTCTTTGGCCCTTTCGTAGCTTGGATTACCAGAAAGAACAGAGGATATACGCAAAGAAACATGAGCTCACTGGTAAAATAATTTAAATGAATGATAAGCAAAATGACAACTTTGAAAAGTTTGAAATTTAGGAATTTTGGCTTAGAGTAGAATTATGAGACAGACCAAAAATTGAAGTAAGAATGATGTATATACATAAGAAGAAAGATATTAGCATATGAGAGAAAAAGGAATTGCTAAAAGTCAAAAATTATTAGGTATAAAAATGATTGTTAGGAGTTCTCGTTATGGATTGGCAGTAACAAATCCAACTAGTAGCCATAAAGATGCAGGTTTGATCCCTGGCCTCGCTCAGTGGGTTAAGATCTTTCCTTGCCACAGCTGCAATATAGGTCTCAGACGTGGCTCAGATCTGGTGTTGCCGCAGCTGTGGCACAGGCCCCTAGTTTGAGGTGTGGCCCTTAAAAAGAAAAAAAATGAAGGCAAATATATTTTCAGAAAAACAAAAGCTGATGCAACAGAACTTCTACACTTCAGTCTGACAAAAGTGGTCACAGAGAGGAATAGATTATGTGAAAGGTATAAATAACACCAAAAAGGGCACAATAGGGTAAATTAAATTAATATTGACTATACTTTTTTGCCTATTCATAGGTCTGAGAATGTATGACCTGAATTATTGGGAGCTTTGTTTAAAAAGTGAGGCTTTTCATACCTCTCTGGTCTCAACTTTGGGCCCTGGTCACCAATTCCAGAAGAGTAAAAAAATAGCACTATCAGTATAGTACCCTTCCAAACACATGACAAAACATTTCAAATAAATACTAAAGCAATGAGAAACACAACATGTGCCAAAAAGATGAGGAGAATGAAAGATTCCATTGTGTTAGAATGTTCAGAGTCTAGGCTTGATGAAGGAAGTCAGCCTGAGTTGAGCTTGAAGAACAGCTGAAATGCAAATGAATAGGCAGTGGTGGGGGGGGCTATTCCATGTGGTAACTGCAGTCAGCATGGTATTTGAAGACTTGTTGGAAGTGGAAGCAAAAAAAATGAATGGAGTCAATTAAATGAAAAATGTTAAACCTGAGTGATAAGGAAAATAATAATACAAATTGACCAAATCAAAGAAGCCTCATAGGGGAATTAAGAGTAAAACAAAGTTTTTTGTTCAAGACATGTTTAATTTCAAGTAACTGAAATCAATAAATTCAGTAGTCAGAAGAAAGATGCTACCAATAGAATTAAAGGACAAGGTCAGTGTTGAAACTGATCAATTTGCATTATAAACTTGCAACCTTCTTTTTAATACTGGCTAATTCAAATCAATTACCATAGAAATTCATGTTCTCCTGAAAGCAAGATTTCTTGCCACGTTAAACTTACTTAAAACCTCTAATAATACTTTAAAAATGTATTTTTATTTAGTTTTTATGTAAATTCTATTCAACGATGTCCTTTGCAGGATAAGAAGAGGGCTTATTTTAAAATAACTTGGTAGTCTGAAACTTTTATTTTGGAATGAGTCACTAAAGTGTGAGTCACTATGGATGATTAAATATAAGAATTAGTGAGTATTTATTCTGCAGAGTATGAATCTCAATGTATCCTATTCAAAAGAAAGTAAAATTTCAGTCAAAATAAATACTTCAATACTAGATATTGATGACCCTATCACTTTATCAAAGAAGAAATAAAAGGAAGAGCATTTTAGTCCATTTATGCCGTTTTTCAAGTGCTAAAATTAATGACTCTAAAGAGATTTTTTTAAAACAAAAGGTTTTTTCTATGTGAAATGAAATCCACTGACATCTAATTTAGACAGCAACATGCAATCATCTAGGTAGCTTTATTTTTCATAATGCTTTTATATAGGTTATACTGAGAATAATTCTCTTTGAAACATTCATGAAATATATTACTAGCAATGATAAAGCATGAAATAAAAGTATACTGATATTTTATAGAAACATGAGAGTATTACATATTACATAGAACATTTTTATTACTTGTGCTCACATACTTGTATGAAAAATTTTCACGGAAATTCTAGTTAATATTTAACAACTTAGGACAATGTAAAATTTATAGCATGCAGAATAAAACACAAAATAAAACATGTATAAAATAAAATATATTCTTCATTCTCATCTTCCTTCAAAGAGAATGACTTTCACATCACTCATTATGACACGCCGTATGTGGGGACTGATGATCTTCCCTGTCAGTCATAGCAGTCTGCTCCATTAGTCAATGACAAAGTCACAGTCACAAGGACTGAAATGTAGAAAGACAGTTCCACAGGGATATTCTACATGATCTTTTGGTTTGGCCATAAAAAGGGATTCTATCAATCACTATAATATTAGACTGAAAACAGCAGAAAATTTCATGAACACTGACTTTCACTTTAGTAGTTTACTTTGGTTCATATAGAAATTTAAAGATTTGAAGGTCAATACTTTGGGGTGATGCATCTGCACAAGGATATTTATCTTCCTGACTGTCGCTCTTAGTTCTTACTTATGGTGACTTGATGATTACTGAACTCCTAGGCCCCACATTACTATCTCATGCTTAAAAAGGGGGGAAAGGACAAGGTCAGCAGAGCATGCCAGCCTAACCAGCTCCAGAACACCACCCAGAGCATTTCATTATTTGGAACTGGATCATCTTTAGCTACAAAAAAAGTCTGAAAGGTCATTTTAGCTCTCCATATTTATTACTGGAGGAAAGCAAAGGTGAAAGGAAAGTGGGTGTAGCATTTAGAGGCCACTAACATATAGCACAGAGAAAACTGGAGAGCTGCAGAGGGTCTCTTCAAGTATTCAGCTGAGTACTCCTAGTATATATGAGTACACTACTAGTATATGCACAGTGTATGCAAATAAGTCCAAGAACAGAACCATCTGAAAGAATTAGAGGTAACAGTACCCAGTACTCACACGGGTCTGCAGATAGTACCTGTTCCCACAAGCTAGACTGGAAAACATCATAATTCATAGGACACTGGGTCGAGTACAAAGAGGTTTTTCTCTAGCAGCAGGAAATTATTAGCTCCAAGCTGAGCACTGTTCCAGTTTCCCTTTTAATTTTTTAAAAAATTCTTAATAGTATGACCCCAAAGAATCAACAGCTTCTAATTATCTTAACTATAGCCCAGAACAAAGACTGAAAACTTACCAGGCATTCAAAGAAGCAGAAAAGTACTACCCATAATGAAGGGGAAAAAAGTAAATTCAAATAAAGACATAGATGTTAATAGATAAGGACATTACAAGTTATTAAAATCATATGCCATATGTTCACAAAGTCAAGTAGAGACATAGAAGATATTAGCAAAAAAAAGATTCAAATCAAAATTCTAAAGATAAATATTAACAACGTGTAAGATAGCATACACTGGGGATGGAATAGATGGCAGATGAGGCATTGCATAAGAAAATATGAATAACTTGGAAATAGCAATAAAAGTATTCAAAGTGAAATAAAATAGAATTTAAAATATAAAAAGAAGGGAGCTCCTGTAGTGGCTCAGTAGTTAACGAACCTGACTGGAATCCATGAGGACATGAGTTTGATCCCTGGCCTCGCTCAGTGGGTTAAGAATTCGACATTGCCATGAGCTGTGGTGTAGGTCACAGATGTGCCTCAGATCTTGGGTTGCTGTGGCTCTGGCATAGGCTGGCGGCTGTAGCTTCAATTTGACCTCTAGCCTGGGAACTTCCATATGCTGTGGTGCCCTGAAAAGGCAAAAGATAAAAAAATAAATAAAATAAGAGGAGCAGTGAGCTGTGGGATAACTTCAAGAAGATGTACATGCATGTAAAAGAAGTACTTGAAGGGAAACATGGGCAAGACGTGCATAAAATATTTAAAGAAATAATGTTTTATTATTAACATTATCAAGATGTGGAAACAATATGTGCCCATTGACAGACAAATGAAGAAAATGTGACATCTATTTATAAGGAAATATTATTCAGCCATAAAAAAATAAACTCTGCCTTTCACAACAATGCGGACAGGCCTTGAGGGAATTATGCTAAGTGAAATAAGTCAGAAAGACAAATATGATGTATAATATTATATTTTTATATTATACATATAATATTTCATATTATATGAAATCACTGAAATATAGTAGAATGGTAGTTGCCAGGGGGCTGGGCAGATGTTGATCAAGGGTAAAAACTTCAGTTATAAAATGAATAGGTTCTGGGTTCCAAAGTACATCACAGTGATTATAATTAACAACACTGGATTTGAAAGTTATTCAGAGTAAATCTTAAGTTTTATCATCATACACAAAAAAATAATTGGCAATTATATTAGAGAACAAAAGTAGTATTTAGCTGTATTGTGGTAATCACTTCATAATATATATGAATATCAAATTATCAAGTTGCATACCTTAAATTTACATAATTTTTTTCCAAATTTGATTAATTTTTTTCCAAATTTGATTAAAAACTACAATATACTCAGATTCAAGAAGTTCAGCAAAAACAAATCACACACTAAATCTATACTGAGGCACATCATACTTGTTTTTTAGGAGTTCAACATAATCAATACTTGTATGGAAAAAACTTTTGGGGAAAATGAGTAGGTTCCTTGTTTGAGTCTGGTGATACTTTCAAGGCATAACTTACTAAAATGTGCAGTTTGTTATATGTCCAAGACTCCTCAATAAGTATGTTAACATCAAAATAAATATGTTAAAATCTATTAATTGGCACCATCAATGAGTGCTCGCTTTGGCAGCACATATACTAAAATTCGAACGATACAGAGAAGATTAGCATGGCCCCTGTGCAAGGATGGCACCATCAATGAAAGCAAAAGAAGACAAAGGAAAGAAATTGAGGAGGTGTAGAACATACTTAGACTCCTCAGTATGTTCAGCCAAGGATGAAAAGTCCAGTGTAAACACATCACAGCCCAGTTAGTATGTAGATAACTAAAGGAAATGGGCATTTCCTGGTTCAATGCAGGCAAATATACCATAGAATATCACTGAAGATGAAAGGCTATTCATGTCTTTCAATGCTAATCCGTCTACATTTGTTCTATTTCATATCTCCTTTGCCTTAGAAAATTTGCTCTGTTAATTACCCTTTTCTAGTACATCTTTACATTTTTGGCTACTTTTCTCTTATCTGCCTATCAACATACATATCTCACAGCCTAAAATCAAGACAAAGAAAAAAATAACCATTTTTAAAATGCTCCCCCATACTTTTTCACTTCCTGGTAATTATTCTCATTCTTTTGCTCTCTGCCACTTGAAAGAGTTGATTACATTCACTTCCTTTACTTGTTCCCCTTCATTAATTCCTCAATTTATGCCAGTCAGTCTTCTCTGCCCCACTATTCTACTGACATGGCTATGGCTCAGGTCAAAAACGACTGAGTTGTTATGAAATTTATTGGGAAGTTACAATTATTTCAATATTTCTATAGCATTTAACTCTATTGACCACAACTAATTCTTGAAAATTTCTCCTCTCTAAATTCTTAGTACTCCTCACCTAATGCTTCAATGGCATGTGGCTATGGTTCCTAATTGTCCTCTCAAAGTTCGTCTTCTGCTTTGTCCCAGAATATCTCCAAATAATCTTATATTCCAGATTTTTCTTCTTCTGTTTCCAGAACTTCTCTATGAATTATATGTTCATATTCCCATTCTAGGTCATTAGTTGTCCCACAGGTACTATTCATTTTCCTTCTCCCTTTCCCAGTCTTGACTTCCCCTATCTCAGTGAACAATACTACCAATCATTCAGCTGCTGAAGGCAAAGAAAGCTGTGCTCTCCTCTCTTATCATATTTAATCAGTCACCGACTATACTTATGCAATAATTTTAATTTGTGTTGGAATTATCCATTCATTTATTGCCACTATCTTTATTTAGCACCTTTATTATATCTCTCCTTTGGAATCTCTTAACTGGTCTCTTTGCTTTTACTCTTACTCTACTCTGATCCATTTGCCATGTATCTGTCAGAGTAATGATAAGTTAAGAGAAGAAAATGAAAACAATACACACAGAATAGTCCACATTTAATAGGAAAACATAGCTTGATTTTTATGAAATCATGGAATGCTCAGATGAGAGACCTATTAGCTACCCAAATTTTCTAGATAAAAGCTCATGACCTGCATTCACATGATTGAAAGAAATAGATGGGCAGATTCTCAAATATGATATCATCCCCCACGATGATTGATTGGTCCAGAATGAATCAGAGAAAAACTGGGCTATTCACAGTCTGTTAAACTCATTTGCAGAACAGAGTGCCAATTCAATGCAATTCAACCAAATGGGGCTAACAAGCTTTTCCCTGAAAATTTGCAACTGGAGTTATGAGATTGAATTTAGCCTCCATCCTTATGGCTGGATAAAGGATAGGCAAAATGCAGTACATTTTAGGAACCCTTTCCAAACTACACATTGGGGAGAGGAGGTGGAGAAAAAAAGCAATCAAACAGACATCTAGAGAAAAGGCATAGACCAGAGGTGAATCTCCTACTATTAACAAGAATGTACAGTTCTTCCTTGAATTCCACATTTTCCAATGTCCTTTTCATAAATACTCCCATTTTTCATAGGCAATTGCATGCAGGTTTCTGCAACTTGAAACTATGATATAAAGTGTCTGACTCATAATGGTTGTTCAGTCAGTGTCTGTAGAACATTTCTCGTTAAATTTCTCCATGGAAGAAAGAGAAAATAAAACAGGATATGTAAAGATTGAATAAGCATTCATCTAATAGAAATCAACTAAAATTCAAATTAGTACTACCTTTGTCTGAAATTCTGGCAGAAATTCTTTTGTGTATATTCATTAACTATACAAATTTAATAGTTTCTCAGAGTACTAAATGATCTTAAGCTAAAAGTGAAATTAGCTACTGAGTAAATTGGTACTCAATGCCTAAGAAATAAAGTGTAACCAATGAAAACTGCTTCTTCCATTCTGCAGTGAACTTCTCACTTGAAAATAATTTTGAAAAAAATAATTTTGACTTGTCTGGCTTAGAGTATTAGAAGAGGCAAAAAAAAAAAAACCTAGGAATTTTTTGTTCTAAATTATTCTGAGGACATATATATATATATCCCAAACTATGCTAATGTATTTCTTTAGATATAAAACTTTATAAAAGAAATTGATTTTTATATGAGTGTTTGTGTGGTATAATTAGAAGTATTATCAGAAAAATAAAAAAAATGACCCTGAATTTACTGTCTGACAAAAAAATAATCTTAACAATAGGAGTCTTGGCGGTATTCATATTTGTATCTATTTTTGAAACACATAAATGAGGGAAAAAGCCTTGAATATGGTTCCCAATGAGCCCTACACCTTCTGATAGTCACATCCTACACTGCACCAAGTTTGGCCTGTACGATCAATAGAATACGGGAGAAGATGGAGTTCCCGTGGTGGCGCAGTGGTTAACGAATCCGACTAGGAACCATGAGGTTGCAGGTTCGATCCCTGCCCTTGCTCAGTGGGTTAAGGATCCGGCGTTGCCGTGAGCTGTGGTGTAGGTTGCAGACGCGGCTGGGATCCTGCGTTGCTGGCTGCGGCGAAGGCCGGCGGCTACAGCTCTGATTAGACCCCTAGCCTGGGAACCTCCACATGCCGCGGGTGCGGCCAAAAAATGACAAAAGGCAAAAAAAAAAAA
>PVHT021183528.1:3544572-3559578 GCA_004024745.2 Catagonus wagneri
TGGCTGTGGCGAAGGCCGGCGGCTACAGCTCTGATTAGACCCCTAGCCTGGGAACCTCCACATGCCGCGGGTGCGGCCAAAAAATGACAAAAGGCAAAAAAAAAAAAGAATACGGGAGAAGAGATGAATGTCACTTGGCAAGATTAGTTTTAAAAGGTATGGTAGTTTTTGTTTGGGGTGCACTGCCTTTCTCTTGCATCATCTGATCTGGAAAATGGCAACCCTCATGTCATGAACAGCCCCACATGAGAAACTGATGTCTGCTACCAATAGCACTGAATGAATTTGGAAACAGATCCTCCAACCCAGCCAAGACTTCAGATAACTGCAGCCCTCACTGATATCTTGATTCCAACCTTAAAAGCAATCTTAGGCCAGAACCATCTAACTAAACTTCTTTCAGATTCCTGACTCTCCAAAACTGTAAAATAAATGCTAGCTGTTTTAGCTGCTATATTTGGGGATAATTTGTAATACAGCGATAGGTAACTAAAAAAAAAAGAAAGAAAGAAAAAAAAATGATATTTTCAAGTAAATTTTAATTTTCAGTGCTTTATTAATTTAAAAAGTTTGAATAATGCCAGGGCCACTAAAAGCCCTAATTCATATTTACACATTTTCAGAAGGCAGACAAACTAAATTCTGGTAGTACTTCTTCTATCTTAATTTAAATCAGTAGTTTTTTTTTACTTAATTTTATTTTTTTATATTTGTCAATGTAATTTTACTTTGTATAGGATATTAGTATTTAAATCACCCTCAGCTCCCCATCAGAATTTTTATCCTAATGATGAGTACAAGATTTTAAGTGCAAATGTCAACGCTTGTTGGTATTCCTGTTGTAAAAACTTAAAAAATGTGAACAAAGAGTACATAAGCAAAAGACATAACATTTTAGAATAACATTTTCCCCTCTGGTCAGTATGTTCCAGCTTAAAAATGTGACATGTCTTTATAGTAAAGAGATTATTTTCTTAAAAATACAAAAATCTATTTATTGAAACATATATCAGTTTACTTCTCCCAAAAGTAAGATTGCTTGCTCTTTATCAGGTGCATAAACCCTTATTTAAAAAGAAATAAAAACTTAGACTTCAAAAACTTTCATATTAATATGACATAGAATCCTTCAAGCAAGTCAGACAAATGTGTTTTGAAAGAGTTCTTCATTATTCCAGTGCCATGAAACACAATCAATTTCCAAACTTTGATTCATATCCAATTCAAAACATTTTTCTATTATATGCATACTTGGAAGCACTCTTTCTTTTTTAGCTTTAAGGACAAAAATTACAGAGAGAAAAGATAGAAAGCAAGTAAAGATTAATAGGATACGACTTCAGTGGTTTGATACTTTCTCAGTTGCTAAAATAAATCAACAAATAGGTCAGGAAAGCCACCTTCTCATCTTAAAAGCATCAACCGTAGAGTATAATGGGATTTATGCATATTAAAGCAGCAGGCTGAAATTGCCAACGGATAGTACATTGTCATTTAAGAGGAAAAAATCTGCACCACTATCCACTACACAATATAAATTAGATGGAAGATCACAGCTATTTAAAGGACTTGCCTGAAAGTACAATAAATTTAACTTTAGTTAGAATTGTAGTCTTTTGATTTTTCACTACACTTTATATATTCATTCAAAGCCATTACTTTAATAATGTGTGTAGAATTCACTTACCAAAAGGGACAAATGTGTTTATTTATAGCCTCATTATTTATTTCATTTTATTTTCTCATTGTAAAATTCATCCATTATGGTGCCTCTAGACATGTGTGAATAAAATTACATACAAACCTATATTTTCCCAAGAGACAAACAGTAAAATAACGATTGTATACCAAAAACAGATGAATTTAATTGTAATGTAGAATTTGATTTCTCCAATTTGCTTCAGCATATCTAAAATGGCCACAGTTCCACAGAGGGTTAGGACAAGGGGTTTCTAGCCTATTAGCGGCCCCAAAGCAGTGTAAATGCTGAAGAAGAAAAAAAAAGGGGAAGTTTTCAATTCAGTGCTTTACATGGAAACCTATAATTGGGAAAACTGTCATTAACATTTCTCTGCATATATTTGAGCAGTCTCCTTTCTCTCAAGAAACAATGGCAATGTCTTTGTCTCCATAAATCTCAATTCAGCCTCTTCTGATTCCACACAAATTCTCTAAATGATCTTCCTTTATCCCCACAGACTGACTTCCAAAATTTCTCATTTCTTTAATATTACAAGGTGTAAACACAGACAGTATGATTAAATTTAATCACATAAATGTGTAAAGGACTGTCATCACTTCAACCTTTGAGAATTTAGCAAAGGAAGATTCTCTTTAGAAAAAAATGTGATAATCAATCTCTAAAAAATAAGTGGTACTTAAGGGCCCCTGGTTCGCCTTCAATCACTAGGTTCGTATTGCTCACTAAATATAGTGAAAATCCTTTTCAAAACATTTCATTTAAATCTGGGCTGAGATATTTATTCTCTTAGAACAAAACAAACTAATTAAAATAGCCCTTAAAGATGGAAGTTGAGACAAAACTGTATGGTTCACTAAAGACAAGAGAAGCATTCTTCAGTGTCTGCCTGATGGTTTAACATCTTATAAATTTGATCTTATTCCCTCAATATTGTTTCTTTTTTTTAATGGAAGATTGATTTTATTTTTTTAAAAAATTTTAAGTTAAAATATAATTGATTTACAATGTTGTGCCAATTTCTACTGTATGGAAAAGGGACCAGTCATACATATATACTTTCTTTTTCTTACATTCTTTTTCTTACATTCTTTTTCTTATATTATCTATACATTCTTTTCTATACATTCTTTTTCTTACATTATCTTCCATCATGACCCATCCCAGGAGAATGGATATAGTTCCCTTTGCTGTACAGTAGGACTTCATTGCTTATCCATCCTAAATATAATATTTTTCATCTAGTAACCCCAAAATCCCAGTCCATCCCACTCTCTCCTGCTTCCCCCTTGGCAATCATGAGTCTGCTCTCCATGTCTGTGAGTCTGTTTCTGTCTGTAGAAACATTTATTTGTACCACATTTTGGGTTCATGACCTGTCAGGGTAAAGCATACGAAAGAAACTTGTACCTACAAATGAGTATATTATTATAACAAATATATCAGATATGCAGTATTTTATCAATTTTATATAAACTAGAACTGAGATTCAGAGGCAAATCAAGATGACAGAGGAGTAAGACGTCGCGCTCACCTTCTCTCACAAACATTAAAAAAAAGCACATCTACATGTAAAATGACTCACAGAGAACATGTATTGAATGCTGGCAGAAGAATTTAAACCTCCAAAAAGGGCAAGAAACTCTTGACATAATAGGATAGAATAAAATAGAGAGAGAGAGAGAGAGAGAGAGAGAGAGAGAGAAAAGGAATCAGGTTGGCACTAGACTCTTGAGAGGGAGATGTGAAGGAAAAAAGGAACCAACACCCTGGGTGGCCACCTAACCAACAGGGAGATCAGCTGAGATGGAGGTATCTCAAAGTCACCAAGAAAAGTACAGCTGTTGGACTGAGGAGGGCAGGGTAGAGTGAGAGCCACACAGATAATCTGTGCCACCGTCCCAGACACCACAGCCTGAGACGCTTGGGTTGGGGGTGGGCACTGAGACTTAGACTCAGGAGGTCAGTCTTGGGGAGAGGACTAGGGTTGGCTGTGTGAGGACAGCCTGAGGGGCTAAGAAGCAGTATGCTAAGGGCTGGGCTACGGAGTAGAATGCCACAGCAGAGGGAACACGGGAGAAGCTCTGGGCCCACAGGAGAGGCAAGGTGCCACTGTTGGGGAGGATGAGAGGAGGGCAGACCACCATAGGAAACTCCCTGTGCACACATGCACGGGTTCTTAGAGGGTGGGGTGCCTCTAGCGTAGGCTACAGGTGGTGAGAAGCCACTTGCTAAAGCTACAGGAGACTGGGCGATTCTTGTGCAGCCTATGGGTGGCTGGGAACCTCTTGTGTGGGCTAAGGGCAGCGGGGGGCTAAATGCGATGAGGCACCGCTTGTGTGATCTACAGGCGGCAGGATGGACCATGGTGGTTGTCTTGGAGGCCAGACAGAGGCATGGCCTGCCAGCACTGGGGACCTGTGAGTGGGTTCCACCTGCAGCCCCAGTCACCTCAGGGGTAGGCAAAATAAAAGATAGGGCACTGCAACAAAGCACCACACATTATTGCTCTTGGCTTCCTGGGAATATATCCACCCTGCAGCTGCCATGCCAAACGCTCTGGGCAATGTCCAGATGCTTGATCACTGTCCCTTCCCAAGACTCTACCACTAGGAGCTGCTGGTGCAGCACCTCCTGCATGGGCTACACAGGACAGGGTGCTTCTTGTGTGGTCTGCAGGTAGCAGGAGCAAACCATCGCAGTTATATCTGACTCCAGAGGAAGTCATGGCCCTCCACGACTGGGGATCTCTGAACAAGAACCACTTGCAGCCCAGCCACCTCAGAAGGTACCATAAAGGACGACATTGTGATAGAACACCACCTGTTGTTGCTTTCACTCCCCCGGGAGCACACCACCCTACTGCTGCCACTGCCAAACACTCTGGTCAGTACCCAGACGCTCGATCACTGTCCCTTCCCAGGAACCTACAACTAGGATCAGCTGGTGTAGTACCTCCTATAGGGCATAAGTGGGATGAGGTGATTCTTGCATGGTCCATGGGTGGTGGGGGCAAACGACCACATTTATCTCTGACTCCAGAGGTGGTCGTGGCCCACCACCACTAGGGGTCTATGAACAGGCACCACTTGCAGCCCTAAACACCCCAAAGATGCCACAGAAGAGGGCATTGTGACCGTACCCCACCTGTTGTTGCTCTTGCACCCCTGGGAGCCCACCAGCCCTGTTGCTGCCACTACCAAATGCTCTAGGCAGTCTTGAACTATGTCACTTCCCAGTATCCTGCAACTAGGAACAGACTTTGCAGCATCTCCTATGTGAGCTAAGTGAGACAGGGTACTTCTTGCATGGTCTGCAGGTGAAGAGGCCAAACCACCTCAGTTATCACTGACTCCAGAGGTGGGTGTGAACAGGCACCACTTGCAGCTCCAATCACCTCAGAGGAGGACATTGCAATTAAACACTATCTATTGTTGCTCTCACTCCCCTGGAAACTCACACACCCTGCTGCTGCCACTGCCAAATGCTGTGGGCACCTTATAAATCTGCCTAGGCTCATTACCTCTTCCCAGGGCCCTGCAACTAGGAGTAGCCTGCACCACCTTCCTTCAGTTCTTTGCTGTTGTTAAAAGCCCAGCAACCAGGCACTGACTACTAGCTCTACCCACTGCCTCCTTCTCCCTGGAAACACACGCAGCACCCTGGGGATAACAGCCTGCTCACACCCAAGGAAGAGACAGCAAATATTCAAAGTCCCATGCGGAAAATAAATAGTAACCCCCACAAAATACAAAGGGGTGTTCTTGCATAGAAGTAGCCCTCCAAGACTACACTTTGGCTTCCCTAAATTCACAGAAGAAAAACATAAGTAAGATGAAGACGCACAGGAACCATTCCCAGTTAAAAGAACAGGAGAATTCACCTGACGCAGCAAAGAATAAAACAGACCTCTGCAATCTGACAGACACTGAGTTTAAAAGGGAGATAGTGAAAATACTGAAGGGATTAAGGGTGAATATCAAGAAATTAAGAGTGGATATGAACAGTAATGCAGGTTCCTTTAGAGAGGAACCAGAAAATATAAGAAGGAATATTGAAAAATTAGAAAATTCATTTGCAAAGACACAAACTGAGCTAAAGGCACTAAAGAGCAGAATGAATAATGAAGAGGAACGAATTGGTGACTTGGAAGATAAAATAATGGAAATCAGCCAATCATGACAGCAAACAGAAAACCAAATGAAAAAACATGAAAGCAATATAAGAGATCAATGGAATAATATAAAGCAGGCCAATATACGTATAACAGGAATTCCAGAAGGAAAATAAAAAGGGGATTGAAAATATATTTGAAGAAATTATGTCTGAAAACCTCCCAAATCTAAAGGAAACTAATATCAAGATACAGGAAGCACAGAGGGCACCAAACAAGTTGAACACAAATAGGACTACAACAAGAGAAATTATAATAAAAATGGCAAAAGATAAAGAGAGGATTCTAAAGGCAGCAAGAGAAAAGCAAAGCATTAATTATAAGGGAACCCCCATAAGGCTATCAGCTGATTTCTCTACAGAGACACTATAGGCCAGAAGGGAGTTGCAAGATATATTTAAAGTTCTAAAAGGAAAAAAACTGCAACCTAGAACACTTTATCCAGCAATAATATCATTTAAAATATAGGGGAAATAAAGATTTTCTCCAACAAACAAAAGCTATAAGAGTATAGCAATACTAAACCTATTCTAAAAGAAATACTGAAAGGGCTGCTCTAAATTAAAAAAAAAAAAACTAAGAAGAAATAGGATGGAGGAAACCATAATTGGAAAACAATCACTTAAATAAGTCAGCATACAGATCTAAAAGAGGAAAAAAAGAACTACTATAAAAGGGATGATAAACACAAGGAACAGCAGAAGGAAAAGACACTTTTAAAAAAGACTTCAAAATCACAGAATGTGAGAAAGTAAGAAAATATAGATTTTTTTATTTTAATAATGTGTTTGAGCCTATATGACTATCAGGCTAAAGCAAGCAGATACAGGAAGGAGTTAAATTAAAACTCAGGGCAACCCCCAATCAAACCAAACATTACATTCACAAAAACTAAAAAGAAACGTATTCAAGCATAAAATAAATGGAAATCATCCAACTAAAAAAAAAGGAAGAAAGAAACATAGAATGAATTGGAAAACAAGGTTTAAAATGGCAATAAATACATATTTGTCAATAATTACATTAAATGTCAATGGACCAAATGCTCCAATTAAAGACACAGAGTGGCAGTCTGGATAAAAAAGCAAAAATCTGCAAGCTGCTCTCCACAAGAGACTCACTGGAGGGCAAAGGACACATATAGATTGAAACCTAGGGGATGAGAAAAGATATTTCATGCCAATGGACAAAGCAGAAAAGCAGGAGTGGCAATACTCATATCAGACAAAATAGACTTTAAAATGAATGCCATAAAGAAAGACAAAGAAGGACACTATTTAATGGTTAAACGATCCATTCCAGAAGAGGATATTACAATTGTCAATATATATGCCCTTAATATATGAGCACCCAGATATCTACAACAAATACTAATAGACATAAAAGGAGAAATTGATAGGAACACATAATTGTAGGAGACCTTAACACTCCACTCACATCAATGGACAGATCCTCTAGACAGAAAATCAATAAGGCAAGAGAGATACTAAATGACACAGTAGAAAATTCAGACTTATTCAACATTATCAGGACATTATATCCAAAAAAATCAGAATATACATTCTTCTCAAGTGCACATGGAACATTCTCAAGGATTGATCACATACATACTGGGGCACACAGCTAACCTCAACAAATTTAAGAGTATAGAAATTACTTCAAGTATCTTCTCTGACCACAATGGCATGAAACTAGAAAGGAATCACAGGAAAAGAAATGAGAAAAAAGTAATTATATGGAGACTAAACAACATGATACTAAAAAACCAATGAGTCAATGAGGAAATCAAGAAGGAAGTTAAAAAATAGCTCAAGACAAATGAGAATGAAGATACAACCTCTCAAAATCTATGGGATGCCACAAAAGCAGTGCTCAGAGGGAAGTTCATAGCAATACAGGCCTTCCTCAAAAAAGGAGAAAAATCTCAAATTGATAACCCATCACCTGAATGAATTAGAAAAAGAACAAATGAAACCTAAAGTCAGCAGAAGGAAGGCAATCATAAAGATCAGAGAGGAAATCAGTAAAATAGAGATTCAAAAAACAATAGAGAAGTTCCCGTCATGGCTCAGTGGTTAACAAATCCGAACAGGAACCATGAGGTTGCAGGTTCGATCCCTGGCCTTGCTCAGTGGGTTAAGGATCTGGTGTTGCCATGAGCTGTGGTGTAGGTTGCAGATGCAGCTCAGATCTCATGTTGCTGTGGCTGTGGCAAAGGCTGGCAGCTACAGCTCTGATTAGACCCCTAGCCTGGGAACCTCCATATGCCACGGGTGCAGCCCTAGATAAGACAAACAAACAAACAAATAGAAAAAAATCAATAAAACCAAGAGCTGGTTCTTTGAAAAGGTAAACAAGATTGACAAACTTCTGGCTAGACTTACCAAGAAGAGGAGAGAAAAAACCCAAATAAACAAAATAAGAAATGAAAAATGAGAAATCACAAAGGATACTGCAGTAATTCAAAAAACCATGAGAGAATACTATGAACAATTGTATGCCAACAAATTTGACAACCTAAAAGAAATGGACAACTTTCTAGAGACTTGCAGCCTGCCAAAACTGAATCAGAAGAAATAGATCAACCGAACAGACCATCACTAGAAAGGAAATTGAATATGTCATAAAAACACTCCCTACAAATAAAACTCCAGGACCAGATGTCTTCACAGGCGAATTCTACCAAAAATACAAAGAGGACCTTATACCCATCCTCCTTGAACTTTTCCAAAAGGTTGAAGAAGAAGGAACACTCCCAAAGACATTCTATGAAGCCACCATCACCCTAATACCGAAACCTGACAAAGATACCATGAAAAAAAGAAAACTATAGGCCAATATCTTTGATAAATATAGACCCAAAAATTCTCAAAAAAATTTTAGCCAACCGAATCCAAAAACATATAAAAAAGATCATACACCGCAACCAAGTGGGATTCATCCCAGGTTCACAAGGATGGTTCAACGTACGCAAATCAATCAACACCATACACCACGTTAACAAAAGAAAAGTCAAAAACCACATGATCATCTCAATAGATGCAGAGAAAGCATTTGACAAAGTCCAATATCCATTCATGATCAAAACTCTTACCAAAGTGGGTATAGAGGGAACATACCTTAACATGATAAAAGCCATTTATGACAAACCCACAGCAAATATAATACTCAATGGAGAAAAGCTGAAAGCCTTACCACTAATATCTGGAACAAGACAAGGATGCCCACTATCACCACTGTTTTTCAACATAGTATTGGAAGTCCTAGCCACAGCAATCAGAAAAACAAAAGAAATAAAAGGTATCCAAATTGGAAGAGAAGAGGTAAAATTGTCCCTGTATGGAGATGACATGATACTATACATAGAAAACTCTAAGACTTAACCAAAAAAAATATCCTAACTGATCAATAAATTCAGCAAAGGAGGAGTTCCCTTCGTGGCGCAGTGGAAGTGAATCTGACTAGGAACCATGAGGTTGCGAATTTGATATCTGGCATTGCTCAGTGGGTCAGGCATTGCTGTGAGCTGTGGTGTAGGTTGCAGACGTGGCTCAGATCTGGCATTGCTGTGATGTGGTGCAGGCTGGCAGCAACAGCTCCGATTAGACCCCTAGCCTGGGAACCTCCATATGCCACAGGTGTGGCCCTAAAAAGAACCTTTATGCAGAAAAGAAAATCAAGGACTTGGAGAACCGACTTGCGGTTGCCAAAAGGGTGGGGGAGGGAATGGGATGATAGGGGGGTTTGGGGTTAATAGTTGTAGACTGTTGCCTCTGGGCTGGAAAAGCAAGGAGATCCTACTGTATAGCACTGGGAACTATGTCTAACAACTTGTGATGAATCCATGTATGTATGTGTAACCCTGTCACCATGCTGTACAGCTGGGTATAATGTAAAAATTAAAATTAAAATTAAAAAAAATAAATAAAAAGACAAAAAGCCAAAACTAAATAAATAACTGAATACATAAATAAATTCAGCAAAGGAGCAGGATATAAGATTAACATTCAGAAATCAGTCACATTTCTCTGTACTAACAATGAAATATTAGGAAAGAAATACAAAAATGCAATACCTTTTAAAATTGCACCCTAAGAGTAGTTGCCATTATGGCGCAGCGGTTAACGAATCCGACTAGGAACCATGAGGTTGCGGGTTTGATCCCTGGCCTTGCTCAGTGGGTTAAGGATCCGGTGTTACCGTGAGCTGTGGTGTAGGTTGCAGACGCAGGTCGGATCCTGCGTTGCTGTGGCTGTGGCGAAGGCTGGCAGCTACAGCTGTTAGACCCCTAGCCTGGAAACCTCCATGTGCTGCGAGTGCGGCCCTCAAAAAGGCAAAAAGACGAAAAAAAAAAAAAACTAAACAAAACAAAACATAAAAAAGTCTTTTCAGCAAGTGCTGTTGGGAAAACTAGACAGCCACATGTAAATCAATGAAACTGGAACACTCCCTCACACTATGCACAGAAAGAAACTCAAAATGGCTTAAAGACTTAAACATAAGACACCATCAAACTCCTAGAAGAGAACATAGGCAAAACATTCTCTGACATCAACCTTACAAATGTTTTCTCAGATCAGTCTCCCAAGGCACAGAAATAAAAGCAAAAATAAACCAATGGGATCTAATCAAACTGACAAGCTTTTGTAAAGCAAAAGAAACCATAAAAAAAAACAAAAAGACAACTTACAGAATGAGAGAAAACAGTTTCAAACAACGCAACTGACACAGGCTTAATCTCTAAAATATATAAACAACTTATAGAACTCAACAGCAAAAAAGCCAACATACAATGGAAAAAATGGGCAAAAGACCTGAACAGACATTTCTCCAAAGAAGATATACTGATCGCCAACAAGTGCAGATGGCTGGATCCATTTGTGTTGTATATTAGATTTCAGATATATGTGATATCAAATAGTATTTGTCTCTTTCTGACTTACTTCACTTAGTATGAGAGTCTCTAGTTCCATTTCTGTTGCTGCAAATGGCATTATTTTGTTCTTTTCTATGACTGAGTAGTATTCCATTGTGTATATATACAATTTCATCTTAATCCATTCATCTGATGATGAACATTTAGGTTGCTTCCATATTTTGGCTATTGTGAATAGTGATGCAATGAACATGCAGGTGCATGTGTCTTTTTCAAGGAAAGTTTTGTCTGTATATATGCCTGAGAATGGGATTGCTGGGTCATATGGTAGTTCTATATATAGTTTTCTAAGGTACCTCCATACTGTTTTCCATGGTGGTTGTACAAATTTACATTCTCACCAACAGTACAGGAGGGTTCCCTTTTCTCCACACCCTCTCCAGCATTTGTGATTTGTGGACTTATTAATGATGGCCATTCTGACTGGTGTAAGGTGGTACATCTTTTGGATATAATGTCCTGAAAATGTTGATGAAGTCTGACTTTTCTACAGAAAAGAAAATCGTGGACATGGAGAACAGACTTGTGACTGCCAAGGTGGAGGGGAGGGGAGAGAAAGTGGGAGGGACTAGAAATTTGAGGTTAATAGATGCAAACTATTGCCTTTGGAATGGATAAGCAATGAGATCCTGCTGTTTAGCAGTGCGAACTATAGCTAGTCACTTAATGATGGAGCATGATAATGTGAGAAAAAAGAATGTGTACATGTATGTGTAACTGGGTCACTTTGCTGTACAGTAGAAAACTGACAGAGCATTGTAAACCAGCTGTAATGGAAAAATTAAAATCATTATAAAATTTTTAAAAAATAGAACTGAGGCTTAAAAAGATGAATAACCCACCTAAAATTGCATAATTAGTAAGAGACAAAGAGATTCATAATCACAGAACTCACTTCAAAGCCTCAATACTCTCTCCACTCCAGTATGCATCCTCCTTCTTACCTTAAAATATGTATTCAAATGACCTTTAAATTACCAATTTTAATAAATCACCACAAGCCTATAATTGTTAATTGTGGCACACTGGAACATCATGATTCTTCTTTATGCAATGGTAACAGTGTCTCCAACATTCCGGCATGATTAACTAGTCCTACCTTTAAATGTTCAAAATATACTGTGAATTACCTATTTCCCAAGGAGAACATATTTTTGTAAACTATAAATTTAAAAAGCACTTAGAAAGATCATTTAAAAGTGGTATAGAGACAACTGTACAAAGTCAATCTATCCGTGTATTTCTTCTTTATCTCTTTTGGCATATTTCTGAAACATAGATTACTATAATATAAGCATCCAATGTAAAAATACTATTATTTTAGCTAACTAGTTTCATCTGCATCTTTTAATCTAATTTCTACTAAGTATTTAATACCTCCACAAATAGTGTCAAGGGCAATTTATGAAAGATAATGTATTTTATATCAATGGTGCAAATCAAATATAAGGTTTGAGTTTTCAAAATGATTCCACCAAAGCAAGAAAGAAAATGAAAGGTGGATTAGTATTGAGGAAGCAATACAAGACAAAAAACTGAGAGTAGTAATTGATAGTCCATAAATAACAAGGTAGTTTTAATTTTACTTTTAAGATAAGTAGAGATCAAAGAAAATTGACTTGAAGGCAATCAGTTGAGAGAGATGAATAAATATATTAAATGGAATAAGAAACTATCTTTTTACCACATAAATATTTAAAAATAAATGAAACATTCTACAAATCCATTGCAATAAAATGACAAATATATTTCTAAGAAATTACAGCTATATATAAACATCTTGACTTCTCATGAGATTCTACAGAATATTAAAACTGAAAAATTAAAAATAAAAATCATTATCAAAGAAGAGATAACTTTTTAAAATTTATGGTTCATTTAACATAACCTATAGAACATGTACTTTCATTTTTATTAAATCTAAATAGAAATACAAATAAATCG
The DNA here is from genome assembly GCA_004024745.2 of Catagonus wagneri. Classification (NCBI taxonomy): domain Eukaryota; kingdom Metazoa; phylum Chordata; class Mammalia; order Artiodactyla; family Tayassuidae; genus Catagonus; species Catagonus wagneri. The sequence continues at coordinate 3,557,326 of PVHT021183528.1, forward strand.
TATTTAACTTAGTGATAAAAAATTATGTTATTATTATACTATTATAAGAATTTCAATTTTTGTTGCTCATTGGCTAGCCTGCATAAGTCCAGATTTGAACAATCAATATTTCAAATTAATTTACATATTCTTGCCATTTGTGGTAAGATGAACGTGACAGTATGGCCAATCTAGAACCTTGTATGCTGTCAGGATTTATCAATTTTAATCATAATTCTCAGTTTCAGTTTAATTTTGTGATTAAATTTATACTTAACTTTTCTCAATTATTCTAAGATAAGAAGTAAGGAAGAAACTAAAAACAGAACTACCCTATAATACAGGAATTCCACTCCTGGGCATCTATCCAGAGAAAACCAAAATTTGAAAAGATACATGCACAGCAATGTTCATTGCAAGGATCACTGTTGTTCACCGCAACACTATTTACAATAGCCAAGACATGGAAGCAACCTAAATGTCCATCAACAGAGGAATGGATAAAGAAGATGTGCTACATACATACAGTGGAATATTACTCAGACAAAAAAAAAGAATGAAATAGCCATTTGTAGCAACATGGATGGGCCTAGTGATTATCACACTAAGTGAAATAAATCAGAGAAAGACAGACATTGTCTGATATCACCTGCTTGTAGAAACTAAAAAAAAAAAATACAAATGAATTTATTTGCAGAGTTATAAACAGACTCACACCTTGCAAACAAACTTATGGTTACCAAAGGAGACAGATGTTGGGGGAGGGATGGACTAGGGGTTTGAGACTGGCATATACACACTGTGGTATATGGAAGGACTGGCCAACAAGGAATTGCAGCCAATATACTATGATAATCTACATACAAATAGAATCTGAAAAAGAATGGATGTGTGTATATATATAACTAAGTATTTTGTTGTACAGCAGAAATTATCATAACATTGTAAATCAACTACTTTAATAAAACTTTAAAAAAATGAAAACAAAAGAAGTCAGGAAGATATTTCAGAAGATTTTGGCTTCTCAAAAGTGTAATTATTTAAGTGAATTTATTTACAAATTGTGACTTTTAGCAAAGACACTGTCACAGTTATTGATTGCCTAAAGGAGGATGTTGGTGGCAGTGTCTTATCATGATGCCTCTCTGGTTTGGATCTGAAGAAGAGAAGACAGGAAAACTCAAAGGTTGTCTTTCATGACCATTGAGAGATGTCATTCTGTGTTTTAAAATTATTCTGAAATAGATAATCTTTAAAATGAGACAAACCTTGGGGATATAAATGTAGTCCTTTGAATTATTTTATGTTACATAAAATTTGGCAGTATCCTTTACTCCTTTTTAAAAATCAAATACATGGGTTACTTTTCTGCAGAGGGTAACTTTTTGAAAATATCATCAGCAATTAGTTATTTAAGAATTTCAGAAGATGGTTCCTTAAGATAGCAGACTTACAGCTATCTCTGGGCCCCACTAAGAACAAACATCAAGCCCAGAATTCTTTTATAACTGACTCAAATTTTCCATAAGGAATTTGGACCAAACATTCCCTTTTAAATTTTCTCTTGAGAGAATACCTGGGCTAGGCCTACTTGTATTCAAAGACAGAACCTGAAAAGAATATAAAAATATATGTAACTGCTCTGCATCTTTAAGAGCTGTTTTTATCAAATTTTACTATACACAAAACACCTGAAATGCAACCCTATCTCTTCCAGGGCTCAATCAAGATCAGATTCAGGAGATACACTTTGAATCCTTGTTCAAGTCACCCTCTAGGGCAGGCTGAGTTATATTAAGATAACTATACCACAGGGTCTGCCCTTCAGGTGCTCAACATCTAGTTTTATGAAGACCATCACACAATGTCACTTCTAAAAATAAATTATTGATTGAATGTGGGAGTGGAGTCCCTGGCCACCTCTATGATTTCTGATCTGTAATGCATGGCTGGAGAAATGCTTTTGGGAGCATGTGCTAACTGCTTCTAAAACAAAGCCTTCACTGTGCCTAAGCACTCTGCCTATAATTCATCCACTGCTTCCTTCTAGTCTCTTATATAGGACAGGCAGAACTAACCAGGTGCAATGGAGAAAAATATAAAAAAAACAGTTTGTTCTATGTTATTTCATACTAGAACTCTAAATTATATCACACTTGGAGCCAATGCATAGGTGTAGGTCCTCAAAAATCTTTCCCAAAAGTACTTTTCTATTTCTTTACACTAGCAATCATAACCATCAAATGGACATTTTTTTTTTTTTTTTTTTTTTTT
>PVHT021183528.1:3560578-3586637 GCA_004024745.2 Catagonus wagneri
GTCTGCAACCTACACCACAGCTCACGGCAACGCCGGATCGTTAACCCACTGAGCAAGGGCAGGGATCGAACCCGCAACCTCATGGTTCCTAGTCGGATTCGTTAACCACTGCGCCACGACGGGAACTCCCCGAATGGACATTTTGAAAGTTATATCTTTGAGGTGTACTTAATGATTTACCTTGTGCTATGAAAATCTGGATGATTACTTTGTCTTTTAGTTTCTCATTCTGAATGGTTGTCTAATTTCTGGTCAATATGCACTGCAGGTTTCTCCATCATGTAATGAAAAGGAATTATACAAATTCCCTCTGGAAGTTAAATAGAAAACCTACCCATGCTTCCACAAAGTTGGCATATTTCATAGAATTGATGCCTACTAACACACTGCATTTCAAGCCAATTACTCTAATGGTTCTCAAAGAATGTGTTTGAATATCATCATTCTGCATTATTCTCAAGAGCCAGTCTTTATGTACAGTGACTACATACATTCTTAAACAGCAGATGCCTTAGGTGGAAGATGAGCCTGTCATAAAGTATCTGCCACCTGCTTTTGCCCATCATTATTCCCTTAATAGCTTACTACCTATGGGCACTGTGAGCCACCAAAGACAAATTTCATTCCCCAAAGTACCACCACAATAGCAATACTTATGAGGTTGGCATCAGAAAGCCAGCTGAGCAGCATTTCCCAGTACACTGCCACAATATGTCAATTTTGAAAATGCCATTTTAGTAGATATGACTTTGGGAATTGACTTAACAATAATAACAATAAAAATGGTTAGCACTTAGCAAGGAAAGTGGTTTCCATCCCAAAGGGCCCACAAGTGCTTCAGACTCAAAAATGCAGTCAACTCTAAGAAGGGTGATGCCATTCAGCATAGTAACAAAAATCCAGAAAATGATAGTCAGGAAGAGCAGTACAAGTTCTCATCGAAAAGAGATATTAAAAGTTTTTTATTTTCCATGCAGAGTGCTATAACCTTGGATTTTCATCTCTTTAGAAGGGTGTCAGTACATAAAAAATAGGCTTTTGTGTCCCACACAAGGGAGAAACTATTGAGTGGTAAGGAAAATTGACCTTGCATCTATGGAGCCCAGGTTTAGAAGCTATCAAAATGCATCCAAATCACTTTGGCATAGTTTCTTACTACCCAAGATCTCCATGTAGCTATACTATTACAGAGATGTACTATTAAAATATGAGCCAAGTAGGTTTTTACTTTAAAGAAAGAGAGGTAATGAAGGTTGAATTGCTGAGTAATTCTAACCTTTGAAGACCACATTCACAGAAAAGGTTTCATCATGCTAGCAAACAGCTTTTTGATCTTGCTGAATTAAACTGCCATAGGTGAGACTAGCTGATTTCTTAGGGACATTTATTACATTCATGTACATTTCCGACTATAAGGATATTTCCTCTCAAGAGTATGATTTTCTCAAGCCATGAATAGTTATTTTCTTCTCTTCAACATAAACATGCCTTAAGTACTAATTTTTGAGGTACCTACTGGCAAATTTGATCTGAAATTACTTTGATTTTGTATATATCTCACTATTAAAATAACTTAGGCCTCTGACTTTTTTGACAACCACAAACTAACCATTTTACATGAATCTCTTTGTGAAGTTTTGACGTTTCCCAACAGATTTCCAAATTCCAGGAATATTTCATTATTTTGACAAAATTATACCTTATTTTTCTTTCCTGACCAACCCCCACCTGGTAGAACTTTGGAAGTCTACCTAACATTTTTTTTACTCCCAAGATAAATTTCCTTCTTGAAAATGTAACTATTGACCCATTGGTAGTGGATTATCAGGTGTTATTTTTCTGAGTAATGCATATGTGATGTTCCACACACTAGCTCCTGTCACTAACCCTCTGACACCTGACAGGAATTTGTCTCTGGAAGAGACAAAGCTAATTTGTACCCTGGGGATAAAATTCTGTGACCCAGAAATCTATAGTATTATGCTCTAGTAAGCTGCTCCAAACTAAGTTGGCCTGGGGCCTTGCCGAATAAATGAGAATCTCTGGAGCTGGGGACCTATATCTTCAAACTCTCTGCAAGAGGTGATCTACCAGTTAAAATTTATATACAGCTGCTAGTAATAAAAACTTGAAATAACTGTGCTTAAAAATCTTGAAAGTTTACTTTTTTCCTGTTTTTCTTTCAGAAGTTAGGAGAAAGACAAGGCCAAGCTGGTATAGAAGCACCACCAAGTCAGCAGAGCTCCAGGCTGCTTCCTTCTGCTCTGCCATTTTATTTTATTTGTTTCACTTTTCTTTTTAAGATTGCAGGTGCATCAGATGGAAGTTCCCATGTTAGGGGTTGAGTCAGAGCTACAACAGCTGATGGCCTGTACCACAGCCACAGCAATGCCACATCCAAGCTATGTCTGTGAAATACACTACAGCTCATGGCAATGCTGGATCCTTAACACACTGAGCAGGGCCATGGATCGAATCCAGAATCGATACTAGTCGGGTTCATTTCCACTGAGCCACAATGGGAACTCTCTCTTCTGCCGTTTTAAATCATGGCTTCCATCCTCAAAATCAATTAGAAAATCAAAATAGCAGCTCAAATTCTTTCTCATTACAGGCATGAAGTAGGAGAATAAGAGATGAGAGGGAAATGAAGCACTTCCAAATGGAGGAATTTCCCTTTAAGCATCCTTCCTAGTATTGCAGACAATTTTTGGGGTGTGGGTGGAGTTGGTTAGGGCTGCACCTACAACATATGTTAAGTTCCCAGGCTAGGGGTCGAATCAGAGCTGTAGCACTGGCCTACACCACAGCCACAGAAACATGGGGATCCAAGCCACATCTGTGACCTACACAACAGCTCACAGCCAGGATGGATCCTTAACCCATTGAGCGAGGCCAGGGATTGAACCCGTGTCCTCATGGATACTAGTCAGGTTTATTACTGCCGAGCCACAATGGGAACTCTGCAGACAATTTTTATACATACATCTAATAACAGAGTTTATACAAAGGACTTTGTCTAGGATACACTGTATTACAACTGGCCAGTTTTATACCCCCAAATAAAACTGGGTCCTCTTTCTAGGGAAGACAGAGAGAATGGATACTGCATAGGCAATTAGTATCCACTCCTTCAAATTATTATCAGATTTGAAAATTAGAGGAGGTTCCAGTTGAAGATAGTGACATAAAAGCCTCTTGAACTTACCTCCTCATACATACACACTGAACCAATAGTTATACACAAAGCAATTCCCTCTGAAAGAAATCCAGAAACTAGGAGAGTGATCCCTTCGGAGCAAGTGAACGGGAAAATACACACATCCCCCACAAACCAGTAGGAAACACTGAGACACATTCTCTGCCAAACCAGTAGGAAACACTGAGACATATTCTCACCAGAAACACCACCCCTAGCATATTGCCATAGCACGGCACTGGGGAGAAATCCTGATGCCCAGCTTCTCCCTGAGCAGTAAAAGGTTTGAACCCTACATCTAGTACCAAGTTTAAAGGCTCCACCTGAGCGATGGCACCCCAAAACCACTAGCTCTGAAAGCCAGTGGAGCTTTGAGTCCATAAGCCTCACAGACTATATCAAACAAACAAACAAAAATCAGTTCTAATTTAACAGGCATCTAAAGGCTGACTGTGAGCCTCATTGGAGACTGATGAAGGCAGCAGACACTATGTTCCCCTTTTTACTTAAGCTCACTACAAATTGCCAATATCTTCCATAAATGACCTTGTACAGATGTCTAGCAACCAAGCTTTTGTGACTGTTGCAAAAGGGATCAGCACGTGAATTATCTGGCTCTAATAACAAAGACACTTGCATTCATGAGTCCCACAGGAATATAACAAAAGTAGTTATTAACTGATACAGGAGCATCACTCTATATACTACCAGGGCCGGCACAGAGTAGTAAAAAAGCCCATCTCCCAGTTTCTCCTAGGAAGGGCACTGACTACATACTTTCCCTGCTGCTGCCTAAGGGTTCAGTTTCCATCAGCCTGCACTGAAGTGCTTTCTGAAATCCTCCCCTTTGGGACACTGACAGTTTTACCACACCCTCAACTACTGGAAGCCACTAAAAACAAAGAAGGCAACTTGTACAATTATAGAGGTTTGAGAGATAACCAAGAGTTGGGCTAGACTAATTGATAAGATTCATCCCTTACATAACAGAGACAACTATGATATCTAATGCACAGAAACCAACACGGAAAGTCCAGAAAAACAAACAGAAAAAAACGTGTTCTAAACCAAAGAACAGGATAAAACTCCAGAAACAAATCTTAATTAAATGGAAAAAAATGCTATTTACCTAATAATAGTTCAAAATAATGGTTATAAAAATACTCATCCAGGTTAGGAGAAAACTGCATGAATAAAGTAAGAATTTCAATAAAGAGGTGGAAAATATAAGAAAATATCAAATGAAAATACAAAGGTGAAGAATAGTATAAGTAAGCTGAAAAATTCAAGAGAGGGATCAAGAGCATATGAGATTAAGGAGAAGAAAAGATCAGCAAACTCAAAGACAGGAAAGTAAAATTCATTCATTCAGAAAAGAAAAAAGAAAAAGCAAATAAATTTTGGTGAGGATGTGAGAAAAGGAAACCCTTTGTACAATACTGGTAGGAATATAAATTGGTACAGCCACTATGGAAAATGATATGGAGGTTCTTTAAAAAACTAAAAATAGAACCATCACATAATTCAGCTATTCTTCTCCTGGATATATATCCAGAAAAAACAAAAACACTAATTAGAAAAGATACATGGACCCCAGTGTTCATAGGAGCACTATTTAGAATATCTAAGATATGGAAACAAGCCAAGTGTCTATTAATATACGAATAGACAAGGATATAGTCTATATATACATGGGAATATTGCAGCAATGAGTATTTTCACATAGTAATAACAAAGGCATAGAAAAGTTTTCTGCTTTTCTAGTCACCAGCTATTTCCTGCCTTAAGATCTTCATTTTGAAATCTCAGAAAAGCAAAACTGTAATTTATCTTGATAGAAAACATTCCCCTAAGAAGAACTGACAACCTTACAGAGTTATTAAGATATTTTCATGTCAAAATACTTTTTATCCCATAGAAATGGCCTTCTTTAGTAAAATCCCCAAGGTGAATCTGCCAAAGTTACTTAGGTTGATAATGCATGCTTTCTTACTACTTCCCCATCTGTGAAAACTTTTTTCATAGCACTTAAGGACAGGGCTGAATGTAGCAGAATTGGATGTTACTAAAAAACTCAACTGATTCAGTCCACCGTGGCTAGAAAATGAATTTTTATAAGTAGAGGGCAGCACAATTCTATCACCACTCACATGGCAGTCTTTGACAATCGGCGGTAGACGGAGTCCAGCAAATATTTTTGTTACATCAAGTCTGTCCATATGACCAATCACATATACTATGAAAAAACTCTAGCACTGTGGATATATTTCTCTGTTAGTAAAAATGTTGTAATCTCAGATAAATTCTCTAATCTCTTGAGACTTAGAGTAATCATTTATAAAAATTAGTTAAGTTAAATGAGCCTCAAGTTTTATTTGAGTTCAACAATTCTGTGTTTTTGTGATCTTGCCTTAAACACTATATTCTCCAGTGATCTGTACACTATCTTTGAGTAGTGAGGGCTCAGTATATATTGCATGGTTTCGATGAATAGATGTTTGAATGCAAAAATAAATTAATAGAGATGGATAGAGGGACAGAGACATAATTATTTACAAAACAGTTTTCTTACCTAGAAGAAATGTACATGAATTTAGCTTTTATATTTTTTATCCCTAACACATAATTTTCTCAAATACAGCTTTATTTTTTTAATTTTTTAAGGGAAAAAAATATTACAATGAATGCCCACATACCTATCACCCAAGTCAAAATATTGACTTGCAACCATTCTTTATCTATCCTTACCACTTTTTATATTAAAATAAGGCAAATCTCAGAGATATCATCTCACTCATAAATAAAAGTTAAAATAAACCACATTGATGATAAATTCTGCTTTCCAATTTAACTATAGAAACTGTAATATTTTACCCTAGTTGAATTTCTGATGGTTCACCCATTATTTTCTGCTTATTTTAAATGTAGTCGGAATTCTAGAAAAAGAAAATCTCCTTAAAAATGTAAACATTTACACAGTTACTTGTACTTTCAGAGGGATATGAGAGGGGTAAGAATGTTTAGCCTGTAATTTTCATCAATTCTACAAACAATTCAGTTAGAGTGTAAACTGAAGAGATTGATAAAGATTCAGAAGAGGAAAGCAGAATAAATTCCTGAATCAGATCTTTATTACAATATTTACAGTTTTACTTGACTTAAATTCCATACACTAAGACCGGCTAAGCTCCACATTCAACTTACAACACACAACACATTTTCAAAGTTAACTTAAATATTTAAAAGTTACCCACCTTTTATAAAAGATCATATTTCTGTCCCTATCTGTCACAAAGGAAAAGAGTAAAATTCATTAAACTCTGTGTGTACATAGTTCCCTTTCCCTACTCCTCCATACCCTTATCTGTCTATTCTTTCTTGGGATGAGTTTATTTGCAGCCCCAAATTTTTGTTAAATATCATCAATCATTAAAACATGTCTAAATCCCCAGTAAACTCAGAAACATCCTTTTCTTTTTGATTTCTAAATTGTCTTTGATTAACTCATTAATTTCTTCCTAAACTATGCAGATCACACAATAACAATTAAAATAGACTTACATTTCATTGTAAATCTAGCTTTCTGGCCCATCTGATATTAAATTACCATTCCTAAGGAGAATATCTTCAACATTTCCTCAAAGATCATTGCTCAAAAATGCTAGGGTTCTTATTTTGTTTATTTTTTTCATCAAACTCTCAGGTAAATAAGGAACAGAGAAAGAAAATTTTAATTTAAAATAAATCAATTTCAGATGCATCAAAGGTAGAACCAAATAAGTAGGTTTAAAACTACAAAATATTCAGATGATACAGAATAGTATTTTTGTAACATCAATGTAGGAAAAGATTTCTAAATGAGACACAAAAGTTATAAATCATAAACAAAAAGACTGATAAATTTGGATAAAAAATGAGAACTTCTCATTAAAGACACTTTAAAGTTAAAAACAGGCACTACAATGGGAAAAGATTGTTGCAAGATACATATCTAATAAAGACCCTTTTAATCAGAAAACATAAAAATATTTTCAGTTAAAGACTCCAAAAGAAAAATGATCAAAAGACATGCACAGAAATACTCAAAAAGTGTAAATCCCCTTGAAACTGGGCTCAACCTCATTACTAATCAAGAAAATTAATTTTGTTTGCAAAGAGGTACTACTGGATGCTCATTCAATTGGTGAAAACTTTAAAGTATGATTATAACAAATAATGGTGAAGATGTAAAGAAACTGGAATTTTGATAACCTGGTAGGAGTGCAAATTGGTACTTCTAGCTGCCAAGACAGTTTAGTACAATGGCATAATAGTAGAGTTCAAGATAAAATTCTCTAACTTTTTAATCACATTCGCCTTAGAGAAACTTGTATACACTGGGATATACACATATATTTATAGACTGTGTTAACTTGCTGAGCAGCATTCCTCATATAACCAAAAATGGAAACAATTTAAATGTTCATTAACAGGTCAATGGATAAATACCACATGGTAATAAAAATGAGATGACATCTAAATTCAATATCATAGATAATCATACAAACACAAATACTGAACTAAAGCAGCAACAAAAGAATACATACACACACGTATAAACAAAAATATAATTTAAATAACAAAAGTTCAAAAATAAGAAAACCTAAGCCCATTTTAGTTCTAGCTACTGTAATATTCTATTTTTTGATCCAGTGGTGATTTTTGTGGGCATTTACTTAATAACTACTTATTAAATTGTGCATATGTATTTTATGCTCTTTTTGGTGTGCATATTTTCTTTCACAGTAAAACTTTTAAATTTCATCGATCCATTTGCTCCAATATATGTTTTTCCTTATTAGTCCTTAATAATATTCATGTGGGAGTTTCCGTCATGGCTCAGTGGTTAACAAATCCAACTAGAAACCATGAGGTTTCAGGTTTGATCCTCTGGCCTTGCTCAGTGGATTAAGGATCCAGCGTTGCCGTGAACTGTGGTGTAGGTTGCAGATGTGGCTCAGATCCTGCGTTGCTGGATTATATGAAATTATACTGATTATATAAAAATTAAATTTTACTGTCTATAAGGAAAAATATGAAAGATTGCTTAATATTGAAACTACAAATGCTCCCAAATCTGAGACTACTATCTACTGATACTTCTGTAGACCTCAAGAATCTACTCCACTTTCCCTAAAGCAAACACCATACGTGCTTGTAAAATCAAAAATAGTGAAAATATATTTGGCAAACTAAAAATAAGTTTCCTTCTATATCTGACAGTGTGAAAAATAAACTGTGGCAGCTATATTTAAGCTATGATTGGAACTTTCTGACAGCTTTCCTCTCTGTTGCTCAAAAGTAGAGGACTTAAGCGAATTAATGTCAGGTGGATTAGTCAGATTCTGTTCAAATTGACAGAAGATCATGTCTGTACAGCTACTTTAAACTCTCAACATTAATCTAAAGTACAGGAGAATGCCCTGTATTTAAAACTGAGTGAACATTTTAACATTAAGCATATTTCTCTGAGAAAAGTTGGTATTACTTTTAACTGGGGGTGGAAGGAAGTACACTTCAGTCAATTTAAGCACTAGGGCTATATAATAAAACCAGGTTATAGTTTAATACTGATACAATTGAGTTTTTACCTTATAGACTCATAATTGAACTGGATCAGATGCAATAAAATAACAGTTTCCCTCATAAAAATGTAGTTTCAGTCAAATCAAAAGCATGGTTTTTAAGGGTAGCAAAGATCCTTTAAGATTAAATAAAGCAATGCTTATTTTACAGATAAGGGAATAGGTGAAAACCAGAAAAGTAAAGAGTTATCTGAAGTCATATGGTTAGTTAATTTCAGAGTAAGAAGAATTAAAAAGTCTGACTATATACTAGTGAAGAAACCTGATATATTTTAGAGCCTCTACAATGGCTAATGGTCACCAAAGGACAAACAATACCAGAACTACAATTATGGGGTAATTTTATTATTTTTGAAGTAATTACATTTAACATTTTGTGTGATGGTATTAAAACCTGAGATTTAAGATTTCTAACACTGAACTTAAAATATATTCAGGAGTCATGTGACATGATTGGAACTATATATGATTTATAGAGTTTTGGTGCATAGGATAGGTTGGAATCATGACAGATAGGAAGTAGGAAACCAATTAGTCCAAAAAAAACAAAAAAGGTAACAAAGGTAAAATTTTGGTGAATTAGTTTAGGAATTTGATAAAGAACTGTATCAGGCAAGTAGAAAATAATGTTCCAAAGAAAGCTTTCCTCAGAGTATAGGGAGCAGAAGCCATATGTTACTAAGTTGGGGAGTGGACTGGAAGGGTTAAAATGAAATCAGTGACTCTGGAATACTGTTCAAGACTTCCTAAAAAACTAAAAGCAAGAAATAGAGTATCTGGAAAGTAGACAAATTTTTGTGTATGACAATACGATAATATTGGCAGGCTAGTAAAGATAGATGACAGTGCATGCCATTCAGGTAGGAAAGAGATATATATTCCTTTCCATCTAAGCCAGAGAAGTGAAAGATAAAACAGATAGACTAGTGCATCTAACATGGAGGGAAACAGCTCAGATGGTTCAAGGCTTGTGATTTGTGTCTTCTCTGAGAAAGAAAGGCATGGAATCTGTGAAGTCAGATAGGAAAGGGATTTGAAGAGAGTAAAAATAGTTTAAAATATTTCTACACATCCGGGAACTTCCTTCTCAAATTGACATTGCAAAGTCATCATAAAGAGCAATTTTTTCCATAGAAAAAGCACCTCATGTATGAAAAACAATGACAATGGCAGAGGGACTCAAGATGGCCCCAATGATCTTCACCTCCTGGTATCCATATCTTTGTGTAATCCCTTCCCTTTGAGTGTAGATAGGACCTGAGACTTGATTCTAATGATTATAATGAATGGACTGTCACCTCTGTGATTACCTTACCTAAGACGGTAACTTCCATCATTCTAGTGGTCTGTCTCCCTTGCTGGGATTAATAAAAAAAGCTACCATGTGGTGAACTACCCTATGGAAAGGCCCACTTGTTAAGGAACTGAAGATAGGCTCTTTCTGTTTATCAATTATACTTCTATAAATATTATTTTAGAGGTTACCCCAGAGTTTATCCTATACATTTTAACTCACGTAAGTTCACTTTCAAATAATGCTATTCTTCCCCACAGGTAGTACAATTACCTAATAGAGTGTTCTTGTCCCTCCCTCCCATTTCTTGCAACACTGTTACCATTCATTTCCCTTATTTGTGTGCACTAATTACCCTATCCATTGTTTCTATTATTACTTTAAATAGCTATCTTTTAGATTAATCAAGAATTTTAAAAAGTTTTATCTTATCTCAATTTATTCCTGCTAGTGCTTGCTTTGAGATCCAAGTTTCCAATATGTCATTTTCCTTCTCCCTTAAGGAATTTCTGTTAACTTCTCTTCAGGGCAGGTCCACTAGAAATGAAATCTCTTGATTTTTGATTGTCTGAGACAGTCTCAATCTTCTTTCGGTTTTGAAGGATAATTTCCGTAGATAGAGAATTCTAGGTCAGTAATATTTGTTCTTTATCATTTTAAATATTTCACTCCACTCTCCTCTCACTTGCATTGTATATGAATTGCAGGCCAATTCACTGCTAATTATTGTTCCTCTGTAAGTAAGGTATTATTTTTCCTCTGACTTCTTTCAAGGCCTTCTCTTTAACTTGGGTTTTCTGCAGTCTCAATATGACATGTCTAGGTATAATTTTGTTCTGTTTGTTGGTATGCATTCTTTTTGCAGTCCTCTGAATTTCCTGGACCAGTGGTTTTATGTCTATCATTAATTTTGGAAAGTTTTCATACAATATTACTTCAAACACTTTTTCTGCTCTTTTCCCTCTTCTCCACATGGTATACTAATTATGCATTCATTATACCTTTTCAAAATTTTCCCACAGTTCTGGTATGTGTGTTTTATTTTTTTTTCTTTCTTTTTCTCAACATTTCCGTTTGGGAAGTTTCTTAGACACATCATTAAGCAGACATCCTTTCCTCAACTCTATTGTATCCTCTAAAGAACTCATCATAGGGACTCTTCAGATTATGCATATATATATAATAATATGATATATATAGTCCTATCAGTTTTCCTTCTAGTCCTTTCTGAGAATTTTAATTTATCTGATTATTGGCACAATTTTTCCCTTAGATCTCTTCACGGAATCATAGTTTTTAAAGTATCCTATTTGTTAATTCCAATATCTGTGTCATATCTGAGTCTGATTTCTGATACTTGTTTTATATCTCCTAACTTTGTTTTTTTCTTGCATTTTAGGTTGCTTTGTGATTTTCTGTTAAAAGCCAGACATGTTGTATTGGGCAATAGGAACTGATGTAATTGGGCCTCTAATGTAAAGATTTATGTTAATCTGGCTAACAATTGGGCTTTGTTTAATTTTCATTATAGAGGTAGGTGCCAGAAGTTTTAATTTCCATAGTATTTTTGTCTCCTGTTTTGGGGATTTCATAAGTACTGCTGCTCAGAAACAGTATGAGTCATTCAGACATAAGTAGTTATCATTTTACTGGAGCCCTTTTGGTGTGGTTAGGTAAAGTGTTGGGGTGAAGGCCAGTAATCTTCCATTCTGTTCTTAGTCTTTTTATATGCCTGTCTCTCCGTTCAGTAACCTTCACAAATGTTTCTCTTTGTGTGCTTCCCCTCCCTTAGGGGGGACAGGAGGATTGCTGAGGGCTGGAATGAGATAAATGTTCTCTATCCACAGTTCTGGGACATGTTTCTGGTAAAAAAAAAAAAAAAGAAATGTTTTTTGCCTAGTGACTGGGCCTCTATTATGGAGAAGGTTCTAGTTGTACTTCACAAAGATTACTCTTCTTTTCTCTCCCAATGCCAGAGCTTCAAGGGATATTACTCAGATCTCCATCATGAAAATAAGGTAGGCTTTCTGGAAATAAAGCCCATGAAAGTTTGAGGACCCTTCTAAAACCAGAAGTTGCTCACTCCCATGCTAGTTCGTACTCAACCTCTAGCAATTGAGTAAATTCACCACTTAAATTCCTAATTTTATACCTACAGTGTCTCCTGTTCCAGGTAAGCAGATCTCAGCTATGCCTCTCTAGATTCACCTGTCCCTCCAAATTTCTGAGTGGCAGTTTACTGTACAAATTCAGTTTTCTATAAGGTCCAAAAAGAGTTGTTGATTTTTATTTTACCCAGCTTTTTTTTTGTTATAAACTTAGGAGAGACAATTTCCAATTTTTTAACTTGTTAGAACTAAGCAGGAAGTCAATGTGTATCATTTTAAGTCATGTGTTTTACAGCAAATAACTAATACAATGACATATAAACTAAAAATAGACCAAAAAAAGCTATATTTTTCCAAGCACTCAATCACTGTAAAAGGTTAAATAAACTTTTAGACCCAACGAATGATTACATAGTGCCATAAGATTCCATGAAATTTCTTTTCCAGTGACAAGTTAAAAAGTACACATATATCATCTTTTAGCACTAGCCTTTAACTTGAAAAGTATTCAAATTTGGATTTGGCTTGTGAAGCTGGCATTGGGGCACAGGCCCTCCTCATATACTGATAGCGTAAAGCCAGATAACAGAACCAAAGATTTATCACATACTTTCTGCCAGCCAGATCCAAAGAACTTTTCTCAGTTTTCATTCACTTTATACTATTTGACATTTAACTCCCTTCTTAAAATACTCAACTCTCCTGGCTTACATGCCATATTTGTCCTTATTCTTCTCTAGTCATTCTAAAGTCTCACTTCAGCTTCATTTCATCAAGCTTCTATTGCTGTAAACAGACTAGTTCTACTATTTAGTCAGCTTTCAAAGTCAATATAAAATATTCTCATGTTTAAAATGAAACATTTAACCCCTACATACTCCCTTCATTTTGGTTTACGTATCAAAATGTAAATGAACTTAGTTTTTCTGTTAGGATTAAGGCTTTAAACATTTTCCTACAATGCACTATTTCAATTATTATTAATAGAGTTGGCCCTTCTTCCAAGAGGGCTTAATAAAGCACTAAATTGCAAAATAAACATTAACCTTCAAAATACCTCTAAAAAGTATATAAAACTAAATTGGAATAAGACTCCTTTCAAGGTTTAGATCTACTAAAAAGGCAAATTAGGCAGTTCGTTATTAAAAACAACATTTCTTATACATGTTTACACATAGTAAATCACTAAACAAATCCAGAAATGCTAATAGCATTTAACTGGTAACAACTAATTTGACTCTCATTTCAATAAGGAATTGTTTTTTGCTATTAATCTGCCCAAAAATTACTCATGCACATACTTTCTTGAAGTCTTTGCACTAGACTTGAGGTATACATAGGACTTTCAGTCTGATGCTTCTTACTTAACTTCACCTTAGCTATTTTCTTTATCTCCCTTATAGATTATCAATATTTTTTTATGTTAAGCTCTATCTCCTATGTTAATGATTTGACAGCATTCAAAATTTGGCTTCATTTCACAGAAATGCTTTAGTCATAAATGTTGGAAAGAACTATTTTCTAATTTGGATAGTTTTTTCCAATTAGTATTTCTCTGTGCCTCAAAAAATAGTACCTTCAGTGAAATTCTCACTACAGTCAAGTGAAGGGAATAGCAATTTCATTTTCAAAAAAAGCACTATACACCTGGACAGAAGTGACACACAAAAAAGAAAGAAAAATGAATGTTAAGAAAACCACTGCTCCTGGAAACTAACCACAGGGATATAACAATCTGAGAAGAATTTATGCTTGAAAACCTGCTGAAACTCAGGTAAGAAGAATAAAAACGTGTGACATTCTGTTTGGGGGATGTTCTCATACATTCACCCCTCCCCAAGCTCTGTCAATGTGAGTTTGGGTCTCTTCTACTACCTGAGGTTGTGATACTGACTGGACCACACATTTTCTTGGATGAACCTCCACACACTCACAGCTGTGTCAGAGAGGCTCCAAGCTATTCACACACTCCTGGACTACCCTGAAGCCATAAACATGCATGTAAATAATTGAAATGACTGAGCACAAGATAAACCCGGGGTGGATCTGAAAACAGCCTGAACTGTTAATGTGTTATAGCAATACACAAATCCACTTCAGGTGATGAAAACCTCACTGGCTGAAAGGTAGGAATGGCAGAAGTCCAAAGAAAAATATAAAAAGCATCCAAAATGGTAAATATGTGGGTTAATTTAAAATACCCTATGGATATTTTTTCATTTCTTCACTTCAAGAAGAAACATAAAATTGTACAAAGCAATAATTATAAGACAATAAAAGCAAGTTTTGACAGATCTTGAGGTAATATATATGACAATAATAGAATAAAATTGTGGAAGAAGGAGAATTATATTGGAATAAAATTTTTCTGTTTTATTGGAATTAAGTTTCTATCAAGCTAAAGTAAATTGTATAAATTAAGATACATATTGCATTCCACAGAATAATCACTAAAATATTAAAAATAACAAATAATGAAAATGTATATTTAAAAAATGCTTATTTAACACAAAAAAGAGCAGTCAAGATGAATACAGTAATACCAAAGGCAGAAGACATAAAGAAAACAAATAGCAAAATGGCAAATGTAAATCTAGAGATATCAATAATGACATTAATGTGAGTGGTCTAGACATTCCAAAGACAAAGCAGAGATATTCACACTGGATTACAAACACAAATATCCAATTACATGCTATCTACAAGAGATAAGACTTTAGGTTCAAGATTAAGACACAAATGAGTTGAAATTAAAAGGAAGAAAAATATGTAATATGCAGATAATAACAGTAAGACAAAACAGAATTTAGAGCAAAAACAGTAATATAAGATGAAAACAGAATTTATATCAAAAACATTATTAGTGACAAAGAGAATATAATAATAATAATATCATAAGGGTCAAGATATCAGGAAAATATAGCAACCATAAATTTATATTCACCTAATAATATCAATTTAAACTCAGTAAAAACCAATAAAAGAATTCAACAATTTTAGTTTGAGATGTCAATATCCCACTTTCAATAATAAAAAAAACAGTGAGAATGCTGCATACATGCGTAGGTTTGTGTGTGTGTGTATACATGGCATATATAATGGAATACGCTACATATATATAATGGAATATTATTCAGACACAAAAAGAAATGAAACACTTCCATTTGCAGCAAGATGATAGACCTAGAAAATATTATGCTTAGTGAAATAAGCTAGACAAAGACGAATACTGTATATAAAATAAGTAAGGGATACACAAAACAATTAGATGTAAAATATGATATCAAAAACAGCAATCATAAAGGAAGGAGAAAATAAATGCAGGGATTTTAAATTAAGAGGTCAGCAACTTAAAACAGTCACATATATACAGATTTCTATACATAAACCTCTTGATAACCACACACTAAAAATCTATAACATATATATACACACAAAAGAAAAAGGAATCCAAATATAATACTAAGATTAGGAAATCACAGGAGAACAAAAGAAGGAACAAAAAGACCTACAAAACAATCCTAAAACAATTAACAAAATGGCGATTAATATATACATATTATAATTACTTTAAATGTGAATGCACTAAATACATACATATTAATAATTACTTTAAATGTGAATGCAGTACATGCTCCAATCAATAAAAGAGCAGCTGAATGAATACAAAAAAATCCATACATGCATTGCCTAAAAGAGACTCACTTCAGATCTAAAGACACACATAAACTGAAAATGAGGGGATGGAGAAAGTTATTCCATGAAAACGGAAATCAAAAGAAAGTCAAGGTAATACTTAGACAAAATAGACTTTAGACTTTATTTTTTTGATAGACATTTGAATTATTTTTAGTTTTTGGCTGTTATGATTATTCTATGTATTTTCCTGAGTCCCACTGCATTTACATTTTAATTATATAGAACAGTTTGGAGATTATTACAGATATTCATGTATCACCACCCATATTTTAAAAAGGTAACATTTTGCCATATTTAATTTTTTCTAAAGATTACAGATTTACCTGAAACCCACCATGTATCCCTCCCGCTCCTATATTTCCTTGCCTTTTTTTTTTTGTTTGTTTGTTTTTTTTTTGTTTTTTTTTTTGCTTTTTAGGGGCACACCTGTGACACACGGAGTTTCCCAGGCTAGGGGGCAAATCCGAGCTACAGCTGCAGCCTACACCACAGCCACAGCAACATGGGATCCGAGCTGCATCTGCAACCTACAACACAGCTCACAGCAATACCGGATCCTTAACCCACTGAGCAAGGCCAGGGATTGAACCCACAACCTCATGGTTCCTAGTTGGATTTATTTCCACTGCACCACGACGGGAACTCCAACTCCTATATTTCAAAATGACTACAAATGGAATATAGCCTTTAAAATTTGTGACTTGCTATGCTGAACACTGAAAAATTGTATTATATATCAACTCTATCTCAATTAAATGTAAAATAAAAACAAAAAAGAAATTGAAATTAAGAAATTTCATTCATAGTAATATTGAAAAATGTATTTAAGAAAAAATTTTAACAACAAGCATAAGTTTGAATACTGAAATATAAAATATTGCTGAAATTAAAGGAGATATATTTAAATGAAGAGTCATTTCATGTTCATAGATTGCAATAGTCAATATAATCAAAATAGCAATTCTTTCAAAATTGATCCATAAAAGAAATGTAATTTATGTCAAAATACTTAGCTTTTTTGTAGAAATCCGAAGTTGATTCTAAAATTTATGTATAAATGCAAAAGACAGAATAACCAAACAATTTAAAAAATCTATAATAAAGCTAGATGATTTAAACTATCCAGTTTCAAAATTAACTATAAAGCCACAGTAATTAAAACAGCGTGGTACTGGCACAAGAATAGACATATAGATCATTAGAACAAAAATGAGGACTTAGGTGTAACATTCCAGGATTAGAACAATTGATTTTCAACAAAGATGTCAACTCAGATCAATGAAGAAAATGATAATATTTTCAACAAAGAGTAGTTAAACAATTCATTGTCCTCATGCAAAAAAAAAAAAAAAAACAGTGAATTTTATTAGACCCTTGTTCATCACACAAAATGTGTATTAATTCAAAATGGATAATTACCTAAATGTAAGACCTAAAACAAAATCATCTAGAAGAAACACAAGATAAAAGTTTTATGAGGTTTGAGAAAAAGTTCTTGGGTAAGATACCAAAAATATAAAACATAAGAGAAAAATATATAAATTGTATTGCATAAAAATAAAAAACTATGCTTCAAAGTACTCTTTAGAAAAGGAAAAGTCAAACACAGGAGGAAAACATTTGTAAATCAAATACTTAATCAAAAATTTGTACCAAAAATATAGAAAGACTGTAATAACTCAAAAATAATAACCCAATTTTTTAAATGGGCAAATGATTTAAATAGACATTACACCAAAAGAAGATATATGAATGGATGGTAAGCATAAGAAAAGAAGCTCATCATTAGTCATTAGAGAAATTCAAATTAAAACTTTAATGAACGAGTTCCTGCTGTGGTGTTGTGGGTTAAGACTCTGATTGCAGTGTCTTGGGTCACTGCAGAGATGCAGGTTTGATCCCTGGCCTAGGGCAGTGGGTTAAAGGATCCAGCTGTTGCTGCAGCTGCAATGTAGGTTGCAGCTATAGCTCAGATTCAATCCCCGGTCCAGGAACTTCCATATGCCACAGGTGAAGCCATAAAAAACAAAACAAACAATAAAAACCCAATGAAACATTACTACACATCCAGAGCAATGTTTACAAACAGAATGCCAGATCATACCAAGCATTGGAGAGAATACAAAGAAATTAGAACCTTTTTTCATTGCTGGTAGTATTATAAAATGTTAGGAATATAAAGTGCCATAGTCACTTTGGAAATCAGTATATTGAAATCTTATACAATTTAAGAATACTCTTATGGTATGACCTGTCAATTTCACCTTAGGAATCTATCCAAAAAATTAAAAGTATATGGCCACACAAGGACAAGTATATTAATACACATAGCACCATTATTCATAATAACCCCAAACTATAAACAATCTAAATGTCCATCAACTTGTGAGCAGATAAACAAAATACTGTTCAGAGATATAAAGGTTCGAAATACTGACACATGCTACATAATGGATAAACAAGAAGCCCATTCAAATATACAAAAGCAAAGACTACATTTTATATGATTCCTTTTTTTAAAAAAAGTCTAGAAAAGCCAAATCTGTCGAGATAGAAGCAGAATAACATTGTCTACCATACATTTTGAGATAATACCACTAATGATGATTCTTTAACATCCAATTTAATGTTATATAGCAGGAGTAGCCACTTTGCATTTGTGAAGTTATTTTTAATCATTTTCCTTGCCATTAACATTATGAAAAGTTATCAGATTAAAACAATAATATGTTCAGACGATTTGCCCAATAGAATATGATATTTAAATGAAAATTTTTTGTTTTAAAAATACCACTTTTTTACAAATTTCTATCTACTATAGAACATTTTTCTTTTTTCTTTATATATTCTTGAAGCATAGTTAATTTACAGTGTTGTGTTAATTTCTGCTGTACAAAAAAGTGATTCAGTTATAAGTACATGCATTTTTTATATTCTTTTCCATTAAGGTTTATCATAGGAAATTGAATATACTTCTCTAGGCTATACAGTAGGACTTGGCTGTTTATCTCCTCTGTGTATAATAATTTACATCTGCTAATCCCAAACCCTCATTTCATCCCTCACCCAACCTCTTTCCCTTTGGCAACCACAAGTCTGTAGAACATTTTTCAAAAGTTGAAGATCGTTTTAAAAAAATCCCTGCAGTATTATCACTTAAAAATTAGTATTTCCTTCCGTGCCTTATGCTTTGAAGAAAACTTGGCAATAATATGACTAGAATTTAATCCTGCTATATATTTTTCCTAATATCATATTGTAAGCATTTTTCCCATGTCTTTAAACATACCTCAAACCTTATTTGTAAAAGTGGTATAACAACATAATGGGCTCTGATTTCATTGAAATATTTCTAAAAGTGGGGTTTCTATTTTAAAGAGTATTTGCAAAATTCTTCATACAACATGCTCTCTCCAAAAATAAATAAGCAGATAGATAAATACAAAGATTATAATCATTTATATTCTCACCAGGAATTAAAGTACTCATTTCTCCTGAAAATTATGTTTTTTTTAAATTGTTGATAATACAGAAAAAATGTTTGTTTTTAATTAATATTCTTTAATTACACAGTAGCATTTTGATATCTAGCTAAGCAAATATTGCTCTGATGACAAACTTTCAAGTCGTAACTCTTGCTTGTTGAATTCCTTGAGTTTTAGATACATGTTTTGTTAATTCCAAATATATAGAAAGACAATTAAATGCATAAATGATTGGGCCTGGAAGAAAATGTAAAATCCTTCTACCCAACACATAGCAGCCCTTCAAGACACGGTTATCGTTACTTTCTTGAATACTCCAGAAGCAAACTACTCTTCCACTGCATATATCCCTGAAAACTTTATCTGTTCCTTTCTTATTGTACCAGATTTGTTTTATTTTAAAAATGTTTTTGGGGAAAAATTGAATTACAGGAAATGCAGTCACTTGATGCCCTCTCTTTTAAGACTTATCTTCCCACTAAACTTTTCCTCACAAAGGATTGTATTGAATTTCTGGGGTAATTCAATTAGTAAGTCAGGGTTACATACCTAACAAAAAAAGAAAAGTAAATAGTTAATACAAATCTTCAGGTAGGTATAAATATAGATTCATTACTATTTCAAAAGTTCATGGGATGCATAAGGAAGAACAACATCTATTCAGGGATAGTGTGATGTATTTTTAGCCGCTTCTTGTATTGATTAACTTGTGTCTATTGACAGTTAAGTCAAGCTCTTAGTGTACTTTTCAAAGGTAAGAAATTTTCCAATAGTAATTTTCCACTATTGTATAATTCCTTTTTAAAATTAAGGGTCAGTATAGTACTATGATGCAGTTTTATTTTAATTATTTCACACAAATTTATGCAATGTCAGGAACCACCTGAAGCATTAATTAAGTACAAAGACAAGTAAGACATCATTGCAGGCATTTAAGGAACTTATAGCCTGCAAGTTTCACTTTCACAATAGCAAATATTTTGCTGACTTCAAGAGAGTCTAATCTTCGTTTAAAAAAAAAAAAAGGAGAGAAGAAAGAAAAAGGATATCGTTCTGTTTCTTATTGTAATGTTGCTGTGAAAGGATTCAGTTCATTCGCTCTTGGCTGTTCTATGCCAAATTTCTTAAAACTGTGTCATATCATCCTATTTAGATAACATTGTAATAATACTAATCACATTATTTGCTTAATAATTATTTGACCATATTTTAAATGTTATTAGGAAACAGATTGAAGTCATGTGTAAAACAAAATTTCAAAAAATATCATTACATTTTGTTCCATTAGTAATTACTCTGTTTTAGCTCTACATTTCAGAAATAAGTGTAGTACAACTAACTCCATATAGTTTGCTACTATCATTTTATTATTTTGTAGAAAAATTAAAACTAAAAATCTTTCCCCTTAAAAGCTCCCCTGAGTAATTTTTTTACTCTTAAGAATGGCCAGACTTAAAACATATGTAACACGTTTCAAACTATGCAATATCAAGATGCAATGTCTTAAGAGTAATTAGACTTTTCATGAGTTTTTTAATACTTCAAGTGCTTGGTTGATAGCTTTTTGCTTATACGTTCCATTAGTATTTTATAAATACATCTTGACTTATAAGTTTCCATTTTAATACCAAGGAAACAATCTCAGTAACTACAATCCCATTTTTTGAAAGTTTAGATAAACAACTAATCTTGACATCTAAAGTCTAAAAGAATACAAGGAGCTCCAACTGTAATGCACGGGGAACTATATCTAATTACATGTGACAAATCCATATATGTACATGTAATCGGGTCACCACATGGTGCAGTTGGAAAACCTGACAGAAATCTGTAAACCAGCTATAATGCAAATATAAAAAAAAATAAATAAATAAATAAAATAAATAAAATGACCTTGAATGAAAGCATTTAAGTTACAATATATTGTACAATTTCCCAGTAAAGTCTAAAAGAATAGACTCATGTATCCACAAATAATTTTTCTTCTTTCACTTAAGCCTTTTACCAGTACCTGGCCTTCAATCAAAATGTTTTCTTCTTACAAGAAAGACAATGCTCTCAGAAAAATAAGTTATGACAAAAAATGTCTCAAATAAGTATCATAAATGATTGACAGCTAACCATTCTCTCAAAGGAAAATGCAATTATCATATATTTGAATAATTGTATTTATACATCTGATGTCAATTATAAACACAAATATTTGCTTGAATATTCTACTTTAATTATTAATTTAAGATTATGTAATTAATATAGTCACATCTTACATTCTACAATACACAAGGACTGGTTATGTTTTGAGTATCTACAATCAGGATCCTAAGACTAAGGAATTACATGTGTATGCGTGACTGGGTCACTTTGCTGCACAGCAGAAAACTGACAGAACACTGTAAACCAGCTATAATGAAAAAAATAAAAATCATTAAATAAAAAAAAAGATGATAAGACTAATTTAAACTAAGGAATTATTGGAGTTTCTGCTGTCCCACCACCAGTACCCATGAGGACGCGGGTTCGAGCCCTGGCCTTGCTCAGTGGGTAAAGGATCTGGCATAGCCGTGAGCTGTGGTGTAGATTGCAGGTACAGCTTGGATCTGGGTAGCTGTAGCTGTGGTGTAGACCAGAAACTGCAGCTCCGATTCAAACCCAGCCAGGAAACTTACATAGGCCACAGGTATGCACCCCCCATAAAAAGGGTAAAAATAAATAAATAAATAAACTAAGTGATTACTATTTATAACAGAATAATAATCTGACATTACTAGTTTCTGAATATGGAAATAACATGGCACTCCTTGGATACATGCTAAGAGTTAAGGAATTGTTGGTCTTTTTATAGTACTCTTAGGTAACAATACTAAGAGAATACTGAGCAGGGAAAATGCTATTATACTAAAAAGAAAGAACATTACTTTCTCTGGAATGTACCTTTAGATAGATAAACCGTAGAATGTATTATTCTAAATTATGAGTGTATATGAGTTCCTGCAGTGGTTAATGACCAGGATTGTCTCTGTAGCACTGCTGGTTTGACTCCCCAGCCCAGCACAGTGGGATAAGTATCCAGCATTGCTGGCATCCGTGGCATAGGTTGCAGATGTGGCTGGGATTCTACCGATGGTCTGGGAACTTCCACATGCCATGGGTGTGGCCGTAAGAAGAAAAAACAATTATGGGTGTATAATCTAAAAAGAGAAATGGTTCCTTAACAAATAAAAACAAAAATAGTCAAAGTTTAAAAGGAGTTAGTATGGAAAACTTGATTTTTGAAATTTAAATACTTTAGGTCATTTTCCTTTCAACAGCATAATCTTTTTCTTGACAAATACGGCAAGTGACTTGCATCAGAGATACTAACTTCTGGAGTAGCTTGTCTGAGTTCAATCAGCTTGGTGAATTTGAGAAGCCAATCAAATAATCTTTGTTTCCGTTTCCTTCTCATTAACATTGAATGATCACTGCACTTATTTCATCTATTTGTAGTGAAGACAAAATATGTTACTAGCTGAAAAACATTTAGATTAGTGCCTGAACACACAGTAAGTACTCAATAAAAATATCCATCAAATACACTCATATTACTCTTTTAGTCAGCTCAGGCTGCTGTAACAAAATATCACAGACTGGGTGGCTCAAACAACTATGAGTATTTATAACAGTTCCAGAGGCTGGGAAGTCCAAAATCAAGAAGCTGACAGATATAAATAAACCTAAGTACCTACAGTCAGCTAATCTATGACAAAGGAGGCAAGAACATATGGTGGGGAAAAGATAGTCTCTTCAATAAGTGGTGCTGAGAAAATCAGACAGCTATATGTAAAAGAATGAAATTAAAGTGTTCTCTAACACCATATTCAAAAATAGACTCAAAATAGATTAAAGACCTAAACATAAGGCCAGACTCTATAAAACACCTAGAGGGAAACATAGGCAGAACATCCTTTGACATAAATCAAAGCAACATCTTGCTTGGTCCACCTCCTATAATAATGGTTCACCTCCTATAATAACCACAATAAAATGAAAAATAAACCAATGGGACCTAATTAAACTCGAAAGCTTTTGCATAGCAAAGGAAACCATAAAGAAAACAAAAACAAAAAACAAAAAGACAACCCACAGAACGGGAGAATATCTTTGTAAATGATGCCACCAACAGGGGCCTAATCTCCAAAATATACAAACAACTCATACAACACAACAACAAAAAACAAATAACCCAATCAAAAAAATCTGCAGAAGAGCTAAAGGATTTTTCTCTGAAGGATACATATGGATAGCTATTTGGCACGTGAAAAGATGCTCAACATCACTAACTATTAGAGAAATGAAAATTAAAACTTCAGTGAGGTGCCACCTCATGCTGGTAAGCATGGCCATTATTAACAAGTCTACAAATAAATGCTGGAGAGGATGTGGAGAAAAGGGAACCCTCCTTCACTGGGAGTAGGATTTTAAGTTGGTGAAACTACTATGGAAAGCAGTATGGACGTCCCTCAGAAAACTAAATCTATAACTATCATACTATCCAGTAATTCCACTCCTGGGCATATATCTGGACAAAACCATATTTCAAAATGGTTTTGAAATGCACCTCTATGTTCACTGCAGCACTGTTCACAATAGCCAAGACATGGAAACAACCTAAATGTCCACTGACAAATAAATGGATTAAGATATGGTACATATATGAAATGGAATACTACTCAGCCATAAAAAAGAATAAATAATACCATTTGCAGCAACATGAATTCAACTAGAGATTCTCCTACTAAGTGAAGTAAGTCAGAAAGAGGAAGACAAATATTATATAACTTATAGATGGAATCCAATATATGGCACAAATGAACCTATCTGCAAAACAAAAACAGATCATGGACACGGAGAACAGACTGGTGGTTGCCAGAGGGGAGAAGGGAGGGAGTGGGATGGGATGGGGAGTTTGGGTTGCTAGATGCAAACTATTACATTTAGAATGGATAAGCAATGAGGTCCCACTGCATAGCACAGGGAACTATATCCAGTCTCCTGGGATAAAACATGATGGAAGATAATATGAGAAAAAGAATGTGTATATATATGCATGACTCTATCACTATGCTGTACAGCAGAAATTGGTACAACATTGTAAATCAACTATACTTTAATAATTTTAAAAAAGCAACAACAACAAAAAAGGAAGCTGACAGGTCAGAGTGCCCGCTGTGGTACAGTGCGTTAAGAATCTGACTGTGGCATATGGAAGTTCCCAGGCCAGGGGTTGAATCTGAGCCACAGCTGAGATCATAAAATTTAAAAAAAAAAAGAAGAAAGAAGCTGATAGATTAGGGGTCTGGTAAGGGCCTTTCTTCTTCCTAGTTTGCAGAGGTCTGTCCGCACCTCATATCCTCATGTATCCTTTTCTTGGTGCTTGTGTGAGGAAAGAGATTGGAAATCTCTTTCTTTTTACAAGGACATTGATTTCATCATGAGAGCCCCTGCCTTTGTGGCCTCATCTAACCTTAACTATGTCTCAAAGGCCCCATCACCAAATACCATTACATTGGTAATTAGGGCTTCAACATATGGATTTAGGGGGCAGGGTACAAATATTCAGTTCATAGCATATGCATATATGTTATATATGTATATGATACATAAATAATAAGATATACAAACAAGAGTGGAGGCAAATAGCTTTGAATTAGAATGATTTCATTAATGTAAATGTACTTGGCACACTGCCTGGAAAATTCTTAGCATTGAATAAATATTAACTTAGTATATATTTCTCATAATGTCAGTTTGGGTTTTAAATTTTAGTTTAGAAATATTAAAATATTAATTTAACTGACTTAAAAATAGTTATTTCTATTAAATCACTCTCTTAAGGCATATAAAAGATGACACCCACCATGGTTGACCAAATATTTGACTTTTCACTGGATATAAGCTAAATTCTATAAAAAATAATTAAAAATATACACTAGAGTCAGAAAAACTGCACTTGCACAAGATAAATATGATATATTGTGGCATCTTCTATATAGGCCATTCATTAATAATATGGTTACAAGCAAAATTCAAAATCTTCAAAGCACAAAAAGAATTATAAATATTTCATGACAGATTCAGGCTATTAAATCACACTTATGTGGTTTAGCAATCCACAACCCAGACAGAAGTAATGACACTTGGCATCAAAGTGTCAAAAGATTCACCTGATAAGGAAAAAATAACCCTATTTTACTTAAGCAGGGGGTCAATGTTCAGCAAGCTTTTCCTCCCTGGAAGGGTAATGATTTCTATGCAATTACCCCTCAGCTGTCAGAATCCAAAGGTCAGATTTGACCATTTGCTATTTTTAAATGCACTTACCGGGCCTATCTATCAGACTGAAATTTGCAGTAACTATACAACTAGTTCTGAGTGCTGGCAAGAAAGGAGGGAATCATGAAACACAAACTGTTAAGTTAACCTGTGAAATGGACAGTCAGTAACAAATGTAATGTGGTAGATGGTTTTGAAATATTAAAAATTTTTTTTCTCTTAATGGATTTTATTTCAATTATAGGTGTACATAAATCATCACAAGTCAATTTTACAGATTTTGTATCCCGAACCCCCAGTGCATCCCCCCACCCCCCCAGATTGTCTTATTTGAAAAG
>PVHT021183528.1:3586737-3606679 GCA_004024745.2 Catagonus wagneri
CTGTTCTGTAAGAAGGTTCATTGTGTCTTTTTAGTTTCCACATGTAAGCGGTAGCATTGGGTGTTGCTGTCTAATTGTCTGACTGGTTTCACTTTGCATGATAATTTCTAAGTCCATCCATGTTGCTATAAATGTTGGTAATTCGTTCCTTTTAATGGCTGAGTAACATTCCATTGTGTGTATGTACCATATCTTCCCTTGAAATATTAAAATTAGGAAAGCGAAATTCCACTTTTTCAATAAATGAGAAGGTAAACAACTTTCATTCTATCGAATCTACCAGAGAGCAAAGAAAAAATTTTATTTTCTCCAAATTATTCAACTTTGAAAGAATTTTTGTTTTATTGTTTTATTGTCTTTTTCTTTCTGTAACCTCAAGCAGATTGCTTAATCATTTTCCAAATTAATTTCTCAGTGTAAACCATACTTAATCTCAATCTCTTTCATAAATTTCCTGGGTTTAATTCCATACAATACTCAGGTTATTAGCTTGTATCCAATTTTTTTTAACCAATAATTTGAAAGGTCCCTCCACTTCAACTCTTTCCATTGATACACATACATATGACCTAAATTTTTACTTTCTTTACAGCTTGAAGGGGTTCTTTATCCTTTTTTTTTAAACTGGGCTTATTTACAGTTTTATTTAATGAGATATAATTTACATTAGAGGAAATTCACCTATTTTAAGTGTATAAATTGATGGATTTAGGGAATTGCATAGAATTAAGTAACAATCACTACAACAAAGATACAGAATAATTTTAGCACCATAAAGTATTTCCTCTGTCAATCACTACAACAAAGACACAGAATAATTTTCGCACCATAAAGTATTTCTTCTGTCAATCACTTCCCCTAACCCTGACCCCAGGTAAATAGGATGCAGATTGATAATGATTTAATGTTAGTGGAAAAGGGATGATATTAGCCTAAGACTTCATGTTTTTCAAATCTTGCTTTATGTTGGAGGGAGCGCATGTGTTTAAAGCCTTTGAACTGTGATGAAAACAAAGACTGGATAAAGAGTAGGGATTTACTGAATGGGTAAATAGCAGCTCTGCCTTAATACTTAGCCATCTTGGTATTTCCCTCTACATCCATCCACACCTCTCAGGGTGCTATGATCAGCGACACTGCTAGAGTGTTATCTCTCTTCTCCTCTCAGTATTTACTGATGTTGAGATTTCTGGGTTTCTATCATCATTGCTGGTTCAGATGCTATCAGGTCTTGGGTTTCTCTGGACTGACTAGCCAATAGGTACAGTGAGGAGAGTTTGTTGCAATCTTCGACTCTACCATTAACTGATTCCACTACACTCCTGGATGTTTCTCTCTACTCTCTTCTCAACTCTTCACTTCTCGCCACCAAACAGCCAGTCTTCTCTACACTTCCAGTCTTAATTTCAGGAGAAAATAGCCTGATTCATTTAACTAAATATATTCCACACTTGAAATATATTAAGAAATACAAATTCTTGATAGGTTTCATGGTATTTCTAAAATATAAAGAAATATTTTCAACTACATTTTCCTTACAATGATTCTGTATAAGAAACACTTTTGCTTTTTTCACTTCTGAAAGGTTCTCAACCAATGACATATGTCTAGAATCTGTCATACCAGAATACCTCACCTATTACTGTCCAGTATGATCTGCCTTAAAATTAAGTACCTATTCCTACTCCACCAGTGGCCAACGCTGCCCAAATCATAGAACAGGGCTTCTTCTTTGAACAGAGAGGCAGTTCATGAGGAAGAGTTAATGAGCAATATTGACATATCTGGTACAATAAATATTCATGTGGATCTGCACATGTATACACACATATGACACCACAACAGCACACAATGGAAATTTATAGCATTTTGCCTGCTCATTTTAATTCATGGAGAAATGTTTTTAGTGAATGTGGAGACATAATCTATAGTAAATGACTCAGTTATCTACAACTTTGGGAAATCTGGACATTTATAACCTTGACATTTCTATTCTGAATTATGAAAATAATGCTGGGAAAAAAGAAATCACGGTAAATATTCAATGGTAAACATGTATAATTATATGTTAAAACCTAACTTTGTACAGTTCTAATTAGAGAAATAATAGTATCAGTTCTCAATGAATAGATCTGTGGGTTCGTATCTAGCAGACTCTAAGAGAATAATTCCCAGACATACGGTCTGGGCAAGTATAGAGTGGGAACTGATGTTCCATATTTGTAAAAATTTTCTAAATGACTCAAAGGTGTAGCCATGTTTGCATATCACTGGCCTGGAAAATCATTGTGGTCATTTGGACCCACTTCAATCACTTTTACCTAATTTGAACTTCCCAAATGAAGCTTAATTTTGGTTCAGTCTTTCTGGTAATCAGCCCCAAACCAGGATCCCACCAATAGTTACCTTATTAGAAAAACTACTGCAAAAAATTCCTATTACTCAGAAAATTTCAAGGGATTTAGTACCTTTGTATCAGATGTTCTGATATCATAGGAAATTACAAGGTTTCTAAGACCTCTCTCTATGTCAAGATCAAATATTTGAACAAAAGATTCTCCTAGTACCCCTACTAATAGGTTTTAGGAGCTCTACATAAGAAATGAAGGGCAGAAACCAAGATATATATTTCTCATTATTTCACAGCTCATTAATTCTGGGCATTATAAATGAGAATAAACTTAAAATAATGTAAACAGGATATGGATAAGCTACATTTGCCTAACTATTTATGAATAATTACTTTCATTTGCTTAATGATTTTACTATATTCGGGGTACTATAAGAGTTTTACTTATATTAACTTAAATTTCACACAACCCTGTAAGTAAGCCATATTTATTTATCTTTATATTACAAATAGAAAACAAAGACACAAAGTTAAGAAACTCCCACAGTGTCACGTAGCTAAGGCATGACAGGGCTAGGCAGTACGACTCCAGAGCTCATTATCACAAGATGCTACTTCAACTTGTGTATGTACTCATTAACAATGTTACATACCTAACATTAATTACACAGAGGTAATTAATTAAATTTACTACATACAAATTTACTACATACATACAATTCAGAAGCAGTCTTATTTCATCACAAAGCATATCCCTCTTCACTAAGGATTGATAAACACATCCAGTCAATATGGTTAGAGTGAAGTTTCTGTCCAAGGTCCTGGATTCCATACTCCAGTCTCCGACTTGCACTGTCTGTTTATGAAACCACATCCTAACTTTTGATGACAGTCAACAGGACCTTTCAGATCTCCTCTGCAGTTGTTCACTGTCAGATTATTAAAGGATAAGTTGTGCAATTCTTACCAAGAAATGTTTCTCCAACTGCTGCAATTACTATTGTATTGTCATTATAGTTATTTTGACTAAGTTCTGTGGGCAAGCATTAACAAAACCCATTCCCCCTCTGCATGAGAATCTAACATTTTGTTAACTTTCTACCTTACTTTTTCTTTAATTGATGAAGATAGGATATTGTTTTTTTTTTTTTTTAACTAGGCAACTTTACTTGTAGCAATAATGATCTATGACTGGTATATTGCACCTGGACTTTATGAACTATAAATGCTTTCTGGAAAGCCATAACTTTAGGCATGTCCTGGTTCTCATAACTAGGTATGTCACACATCACATGCATGCTCTATTTTAGAGTCTCATCTAATCTAGAGTAGTGCCCAAACCTGAAGGAATTTGGGTTTGCAATTCCTAGTCATCTTGCATCCGTGGGAGGGATTTTATTATCTGACTTGAGATTATAGACAGGCTAATTGGAGCACTCTATCAGAGCTGACCCCAAGAGAAAAAGAAATTATAAGGAAAATTTTCTTTCTTCTGTCTGTTTTAGACATAAATTTTCATATAATTACTTTATTACCTTGTACACATAAAGCTATTGAAAGAATTTTAGAATGGTTTAAAATAGCAATAATGGTTTTAAATGATTGTATTAAGAAATTTAAAGTATAGCATGTTGCAAAGTTTTTAAAAATTACTTTGACATGTCCCAGATAAATTCAATTACTTTTAAAAAAAATTGCTGTTTTCATAGTAAGGTCTCAATATAAATCCAGAATGAAAAAGGTAAACCCATTTTTGTACAATTTCATAAAATAGTCATAATAAATTATAAATAATAAGAAGCTAAGTGCTGGGACTAATGACTTCAGCAGCATTACATTGATGAGATCCAGTTTCCTCTAACTTAATAAAACAGTATTTTAAGAGAAAGAAGTAACATAAAGTACCTTACAATTTAGAGAACAGTATTCATTTATAGTGGAAAAAAAAATAAGACCCATCCATTCTTTCAGTTGCTATATTTCTATCACTTTGCATATTCATCTATCTCATATAATTGTAAAACTATTTATTTTAGAAATAGAATTCAAATTATTAGACTATTTCCCTCCAGTATAAATCAACACAATACCTATGAACTCCATTTTAATAAGTAAATTTGTTCAATGTGCATATCAAATTCCAATATTAACATCTTTTTGGAAAACCATACTCATAATACTCAGAGTTTAAATTATAATTTATATGAACACATTTGATAAATTATTTTCTCATAGTAACTTGCATTTTAATTGGAAGGTCAATGATTTTATGTAATCAAGAATTTCAGTTCTCGGAAAATTTGAGCCACCAAAACTAAAAATTTGAGAGAGAAGTACAAAGCTTAAGTTGAATTAACTAAGGGAGGAAATAAGTGGCTAGAAGTAGGATTGACTAGAGAGAAAGAGGTGTTTGGTAAGAGGCAAAAAGAACCAGAGATACAAGCAGGTTGCTCAAAGTGGGGATTGGGTGAGAGAAAAAATATTAAATTCCTTCTTGACAAAAATATACCTTAATGGACAGATCCAAACCTTGCCTAAGGTTTTGGGCCCTCTTTGATCTGTCCTAGAGTCTGGGCATAAGTAGCTACTGATAAAGAATTGGGTGGCAGAAATATTAGAAAAAGAGGAAGTTGAATAAATATTAGAAAAAGAGGAAGTTGACTAACTCCAGTTTGAACAATGGTCCATACTCAACCATAAAAAAGAATGAAATTTTGCCATTTGCAGCAACACGTATGGACCTACCTAGAGATTATCATACTAAGTTAAGTAAGTCAAACAGAGAAAGACATATATCATATGATATCACTTATATGAAGAATCTAATAAAAATGATACAAATGAACTTATTTACAAAACATAAACAGACTGTCAGACAAAGAAAACAATCTTGCTGTGCCAAAAGAGAAAAGTGCGGGGAGGAATAAATTAGGAGTTTGGGATTAACAAATACACACTGCTGTATATAAAATAGATAAACAAGGACCAACTGTATAGCACAGGGAACTACATTCACTATCTTGTAATAACATACAACGAAAAAGCATATATGTATTATGCTTTCCTGTACACCCAAAACTATGAAACTAACACAACATTGTAAATCAATGATACTTAAAAAAAATTAAGAAAAAAATATGGCCCAGCTCAGTGACTGCTTGCCTAAAAACAATCGAAGTGAAGCCAAAGGATTTTCAGCTAGAGGCATCAGTGTTGGAGTTGATACTGTGCTAAAGGCATCTTTCAGACAGTTGCCTAGAGCACTCAGGAAAGTGGCTCTCAACTGGGGCAACAGAAAAAAGCTAAGAATGCAAACAGCATCACAAGGGAACAATGAATTTATTAACCGTTAACACCGTAGCAGCACTCACCAAATTAATGCAATTTAGGGAATTTTGGTTAGTTATGACTGTTCCCCACAGACACTGAGTATAATCAATTCATTTGTTCACAGACCTTTTTAATTCCCTAACTCCAGTCATGCTTATAATTCCCAGCATGACCAGATGTGCAACATGAAACAGGCACAGGTTGATAATGGAGTTTCGGAAGACAAGGATAAGGGCAGAATTTAGAGCAGCAGTTCCTAAACTTTAATATGTATATGGATTAACTGGAGATCTTTGTAAAAGCAGATTCTTACTCAGCAGGTCTGGGAATAGGCCTGAGATTCTGTGTTTCTAACAAACTCTTAGGTAACCACAATATTACTGATCTATGGAACACATTTTGAAAAACATGGGATTGGAGACAAAAAACAATTTCTGGGAATTAAAAAAAGGTAAATTCTTGGCATCAGTGGAATAATACAAAAGATAGGACAATATACTAACTCTTGTTAAAACTGAGCCAAGACCACAGTCAAACACAGTCCGATCCATCACAATTTTGGCTACCACAATCTTCTTATCATTTTCTATTAGTATGGGAAACCCAATATCCAGCACATGCAAAATGGTCCAGCAAAAAAAAAAAAAAAATCTGCATACAATTTTTACAAGATAAGCTGTTATTGGATAATACATTTCCACACTAGGATTATTTTAACTAATACTAAGTCTTCATGAGCTTTCATTAAATTTTACAACTTCCAATAAATATTACTTTAACTCTTATCAAAAATATTATAGACTTTCAGCAGATTTACAAATTGTTAGGAAGATAAATTACAATCTAATATAAAAAAGGCATTTCAAAGTAAAGGATGTTTTTCCCATTAACCTTCAAGAAACCTAGATATGAGATCAATATACAGTAACTAGAGATTAGAAGCAAGAAAGAAGCATGGATTGGATTCCACAAAACCCAACCTTGACTAAATATATCCTGGAACAAGAGCATTGTTTAAAAAAGAGTGAATAAATATGACTACCCAAAAGTACAAAAATTAATAGTCTGTGTACAGATAATAGGTTGCTTCAGAAGACACTACATAAAGCATAAATTAGCACAAAGAACTAGGAAACAAAGGATTATCTACAAATTCTATTATTACCCTTACAGGGAAGAGTTAACAATATATCCTTAGAAAGTCCTGCTTGTAAAGTTGGCCCTTGCCTGGCATATGGGAACTTGGATTTAAAGAGGATTATTTTCGACTATTTTGAGAACTGATAAGAGTCACTCACTGTACCTAGTCTCTGTTAAAACAACGTCATTTATGGTGAACATCTCTTTTCCTTTCAGGAGGCTAGAAATTTGGCAGAGTCTAAGCAGAGGGTGACAAAATGACCAGGCCCCAGTAAAAATTTTGGACTGAGTCTTTAATGAGGTTCCCTGGTAGAAAGCTTTCAAATATGTCACCAGACTCAGTGCTGGAGAATTAAATGCATCCTCTGTGATGCTACTAGAAGAGAACTCTTTAGAAGTTTATATCTGGTTGCATTGGGACTTTGACCCATACAACCTTCTGTTTGCTGATCTTTTCAAATTTCTTTTGCTATAATAAAATATAGCTGTGAGTGTAACTATATGCTGAGTTCTGTGAGTCCTCCTAGAGAATCACCAAACCAAGAAATAGCCTTGGGGTCACTGACCTGTCATTCACAGTCCTAATACATAAAGTAACTATGGAGAAAACCAGGTACTGAGGTTAGTTCAAGTAAATAACCTCAACTTTGCAGTCCAATAGCACTAGTCATCTATGTTTGACACAATTATAGCTTTTTGACAATTTTCACTTTTCTCACTACAGATTTCTTTCTCTATTTTCAAACCCTGCACTTCAAATACTGCCCATCTTCTTACCATCTTACTTCATGGATCCCATTTCTAATTCACTAGGGCATATGTATCTTTTCAAATAAGAGTTGCCACCTTTTCCAGATATATGCCCAGGAGTGGGATCGTAGGATCATAATGGTAACTTTATTTTTAGTTTTTAAGGAACCTCCATGTTGTTCCCCATAAAGACGGCATCAATTTACATTCCCACCACCAACCCTGTCTCCACATCCTTTCCAGCAATTATTATTTGTAGACTTTTTGAAACAACTAAAATCTTAACATGCCTTATAAGTCACTAAATTGCCTAAATTGTCTCGCCTACCATTCCAGCTTTAAACTTCTTCTCTAAGCTTCAACTATGTTGGCCTTCTTTCCTTTGCTCACATGCATCTAATTGTTCCTGCCATAAGATCAATGCATCTTCTCTCTGCCTGAAATGTCTTCTCTCCCTTTCCTTTGTTTAAATGTAACTCTTCCTGCATATCTCAGCTCAGTAGGAAGCCTCTCTTATTATAGGCTCTCATAGCACCATGGATGCTCTGTGGCATGGAGCCCTTTTACACTGTTGGTTGGCATTAATTTGCATTGTTGTCATATAAATGCCTTCATGGGGATGAGATACTCTACAAAGGCAAGGATTATGTCTTTTTATTCTTAGCAGGTATCTCTACAGTGCTTAAATAACCTGAAACATGTTAAGAGCTAAGTATTTGTAAATGAACAAACAAATGAGTGAATGTAGCCACTGTCCTAGATAACATAACAGATAAGAAAGTAAATAAAATACAAAGTCCTTCCTTAGGGGAATTTTACCTAAGAAGTAAAATAAGTAAATATATGCCACTGATACATAAGTAGACAATATTTGTTAATGGAATAACTACTCTACAATATTTGTAGAGGAAAACAGAAAATAGAAAAAAGTTAGTAAAGTGATCAAAGAGGGAAATGGTGCCATTTAAGGGGTCCCTTATCTTATTTCTTCCCACAGTAAATATTCTATTCAAAGGTGCAATATTCTAGTCTGAACTCAAGCATTTTAACTAATTTTTATCTTTCATTCTTGCTTCATGCCCCTTCAAAAATTCCCCCTAAGTTCAATAAAGGAGATCTTAATAAAATGTGATTCTAATATTACCTCCCTACTTAAAACAACTAACAGCTTTGTGGGTCAGGAGGTGAACAAGTTTGTTTGACTATGTTAAGCAGGTAATGATTTAAAAGAAGGATTAACACGGCCCCACACTCCTGCATTGTTACATGTCATGTCCGCAAAAGCTGGCATTCTGTCAATAATAATTCACTCACCACTTACTTGTCACTGTACTCTAGGCTCACTAGCTACTTTCAGTTCCTATAGAATCATGTTCCTCCCTCCCTTGGGGCTTTCTCTCAAGCTGTTCCTTCTGGCTAGAAAGATGTCCTCCACCTGTATTTCATCCAGCTTACTTTTTACTCCTGCTTAAGTACTCATATCTAATTCCCCATGTAAAACCATTCTAAAGTCTAAGATGAGGCTACATGGTAAATACGTTTAAGACACAGTATGTTTCTCTACTGTTGCTCCTAACAAAAGCATAATTGATATTTACATGAACTTTTTCTTCAATTTCTATCTCTTCCACTAAACTGTAAGTTCTGTAATGCTATGGAAACTACACTGTTCATTCCAGTAATCCTATAAACTAAAATGGTATCTGGCACACCTTAGGCACTTAACAAATATTTGCAAAAACAATTTCGAAGAATCAAAGCATTCTATTTTTTTTAACTTTTCTCTTTAGGGCCACACCTGTGATATATGGAAGTTACCAGGCTAGGGGTCAAATCGGAGCTGTAGCTGCAGGCCTATGCTAAAGCCACAGCAACACTAGGTCTGAGCAGTATCTGCTACCTACCCTGCAGTTTGCAGCAACTCCAGATCTTTACCCCACTGAGGGAGGTCAGAGATAGAGTACATGGGTTCTTAAACCAGTGAGCTACAACAGGAATTCATCAAAGCATTCTATGTAAGATAAGTAATATAAGCAAAGTCAAGGAATCACACATATAGGTATTCTAGCAATTATCGTCTACATGAAGGAACAGTAGAAGATAAAGCTATAAAATCATGTGGAGATCATTTGAGGAAGAACTGAGTTTTCTAATTAAATAGTACAGATTGAGTAACTGGTAAATAACTTATGTAAACAAATGATATGATTAAAGTCATATCAGCTGTGGGATATTTATTAGAAAGGTATGGATATCATAGAGACTTGGGGAAATGATGGTTTCAGGATGGTAGGCAATGATCACAGAAATGACTGGATAGGGAGAAGCAGCTTTGAGAAGGAAAAATAAAAGGATTTAGTTTGGATTGGAAGCCTGAATGTAAGAAAGGAAAAAAAAAAGTTAAGGTTTTAAGACTTCTGGCTTTGATGGAGTATCTGTTACCAAATTAGCCCTCCTCCTGTAAAACTGTAAATTTAGAAAAATACAAATAACAACTCTTTTCAGGCACTAGACAATAATCAGTGCAATCCTGATTCCTAAGAGATTGGAAACCACAATTGCCCTCTCTATCTGGGGACAATTTCCCAATCACAACACAACGACTAGAAGACAGAGTACAGAAATTCCATTGAGCCAAGGATAAAGATCAAAGTTCATGGGAGCTGGGGAGTAGCCAGAATTTGTGGTGCAGGGATCCTGAAAGAAGGGATCTGTGCATAAATGGGACATAGAATTCAATGTGGGGATCCCACATAGTCCTTGACTGAAGAATGGGCTGTATATACACAGTAGGGCAAGATTAAAGTTTATCAGAGTATATCTGCTATAGGTTAAAAGTGAAGAGACATGAGAGATCAAGCAATGCAAGGGGACATTGGTGTTCAAGCCAACCATAGTGGAGAGACCAGGTTAACACTTCATTAACACCTTGAACAAACCATTGAGACATCAGAAAGACTGTGCTTTCAAGAGTAGGAACCATGCTATAAACTAGAGCCTACTTTTTGCATGCCATAACAAACCTTAAAACCAAACCATGAAAGATCTGCAGGAGAAAGAGTTTAGAGATTAAGTGTGCCAATATATAGAGACTTGGGAAACAACTTGAGTTTTTCATAAATCTGTAGTAACAAAGTGTAAAATAAATCCCATACAAGTTTAAAGTGATCATCTAGTAATTAAACTGCCTTATAAAAAAAATAACAATTTTCAGAGGAATATAGAGATACAACGTAACATAAAGACTGTTGAGTATAAAATAAAAATCACATATAGAGAAAAAGGAAATGTGCCTCAAGGCCAAGGAAAACAAAAAAGTGAACTGAAACTAAATTTATCATGGTCCAGGTGCTGGATTTAGCACTCAAGGATTTTAAAGAGCTTTTAACATTTTGTTCAAAGAATTAAATATACCCCAAATGAATGAACAAATAGGAACTCAGAGAAATGGAAATTATTTTAAAACACCAAATAAAAATTATATAACTGAAAATTATTTTTTTCAGCTGTACCTGAAGCATATGGCAGTTCCTAGTCCAGGGATCAAATTCAAGCTGCAGCTGCAATTTATGCCACAGCTGTGACAACACTAGATTCTTAATCTACCATGCCATAGTGGTAAATCCTGAAAACTATAATTTAATTAAAAATTCACTGGATGGGCTTCAGTCAAAAGGAAAAAAAAAAAAAGGAGTCAACACATTTAAATATAGGTCAACACAAATTGTCCAATCAGAAGAACAGAGTGAAAACAGAATGAAAGATAAAAATGGTTGGACAAATTTAAATGGGGAAATGGTAAATACTGGCAGAAATAATCAGGAGGAATGGATAATATTTTTGAGAAGACAGTTAAGTTTAAAAAAACATGAAAAATATACTTAATAGTATGTTGAAAAGATACAGAAGTCAGCATATTAATCAGAAGTGAGAGGGGAATATTTGAAGGCTCTTTAAACTAAAGCAATGTTTTAAATTATATGACTAAATGAGCTCCCAGAGAGTGAAAGAAAACCGAGAAGAGGAAAGAACAGAATCCTGTGGAATTCTCTTTATAAAAACATCTAAAGAGTGAGAAGAAATGAAAGAATTAAGCAAGGAAACAGGAGGCAAATCAGATAGAACAAAACATAGAGTAAGCTAAGGAAGGAGAGTGTGTCAAACAGAAAACTGAGAGTTCCTGTTGTGGTGCAGTGGAAACAAATCCAACTAGTATCCATGAGGATGCGGGTTCGATCCTTTACCTCGCTCAGTGGGTCAAGGATCTGGCATTGCTGTGAGCTGTGGTGTAGGTTGCAGACACAACTCAGATCCTGCATTGCTATGGCTGTGGTGTAAACTGGCAGCTGTAGCTCTGATTCGACCCCTAGTCTGGGAATTTCCATATGCCATGGGTGTGACCCTAAAAAGCAAAAAGAAAAAAAAAAGGGAAAAGAAAAAGAAAACTCCTGACAAGCCAGGAAAAAAATGGAGAGTTACTAATAATAAGAATTACTATTGGTTTTAAAAGTGAGGAAGTCATTGATGACATCTGAATAGGTAAATAAAAGGGAAAAATAGAGAGTAGAGACAACAAAGAGAGTATAAAATCTATGGATGAAAACAGACAAGATGATAATTTAAGAAAGTCATAAGGAAGACTGAAAATTTGAGAATTTGTTGTTTATAAATATTCTGAACTTACTAGTTGGCTGAGAAGAAGGAATGAGTTCATAAGGACAAAATTCAAATGAAAACAGATGATTAAAAGAACAATATTTGGTATTAAACAAGACATGACTAAAGGGCTAAAAGCAGAGCAAGGCAATTAGCTTTGTAGAGGAAGAAAGGTGCTTCTTTAATATACAAACAGGGAATGAATGAAGAAAAAATTTTGAAGTGTAAGGAATGGAAATTGAGAATTTTCACATCAAATGGCCTGAATATTCTCAAAAATGTTAATTATAAAGTCCTCTCTGAATACTTTTTAAGGAGGGTGAACGGTTTTAAAACTGTTGCTATAAAGATTAGTAAGAGATGAATAAAATGATTTTTAAATAGAAAAGGTAAGAAGTCAACATTAGAAAGCGTAACTCAGCAGGAATCAAAAAGCAGGACAATTACACAGCTTTCTCCAGTAACATTTAGCAGTCTGCATATAAAATAGGAGACTGAGAGTGATCCAGAATAGTATGTACCACAGCCTTGAGTAATGTTGGATCAGTGGAGATACCTACTAAAGATCTAGATCAGAGAGAAAACAGAAAACCAGAAAGATTAACACACAGATACCTTAGAACTCAATGAATAGAGGGGATACAAAAAGAGAAGTTTCTGTTATGGAGAAATAAGGCTGTAATTACAGGGAGAAAGGTCAAGTCTAAGATAACAAAGGGGGAGTTATTCAAGTAATGAAGGCTGAAGACTTCCAATGAAGGAAATAATTGACATGACTGACTGATAACCAACTGTTAGATATTAGATGTATCCATCAGTTCAGCAATAAACTTTTCCTCCTATTTACTTACTCTATGTCAGATTAAAATGTACGAGATATAGTTTCTTTCCCAATTAACATGAATATTGCAGATACCGAGGGAGATAACGGGAAATAATATAAAAAGAAATACTATGAGTCATCTCAGCTTCCATAACACATACTTTCTGGCCCACATAAAGGCTCAATGAATCTTGAAGGCATTGTATAATACAAGATTTAGTGCTAGAAATAGGAAATGCCAAATAAATTGTCACGGTCTTATGCACAGGAAAGGGACCATACAAGTCCAAGGAGAGAACTTTTCACTGCAGAGTGAAAATATCAGTACTGTCATGTTCAATATCTATAAAATTTCTTACTACTGGCCTATCTCTTTTTTGAAATTTTTCTTTGATTCCAGGACAATACATTCTAACTGTCCCTTCTTTATTCTCAGATTAGGCTTTTCTCAGTCATTTTATCTAATTCTTGTACTTTCCACCTTATGTAGGTCTCTTCCAGTTTTTAATCTTAGACCTTTTTTCTCAACATTATAATTTTACAACTTCTCTCTGGCTGTTATTTCAAGTCATTGTATGTTTACAGTCATTTCTACTTGGTTGACACCCAAATTTCCCTTCCTATATACCTATGAGCTCCAGACTAACACCTCCAAATATCTCCAGAGAGACAGGTCATTAACCACTCAAGAGTTAACTGAAACAAAATTTAACTTAACAAAAAAACGTTGTTCTTCTTTACACTGCTTAATATCAGGTCAACTGGTCTGTTGTCAATTTAAACTGTACATGGAAATGCAAAGGTAAACTTTACCTCATTCTTTTGCCCATTGCAACTTGTCCAAGGATAAGTAAGACTATCATTTTAAAAGTATGTGAGGTTAGTAGATGCTAGCTATTACATTAAGAATGGATCAACAATAAGGTCCTACTAATATGCAGGGAACTACATGCAGTCTCTTGAGGTAGAACATGATGGAGGCTAGTATGAGACATATATAACACATACACACATATATATGGCTGGGCCACTATACTGTACAGCAGAAATTGGCATAACATTGTTAATCAACTAAAATTTTTTAAAAAGTATTTTAATTCTCCATTCACTTAATCAACTATTCTCCTTTTAACATAATAATACAGACTCATAAAAATGGTAATCACACTCAGTGATCCCTTTCTATGATAGTATTTCTCAAACTTTAGTGTGCATAGGAATTTCAATAATACTAATGACTAACATTTATTGAATGCTTACTTAAACTAGGCAATTTTATGAAAACTTTCTACAGTTATTTAAGCATCAAAGGATAAAATTATTATCATGTAATCATGATAAAATGGATATTTTAACATAGTAAGTCTGGTTTGAGGCCCAATAGTCTATATTTTTAAAACTATTTAAATGTTTTTGATGCACATAGGCATTTTCACTGTTTTATAGAATTTTATCTATTTAATGTGCCATTAATTTTCAATTCCTAGTATCACTATGTTAATTCATGACCCAATTCCCTCTATGTATATTTCTACTTTTCTTTACAACTGCAATCCTTCCCCACAGTTAAAATTCTGTACTCTCTGATAAGAAAGATTTTTCAGCTCCTTCAATTCACTAGACCAGACCTTTGGTAACACACAGTCGTACTATTTCCAAACATACCCAACTAGTTGAGCTACATTACAGTGGATAAAGCAAACCTGCCCATATATTCTTATATGTTCAAAAACTCTGGCCTTTCAATTTAAAATACAGCCTGTAATTAATATTGGTTATATGATAATTACAGTGTGTTCTCAATTCTGAGAAAATCCTTCTAAATCATTCTGAATACAGAGGCATTCTGAACATAGAGGCAACCAATTTTAAACAAGTAGAGATGTATTAGGTTAAATAAAATGAAAATCAACAACCCCAAATGTCAGTAGCCTAGTGTATTAATAATATACTTCTTTTTCTTGTATCATAGTTAATAGGCATAC
Source organism: Catagonus wagneri (assembly GCA_004024745.2). NCBI lineage: Eukaryota > Metazoa > Chordata > Mammalia > Artiodactyla > Tayassuidae > Catagonus > Catagonus wagneri. The sequence goes on from PVHT021183528.1 coordinate 3,601,772, forward strand.
ACGTGAAATGTGTCAGAGTTAACTGCATATTGGGGGAATCGTGTGGTAATCTGCTTCACATGGTCTCTTAAGTCCAGGAGCCTCCCAACTAGTTGTTCAACCATCTACTAAGAGTCCCTTTTTATAAAAGCAATATATGTATTCAGCTTTTTAAATGAGTCCCTAAAGCCCTCAGACTAATTCTATTTCATATGAAGTATTAAGATTGCATTTTTCTGAAAAAGAAAATCACTGAATCTAAATAAACTAGAAAAACTCAAGTAGAAAACCTCTTTCTAGGATAACTTCTTAGCATGAAAACATGGTAAATATAGGCATAAGTATATAAAACTGTAGTCTAAATTTTGATAGTAATTCAACTTTAAGGGATAAAAAGGGGCTACAGTCCATAGCTCAAAAACTTGCACACCTTGCAGGAAAGAAAAAATACTTTATTTCACCACACCACAGAGGCCAAAAATAATTAACTGTATAAAATATAATCACAGTTATTAATGCCTCAAATGCCCTAACTCTGCAAATCCTACAAAGCTAGTAAAGTCTGCTACACTAATAGGAACGTCCAGATAGCACAGCAATACTTTAACTCACATGGTCCATTTAATGTGAGCTATGGTCCTCGGGTACTGAAGGCCAATTAAATATGAGTTAGGAAGTATTTTTCCAGCCTCATGAATTAGGACGGACCTAGTACACTCTATTGCCATTTGGTTCCTAAAACTTATCTAAATTATCCAACCTACTGGAGACCTTATAAAGTAAATGTAACTCTTGTGACTCAATTCATGGAAATCTATTTCTAAAGGAGGGCTCAATGTTTCCCACTAGACTTTTGTCTTTTTATAGTGGTTATTTCAAATAGTTTTTTCCTTTCTCTAGTAAATAACCCAAAATCTATGAGAAATTACATTTGGCAAGTTAAGCCATGCTTTTTAATTAACAAGATGGTTTGTCATAATGAAATGAGACAATTCCAAATACTGTTATCTGAATTCTCTGAAAGAACCTGCCTGTTAGTATCCCTGGTTCTTGAGAGACTATTAAGAGAAGACACTCCAAGCAAATTCAGGTGTAATAGGATGTTAAAACATAAGTCTTTCTGTTTCAGCTTCAATTGAGACAAAAAATATGACACACATCAAATATAGAAATGAGTACAAGGCAGATGACCAAATATAAAATTTATAAAGAAAATATCAATAGCAATAATTCTTAAGATACCTCAAGCAAATCATAGATAATTAACTGGGCTAAGGTATGGAGAGACTGGATTTCTGATAAGACCCACTGGTAGAAATCACCAGCCTCCTTGAAGAGGGATGGGACATGTGAAAGGTACTAAGTCTTCCATCTAAAGCCTTAGAATGGGCATTTTCATAGTACTACTCCAAGATTCTAGCATGTGAGTTCCCTAGAGTCTGAAGTAACAGAAAAGTCTTAAAGTGGCTTGTGGAAGCAGAATAAATGTGGCTCTGTTGGGACTGGCCTTCATACCCAGAAGGTACCAGTTCCAAGGTGGTGAGCCATACCAGAAAAAGAAAAAGCAAGACTAGAATCATTTTAAGCCCAAGTTCCTACCTTTACTTCTGGAAAAAGTGGAAACACTAACAGCTTCTTTGTGGAGTAGACTACCAGAAAACCTAGGGCTAAAGAAAGAGCAGTTAATTGGGAAATGAATTGTACAGGGCATATCATGAGAGGTAGAGTTGGACAGGTCTTCAGCAGCAGCCTCTTCCAGAAATACACACACATATACTCACACACACACACACACACACACAAGCACCCATAAGAAGAAATTAGCCTGTAACATCTACCATGCCCAGAAAGCTTGAAGTCAACATATGGTATCACCAGATAGCTCCTAAGATTTAGTTTCTCTGTTCTATGTCATCTTCTCCCTTCTCTCACCTATTTCTATTTGTTGCAGTTAGAGAGTGGGAGAGGAAGTGAGGGAGGAAAGTGGATATAAAAAAAGAACCCAAGGAGTTCCTGCTGTGGTGCAATGGGTTAAGAATCTGGCTGAGTGGCACGGAAAGATGGTGGAGGAGTAAGAGGTTGTGCTGACCCTCTCCCACAAACACAGCAAAAAAGCACATCTACATGTAAAACGACTTGCACAGAACATCAACTGAATGCTGGCAGAACTTAAACCTCCAAAAAGGGTAAGAAAGTCTTGACATAACTGGGTAGAACAGGAATCAGGATGGCACCAGCACTCCAGGGAGGGAGGGAGCTGTGAGGGAGAAAAGGAACCCACACCCTTGGAAGCCACCTAACAGACCAAAAGATCAGCCAAGTTGGGGGGACATCAAAGCCTGAGAAAAGCACAGCAACTGGACTGAGAACAGCAAAGTGGAGTGATAGCCTCACAGATCATCTGAATACCAGCACAGACACGACAGCCTGAGCCCACACTAAGACATATTATATTAAAAATGGCAAAAATTAAAGATAAAGAGAGGATCCTAAAGACAGCAAGAGAAAAGCAAAGTGTTAATTATAAGGGATCCCCCATAAGGCTATCAGCTGATTTCTCTACAGAAACACTACAGGCCAGAAGGGAGTGGCAAGATATTTAAAGTGCCGAAAGGAAAAACTTTGCAACCTAGAATACTCTAACCAGCAAGAATATCATTTAAAATAGAAGGGGAAATAAACAATTTCTTCAACAAACGAAAGCTAAAAAGTACAACAATACTAAACCCTTTCTAAAAGAAATACTGAAAGGGCTCCTATTAAAAAAAAAGTAAAAGGTAAGAAATAGAATGGAGGAAGCCCCATATGGAAAGCAATCATTCAAATAAGCCAGAAATACAGATCTAAACATGAAGATGTTAAAAAAGTTTTTAAATTTTTTAAAAAAGACAAAATCATACATTATGGGGAGGGAAATGAGAAAAATAGACATTTTTTATTTCCTCTTTAACTTTTTTAAAAAAAATTTCTAATGATATGTTTGAGTCTATATGGCTATCAGGCTAAAGCAAACAGATATAAGAAGGTGTTAACATATTTAAAAAACAGGGCAACCATAAATCAAAACAGATCATCACATCCACAAATACTGAAAAGAGAGATTGCATTAAGTTGGCAGAATAGAAGGACTGGAGCTCAACTTCTCTCCCAAAAAAACAACAAAACTACAACCAAATGCCGAGCAACCTTCAACCAAATGGACTGTAAACTGCCAAAAAAGATATTCTACTCCAGAAGACAAAGAGGAGACCACATCAAGAGGTAGGAGGGGTGATTATGCAATAGAAGCAACCCCATACCTCCAGGGTGGGAAGCCCCACAGACTGGAAAGGAACTGTATCACAGAGACTCAGCCACAGGACTGAGAGTTCTGAGCCCCACGTCAAATCCCCATGCCTGGAGATCTGGCACAGGGAGAAAGAGCCCCTGGAGCATCTGGTATTGAAGGCCAGTGGGGCTTGTGTGCAGGAGCTCCACAGGACTGGGGGAAAGAGGAGACCCCATTCTTAAAAGGCACACACAGACTTTCACGTGCACTGTGTCTCAAAACAAAGCAAAGTCTCCATAGGAATCCAGGTGGAACCTGACTGCAATTCTTAGAGGATCTCCTGGGCAGGGGTGACTGTGGCTTGTTGTGGGGGAAAGTGCATTGGAAGCAAAGCTCTCGGGAACATTCATCAGCCTCCATTTCTCTGGAGGGGGCCATTTTGGGGAAAATCTGCTCCCTCCCATAAGTGCTGAGAAGCCCCAGGCCAAACAATAATCCAGGTGGGACCACAGCCCCACCCATCAAAAACACACTGCCTAAAGACCTCTCAGGCACACAGCCAACCTCTAATCTCACCCAGAGACAAAGCACCACCCATCAGAGGGATAGGAATCAGCCCCACCTACCAGTGGGCAGGCACCAGTTCCTCCCATTCGGAAGCCTACAGCAAGCCTCCCCCATACCAACTTTAGCCACAGGGGAGGCAAACACCAGAACTAGGAGAGGCTACAACTCTATTGAATGCAAAAAGGTCACAAATACTGAAAAGAAAAGCACTCAAGCATAAAATAAATGGAAACCATCCAACCAAAAAAAAGAAGAAAAGAGAAACATAGAATCAATTAGAAAACAAGGTCTAAAACAGCAATAAATACACATCTATCAATAATCACCTTAAATGTCAATGGACTGAATGCTTCAATCAAAAGACACAGAGTGGCAGAATGGATAAATAAGCAAAAACCTACAATCTGCTGTCTATAAGAGTCTCACCTTAGGGCAAAGGACACAGATAGATTGAAAGTGATGGGATGGGGAAAGACTTTTCATGCCAATGGACAAGAAAAAATAGCAGGAGTGGCAATACTCATATCAGACAAAATAGACTTTAAGATGAAGTCCATAAAGAAAGAAAAAGAAGGACACTATTTAATGGTTAAAGGATCTAGTCAAGAAGAGGATATTACAATCATCAATATATATGCCCCTAATATAGGAGCACCCAAGTACCTACAACAAGTATCATCAGACATAAAAGGAGAAATAGATGGCAGTACGATAATAGGAGACTTTAACACTCCACTCACATCAATGGACAGATCCTCTAGGCAGAAAGTCAGTAATGCAACAGAGATCCTAAATGACACAATAGAAAAGTTAGACCTAATTGACATTTTCAGGACATTACATCCAAAAAAATCAGAATATATACATTCTTTTCATTGTGTACATGGAACATTCTCAAGGATTAATCATATACAGGGGCACAAAGCTAACCTCAACAAATTTAAGCATATAGAAATTATTTCAAGTATCTTCTCTGACCACAATGGCAGGAAACTAGAAAGCAACCACAGGAAAAGAAATGAGAAAAAACACACTACATGGAATCTAAACAACATGCTACTAAAAAAACAATGGGTCAATGAGGAAATCAAGAA
>PVHT021183528.1:3606779-3625470 GCA_004024745.2 Catagonus wagneri
AAAAAAGTCAAATAAACAAAATAAGAAATGAAAAAGGAGAAGTCACAACAGATATTACAGAAATACAAAAAACCATGAGAAAATACTATGAACAATAGTACACCAACAAATTTGACAACCTAGAAGAAATGGACAACTTTTTAGAGACTTACACCCTGCTAAAACTGAATCAAGAAGAAATAGATCAACTGTACAGACAAATCACTAGAAATGAAATTGACCATGTCATAAAAACACTCCCTACAAGTAAAAGTCTGGGACCAGATGGCTTCACAGGTGAATTCTACCAAACATACAAAGAGGAACTCATACCCATCCTCCTTAAATTTTTCCAAAAGGTTGAAGAAGAAAGAACACTCCCAAAGACATTCTATGAAGCCACCATCGCCCTATTCCAAAACCAGACAAAGATTCCACCAAAAAAAGACAACTATAGGTCAATATCTTTGATGAATATAGATGCAAAAATTCTCAACAAAATTTTAGCCAGCTGAATCCAAAAACATATAAAAAAGATCATACACCATGACCAGGTGGGATTCATCCTAGGTGCACAAGGATTGTTCAGTGTACACAAATCAATAAACATCACACACCACATTAACAAAAGGAAAGTCAAAAACCACATGATCATCTCAATAGATGCATAAAAAGCATCTGACAAAGTCCAACATCCATTCATGATCAAAACTCTTACCAAAGTGGGGATACAGGGAACATAACTTAACATAACAAAAGCCATTTATGACAAACCCACAGCAAATATAATAGTGGAGAAAAGCCAAAAGCCTTCCTACTAAAATCTGGAACAAGCAAGGATGCCCACTCTCAATACTCTTATTCAACATAGTACTGAAGTCCTAGATACAGCAATCAGACAAACAAAAGAAATAAAAGGCATCCAAATAGGAAAAGAAGAGGTAAAACTGTCACTCTATGCAGATGGCATGATACTATATATATAGAAAGTCCCAAGGACTCAACCCCAAAATTACTTGAACTGGTCAACAAATTCAGGAAAATAGCAGGATATAAGGTTAACCTTCAGAAATCAATCGTATTTCTGTATACTCACAATGAAATATTAGAAAAATACCAAAACATTTTACCTTTTAAAATTACATCCCAAAAAATCAAATAACCTAGGAATAAACCTGACCAAGGAGATGAAAGACTTACATGCCAAGAACTATAAAACATTAATCAAGGAGATCAAAGAAGATACAAAGAAATGGAAAGATATTCCATGCTCATGGGCCAGAAAAGTTAATATTGTAAAAATAGCCATACCACCCAAAGCAATCTAAGATTCAATGCAATTCCTATCAAATTACCCGTGACATTCCTCACAGAACTAGAATAAACAATCCAAAAATTTATACAGAACAACAAAAGACCCAGAATTCTCAAAGCAATTCCGAGGAACAAAAACCAACCAGGAGGCATAACTCCCCCAGACTTCAAGCAATATTACAGAGCCACAGTAATCAAGACACTATGGTACTGGTACCAAAACAGACATACAGACCAACGGAACAGAACAGAGAAAACAGAAATAAACACAGACACCTATGGTTAATTAATCTTTGACAAATGAGACAAGAACATAAAATGGGAAAAAGACAATCTTTTCAGAAAGTATTGCTGGGAAACCTGGACAGCTACATGCAAATCAATGAAACTAGAACACACTCTCACACCATGCACAAAAATAAACTCAAAATGAAAAAAAAAAAAACCTCAAAATGGCTTAAAGACTTAAATATAAGATAAGACACCATTAAGCTCCTGGAAGAAAACACTGGTGAAACATCCTCTGACATCAACCTTACAAATGTTTTCTCAGGTCAGTCTCCCAAAGCAACAGAAATAAAAGCAAAGATAAACAAATGGGACCTAATCAAGCTGACAAGCTTTTGCACAGCAAAGAAAACCAAAAAGAAAACTAAAAGACAACTTACAGAATGGGAGAAAATAGTGTCAAGTGATGCAGCTGACAAGAGCCTAATCTCTAAAACATACAAAGAATTTATACAACTCAACAGCAAAAAAACCAATGACCCAATTGAAAAATGGGCAAAGGACCTGAATAGACATTTCTCCAAAGAAGATACACAGATGGCCAACAAGCACATGAAAAACTGTTCAACATCACTGATTAGAAAAATGCAAATCAAAACTACTATAACACCTCACACCAGTCAGAATGGCCATCATTAATAAGTCCACAAACAACAAAGGCTGGAGGGGGTGTGGAGAAAAGGGAACCCTCCTGCACTGCTGGTGGGAATGTAAATTAGTACAACTGCTATGGAAAACCATATGGAGGTACCTCAGAAAACTATACATAGAACTACCATATGACCCAGCAATACCACTCTTGGGCATATATCCAGACAAAACTTTCCTTGAAAAAGATATTTGCACACTCACATTCATTGCAGCACTATTCACAATAGCCAAGATATGGAAACAACCCAAATGTCCATCAACGATGATTGGATTAGGAAGATATGGTATATATATACAATGGAATACTACTTAGCTATAAAAAAGAACAAAATAATGCCATTTGCAGCAACATGGGTGGAACTAGAGACTCTCATACTAAGTGAAGTAAGTCAGAAAGAGAAAGACAAATACCGTATGATTTCACTTATATCTGGAATCTAATATAGGGACAAATGAACCTTTCCACAGAAAAGAAAATCATGGACATAGAAAACAGACTTGTGGTTGCCAAGAGGGAGGGCGAGGGAGTAGGAAGGACTGGGAATTTGGGGTTAATAGATACAAACTATAGCCTCTGGAGTGGATGAGCAATGGGAACCTGCTGTATAGCACTGGGAACTATGGTCACTTCTGATGGAGCATGATAATGTGAGAAAAAAGAATGTACACATGTATGCATGACTGGGTCACCTTACTGTGTAGCAAAAAATTGACAGAACTCTGTAAATCAGCTATAACGGAAAAATAAAAATCATTATAAAGTAAAAAAAAAAAAAGCAATCAGCTCAGAAAACTATGGTTTTGAACCTAACATCTCCATGGCCATGAGCAATGTCCTAGCATTCTTATAATTCTGAGGCCATCCTTCTAATCATTCTGAACAGAGAGACAGCCAACTCCAAGCAAGCAGAGACTCACCAAGTTAACTAAAGCATGTAAGGAAAACAGGAAACTGTATTGTCACTGTGGTGATTGGAGATGTTTCTTAGAATCAGAAATGCACTGTGACATAATAGCAAATGATTCTGCAATTCTCCCTATACCCACAAATTTGGAAGTTAATCTCTTGTTAGTGGACATTATGCTATCAGATTCAAGGAGAATAATAATACAGATTTAAGGAGAATAATAATACAGATTCAAGGAGAATAATAATACCTTCGGTGTGTGTGATATATGATTACAGGTAACCCAATGCCTGAGATGAAAGAAAGTAAAAGACTACTGAGGGATTTCATTGCAATATAAAATATCGTTAGCTTAGCTGCTGTCATATTTCAGGCCGTTGAGACAGTGTCCTCTCATTAGTTTGGGGTTCATAAATAGCCTGTAAGGACTTCCGGTATAGAAATATATTCTCTACTGCAACTAAAAATTCTCCAAGCTACATCCTCAGAGTTTCTGACTTAATTGGTTTTGGGTAGGATCCACATAACATTTCATTTTTAGTAACAAAGACTTGAAATGGGGCAGATTTGGGCACACACAGTCTTTACGGAGAAAGGTGGACTTGCTAAAGAACTTATGCTAGAGTAAAGAGAAGAAATCCGTAGGCACATTGTAGAGACAGAGGAGAAAGACACAAAGAGATAAGGTATAATTTAAAATGTTAACAGCAATATTTTGCCTAGAACCAACTCTGACTCATCACCATGGCTTAATTAGAGTGCAAAAGCCTGATGAAGAGTAGATAGACTCGGAAAAGTTTGGTGCAAGGTGAGTTTTAGGAAACTTCAAGTCTATCACAGGTGACTTCTGAGAGGTAGCACAAAAAATGTTTGATAACCATTGTCTTCACCATAGTCCTTAGCTCAACAGGTATTTTTCTCTACTTCAGATGGAGAAAATTTTTCATGAAGACAATATGTAACCCTTCAAAGGTCACCCAGAATTCTCTATGACTCCAACAGGGAAAATGTAAGTTAAATTTAGGTAATGCCTTCTTTTCAAAGAGAATGAACACATATTTCCAAGTAAAGGACAACAGAAGAATTACTACTCTCTCCTAGGTCAGTGTTGTCACTTAGACCCACACTTTTAACAAAATGAAAGAGTCTATGACAGTGCGTGCTTCTACATTTCAATTTGAAAAGCTATGGCACTAGTAAATAAGAATTAAAACTTGCTCAGAGTGCTATAAATGTGGAGTAAAGATTTATTATAACAAAAACGTTTCCACAATAAATGGACAATACTAGCTTTCTAAAATATTACAACTAATTTTGTTAAAAAATCAGGGCTATTTAAAGAGGTAAGTTTTAAAACAAAAGGATTTTTCTTTTTAAAATCCGAAAGCAAAATTTTACTACTCTGTAACATTATATTGAGATACCAATAAAATATAATGTGTTCTTTGAAATTTGAAAGTAGACCTTCACTTACTAGAGCATATCAATGTTGTGCAAGGACTTAAATCAATTAGGGGCATGTTAGATGTTCCACCAATGTCAGATTATAATAGTAGCATGTTACAGATTAAATAGTTGTGATATAAAGATTTTATTTAGTTTTTCTTTTTTAACAGAAATTCAGTTTTGGAATTAAGTTCTTTAGCAACCAGATAGAAAATAAGCAAAATTATGACTGCATTACCTCTAGATGGTGTTATTAGCAACCAAGGCTAATGGCTGGGGCATACAAATTACTGCCTGAAGGTGAGTTGCAAATCCATCTGCTCCTCCCTATTCGATTTCTTGAAGCGATTCTTACTGCTAATTAACTGTGAAAAGTTGTGCTGTGAACCTTTCACCTGATGTTCTTTAGCAAGAGTAAAAGTTCTTAAGGAGCCCTCAAAGCAATGTATATATAATCAATTGCCATTTCAGCGATGACCTGCTGTCATGCGGTATCGAGCCTCAAACTGTGATCATTCAGCTCTTGGGGAGGAAACTTTTTTACTTTTTACTGGCTAATAAACACAAAGATATCTGCTGGACTGTTTTGAGTCATTTGGTTTGCTTATCTCATAAACCTTAGCTCATTAGATGCTCAGATCCAGGAGGGGAAATCTGACTCCTACCTTATGTGCACTGATGGGGGTCATCTGTCTTAGCATGCAGAGCCCAGGCTCCAGAATCAAAACTTCTTGCTGCTTCTTCTGGCCTCAGAGAGTAGAAGACTTGGCTCTCAGACTTGACTGCACATTGCAATCATCTGAAGAGCTGAAGAGCTTTAAAAAATGCTGATGTCTTGGTCCCACCCCCAGAGATTTTAATTTAAGTGGTTTAGGGTGAAGCTTGGGCATTGGAAAGGTTTTAAGTCCCTCCAGGTGATTCTAATGTGCAGCCAAGGCTGAAAACAACTGACTTAGAAAGAGGCTCTAATTAGATCTGATTATCACACATGAAAACACTATTAAAAGTTCCTCAGCCTGTGGTTGCCTACAGAAATCACAAGAAGACTATGACTTTAAGTCCTTTTGTGATACATTTCCATGCAATCCTTCATCTAACACGTTTTCTCGCTCCTCTCTCATTTCCACATACTCTTTCACTTTGCCCTGAGAAACTTGGTCTATCATTAGCAAAATCGCCTGACTCAGTAACCACAATTTGTTATTACCAATAACTACAATCATTCCAGTCTCTGTTTCTAATATCCCACTCTCCACAACTAAGATATTGTTGGGTCCTTTTTATCCCAACTTCAACAATTATTTGCCTCACTGGAACCTCTAATCTATTGAATTTTTTTCTCCATTATCTCCTTTATATTTTTTTTTTATTCTTACTCTATTTAGATTCCATGGTTCATCAATACTTCTTTCTCCGTCTTTCCCCTTCAGTATACTAACTTGGAAAGAATCTAACTCTGGTTAACTTCTAGTTCTCACCTACTTCATACTTTACCTGAGCACCTGAAACTTGCTAAAACAATCTTGGAGTCATGCTGGTCTCAGTGTAAGTACATGACCATAGACCTCAAAGAAAGAGGTAACGTTGCCTGGAATTCCATGAAAATGCCAAGTTAAAATTATTTTCCAACTCTTCTAGGTGATGATTTCTCACGTTTCTCTAATACTATCATAACTCTGTCTTCCCTCCTCTTATCTAATTTCTTTGCTCTTAATTCTGTAGGGAAAACAGGAACACCAAAGATAACCTCTCCATCCTTCCACCATCTCATCAAGGTCAAAAATGACCTCCACACTGCAAATCTAAATCAGTTTTCTTAGGACTTCATCTCTTAATCACTTCCTCCTTCCTGAAACTCCTACTTTACTTGGCTTCTAGAAAAGTAAAAATCAATCTCTCCTTCTCTCTCTCTCTCTCCCATCCCCTCACTCATGTCTCAGCTCCTACCATCTCATTGACTGAAACTTCTCTGTATCTTGTTGAAATTTCCTTATTTTCTTCAGACCTCTTTTCTTGTGTAGCTACACATACTTGCCAGGTGATTTTGTTGATCCCATGGCTTTAAGTATATTCCATTCCCTGAAACTTAGCTTCCATTTCCAACTGCTTACTTGATATTTCCACTGAAATATCTAACACAAATTCCACACTTAGCATACTGCAAACAAAAGTCTTGATCTAGTTTTACACTAAAACATGCTCTTTTCCTAATCTTAATAAAATGGCTCTTTCGTTTTTTTCAAATATCCAGATCAATGACATTGGACTCCTCTTTAACTCCTCTCTTGCTTTCTAATTTAAAATAAACCTAGCAGTTCCCTTGTGGCACAGTGTGTTAAGAATCTGGCATAGTCACTGTAGCAGCTCGGCTCGCTGCTGTGGCACAGATTCAGTCCCTGGCCTGGCAATTTCCACATGCCATGGGTGTGCCCAAAAAAAGTCAAATATAAATAAATAAATAAATAGGCCAAGCATTTTTTATGCCACCCAACATTATCAAATCAGTTAGTTTCTTACCTACAATACTGAGATTCTTTTTAGCAAGCTACCTATTTTCATCAGTGCTCTACTACAGTCAGTAATAATCACATTTTTTTTTAATATAAATTTGAGCCTGTCACTGCTCTGCTCCAAATCAGCTCCAAGGCTTCCATCCCATTCAGAATTATCCTGTCAAGAATCTTCACCAAAGCCTCCAGAGGCCTGAGATAATTAACACTCTTCGTTAATACTCTTATCCCCTTGTACTTGTTTCCCATCAGTCTCTTCAATGGTCATACTCTTCCAACCAGACTGTCCTTTACACCCCAAGAAAACTGCTGCTTTAAAACTTTCAGTACTTTTGAATTTATTTTATTTCCTCTCCTTAGAATACTCCTTCCGCAAACACTGTCTTGTCTCTCTCATTCTTTTCATTCAGGTTGACAATCCACAGAACCAGAGAGGTCTTCTTCATTTACACCATAAAAAGGAATTCCAAGACCTCTGTCCTTAGTCTCACTTTTCTCTACCTCTTTACTTTGCTTTATATTGTCTTTATGGACCAAAAACCATATTTGTTTATTTGCTACTTATTCCCAATTTACAAGCTCCATAATAGCAAGGTAGTGTTTGTTTTATTCATCATTGTATCCTCAGAGCCAAAAAGAGTACATTCTAAATAATATTAAATGACAGAAAAGTAAACATCTTCAATTTTCTCATTTATAAAATGGGAAATAATACCTGATTAATATGAATATTAAATGCATTTATACATGCAGAACACTTGGCATATAATAAGCCTTTGATGGAAAGAAAAATAAAACATGGCAGGAATACCAATTTGTGACAAAGATGATTAACATTAGTTATTCATTTTAAAGTGACAAATTATAGAGTATGATACAACTTCAGTTTGCAGCTGAATTACTGCCTTGTACTTCAGCATCATTTTTCTGGGTTGATAATTCCCCCTCGTGAGTACCTCAGAAATTATTTAGGAAAATAAAATCATGCAGGAGCTTGATTTTATAATTCATAAAAAGAAAATTCTGTAACTTCTCATCTCATGATTTTATCCCTTGAAATTCTACATTTTAAAAAGACATATACAAATGAAACTCACAGAAAAGTATAAATTACCAAATTCACACATTTAAAACAGAAAATATTTGAGTGACAGCACCGCAATGGACAAATAAGATATCCCTTGTTCATATTCCACTCCCCCAACACCAATAATTTGGTATCCATCCATGGACTAATACACCTTTGTGCGAGCCATGATATCCAGATAGGTGACTATGAAACCTTAGTGCAGACCAAGAACAAGGAGAGCTGTTTTGAGAAGACAGGCCTGCACCAAACAGCTGAAATCACCAACCATGGTCCCACTTAGGCTGGAAACAACCTAAGTGCTTATCTACAAATGAATGGATAAAGAGATGTATTAACATATATACAATGGGATATTACTCAGGCATGAGAAAAAAGAAAATACTATCATTTGAGATAATAGAGTTAAACTTGAGGGCGTTATGCTAAATGAAGTAAATCAGACAGAAAAAGAAAAATACTCATGATCACACTTACATATGGAATCTAAAATGTTGAACTGATAGAAACAGAAAGTAAAATGGTGGTTGCCAGGGGTTTGGGGTCAGAGTAAGGAGCCTTTCATCAAAAGGCACAAACTTCCAGGTATAAGATTAATAAGGTCTGGTTATCTAATGTATAACATGGTGACTATAGTAACAATACTATGTATTCAAAAGATGCTAAAAGGATATATGTTAAGTTTTCTCACATCACAAACACACAAAAAAGGTATTATATGAGGTGATGGAGATGCTAATATTCACACTGTAGTAATAACTTTACCACATATTTATTTACCAAGAGCATATTTAAAGCATATGAATTAGGTTACTGTGTTTTAAGATGTTTTTTTCTCTATCCCTATGATCCTTGAGAAACTACAAATTATTAAGACATTAAAACGCACATGAAGCCATTCTAAGTTCACTGTAAAATTTAGCAGGCATTCAACAGTAGTTTTTGTTTTGCTTTCTATTTTAAACAATGAGCTATTATTTCCAACCCCAGGTCTTAAAGAAGGGGGGGGAGAAATTGTTCCGCAATGTAGAGATCACACATTTAAGAACTTTTTTTAGTGTGAACAACCTCTTAGATGTTTCATAAACATTATACTCAGAGCCAATTAATTCTCAAGGCATAAGTACCTAGGGCTCCAAGAAAGATGAAATTATCCACTCAGCCAGCTCCTAGTGTTCACCTACTAAAATGAACCATTACTGGGTCTTTAACTTTTTGATAAAATAAGCAGCACCCTGGATTTCAAACTCTCCTCCATCTTCCCATTGAAAACTGATGATTATATGCTGAATGACAACAGCTTTTGCAGCTTAAATGAAGCTACACCTCTCTTCAACCCTAGACCATGTTTCTGGGTTGGCAGCTATCTGTCGCCATGTAGTTTTAATGCATTCATCATGCTGTGCTTGGAAATATAAATCACAAACTTGAATTAATAAAATAATCTACACTTTCATTAAGATCAACCATGAATGAAAAGTTGTCACATGTATATTGCAATCAGAGTGGGCACAACAAACTCCTGAAATTGAAAAAGATTCACAATTCACGGTGATTTAAAACTATTCACAATACTACAATGGAAAACTAATTTATGAAATTAATGCAACATTCCAGGATCATTTTTCCTGATATACAGAAAATTCATACATCTATGAGACAAAAACTGAAGCTTCAATTAAAAAAAAAAACCATGATAATAAACAGACCATTCCCTGCTCTGAAAGTATAAATGTTCAACATTAATAATTTGGAAAAAATATATACAGAGTGAGAGAGAGAAATTTCAATAAATTAGAACTTAAGAACCCCCCAAAAGCACTGTGATATCATTTTATAAGTTCACTTTTATATATTTGTTTAATTTAATTACAGAATGGAAATTGTATTTATAATTTTGTTTCCATTTTCCATTCACATTGTGATCATTTTTTCATGTCCTTAAGCATTCCCTGAAAACATCCCACAGACATATTAAAATAAACAAATCTGGAGTTCCCGTCGTGGCTCAGTGGTTAACGAATCCAACTAGGAACCATGAGGTTGCAGGTTCGATCCCTGGCCTTGCTCAGTGGGTTAAGGATCTGGTGTTGCCATGAGCTGTGGCATAGGTTGCATACACGGCTCGGATCGTGCGTTGCTGTGGCTGTGGCGTCAGTCGGCGGCTACAGCTCTGATTAGACCCCTAGCCTGATAACCTCCATATGCCGCGGCTGCAGCCCTAGAAAAGGCAAAAAGACAAAAAAAAATAAAAAATTAAAAAATCCTTAAGGGACTATTTAGGGAGTATTATAAAGCAATATTCAAATGACTTTCTATCTCACAGATTTTAGAACATAAGGGATTCCCTGTAGGGAGTAGGGACAAAGACTTTGCCCTCTAAAATGCTTTCCCAGTTTTTACACTCTTTTCCAGTGGTAACTGTTTTTCTCAACTTTTGTCCTAGATTTAATTTTTTCTCGGTAAATGTCACACCACCTATACAGAATTCTGTTATTCAACATTACTGTCCTCAGAGAGCTTCCTCTTTGTGATTCTAGAAAAATAAGAATTTCATAAATTATGTATACACAATTACCAGGGTTATATTGGTTAACCAGATTTTTTAAAATCCTTTATTAATAATGTAGATATTGATCAAAACTTCCACTTCATTTTTACTTATAAATTCTGGCCACAGTGTGTGTGCTATTGTTCAAATACATACATCCACACTGACAAGAAAATGAATTCTCGTTCTTATTATAGAGACTACCTCAAGATTATATTTTACAGCTCTGAGATCAGCATCCTGTGGTCTTCCATCATTCTAGAAAACTGCATTTTTTACCCAAATTTTAAATATTCAAAAGTTCTAATTTTAGCATATATTATGTAATATAATAAAAGTATTATAAGACCTGAGTAAACACTATATTTTTACCTCAGCAATTTTATAAACTGTTACACTAAGAAGAAAATCTTATTAAATAGTATCCAAATTCAGAATTTCTTGTCCTTCTCTACATATTTTTTGGGTCAGGGTAAATACACCTGTGGATTTATTTAAAATTATTTGCACAAATGTTATGAAAAAAAATTGTCAGGATTTAACAGTTTTGTACTCACAAAACTTACTTACTTCCCACTGCATAATGGATAGAGTCCAAACTCCTTCCTAGACAAGGGACACACATGCCAGGTCAGGCATCATCAGGTCCCAGGAGGTGTTGAAGCCTCTCTGTACTAGGCCTTCTCTACAGCCCAGCTGACCTTGACCTCTTCAGTGTCTTACAATAATCACACTAGTTCAGTGCTCACAGTTTAGCTTGTGATTTTGGCAGCTATTTGGTCTACACCACTTTATCAAGGCCAGAGGAGGAGCCAGACCTTTAAGATCTATTCTTGGATTAAATTCTTCCATTAAACCTTCCCTGAACTTTTACTGAACTTGTCATATATGTTGGTGACTGGATAAATTTAAGTGGCCATTTCTCTTTGACTGTATTCTAATTGTTTGATATATACAAATTGCCCCTTTTTAACAAGACAGTAAGATACTAGAAGGCAATTATAAAATACCTGATATTCAGGACACTAACATGCAGTCTAATAAGTACTCAATAAATGCTTCCTTATTTGAACTTTTCTTCTTAAATTATCAATGAGACTATTGCTCATATCCTACCACAGCTATGAAACCTGCCACTATCAATGTGACCACGGGTAGAAATGGCAAGGTTTTGTAATGGTTTTATTGATTTAAATGTAAATATAGTCAAAATGCTTATAATAAAATTTCATCATGTCCCTGTACTTCAAAGAAGTTACTAAGCAAATCATTAGTAAGAATTTAATACTTTCAATACTCATTCTCATGATAAACATGGTATAAATATGCTTAAATATTAAAATACAGGAGTTCCCACTGCAGTGCAAAGGGATCAGCAGAGACTCTGAAGCAACAGGACACAAGTTCCGTCCCTGCCTTGGCACAGTGGATTAAAGGATCTGGCATTGCCACAACTGTGGCATAGGTCACAACTGCTGTGTGGATCTGATCTCATTCCCAGCAACTCCATATGCCACAGGGTGGTCAAAAAAGAAGAAAAAAAAAATAAAATACAAAAATATTTATCTAAATCCAAATAATTTAGGATTAAATATTAACATGGTGAAAGAACGGGCCCCAAATAATAGATTTGGGGTAATGTTATAAAAATATGCCTTATGAAATCTCCAAATTTAATTATATGTATTTATGTAGCCTCCTTTGTCCTTTTGAATCTAATTTCAAACCAGTCTTATATTTATTTCCTGGGCATGTCTCACATCCTAATTTGTATATTCAAATTTTGATGTAATTTTCTTGTAATGGGAAATATTCATAAAATATGAAAGTTGGTATAATTTCAGGAGATTTAGAACAAGAAAAACACTAAAAGATGAGTCCTTGCTGTACAAATTCAACTGAGTGATTCTCTTCAGCTACTAGTATTACAGAGAAATTGAAACAAATTTCTTTCAGTAAAGTATGAAGAATTTTCCACATAACTGGCAAATAGTTAAAACCATGAATCTTAAATCTATACATGCCTAGAACCTAGTGTATTCATGATTTTGTTATGCAGAGACAGCTACCATCACTATAGAAGCTTCAGCTGTTTTAAATATGAATCCTTTGCCTAGGATCAAGTCAAAATGCTTCCAAAAATATTTTCCTCCCTAGAAACAGCAAGGCAAATGAAAATATATAGTCACTGGAAGCAATGAATGAATATTTGATTTATTCAATAGTATAGTCCCCTTGCTTTTAAATCAGTGACCTAACTAAACATCAAAGATGTTCATCAGTTATTTTTCATCTCTTCTCTGACACACATATGGGTTACGTTCACTTAGATTTTTTCATGTGTAGACTCCCTTCCCTTCAATTAGTAGGAGTTCCTTAAGAAGAAAGTCTCTACTTTCTTTGTTTAGTTATTCATGTAGCCAATTCTATGCTTTAAAAGCAACAGATACTTGCAAAATACAAACTGGAAATCTGGGGTGGGGATTGGGGGAGGAAAACAATATATTTAAATTCACTCATGGTAGATTTAAAGAGTGGGAAATTTGGCAGAGGCCTTTGAAGAAACTTTGCCCAAGTTAAAACCTCATTTAAAATAGTACTAATAATTACTGTAGGCAATATTTTTAATCTGTTTTGTTATTTCATATATTTATTTACAATGTCTTACACATTTTAAGTGCACAAATATTTGCTGAATGAATGAACGGATAATTTTCTTAAATTAATGGGGGATACCTTAATCATGTGATTTATACTGCAAATACCATGTACAACAAAGGTTTAATTAAAAATCTGGAGTTCCTGTCATGGCGCAGCAGTTAACGAAACTGACTAGGAACCACGAGGTCACGTGTTCGATCCCTGGCCTCGCTCAGTGGGTTAAGGACCAGGTGTTGCCATGAGCTGTGGTGTAGGTTGCAGACGCAGCTTGGATCCTGTGTTGCTGTGGTGCAAGCCATCAGCTACAGCTCCAATTAGACCTCTAGCCTGGGAATCTCCATATGCCGCAGGTGAGGCCCTAAAATGACAAAAGCCAAAGGAAAAAAAAACTATTATGTCCAAATCTCTATGCATTTTCTTGACCCCATTGAACTTACTATCCATGGTAAAAGGAAATAGGAAAAGTTTTGCTATCTTAAATTTACAAACAACTTCTACACCTTTTAAAATTCTTGCACGTTCATTCTTAAGTGCAGAGTGGCCAACCTACAGTAAAGAGCTCAAAAGTTAGGCTGAAAGTCCCCATTAGTGAAATAGTCTATCCTAAAAAGCATGCCAAAAACAAATAGTAACCTCTCACAAAAGACAAAGGGATGCTCTTGCATAGAAATAGCCCTCCAAGACCACAGTAGTTGGTTTCCTTAAACTCAGAGAAAAAGAAAAATATAATATAGGCAAAATGAAGAAGCTCAGGAACCATTCCCAGTTAAAAGAATAGAAGAATTCACCTGAACCAACAAATAATGAAACAGACTTCTGCAGTGTAATAGATACTGAGTTCAAAAGGGAGACAGTGAAAATACTGAAGGAATTAAGGATAAATATGAAGGAATTAAGAGCAGATATATACAGTAATGCAGACTATATTAGAAAGAAACTAGAAAATATAAGGAGGGGAATTCCCTTCATGGCTTAGTGGTTAATGAATCTGACTAGGATCAATGAGGTTGTAGATTCAATCCCTGGACTTGCCCAGTGGGTTAAGGATCTGGCGTTGCCATGAGCTGTGGTGTGGGTGACAGATGCAGCTCGGATCCCACACTGATGTGGCTGTGGCATAGCCAATTCCACCCCTAGTCCAGGAACTTCCATATGCTATGGGTGCAGCCCTGAAAAAAAAATCAAAAACATATAAAAAGGAGCCAAGAATAATTAGAAAAGTCATTTGCAGAGATGTAAACTGAGTTAAGCTAAAGAGCAGAATGAATAATGCAGAGGAACAAATTAGTGACCTAGAAGATAGAAAACTGGAAATCGTTCAGTCAGAACAACAGACATAAAACCAAATAAGAAAACAGGAAAGCAATAAAAGGGATAATATAAAGTGGGCCAATCTATGCATAATAGGAATTCCAGAAGGAGAAGAAAAAGAAAAGGGGATTGAAAATATATTTGAAGAAATTGTGGCTGAAAACTTTCCAAATAAAGGAAACAGATATCAAGGAAGCATAGAGGCCCCAAAACAAGTTGAGCCCAAACAGGCCCACATCAAGACATATTATAATAAAAACGGCAAATGTTAAAGATAAAGAGAGAATTCTAAAGGGAGGAAGAGAAAAACAAAACATTTATTAAAGGGGAATTTCCATAAGGCTATCAGCTGATTTCTCTACAGAAACACTACAGGCCAGAACAGAGTGGCAAGCTATATTCAAAGCTCTAAAAGGGAATAATTTGCAGCATAGACTACTCTACCACGCAAGACTATCATTTAAAATAGAAGGAGAAATAAAGAATTTCTCTAACTAATAAAAACTAAAAGAGTACAACAATACTAAACTCATTCTAAAAGAAATACTGAAAGGACTTCTCTAAATAAAAATGAAGTAAGAAGAAACAGGAGGAGGAGGAAATCACAACTGGAAAGCAATCACTTAAATAAGTCAGTACACAGATCTAAAAGGAAAAAAAAACTACTGTAAAAGTGAGGATAAACACAAGGAAAAGCAAACGACAAACACAAAGACGTTAAAAAAGGATTTCAAAATCATAAAATGTGGAGAAGGAAAGTAAGAAAATCCAGACTCTTTTTTTTTTCAACAGTATGTTTGAGCTTAAATGATTATCAGGTTAAGGCAAGCAGATACAGGAAGAGGTTGACATACTTTAAAATCAGGGCAACCACAAATCAAAACCAAATATCACTTTCACGAAAACTAAAAAGAAAAGGATACAAGCATAAAATAAAAGAAATCATCCAAAGAAAGAAAGGAACAAAGGGAAAACAAAGAATCAACTGGAAAACAAGGTTTAAAATGGCAATAAATACACATCTATCAATTATTACCTAAAATGTCAATGGACTGACTGCTCCAATCAATTGACAAAGAGTGGCAAATTGGATTAAAAAGCAAGAGCCTACAATATGCTGACTACAAGAGACTCACCTTAGGGCAAAGGACACATATAGATTGAAAATGAGGGATAGGAAAAGATATTTCATGTCAAGGGACAAAACAGGAAAGCAGGATTTGCAATTCTCATATCAAACAAAACAGGATTTAAAGTAAAGGCCATAAAGACAAAGAAGGACACTATTTAATGATAAAAGGCATAATTGTCAATGTATATGCCCCTAATATAAGAGCACCCAAATATATACAGCAAATGCTAACAGACCTAAAAGGGGAAACTGATGGCAACACAATTACAGTAGTAGACTTTAATACCCCACTCACATCAATGGACAGATCCCCTAGACAGAAAATCAATAAGGCAACAGAGATCCTAAATGACACAATTGAAAGGTTAGACCTAATTGACATTTTCAGGGCATTAAATAAAAAAAATCAGAATATACATTCTTTTTAAGTACACATGGAACATTCTTAAGGATTGACCACATACTGGGGCACAAAATTGGCCTCAACAAATTTAAGAATATAGAAATTCTTTCAAGTATCTCCTCTGACCACAATGGCATGAAACTAGATATCAACCACAGGAAAACAAATGAGAAAAAACACACTACATGGAGACTAAAAAACATGCCACTAAAAAACCAATAGATCAAAGAGGAAATCAAGAAGGAAATTAAAAAAAATACCTCGAGACAAATGATAGTGAAGACACAACAACTCAAAATCTATGTGATGCCACAAAAGCATACTTAAAGGGAATTTCATAGCCAAACAGGCCTTCCTCAAAAAAAGAAGAAAAACTCAAATCGACAACTTAACCCAGCACCTAAATGAATTAGAAAAAGAAGAACAAAAAAACACCTAAAGTCAGGAGAAGGAAGGAAATCATAAAGATCAGAGAAGAAATCAATAAAATAGAGATCCAAAAAACAATAGAAAAAATCAATCAAACCAAGAGCTGTTTCTTTGAAAAGATAAACAAAATTGACAGAACTCTGGCCAGACTCACCAAGAAGAGGAAAGAAAAAAAACCCAAATAAACAAAATAAGAAATGAAAAATGAGAAATCTCAACAGATGCTGCAGAAAAAAAAAAAAAACATAAGAGAATACTATGAACAATTGTATGCCAACAAATTTGACAACCTAGAAGAAATGGACAAATTTCTAGAGACTTAGAGTCTTCTGAAACTGAATCAAGAAGAAATAAATAAAATCAACAGGCCTATCTGTAGAACTGAAATTGAATATGTAATAAAAACACGGCCTGCAAACAAAAGTCCAGGAACAGATGGCTTCACAGGAGAATTCTACCAAACACACAAAAAAGAATTTATACCATCCTTCTTAAACTTTTCCAAAAGGTTGGAGAAATGAACCCTCTCAAAGACATTCACGATCACCCTAACTACTAAAAACAGACAAAGATACTACCAAGAAAGAAACTACAGGCCAATATCTTTGATGAATATAGATGCAAAAATTCTCAAAAAAATTTAGCCAATCAATCCAACAACATATAAAAAAAGATCATACACCACAACTAAGTGGTAATCATTGCAGGTTCACAAGGATGGTTCAACATAGGTAAATCAATCAACATCCTACAGAATAACAAAAGAAAAGTCAAAAATCACATGATCATCTCAATAGATGCAGAAAAAGCACTTGACAAAGTCCACCATCCATTCATGATCAAAACTCTTACCAAAATGGGTATAGAAGGTACACACATTAACATAATAAAAGACATCTATGACAAACCCACAGCAAAAGTAATTCTCAATGGAGAAAAGCTGAAAGCCTTCCCACTAAAATCTTGAGTGAAACAAGAATGCACACTCTAACCACTCTTTTTCAACATAGTATTGGAAGTCCTAGCCACCAGCGATCAGACAAACAAAAGAAATAAAAGGTATCCAAATTGAAAGAGAAGAGGTAATATTGTCACTGTATGCAGATAACATGATACTTTACATAGAAAACCCTAAGGTCTCAACCCAAAAACTACTTGAAGTGATCAACAAATTCAGCAAAGTAGTAGGATACTAGATTAACATTCAGAAATTGGTCATATCTCTGTATATTAACAATGAAATATTAAAAAAAAGAATATAAAAATAAAATAAATTCTAAAATTACACCCCAAAAAAATTAAATACCTGGGAATAAGCTTGACCAAGGAGGTGAAAGATTTATATGCTGAGAACTATAAAACACTAATCAAGGAAATTAAAGAGGATGCAAAGAAAAGGAAAGATATTCCATGCTCCTGGGTTGGAAAAATTAATATTGTAAAAATGGCCATACTACCCAAAGCAATCTACAGATTCAATGCAATCCCTATCAAATTACCCATGACATTTTTCACAGAACTAGTACAAACAATCCAAAAATGTATATGGAAGCATAAAAGACCCAGAATTGCCAAAACAATCCTGAGGAGCAAAAACCAAGCAGGAGTCATAACTCTCCCAGACTTCAGGCAATATTCCAAAGCTATAGTAATCTAGATAGTGCAGTACTGGACAAAACAGATGTACAGACAAATGGAACAAAATAGAGAACCCATAAATAACCCCAGATACCTATGGTCAATTAATCTTTGACAAAGGAGGCAAGAATATGAAATGGGAGTAAGACAGTATTTTCAGCAAGTGATGCTAGGAAAACTGGACAGTCACATGTAAATTGGTGAAACTGGAACACATCACACCACGTACAAAAATAAACTCAAAATGGCTTAAAGACTTAAACATAAGACAAGACACCATCAAACTCCTAGAAGAGAAATAGGCAAAACATTCTCTGACATCAACAGTACAAATGTTTTCTTAGGTCAGTCACCCAAGGCAACAGAAATAAAAGCAAAAATAA
>PVHT021183528.1:3625570-3684321 GCA_004024745.2 Catagonus wagneri
AAAAAAAAAAAAAAAAAAAACTAATGGAAAAATGGGCAAAAGACCTGAACAGACATTTCTCCAAAGAAGATACAGATGACCAACACGCACATGAAAAAATGCTCAACATCACTGATTATTAGAGAAACGCAAATCAAAACTACCATGAGGTACCACCTCAAACAGGTCAGAATGGCCATGATTAATAAGGCCACAAAAAACAAATTCTGGAGAGGATATGGAGAAAAGGGAACCCTCCTACACTGTTGGTGGGAATGTAAATTAGTACAACCTCTATGGAAAACCGTATGGAGATGATACTTTAGAAAACTATATATAGAACTACCATATGACCCAGCAATCCCACTCCTGGGCATATACCCAGACAAAACTTTCCTTTAAAAGAACTTGCACACACATGTTCATTGCAGCCCTATTCACAATAGCCAAGACATGGAAATAACCTAAATGTCCATCAACAGATGAATGGATTAAGAAGAAGTGGTATATATATACAATGGAATACTCAGCCCTAAAAAAGAACAAAGTAAGGCCATTTGCAGCAACATGAATGGAATTAGAGACTCTCATACCAAATGAAGTAAGTCAGAAAGAGAAAGACAAATGCCATACAATATCACTTATATCTCAAATCTAATACATGGCACAAATGAACCTTTCCATAGAAAAGGAACTCAGTGGACTTGGAGAACAGATGTGTGGATCCAAGGGTGAGGAGGGCAGGAGTGGGATGAACTGGAAGTTTGAGGTTAATAGATACAAACTATTGCATTTGGAGTGGATAAGCAATGGGATCCTGCTATATAGCACAGGGAACTATATCCAGTCACTTGTGATGGAATATGTTGGAGGGTAATATGAGAAAAAGAATGTATATGTGTATGTATGACTGGGTCACTTTGCTGTACAGTAGAAATTTAGAGAGCACTGTAAATCAAATATAATGGAAAAAATAAAAATCATACAATAAAAATATTAAAAATAAAATTAAAAAAAAAGAAAAAAACTGAACAGCTTAGAGTCCTTCCTTGTCCTTCCCTCTGGCTTAATTGTACCCTAAACACAATCACCCACAAGCTAAAGATTAGGCACCTTGAGCACAATTGCCTGTGGGTGAAAGATTATTAGCACATGATGTTTTCCAGGAATCTTTCTAATTTGTTCTAATTTTTTATCAATATGCCCTTTGCCCAAGTACTGTTATTCTAAGCAATAACCTAGAAAACCACCATCAGTCATGCCAAGATCTCCTGACATCAGCTTTGATGACTAAGATTCCCCCAAATAAAGAAGAGTACATGTTTGCCCCAATCCTGATTCCTATCTGAAATCCTGTGTACTCCTTTTTATTATAAAACTGCTCGCAATTCTTTCCAGACCCTGGACTCAAAACTGTCATACACTCCTAATGGTGCCAGGTTCCTCAGGACACACACAATACAGTTGAATGTGGCCAAAGGGGAAAGTGGTAATTTTCACACAGGTCCCAGGAGAGAAATTACATATATAGCTTGAATAAAATATTCCTTGAAAGTAAAGGTAAATACGAGGTATTTTAGTTCTCATTATGTCATTAATTTGATTTAAATTAATATCTATAAGCTTTCTTAAAGATACCATCAATTGTTAATTTCTACAACTATTTTCTGCTTAAGGGCAAAATAATTACCTCAAACATCTTTGAATCCTCTACATTCCCTAGCACACAGTGCCTTTCAGAAAGTGGGAACTTTAAAGTACTTGTTGAATAAATAATATATTACAAAATAACAAAAACACTTCTTTAGTACCTGACACCACAGGAAAATTTAGACCTAACAATCAGTTGATGCTGGTTCTTGGTGAAACAAGTTTTCAGTGAGTTTGCATCAAACTTTAACCTTTACTTTGAGGAATCTTGAATGTCTCTTTAAAAGTTTTTCAAAATCTGATCCTAGACCTTTTCAACTCTTTATTGATTTTTAGATATATTTCCCCAATTTTTGAAACATCAGTTACCCAGTAGATATATTAAAGCTCTTGTCTTTCGTTCACATTAACTAGAAAATTTCACAGAACCATTGTCAGTTGGATAAATATATCTGCACCTGTGAAAATTTCCTACTCCCTTCTGAAATTCTTGGGAGGATTTGTAACAGTAACCCCTTTTCGTTAAGTTCTGATATTTCCTGGTAATTTCTTATTTCTTTCAGGATAAAATATATTGACAACAGCTTTGATGTCTTTATCTTGCTTTATCCTTTCTTCTCTAAGAAGCAGTTTTTGTTCATTCTTGGCTCTCGGGACATGCTTTATGTAACATCAGCATGAAAAGAATTAGAATGGAAATGTATATCCCTTTTTGGAACTGTGTCTATTTACCTAATATAAAAGATACAGAAGTTTTTCAAAAGCATAGCAGAACAATGCTGTATTCTTCTCAATTTCACAGTGACATCTGAGCCATGACCAAGCTATTTGACAAGAATGAATATTAAATCATTCGACAAAGAGAAAGCTAATATAGAACTTTCTTATTGAAATAACAAATTAACGATAGATGCATTTAAAAACTGATACATAATTAAAACATGGCTTAGAAGAGGACACAGAAATTAACAGAAAATAATTTTGAAATGGTTTGATTCTCCAGTCTTTAATGACACACGTTTTCATGTCCGCCATCCATTTTCTTCGCTTCGTTCTTTTCCTACCCCAACCTCTTAGGAATTATAAATAATCAACCAATATTTATAGAATAGCTCCTACAGGTCTAGAATTATGCTAGGCAAAATTATCAATAACATAGAACTTCCGCTCAAAAGACATCTTGTTGAAACAAGAATAACATAATGGAGGTAGTAAAATAAAAAATCAAGGGCTAGATCATATGCCATGGTGAAAAGTTTAAGATTTCCAAGACAAAAGATATCAACAGAAACTGAAATAGTTTGGGTTGGAATTATTAAAGAAAACATATTCTGAACTAAGTATTTAAATATAAACACAGCTAAATTCACAACTTAACTACTTAACTAGGCCTGAGGACCATTATGTAATCTGCTTCCTCCTACTTCTCAGTCCTTATCTATACCTTTCTCTTCCCTCCAGCCACAACTGCCTTCTGTTACTCATTGGTGGACTCATGTACATGACTCAGGCCAATGGACTACAATGAGGTAAAAAACAAAACAACAACACCAAAAAAAAAAAAAAAGCTGTGTCTGAACACCACATAAGAATTGTTATTCTAAATAACATTTTATTGTTCTCTATAAAAACCCTGGATCTTAGCCTGGATCGTAAATTAAGTCTGAAAGCTCTGTGCCAACTTTATAATTAAAACCCAAACCAAGGGCAAAAATTTTTTATAGAGATTGAATGAAATTCTAGAGAAAGCAGTCTTCTAGATCACTTGCTTTCAAAATGATTACATTAATGCACTTTCAGATATACCTAACCCATATAAAAGGATTCTGATTCAGAAAATCTGTAGCAACAAAAGCAGAGCAAATATAAATATTTGTGAAGGTTTGCATCATGGCCACCCGCAATATATTTCTAGCCATGTCTATCTCACCAGTATAGTGCAGGGCCTAACAAGTGCCTTGCACTTATTCATTACTCAGTAAATATCTATTAAGTAAATTGATACATAAATGAAGAAATGAATAAGCCATGTCATTTGGTTTTTAAGCGGGCTGAAGGAGCATAACCTAGGCCTGCAGGCTCACAGTCATCCAGTTTTACATGTATAACTAGTATTTGCTAAAAGAGATCCACAAATTAGGCTTTGTGGAATTTTTAATGCTTATATTTCAAATACCCTAATATCATTAGTTTAGGTTTTAGGAAACGTATTATTATTATTCATTTCTGGGTCATCACCTGAAGAAATCTATCTTATTCCTTAAAAATCAATTTAAAGAAGAAATTGTCTATCAGATCATATCTAGATCCCAGCAATTTGACTTTTTGAACCTTTGAACCCTGAACCTATCCTAAAAAAAACAATTGGGCATGTGTCTAGAGACTTAAGGGTGTTCATTATAGCATTGTCTATAGGAGAAAAAATAAATCTGAGTCAAACAGAATCATAAGTTGTGACTTATCCAGTCATGACCACTGTGCAGTCAAAAAAAGTTAGAAAACATTGGTAAGTAAAAAGAGTATGGGAAATATGACTCTATTTTTAATGTAGATTTATACAAATAGAAATGTTAAAAGTGATTAGTTCTGGATGGAGGGATTATATATGATTCAAAAAGAACTGTTATCCATTTTTAAAATTTTTCTATTATAATCATGTTTTACTTGTGCTATTTCAAAAAGTGACCAAGAAAAAGAAAAGAACTGATATAAATCCTTAACTTATCATGTTTTCCACTTTGATTTGCTTTCTAAGAAGCACAGACTCAAACTTAAAGCTTGTCACTAGCAATATATCAAATCCTAGGGCATATAGTTTATATACTAACCTTATATATGGCTTTATATTATCATTACACTTTATTTGTTTTCATTCTGGTTCCTTCGACTCATTTTATCTTCCTATCTCTTTTATGCTTTCATAAGTACCCTGGTTTCAAATACTATGGCACTTCACCAACAGTGTGATTTAGGGAAGGCTTGGTACCAACTCCAACAGGGTACCACGAGGTTAGCATTTGTCTTGGTGAATCCAACACAGTTTAGTCTGGTCTTCACCCTTGTGGATTTATAAATTGATTTTTATCAGTCTACTAAAAATGGATTTGTCTCTCCAGGACAAGTTCCCAGAGATCAATATAAAGCAGAATGGCAGTATATTAAAACACAGTAAGAAATAAATCCATCATTTATACTGAATGTTCATACAGACATGACCAGTTGACTCTCGTCCTGCAGAAAAACTACAGAGGGAGCCAACTTATCAAAAGTTTTCTTGGTTGTCATGAAATCAGAAAAAGGAACACTTTCAATATTAAGAAATGTCTCTCAGGTAAGGTATCTTTAAGCATTCTTATACACCGTAATAAACAGCCTTGCCAAGGATCTCAAAATTTTAGAGAAACAGGCATAGTGAAGTGGTTAAGAACATGTGCTTTTGTTGGGAGTTCCTGTAGTGGCGCAGTGGTTAATGAATCCGACTAGGAACCATGAGGTTGCAGGTTCGATCCCTGGCCTTGCTCAGTGGGTTAACGATCCGGCGTTGCCGTGGGCTGTGGTGTAGGTCGCACACGTGGCTCGGATCTTGCGTGGATGTGGCTGTGGCTGTGGCATAGGCCAGTGGCTACAGCTCCGATTAAACCCCTAAGCTGGGAACCTCCACATGCCGCAGGTGCGGCCCTAAAATGGAAAAGGCAAAAAAAAAAAAAGGAACATGCGCTTTTGGGATCAAAGTTACACTGTGTTCTCTCAAAGTGACCTTGAACTCTAAGCCTCAGTTTTCTGTAAATTATGTATTTAGGTAACAACTTAGGTGGCTTTAGTTTAAATTGCTGCAGGCTGAGGATTTCCTATTCCAGATGTAACTGTGTCAGTAGGAAGTGTTAACTAATTAGGCTAAGATAGAAATTTTTAAAATAACTATAGTCTGTCATATCTCCTCATTCCCATAAGCTATTGGGCTTTCTTAGTGACATCTCAAATAACTTTCAGTCACTTTTAGTTATTTAAACAGTCTCATTTTCATATTAAAATTTCATCCTTTCATTTTGAAGTTTCAAATGCATAGTTATTTGAAGGCTTTCTTTACACCAATAATAGTTTACCGATGATTCCAGAGGAGATACTAAAAATGTGATCCATGTACTGGTGCTTATCTGATAGCTGATATATGGTACCGTGCTGTAATAGTATAAGGAGCTTGCAGCAGAATGGAAATCAACTTCATTATAAAGCACGATTTGTAGTTAAAATGAAAGAAGTAGACAAATCCAAAGTTACAGTTGGAATTTCAATGCTCTTCTCTCAGTAATTAGGAGAATAAATAGACAGAAACCAATAAAAAATGTAGACCACTTTAAAATATTATCATACAAATTGACCTAATTGGTGTTTATAGGGTATGCCACTCAGTGAAAGCAAAATGCAAATTCCCCCAAGTACGCATGAATAATATTTTGAACTGAGTGAAAATTAAGATATAGTGATTAAAATGTATGAGATGCAACTGAGGTTGTGTTTAGAGAAGAATTTATAGCTATAATTGCTAATCTTAGTAAAATATAAGGATCTAAAATCTTTAATATCTTACTTAACAAAAAACTTTAAAGATAAAATTAAACCCAAACTAAGTGGAAGGGGAAAATAATCAAAATAAGAAATTAAATAGAAAATAAAAACAGAGAAAAAATAATCCCAAAACAACTTCTTTGAAAATAATGGAGATATAAAACTTCAGTTAGAATAAAACAAAAGATACAAATTATTAATGTCAATAAAAGAAAAATGAACAAGTAACTGTACAACCTATAGACTGATAAAAGATAACCTGGGGTATTATGAATAGTTTTGTGCCAATAAATTCAACAGTTTAGATAAATGGCTATCATTAAAGATGAAACCAATTAATTAAAATAACAATAAGAGAAATTTATGAGCAAATATATGGCATTACTTTTAAAAACTTAAGTGAAATTGGAAAATTTCGTGAAAGGCCCAAGTTACCAAAACTAACACAGAAGAAACAGAAAATCTGAACAGCTCTTATGTGTTATGAAAATTCATTTCAATTTTAAAATACTACCCAAAATTTCAAATCCAGAGAGATTACATGGTGAATTCTAGCAAGCATTAGGTAATAAAACAATTCTATACTAACTTAAAGAAGTGGAAAATTCCCAACTAATTTTATGAAGACAATGTTATTCTGAAATCAAAACCAGATGGAGACATTATAATAAAGAAACTGTAGAGAAATACCCCCTCAATAAAGATGCAAATATGACAAAAAAGTCACTAACAAAATGTAAGCAAATAAAATTTAACAATACATAAAAAGAAGAATACATCACCAACTAGAGTTTATCCCTAGAATACAAAGCTACCCCAATCTTTGAAAATTAAGCATTAATTCACTCTATGAACAGACTAAAAAAGAACTATGATCATCTAATAACCAAAACAGAAAAGTCATACGACAAATTATTATAACCATTCATTATAAATTTATAGCAAACGAATAGTAAATGGAAGGTACCTTATAAAGAGCATCCACAAAAACAAATCTACAGTTAACATTATACAAAAGAAATATTTACCCACATAAAGACTTGCATGTAAATGTTCTTAGCAGTTTGATATATAATTACTAAAAACTAGAAAAATCCAAATTTCCATCGAGAATTGAATAGATAAACAAAATGCAGTTTGTCCATGCACTAACATACAAGTTAATAAATAAAACAAACATAAACATGTTCAATAACATTATGCAGAACAACAACAACAAATCCAGGCATAGAAGTATATATACATTATAATTCCATTTTTATTAACTGCAAGAAAGGACAAATTTAATCTATCATGACAAAAAGCTGATCAGTATTTGCTTGAGGTTAGAGTAGAGACTGAGCAGGAAGACACACAGCTGGAGAGGTAACATGCAAGTGATCCGATCAACAGATTCAGTTAACCCAGAGTCTAGGTCATCCCAGTACTGGTTCCAGATGTATGAGAGAAGAAACCTTTGAGAGTATTCATATTACCTATCACTTCAATATTCCCAGATGGGGTCAGAGACATCCTGAGAAGAAATCAGCCAATCTGATGTACTGTGTCCAAATCCCTGACCCACAGAAACTCTTGAGTATAATAAATAATTGTTGATTTATATCACCAAATTTGGGTAATACTTTTAAAAACCAAATGAAATTGGAAAATTTCATGAAAGGTACAAATTATCAAAAATAACAGGAGAACTAGAAAATATGGAATAGCTTTCATGTATTAAGAAAATTGATTTCAACTTAAGAACAGTCCTCAGAAGGTAATTCCAGGCTCAGATGTTTTACCTGATAAATTTCATTCAGCAGCAAAGAGAAATGAACTACTAATATAGGCGGAAACAAGGATGAATCTCAAGGATACTATGCTAAGTGAAAAAAGCCAGAAATAAAACCTATATATTGATTCCATTTATATGAAATGCCCATAAAAGGATAATTTATAGAGAAAGAAAGCAGAACAACATGGAACCAGAGATCACCTTTATAAGGGAATTTTGGGGAGTGATCACATTGTTCTGAAACTGAATTGTGGTGATGGCTACAGAACTTTATAAATTTACTAGAATTCTTTGAATATATACTCATAATAGATAACTTGTATAGTGTGAAAATTATAGCTAAGAAAACTATGGGAACAAAATTATTAAAAGTAAAATCTTAGGAAAAAAAGCAAAAAAGGTAAAATACTATACCAAAAGAAATCTTAGATCACAGTATTAATATCCAAATAAGCACAGTTTATGAAAATTGATGGTGATATTTCTGTAATTTTCCAAAAAAGTATTAAAATTTTCATGCACTGCATTCAAATACTGTTTTAGATTTTATTCAGCCTCTTGTATGATCATTATTTATTGAAACTACCCCTAATATATTAGTGCTTAAGTTTCAGTCATTTCCTCAATTTTATTCATATTTGCCTGTATCACATTTTTTCCTCATTAGTTTTCACAAAGTCAAATGATAAAGACTTCTAGCATTTTTGCTTTAGAAGAGGGAAACTAAAACTCACAGAGGTGGAAAAAATTTCCAAACATGACTCTAGTGGGTTTCTTAACTAAGAATATCAAACCAAATATCTCTTAGGCACATTGTTTTTCTGGTGCTGAATTAGATATATTTTCATTTCAGATACAAGTTATGAAATGCAAACATTTATTGCCTATCCTGTCCTTATTAGCTAAAAAAATATATATTCCCCCACATACAAAAAGAAAATAAAATCACACTCTTTTGATAGTTACGTTATCTTCAGTTTTTCTGGGCTCTGTGCATGTATGTGTGTATATGTTTGTGTGTGTGTGTGTGTGTGTGTGTGTGTTATAGTCATAGCCAACTGCTCTTTGATGCCATGGTAGAGATTAAAGACATAGGCAAATGCACTCTGGTCCAGGGCTATAAACAGAAGATGACACCAAGGGGAATCAGTCTGCCTAAGATAACAATTCAGTAGGGCAGCACTTTCTGTCAAATCATAATTATGGATATTTTTATGGTCCTCCTTGAGACTTTAGTAACTCTCCTAATCACTCTCAAAAGTTATCCATGGGACTTGAGCAAAGCAGCAGAGGAAACAAAATGAACACTTTATGATGGTTTCTTTTTTCCAGAATGCATAATTCAATTTAAGCTTCACTCCACAGTCAATAGAAAAACAGACAGAAAGAATCACTGAGAGAAACAGATTTATAATGTAAGTACCCATGGATTTTGTTGGTAAAGGATTTTTCTTACGTATGGAGTAGGCTGGCAGCTATAGCTCCTATTTGATCCCTAGCCTGGGAACTCCCATATGTCTGGAGTGCTGCCCAAAAAGACAAAAAGAAAACAAAAACGAAGAAGAAAAAAAGAGAATACTATAACTTGACAAAAAGGCTAAGCTTAGAAGAAATAATTCATCCCATGAGGCACCATTGCCTTATAATGGGGTAAAAATTCATTAGTAACATTATTACCATCTTGGCCACTGTGAGATAAACTAAGAGAATGTGAGAATCAATGTGCTATACTAGCGAAAATCTCCAGATCTTGATTTTTCATATGTCATTAGACAGGAAAAGAATGTCCAACCAGACATTTTGAGAAACACAACAGCTTCAGTATGGCTCATTACTATAGTAACATCCCTATTCCAAATCAAACTCTGTCTTAAACCAGGCAAAGCCAGTTAGTTCCTAATGCGATTCCAGTAGTGTTGGTCAAGGACAAATGCCTAACAGTTTTCATTCCAAGACATGTTTTTATCAACAGCTTGATATACATAGAAAATACCAACTGAAATTTACACACCAAAAGTTCAAACATAAACCTGAATAAGAATTATCTAAACAGAATCTTTCAGCTCTCCCTACAATCAAGGCCATTTCCCAACCTTCCAATTACCATCAGCAGGAGACTCCCCTCTCCTCCCAGCTTGATTATCCTTCATAATTAATCAAACACCTGTCTAGTCCTCCTCTGAAAAAAACCGTGGTCTGTGAATGACCTGCCTCTGAATTATATTGAGTGGTTTTTAAAATACATATTGCTGTGTCGCACACCAGACCTATCCAATCTGAACACATGGAAGACAATCCCTGGAACTTGCATTTTGGAGCACTCCACCAGTACTCTCTTGTACTCGAGCGTTTCAGTTTCAAAATAATCCATCTGAACATTGTTGTTGTTGTTGTTGTTTTAACCTTGCTTTTTAATTCCTCCTGAACTTCTCTAGACTGAATTCTTGGACCACTCAAGAAGCTGATAATAGTTTGGCAGCATATCTCTTTACCTCTATTGCCTTCTCCAGAATCCCGCTGTATCCAACCATGTAAAAATCTCAACATGCTTTTCATTAGAAATCCTTTCTGCTCAAAGGATTTTTCTTGTTTTTTTTTTTTCATTATATTTTAGGACAAATCCAAATATCCCAGCTGAGCACTTAAGGACTTTTATGAAAAGACCCCAGTGTGTCCCCACTGACTCCAACCTTATTTCTTACATGTCCTCGTCTTTTCCA
Organism: Catagonus wagneri; assembly: GCA_004024745.2. Taxonomy (NCBI): domain Eukaryota; kingdom Metazoa; phylum Chordata; class Mammalia; order Artiodactyla; family Tayassuidae; genus Catagonus; species Catagonus wagneri. Next base: position 3,636,260 of record PVHT021183528.1, read on the forward strand.
TCTCCACTTATCTATTTTTCTCTTCATATACCCTAAGGCTCTTCCTAAATTTTCTAAAATCTGATAGTTCTTCCAAGAAGGAAGTTCAAAATTAACTTCTTTAAAGGGGGAGGGAGTGTATCGAAATATCTTGTTACTAAACTGATTCCCAAAATCCTAGTAGTACCATTCCCTACTATGTTATATGGAACAAATTCATTTGATAAATATGAAATAATATACCAGACACCTGGAACTTTACAAAAATTCAATAAAAGCTAATTTATTTTCTTCATTCTATCATTTATTGAATAGTTATATGGTCTTTGTCTGCATTATTTTTCTGTGTAACCTATTTCTGATGGAAGTAAACTCTCATTTTTATGTGAAACCATTACTTGTGGTTCAGGTGGAAATGACTTGTCCCCATCATCACTTCCCCTGGGGTGGCCATATGACACAAGTCCAGTGATTTAGAGTATTCTATCTGCCCTGCCACTACCTTCAACACACACACACAAACACACACACACACACACCACTACCACCACACCATACCACACCACACCATACTGTAGTAACTGGCTCAGTGATGGGCATTTTCCCCATCAATCAGAATCAACTCCCGGAAATTTTGCAGAAACCTGAAGAAGTGGACATGAATCTCTAGAATTGCCTGCTGTGTCACTGAGGTAAGCCTAGAGAGCCTAGTGGTCAGTGCGCTACCATTTTAGAAAAACTGCCCTCAAATTAAACCAACTATGAGGAAAATGTGGCTCAACTAGGGAAAGACAAAGTTTCCCCAGCATCATTTTAATCCCTGAATCCATGATGCCTGAGATCCAACTGTAAAGTTTTCACTTATAGGAGTCAATGAGTTCCTTTTGGATTAACATAGTTTCCACTATTTTCTGTCCCTTTTATACAAAAGAGCCCTAAATAATACGGAAATATCTGGTAGTAGAGTGTTGCAAGTGACAACAGTTAAAATGTGAAGGAATTAGGTTAATGTAGGTGAGGACAGGGGAGGTCAAGGCAGCATGTGAATGAGACACTGACTTGCCTCTCTCTGCTTTGGGAATGAGGGTATTACTGGTTGTAAGTCTAATACTCTCACTGTCATGCTGTGGCATTTTGAAATGATACATATGGGAAGAACATTTATTGTCAAGCAGTCAAGAAATAAATGGTAGTAGACTGTGATAATCACAGTTTTTGTTCACTTGGCTTTTTTTCATTCTCTTCTAGTTATACAAACTTTTTCATGGAAATCTGAGTCTGTGGGCCCTTAACTCCTATCTTCATTTTCCCAAGATATAAGCACATGACCACAAAGACATTCAGGGATGGCACATGATCTAGTTCAGAACAATCACAACCTTTCTTGGAACTTTAGCTGCAAGTATCAGAAAAGAAGCATATTCTTTTGATTGAATTTGCTAGCTATAAAGATAATATGAGTTTATAACTTGGCTCCAATAGCCTACTCTACCACTAATTAGGAAGATACTTCCATGGGGGGAGGGGGAGGGAGCAGGATGGATGGGTGTTTTGGGGTTTTTTTGGATGCAAACTGTTATGTTTGGATGGATGGGAAATGAGGCCTTATTGTACAGCACAGGGAACTGCGTGTGACTGGGTCCCTTTGCTGTACAACAGAACTTTAAGAAACATTGCAAATACTTTAATAAAATATAAAAACATTCCTTCTAACTAAACAGTATTACCTTTGAGGAAAAGATACTGTGGCATTGATTTCCTTTTAACTCCCATAGTTGCAGGAGAAACTACAACTCATCAGATGAAAATTTGAGGGGACAGTTAACAAATTAGTCCTCTATTTCTTTCAGTTTTATGGCCATAACTAATTACTTTTCTCTAAAAGCATTTAAGGGTGTACCATCCCAGGCAAAATATCATTCAAAGAAGTAAACAGATCTGTTTTCCATTCTCTTAGTAGCTTTTCTGAGGTTTTCAGCTTTTATGTTGAAAGTTCATTTCAAACTTCTTGACAAAAACTGTTTCAAACTCACAAAATAATTAGCCAGCAGTAATTACAGGACAATCACCAGTGTCACATGACAATATTTTTCTGTCTTTAAAAGCATATATTCCGGAGTTCCCGTCGTGGTGCAGTGGTTAACAAATCCGACTAGGAACCATGAGGTTGCGGGTTCGATCCCTGGCCTTGCTCAGTGGGTTAAGGATCCGGCATTGCCATGAGCTGTGGTGTAGGTTGCAAACGGGGCTCGGATCCCGCCTTGCTGTGGCTGTGGTGAAGGCCGGCGGCTACAGCTCCGATTAGACCCCTAGCCTGGGAACCTCCATATGCTGCGGGTGCAGCCCTAAAATGACAAAATGCATAAATAAATAAATAAATAAATAAACAAACAAACAAATAAATGCATATATTCCGACAGCAGTACTTATAGTTCACTTCTCATCCCTGTGTCATGATTTAAGAAGTATTTACTTCTACTACTCTGCTCGCCTATATATTTTTGGTTTAATAATTATCATTAATAACAAAAGGTCCATTACTAAATATTTGTGAACTTAGTGGGGACAAAAATATTCCAATTTTATTTCCCAAACTATTTACTGACAAACACAATACATTAAAGCAGAACAACTTAAGATCTAGAATCTGTTCACTGCCTCTTTTTTTTCCATTTTTCACCCATTTAATTAAATCAAAAATGTATTTCCACGACATGGGCTCCTATAAGAAAGGATATAATTAGAACAATGAAAAATTCCTACTTTTCCTTCATATACAAACTAAAGAATAAAAGATCTTCCAGGTTGGATACTGTATCATTCAGGTCCTCAAACAGGAAAGAGATTTTAATCCCCCCAACTTCGCCCCCCAGTAATTCAAATAAAGAGACTTTGGTGAAGGGACTCCTTAAAAGGTAAGAAATGTGAGTGGAGATGAGAGAATAAACAAGAAATGGAGAGGCATTTAGGGGCCAACATTAATGAAAGTAATCCCTACCACAAGGGTTGAAGGGACTGAAAGATAAGCAATACCTGAACCCACAGAAAGTTGGAAGCATGAAGGAAGAGCCACCTGAGGAGGCACTGGTGGGAAAAACAACTGTCAGAGATAGTAACAAAGGGAGAAGGGGAGAAATATCCGAGCCTCACTCCTTCTGCTCTCTGGTCTCCTGCCAGTGCCTCTCATTGCTGAAATACAACTGGAAGCATCCAGCAAGGAAACCCAGGGAGGTAAACAATCCACGCAAAGGTCATTTTTGGTGGAGCACAGAGCTGGGCAGAAAAAGTGAAAGGCATCAAGGGGGTAAGAATGGACAAAGAGATAATAATCAGAAACCGAGTATGGTCTTGACCTATTGGAATATACAAAAACAAAGAGTGGAGGATTCAAATTTTCCCCAACAAGTTTCACCTCACTGCACCCTTTTCCATCAAAGGAAGGTGACTAGACGTTTTAGAAAGGGAATGGAGCATGTCAGAGACCTACAATTCTGGAGATGATAAATTTTTGTGAAAATCTCTAGCTCAGGCTGGCACTGGGATGGTGCTTCCTATTCATGAGTTGCAACAGACTCTCAATAAAATCTCTTAAGATTCTTCCAAAGAGACTCATTTGTTACACAGGACCTTAGCAATCTGGATTGAAGGCAGGACTGTGGCAGCTTGTGACTATGATAATCATGGGTTAAATTTCACAGGTTTCAGTGTTCATGCTGTACTTTGGTTGTTGCTTCTTTCACCCTTTCTTTCCTACTCAATTGCAGCCAGTAGTGCCATTCACTCACCACACTGCATCACATGGCACATATCACTTGTCTCACCCAATTTCCATCTCACAGATATTGCCACGGTAGATTTCACTTCTTGTTCCAAAATTCAATTTTGCCTCTAGTTAGGTATTTGGCAATATTAGTGTTCCCTTTTATGGGAAGATTGGGCATTTTGAATTTTGAGGGGTGCTTTTATGTAACTTCCTTTCCCTTTTCACTTATATTTGTAAAGAAAATTCTGACTTCTCATTTTTAATATTTTATCTATCAAAGTTTGCTATTTTGCTTTATGTCTTAGACTATTTTGTAAGGTAGAGTATATACGTTCTTTAAATCAATGCATTGGCTATTTGGCCCCCCTCTTTATCAATAAAATTTTTAAAAAAGACTCCATCATGAGGTGAAGATTTTGACAGAGGGTTTGTATTAGGAAGCTGACTAAGAACACCAAGCCTAAACCATCTGTGCCCAGGAATCTTTAGGGATTTTTTATTCAGTTCAATTCATTAAACATTTATTCAACACTAACAGAACTTAATTTTAAATTGCCCTTAAATCACACATGCTTCTGAAGAGGGTACAAGTTATCCACAGTAGAATGTGGGATGAGGGTTACTTAAAGTGTAGAAGTAAAAGTCTGGGACATTAGCCAATAGGTTGCTAGAGAAATGACTAAAGGAAAGGGGGTGGGGGGTGGGGTGGGAGGGACAAGCTTAACAAATGAAATTTCTTTTTTACGGAATTTTCCTTAAATTCCAACATTGTTCTCACATGCTAGATTACATTGCCTTGGCATTTTGATTTTCTTGTCAGATCATATCCCTGGGCCTACTAGAGCAAACAAAATAATTCTTCTGACATAACAAGGCAGATAAAAATGTGATAAAATAGGAACAACAGACACTAAGATGTGAAATAGCAATACTGGTGGCCCAAAGGTTTACAAATTGCTTCCCAGAGTTTGCATCACAGCAATTTTCACTCACTTTGAAGGTTTCTCAAGGGCAGAGAATGTTTTCCTCTCCTAGCAAACAATTCAACTTGCAGTAGGAAAAAGGCATACTGTGTATACCCAGACACCAAAGCTAATAATGTAAGCCTGATAAGAGGAGATTTAGAATTGAATCTCTTCCAAATGATCTTGTTCTCTCCACTGGGGAAGAAGCACTTAGTGTATTAGTCACACATTAGCTGACTATGCATGCAGAACTCATCAGCGAGGAAAAGATGGCTTTAAATGAAAGTCAGAAATCTGAGCTTTAAGAAGAAACACTGATAAAGGTCTTAGATTCTTTCCTCACTCATTCGAAGTTGTTATGGAAACTGTTTAACCTACCCTTGCCTGTTTCATTTCAAACCTTAGGAACCTAGTTATCTAAAAAAGGGATAATAAAGACGCCTACCAGTTAAGGCTAGTGAAACACTGTGAGTTTACTGAAAGACAATTCTAAAGTGAATGTTACTGTTATTTGGGCAATGGCCCATGTCACCATCTAACATTATCCATTGAGAACTCCCTCATAAAGATGGTCCTGTTAAAGCAGACGAGTCTTTACTTCAGCAAACATGGAAAAGTAACATTGGCCAAGTTTAACTAACACTGGGAAATAGAGCTGTGGCAAAGTGAAAATGGTCAGATCTAGAAATATCACCGCGGAAACATCCCACACATTTTTTCTGTCATAGTATACCTACTAGGGAAACAGAATAAAACAGAAGATCCAAAATTAGATCAATTTTATATAAGGATATAAAGCATAGATTCTGAATATTTTTATTTTAGATATCATATATTAGACCACTACCAAATAACATAATTTAATTTTTTCTTTTTATTCATATAAAATAACAAATATACAGGAAATTACTTAGCATGGGCTTGCTACTTTTGCAATAGAGGAGTCGATAATGGTATTTCCTGAAGAAGAATGTGAAACTCTATGGTATAATATTGTCTGCTGAAAATGGCCAAAAACCATAAGAAAATATTTTCAGATTCACTAATTTTTAATGACATAACAATGAATTTTATTTCAATTATAGGTGTACAAAGATCATCACAAGTCAATGTGATAGATTTTGTGTCCCAAACCCACAGTGCATCCCCCCACCCACCAGATTGTCTTATTTGAAAAACCACGGTTTTCCAAAATTTGTGAGTCATTGTCTGTTCTTCAAAGTTCACTGTGTCTCTTTAGTTTCCACACATAAGCGGTAGCATTGGGTGTTGCTGTCTAATTGTCTGACTGGTTTCACTTTGCATGATAATTTCTAAGTCCATCCATGTTGCTATAAATGTTGGTAATTCGTTCCTTTTAATGGCTGAGTAATATTCAATTGTGTGTATGTACCATATCTTCCCTATCCACTCCTCTGTCAATGGGCATTTAGGTTGTTTCCATGACCTGGCTTCTTCCCTCTCTAGCTGCTTTGAATGTAAAGTTAGGTTGTTCATTTGAGCTTTGTCTTGTTTCCTGAGGTAGGCTTGTTTTGCTAAATACTTTCCTCTTAGAACTGCTTTTGCTGCATCCCAGAGGTTTTGGAGTGTTGACAACAAAGATACAACACTTCAGATTCACTATTAACCAATGAAATGCAAACTAACACAACCATTAGATGCTATTTTCACACAATAGATTGGAAAAAATTTAAAAGATCAATAAATCCAGTTGTTGGTGAGGGTGTGCATAAACAAGTGTTCTCACCCCTGTACCTACCCTGAGAGAGGGACAAAGGGAGGGAGAAAAGGAAATATATGACATAACCCTTAAAAGTATGTGTGTTTTTCCAGAAGAATTTCATTTATAAGATTTTTATCTAAAGGAAATGATCATTCACATGTCCAAGCATCTAATGTTATAAGATTCTTTACAGTAACAAAAATCAGAAACAACATAAATGCCCAATGTGAAAATATGGGCTTCTTTTTATTCTTACTATTTATTTTTGCAAGAAATGTGTTGTTTTCCTACTCAGAAAAAAATATTGATTTATTTGAGAGAGTATGATGGAAATATAGTACTAACACCAAAATTACAATGAAAGGAAATACAATAAAGAAAGGAAGGTAGCGAGGAAGGGATAGAAGGAAGGAAGGAAGGAAGGAAGGGAGGGAGGGAAGGACAATACAGACAGCTTCACCACACTCCTGCCCTATCCTCCAGGTTCTATTCTAATCCATTTCCTCTATCACCCATCTAGCTATCTTCTAAATACCTATTTATCTACCTACTACTATCCACCTGGCTTTTCACCTATATTTCGAACTATGTACCTTTCCCAGCCCACTTCATTTTCTCCCAGCCCTCTTCCATCCTCCCCTACCCAACACACCCCACCACAGGTAAGACTTTAAAGTTTTGGTGAAATGAAATTTTACTTTTTAAAAACAACTGTAAGCACAGTATGAAGCTACTGCAGATGTCTGATGGGAGTCTGTCATGATAAAAGTTAGTATGTGAGCAGTACATGGGCTAGAATGAAGACAGGAGTAGGAGAGGGAGAGACCAAAAGATCCATCAGGAGGCTACTGAGATCAGTTAAGTACAAGGTAATAAAGACTGTATGATATGTAAGAGTTCAAAGTCTGTATATGGCTCACATATATCAGGATATGAGGACTGCCACAGGGATTACACACATACATCAGTAGATGAACATTACCACACGGGTTGTACCAATTGTCTACCAAATGGCATTCTGCCTACTAAAAAGTAGCAATAAAAAATAACTTCTTCCTTTTGTTTGCTAAGTACCAGAACTGGTAGCTAGAGATTTTACTTTTTCCATCTCTAATCTTCACAAAGACTTTAAATCCAATTTACAGAGAAAGAATTTTAAGCTACTGGATGTTAAGCTATTTGGTCAAGATCACACCACAAGTGAAACCAGCAGAACATGTTTCAGGACTTAGTAAAGTGTATGTTCTTCTGTCTCGGTACAGAAAGATTTTAGCAAGAATGACATATAAGACTCAGCTTGCTAATATTTTCCTGAGGATTTTTTGCATCTATGTTCATCAGTGATATTGGCCTGTAATTTTCTTTTTTTTTTTTTAGGTTGTATTTCACCTGGTTTTAGTATCACGGTGATGATGGCCTCATAGAATAAGTTCGGGAGTGTTCCTTGCCCTGCAATTTTTTGGAAGAGTTTTGGAAGAACAGGTGTTACCTCTTCTCTGAATGTTTAATAGAATTCACTGTGAAGCCATCAGGTCCTGGACTTTTGTTTTTCGGAATTTTTTAAATCACATTTTCAATGTCAGTACTTGTAATTAATTAGTCTATTCATATTTTCTATTTCTTCCTGATTCAGGCTTGGAAGCTTGCACCTTTGTATGAATCTGTCCATTCCTTCTAGGCTGTCAATTTTATTGGCATATGGTTGCTTGTGGTTGTCTCTTACTATCCTTTGTATTTCTATGGTGCCAGCTGTAATTTCTCCTTTTTATTTCTACTTTTATTGATTTGAACCCTCTCTCTTTTTTTCTTGACAAGTCTGGCTAAAAGTTTATCAATTTTGTTGATCTTTTCAAAGAACCAACTTCTGGTTTCATTGATGTTCTCTATTGTTTTCTTTGTCTCTATTTCATTTATTTCTGCTCTGATCCTTATGATTTCTTTCCTTGTACTAATTCGGGACTTTTTTCTCCCTTCTTTAGATGTTTTAGGAGTAAGATTAGGTTGTTTATTTGAGATTTTTCTTATTTCCTAAGATAAAATTGTATTGCTATAAACTCCCTTGTCAAAACTGCTTTTGCTATGTCCCATAGATTTGGAATTGTCATATCTTCATTGTCATTTGTCTCTAAGTATTTTTTGATTCCTCTATTCACTACATTTTTCTTCATAAGCTTTACCTGCCTTTTATTATATATTAGGTGCAGAACTGCATACAATATTCTGCCATATTTTATACAAGGGTAAACCTAAAAGAAGGTAGGTGTAAGAAAATTCACAAAAGCCATTTTCTGAGTAAATACTTGATAAAGCATTTAATTCAGCATCTCAAGGGTTACAGTGTATCTAGATAATGATAAAATTAATCCTAAAAATTCAGTAATTATTTTTGCCAGAATTTGCACTGTAAAAAAAAAAAAAAAAGCCTAACTCCTTTGCAGCTAGTGCTTTCTATTAGGCACACTTATGAGAGACTTGCCTTCCAAACCGAGGTAAGCTGAGGTAAGGTAGGCACAAACAAATTCATTTCCTGGGGTGGACTGTAGCAAAGACGCCAGGAAACCACTCTATGGAAGCAGAAGAAGCAGCAACTTTTCAGTCCATTTCTGTGGTATGACTTTGGGAGTCTATCCCTCCTAAACTATTAAACATCGGTAACAAATCCCTTTATATTTAAACTAGCTAGCAGATTCAGTTTTCGGCAACAGAATTTTTCATCTGTATATTTAACCATTAGAGTAGGATATAAAGATCATCTCTGAAATATTTTTAAATGTGCATAATTTCCCATATTGCTGTTTTTCCAAAACTCAAAATGCAAAGAACTGACGGAAATCTTCTATATTCAGAGTTTTTTTTTTTTTCTTCCCAGAAGAAATTCATTTCCTACTGAGAGTTCTCTCATACAAAAAGAACCACCTCAAGGAGTTCCCGTCGTGGCGCAGTGGTTAACGAATCCGACTAGTAACCATGAGGTTGCAGGTTCGATCCATGCCCTTGCTCAGCGAGTTAACGATCTGGCGTTGCCGTGAGCTGTGGTGTAGGTTGCAGACGCGGCTCGGATCCTGCATTGTTGTGGCTGCGGCGCAGGCCAGTGGCCACAGCTCCGATTAGACCCCTAGCCTGGGAACCTCCACATGCCGCGGGTGCGGCCATAAAATGACAAAAGGCAAGGAAAAAAAAAAAAGAACCACCTCAAGTTTTTTTTCTAGCGCACGTTGAGATGGGACAGGAGAGGTGTCAGTCTGTCTGTGAACCAGAGGTGGGAAAGACAACTGCAGAAGAATCTTGATCCCCAAGGTGGTCTCTGGCATTATTAGTATACAGTTAGGCAGATTTCAAAGTTACTTGCTATTTCCATGGAGGCACGCACTGTTCAGTGGTCATGTCTCCATGTATTGGCTGGGGAGCCAAAACAATCTGGCTTGCAGAATCTTAAGAAATATTATCCAGATGGTGGCCATAAGCATTTTGGGAGCAGTATGTGAAACAGCTCAAATTCAGCTCACGTGAATAAACTTCTTCCCAAATATATATACATCAGTTACAAACACAAGCTTCCACATGACCATCTAACACAATTATTTTCCAAGTTCAGCTACCCCCATCTAACCAAATCCTATAATTTTCCAGTTCTGTTTGAGATAACAGATTCTTTTTTTTTTCTTTTTGCCTTTTTCTAGGGCTGCACTTGCAGCATACGGAGGTTCCCAGGGTAGCGGTCTAACAAGAGCTGTAGCTGCCGGCCTACGCCACAGCCACAGCAGCACGGGATCTGAACCGTGTATGCAACCTGCACCACAGCTCACGGCAACGCCGGATCCTTAACCCACTGAGCAAGGCCAGGGATCGAACCCACAACCTCATGGTTCCTAGTCGGATTCTTTAACCACTGAGCCACAATGGGAACTCCGATAACAGATTCTTCATCATCAGTTTAGAGATGCTTGCCATCTGTAATCCAGTAATTTTTTTTCACTTATGAGTTTTGGCATTTTGTAACATTAACAAAGTCCCATTAGCACTGGGTAAGTTTCATGTGAATTCAGGCTGAAATATAATCTTAGCACCAAGATTATCATTTAGATATAATAATTTTCAAAATTAAATATATCCTACTTATCAAATGAAGAAACAGTCTAGCTAATTCAGCTTCTAACTAACGTGCTAATTTTGGTGACTTCAAAAAAGAACTGTCATTTATCCCCAGACGACCCTATCCATAGATAAAGAAACATGAGACATTAAAGAATATAAAGGCCCCATCTATGAAGACAAAAAGAAGACTTATATAAACTTAGGTAAGATTTGAAATAGGTGCTAACTTCAAACCTCTACCTCCTAAACTTTTACTAGAGTAGCTCATTCCAGTTTGGTTCCAGAAACCTCATCTCCTTTCTTAGGCTATGGAAACTTAATGGCTTCTTAGAGGTTTATCTTTGGTGAGTTACTAACAGCTGCAATAGCATTACTAGCATGAAAGAGGGAGGCAGGAAGGGAGGGACAGAGGAAGGAAAGGAGTTTGCTTCCCTAAGGATTCCAACAACAAGTGTTTATCATCCAGAGCATATCAAACCCTTATGGAATAAAACGTAATTATTTAAATATTTGTAGGGGCAAGCCTGGTGAGGGAGAGGACTGAATATTCCTCACTGCTTGCTACAAGGCCATGTGGTCAGAACCTCTAAAATATCAAGATGTGGATTTCCATCTGTTAAAGGCTGCATCCCAGCTTATATCTGATCCTCATGAATAAAATGAATGAAACACACAAATAAGACAGTACCTTTCTAGATGATTATGAATGACCTCAAATTAGAGTTATGCAGCAAGAAAGTGCTTCTCCACCTGAGGAGTAGTATAAACCCCAAGCAATCCATTGCTTTATTACCTCAGTTTAGTAGAAGCTATAAGTAACAAGGGGAAGAACTGGGCCCTGCTCTGTGTGAGTATTATTTGCATCACTGATCAGAAAACAGGATTTGTGCTTAACCTAGTTACAAGATGTAAAATAACTCTAGATACCTGTCCAGGCACATGTTCTAAAATGCTCTGAAATTCTGCCATCTTGTGGGAATTTGGAAATATAACAAATGATTAGTTCCAAAATGCTTTACATAATTTAGAATGTTCCTGCAATTGTAAGCATGAATGCATACAGTGTCTCTAGCAGTATATAACATGCAAAGAATTTTTATTTTCCTTTTATTCCATATTTCATTTAAAAATAGACTCAAGTAACTCAATCACTTGGCCTGGACCAATTAAACCCATATTTGAAATAATTTAGACCTAGTCAAAATTAGAAATAAATTGTAATATTTTCTATTTTCCTTATATATGGAATAATGAAGGCTTATTTCAAAATTGTTTCCATTTACTAATTAGATTTTTTAATTTTCCTATAGTATAAAACTCAAAAGTAATACATTTTTATATCATTATTTGACTATTTTATTCTTTTTCCTCTCTCCCTTATAATTTAATGTATTTATATAATTATTCTATTATTCTTATTTATTTTGGTATTATACATTATATAAATCTATTTTTCCTAGCTGAGTGTTATTTGACATCCACATCATATTTTGGGGGATATAAAACAGTGAACAGTCACATAGGATGTTTTTCCAGAGGTTGTGCTGAAGATGAGACATTGAGCATAATCTCTTGGTTGCCTGTTCATGTCACTGCAGGGAAATGAAACATGGAATATTAGCCCTACAAATGTAGAGTTTACTTCCTAGTATAGGAAGATGCTCCAAAAAGCAAATGGAAAGAAGAATTTTTATGTCTACTCAAGTTAAAGTGTGGTTATTTAGCCTCCTATACAGGTATTTTTTACTACTGTATTTTCATGAAACTAGGTCTTGGATAGAATCATCTTCAAACTGAATTCAGTTTATAGGGTCAGCAGTTCAAACCACAGCATAAAGTGTCCAATAAGGGCATGAAGGTTATGAGGAATAAAATACAAATCTTTAAAGGAATATCTTTAAAAGGGACTGAACCACAGAATTTTTAAAGACTAGTAATGAGGAGAACTACCTCTATTGTCTTTCAGATTCTAGAATGGTGTTTTATTCATATTAGCTGCCAAAAATAAAATAAAGTTCAAAAATTTTTTTAAATATATGCTTGCGTATTAATGTCTTTTTCCCCCTCATTTTAGAACTACAAACAATTGTCCTTATTAAAGTAAACTTCAGACAAAAAGTCACTTTAATTTCCCTTTGAGATACATTTTAGCTATTTAATGAAACAAATTTTCAAAATGTAAATTAACTAAACTAATAATCATATTAGCCTGTGTGATCTGAACCTGAGATAGGAAGCTCAATGTGGAAGAGAAGAGAATCTTGAGCAAGATTTGAAAATAGCCGCTGAGGATCCAGGCACTTATAAAACTAACTGACAGATGTGATAAACTTGTACTTTGCTTTCAAAGTAACATCAGCACACATCCAGACCAGGAGTGCTTTCACTTCACCAGAACTAAATTCACAAGTCTGGATGCCTCCACCATATAAGATAAAGTGGGTCCCTGAGCTTTCACTCTAAGAAGTATCAAAAAGCATGAAGCTCTATGTTTTTCCTGTTTCTCCTTGACATCTTCTACAAGTTTAGATGTACAAGGGTTTAGGAAACAGCCTGGCATATAGTAGGCACCCAATAAATGTTATTTATTATTATTAATTTTTTAGAATTCAAATGAATTAAAACTTCAGATTCTGCTAATGTGCAGGAATGGAGGTGGAGGGGTGCAGAGAGAGAAAAGCATAGTAATAATTTAACAATATAACTATTTGAATATAGTCACCTTATGTTGAACAAAAGTTCAAAGAGAATACTTTATGCAGCTTGATACTCAGAAACCCAGGACTTGATGTTCTTTTTTTTCCCCAACTACAACTATTTAAATAAATGAAAAAGAATAAATATCAACATAGGCAACTCACACGTTTGTGTATTTTTGTTGCTGTAAATGAGAAAAAGTTCCTTTGGGACAAATGATTATATAAAGGGAAAAAAACTGAATTCCATCACAAGTGAACTTTAGGAACTGAAAAATATTTGCACAATGCATGTAGGTTGCTAAGAAGGAAGCAGCAGAAGATTAAATTTTCGGCTACATTCACATTTGCTTGGTTAGTTCCTTTTCTCTACTAAGGTGAGAAAAATCCATGTTAATTACCCATCTACCTCACAGGAATGAAGCCAGGGGTAAATGACAAGAAAGCAGCTGGAAACCCTTGAGTTTTGCATATTCATGGGGACCGAAGACTGTCTCACTTGATCTGGCAAGTCTGAGGCAAAGCCCTGGACCCAAACCCTGCATCCTCAAGAGACTGCCAACAGGAGCACCAGGTGCACTGCAAAGCAGCCATCCTAGAACAAGAGCCCTCTGGGACCAAAGTGCATAGCAACAAATATCCAGCCTACCAGAGGTTGCATTTATCCTGCATTGTCCTACAGAAAGCTAAGAGATCACAAACTTCTTGTAAAAACAGGTAATTCAGCTAAATATTTTTGTCATTCATGATATTCCTTGACATTTTCTCCTCAACATTTGCAACTACAGCTAACGTGTTGAATGCTTGTTATGTAATAGTCATTCTGCATTCATTGTCTGACAATTTTCATAACAATGCTATGAAATAGTTAATTTTTAGCATTCCTTGTTTATGGATCAAGTAACTGAGACTGGAGAAATTAAGTAATTTGCCCAAGGATTTGCAAGGTAGAAAGTAAGCAGCAGAACCAGAATTAGAATCTCACATCTGTAGGACCTGCCTTCAAAATCATTATGGCGCCTAGATTTTTCTGTGACCTCCTTTTAATTGACAGATATTTAATTAATATCTTGTTTCCCTTCACTTTAGGATACTATCTGCTCTCTGACTCTCTACACAAGGGGAGAAAACACACACACACACACACACACACACGTCATGCAACTGTCCTTAACCCTGGGCTCAGCTGATGCCAGGCAAATATTCTAGGAGGGCAATAATATCCTATGTCTGAACTTGGAAAGATGTGATCCAGGGACCTCTCTCTCTATTTAACCATAATCTAAAGGGAAATTTCAAGATATGCCCACTGGAAAAAGAGAGTTTTTTTTCAGTTTTCTCTGAAGGACTTGGCAAAAATCCAAATACTTGAATTTATTTTGTTTCCATTCTGAGACTGTGAATTGCTTTTAAGTGTCTGCTAAATTTTACTCTAATGTAGAACAGTAGGGAGGTTCTCTGCCTCCTGGGAGTCACTTGAAAACCTCGCTGAAGCTGTTTATCCATGAAGTGATTTTAAGAAACAAACCTGAAGAGTGCCACAGGTCCAGCCCATCTCCCTTCAGAGGCACTGGCAGGCCATACATTGTGCTGACAGAGAAAGTATCAGCCCACACAACTTCACAGGAAATTCTCAAACGAATTTACATTTACACCAGAACCAGAAAGAATAGAGAAAGGCAAAAAAGAATTAACTAGCTTTTACCTGGCCTCTCAAGTATCTTTTTAACATGAGTAGTCATAGGCTTCTTTAGCAATCGAAGAAGACAGTGTGTGCTGGGTTTTATCTTAAAGGATAAAACAAAAATAATATGCTTGGGGGACAAAAATCTTCCAGCAAATATATCTCCCCTTAATGCTTTTAACTCTGTAGAAACGCTAGAAGTCCTTACAGGATTATCAAAGAATCATGAAGGAAGAATGTACATTCACATGAATAAGGATTTAGGATGTCTCTATTCACACTTTTAAAAAAATAAATAAGCAGAGACTCCTAACAGTTCTCAGTTGACTGTTACATTGTTTAATCACAATTTGAGCCAAAAAAAAATCTCTAAATGAATTCTTCCTCTTGCTGTAAATTAAGCTCCCTGCTTCTCTATCAATCCCCAGTAGAGAAGAAGGATAATTGAATACAATGCTTTTCATAATTCCCTTTCATATGCTTGAAAAGTTATGAATCTTCTCCATCCCACTAAAAAAAAAAAAAAAAACCTCTCACTATACTGACTCTTAGGATCATTTTTCACAACGTGTGTTATTATATTCCGTATGTACTCTTGACTCTCTCTTGCTTCCCTAGAAATTTCTAGAACCCAAAGATCAAAATTAGAACAATTCCCTAATAAAAAGTTGAATAATAATCAATATCCTAGGATAGTTACTTCTAGCCCTTTAATATAACTACTTTTGATAGCTTTTAAAAATCAATTCTGTTACTTACTCACTTTGAATTTATAATTCTCGTTAAGTGACTAACTTGTTCTATTCAGAGATTTTTGGCATTTTATTTTAGCATAAATTATAAATATCTCAATACATTAAATCAGACTATTAACTAAAACATTAACCTCGATTTGGTGAAACACTTCTTTGATTTATCATGTGTATGACACATGGAATTCCTCTCTTTTCCAAAGTATTATAAACTTAATCAAAATAATATCACCTACAATTTAATGAAAAGAATATCAAGTCTACCATTTGTCAAATTATGAAAAATGATATCTGAAATTGCCCTTTCAAGGCAACCAGGTCCAAATCACCCACTCTGGAACTGAATTAATGGGAGGACAGGAAATGGAATCTCTTGCCCAGCTCTTGGTAATCTAGGCCTGATCTCCAGGCTCAGTTCTTTCCATGTACTGCCCCCTCCACTCTGGAATACGGCCACTGTCATTCAGAACACCATGAAAAATATTCCATGCATGACCTGTTCTACATTCCTTTCATACTATTTCAGATGCAGAAACACCCTTCCCCTTTCCCTTATTCTCTTTCTTCACCTCTGTCCATAAATTAATGCAGCAACTATTTATTATCACTCAATGAATGCTAAAAACATTACCAAGCTAAAGAGTAATATAGTAAGTCAATACCGGTGTAATTACATACTAAGGAGTTCTCTGGAGTTCCCATCATGGTACAGAGGAAACAAATCCGACTAGGAACCATGAGGTTGCAGGGTTCAATCCCTGGCTTCGCTCAGCGGATCAAGGATCTGGCATTGCCGTGAGCTGTGGTGTAGGTCGCAGATGTGGCTTGGATCCGGCGTTGCTGTGGCTCTGGTTTAGGCCGGTAGCTGTAGCTCCTATTAGACCCCTAGCCTGGGAACCTCCATATGCTGCCAGTGTGGGCTTAAAAAGACAAAAAATTAAAAAAAATTAAAAAAATAAGGAGTTCTCAGACCTTTCCACCCTTTCAAAGAAGGACTAAATGAATGGGCCTGACAAAGGATATCCAAGATGCTATAAGTGGAGCCAGAAGAGAACAGAGACACTGGCTGAGGAAGAGAGGTTTGCTACTGCGGATAAGTGGACACAAGAAGTATGGATGAAGGCCTAGCTAAGCACAGGAGAAAACCATAAAATTTGGTGATATGGCATCAAAGAGAAGTCCATTTAAAAGTTCTTTGTTGTTTTTGGATTTTTAAGAAAAGATTTTTTTTCAATCTCCTTCCTATTATTTGCATCACATCATAGGCTAATTACTATAAAAAATACATGCACATAGTAATATACCCATGAAATAGGAGCTTTTCATACCTAAGGGGTTATACTTAAGATATATAAACTTTGATCTGCCAGGAGTTATTCATTTACTAAATATGTATTTAGTCTATGTCCTATGCTAATTTTTGTCTCTTTCTATTACCAAATGTGATCGTCATGATGATTAGGTACTTTTATTACATTCATCAGCCACATGTGATATTTCCTGAAACAATGCTCTTTCTATGTGTGTATAAATTACCCATATCCATTAAGAACCTTACTAAAACCAATAGTCATTTAAGGAAAACATTGATTGCCCTTTATAATATGTATACACCCATCTAGAAATACATTAGACATCTATATATTCAAGTATCTGAATAACACTGACAGGGTCATGAAAAACTCAAAAAGCTAACCTATTTCTATTTGCAATGCTACATGAATGAATTATATTTCTAATTGCTTGGACTAGTTCCAGGATACTACTTACTTTTCAAATGTTACGATATAATTTACCAATCACTGTCTAGTAGAGGATATCCTGTCACTTTAACATATTACTGAATTCTTTCCCTGGTTGCAAACAAGTGTGTTAAAAAAAAAATTAAAACATTGGAGTTCCCGTTGTGATGCAGCGGAAAGGAATCTGACTAGGAACCGATCCCTGTGGGTTCGATCCCTGGCCTCACTCAGTGGGTTAAAGATCTGGCATTGCCATGAGCTGTGGTGCAGGTCACAGATGTGGTTCGGATCCAGAGTTGTTGTGGCTGTGGCATAGCCTGGCAGCTACAGCTTTGATTTGACCCCTGGCCTGGGAACCGCTATATGCCATGGGTGCATCCCTAAAAAAAGACAAAAAGACAAAAAAAAATTAAAACATTAATGTAAGAGACCTGCATTTTTCATTTATCTCCAAATAATTTGTCTGTGTTTATCTTTTGAATCACATCAAAAAATCGATCAAGTAATGACAAAGTATACTAAGGAGACATACTCTCTCTCTCTCTCTCACTACTGCTTGATTCAGTGTAGAATCTCCTATAAATCAAACCCCAGAATTACAGAGGAATTCAATTTCCAAATCACCGTGTCATTGCCCATAGCTGCCACTCAGGTATCAGAATGGGAAACGAGCAGTACTGATCCCTGAATGACGAGTGATAAAGATGATGCCACTGGCTAATATTCACTATGCAATGACTACATATTGCATCTCAGAGGCTGTGAAAAGTCTCTGCAGATATGCATCGCCTCAATTTATTCTTTCAAAAATCCTGAAAAGTACATGATCGGAGATTGATCCCATCCTGAATACTGATCTCAGCACCACTCAGAAACATAGGATACTCTGGAAAAACATCCACGCTCACTTCAGGCCTGGCTCCTGCAACCTAGACTGTACTGAATTAACAGAAGCTCTTCAAATTTTCATTATTTAGAGAAATAACTTTCATTGCCTATGTTCCTGTCACTATGCTAAATACAGCACATACAAATTATACTCAGTCTTTTCAACAACTCCTTTAAGACATGAATTATTATCCACATTTTACAGATAGGGAAATCAAAGCCAAAAAGTAAAGTGAATTTAATAAGAGCAAGTGGCAGAGCCAAGATTTAAGCCCCAGTCTATCCATATTTTTCCATAGTACCACACAGCTATGAATAAAAAGTGTAACACTATAAAACAGCAGTACTTATTGCCAAAGTCACAGGATGTAAAAATAAATAAATATTTTCATTTCTTGCAAAGTTGGAAAATCGCAGTATTTTGTTAAGATGGTATGTGTACTAAAAACATCTTTTTCTTCCTGAGAGCATATCACGCAAATTAAAAACTATTCCATCTCATTTGACTTACACATCAAGAATAAAAAATAAACATTCCAATGAATTGGAAAAGAAGTGAAAACAGAGTTTTTAATTTATGAAGGCATGATTACCAAAGAAAGTTTAGCTCTTAACCAAAAAGTTACTGAAAAATACAATACATGAAGTTTTGCCTTCTCCTAATAAAAATAAATGGTCAGGTGTTCTTGTCGTGGCTCAGTGGAAATAAATCTGACTAGTGTCCATAAGTACACAGGTTTGAACCCTGGCCTTGCTCAGTGGGTTAAGGATCCAGTGTTTCTGTGAACTGTGGTGTAGGTCACAGATGCGGTTCAGATCCCATGTTGCTGTGGCTGTCGCATACCATTTCGACCCCTAGCCTGGGAAGCTCCATATGGTGTGGCTGTGGCCCTAAAAAGACCAAAAAAAAAAAAAAAGCAATGGTCAAATAAATAGATTTAATATGCGGGAAAGCTGATATCCTTCCCATACCCTACCCATAGAATTATACCCTACCCATAAAACACCTTTGCTCATTGTGAACCCTCTTTAAAGGTAAAAAAGGCAGAAAAATCTGAACTAAGAGGCAGGCCAGTACTAAGATTAGAATCCGGTCACACTGTTCTGAAACCATTAGACACTAATACATAAGAATGTGATTATAAAATGGTGACCATACCACTGAAATAATAAAAATTTATGAATCAATATATGTTGAAAACATAATGATGCATATAAAATTAAAATTTTAAAAAACAAAAGGATTCTCAGTTGATCACTGCATTTTTTTTTTCTTTATTGCCTTTTCTAGGGCTGTACCCACAGCACATGGAGGTTCCCAGGCTAGGGCTAATCGGAGCTGTAGCTACTGGCTTATGCCACAGCCACAGCAACACGGGATCTGAGCCACATCTGCAACCTACACCACAGCCCACGGCAACGCCGGATCCTTAACCTACAGAACGATGCCAGGGATCGAACCCGCAACCTCATGATTCCTAGTTGGATTCATTAACCACAGAGCCATGACGGGAACTCTCGATCACTGCATTATTTTCCCTTAGTATTTACATGGTATCATAATAAAATAAGCTTCATAATAAAACTACATACAAGGAACCAGTTTAGGATTAGTGTCTCAGCCTAGACCTCCAATGCTTTTACAGTCTAATCCTCAGGTTCCCTACACAAGGACATAAAAATCACAAAACATTTAAATGAATCCAGTCAATAAGTTTAAATTAGCTAGGTACTGTGTTAATCTGCTCAGGCTGATTAACATCATACCACATACTGGGCGGCTTAAACAACAGAAATTTATTTTCTAACAGTTATGAAGTCTAGAAATCTAGAAATTCAAGATCGAGGTGAATTCAGGGTGTGTTACTGGAGACCTCTCTTTCTGGATACAGTGGGTCACCTTCCCTCTGTATCCTCACCTGGTCTCTTCTCCATTTGCCTGGAGATGAGAGAGCGAGCGAGAGATTGAAAGATCATTTCTAGCGCTTCTTTCTTTTTTCTTATAAGGACACCATTCCTACAGGATCAGGGTCTAGTCCTTATGATCTCATTTAACTATAATTGTCTGCTTAAAGGCACTATCTTCAAATACAGCCATACTGGGGGTTAGGGCTTCAACATATAAATTTCAGAGGGACACAATTCAGTCCATAACAGGTACCCAATTCTAAATAAACAAATAATGTCAATTGCATAAAAATAATATATTAAATGTCAATATCTGGCAAACAAGAAGCCAGGGAACCTTTGAGAGGCATCTAAAAATACTAACCAGGTACACTGGCCTTCTAGAGGTGAACTTCTAAGTAGAATCAGAATTTTTAGTTGACAATCTGAGTTGAATTAGTCAAGTAAACATCAGTATCAATTGCCTTGAAATATAATACAATACATTAAAATTATTGTTCCTAAGAGTCCTTTTGAAATATAACTACTCTCTCAGGGATAGAACAGTTATTAGACAGTATAAGCATTACTTTTGGTCAAATCTATCAACCATGCTTATTTATAGAAAACAACTTTTGGTCTCTCTGAGGCTTGCACTGGCTAAGGTTGTAGCTTATTCAGAGTCATGTGCTCCACCTTTCTGAGATGGTTCAGAAACGATGTGTGTGTATCAAGCCTAAGTCATCAACTATGTGACTACAAGACTGTCACAGGTATTCATCATAAAGACCAAAAGAACAGGTTCTGACTATGTGTCATTACTTCATTTCTTTCAGATTTTTATCACAATATTCCTACTGTGAAAACAGCAATACTATATATAAAAACCTATTTCTTCATGAATTAAGAACAAATTCTTACATAGATGAATAGCCCATTAGAATTCTCACAAATACTAATAATTACGTGAAACAACCCCAAAGAGGAAAAGTTTAACTTTATAATGCTTTTCCAAAAAAAGCTTTTGAGAGAATTATTAGTGCTCAAACCACTTGAGCTTCACAAATGCTTTAAGCATATACTTACATTTCACTAGAATAGAATATTCAAAACATTCTTGTGATTAGTTTTCAAAATGAAACCATGAATTAATTAGAAAGTTAATCATTGTTATTTCAAGATAGATATTTTTTTTCCTTTTAGGTAACTACTTATAATTAATATTTTTCCTGCTTCCCTTTCATAAAATATTTTAAAGTTATCAGGACCTTTAAAAACTTAGTTCTTTTCTAATTTTACTCTGCCTAACTAATTACAAGATGAATTTTTTATTTCATAATTCTTTACCATTTGTGTTCACCCTCTGGGTACTGAATTATAATTAATTCTGCTTTTCTTTCTCTAATAGATTTATGTGTATTATCATATATATTAAATTTTCAGTTCTCTAACTTTTTTCATTTTATTGCTTTGCACATAACGATGTGCACTTCATTAAAAACATGTAATCCCTTAGCTTCCATCAAGGCATAATTGCAAATCTTTATAATATAATAACATGCATGTTCGTCATATTTTATTTTATTA
Organism: Catagonus wagneri; assembly: GCA_004024745.2. NCBI lineage: Eukaryota > Metazoa > Chordata > Mammalia > Artiodactyla > Tayassuidae > Catagonus > Catagonus wagneri. The sequence goes on from PVHT021183528.1 coordinate 3,658,021, forward strand.
CAAGAACACTTCATTCCACTTGAAAATTCTGGAGCTCCTCTCCTCTTAAACTGCAAGAGAATACAATTTAAGAATTCCAAGTTCAGGAGTTCCTGTCGTGGCTTAGTGGTTAACGAATCCGACTAGGAACCATGAGGTTGTGGGTTTGATCCCAGGCCTCGGTCAGTGGGTTAAGGATCCGGCGTTGCCATGAGCTGTGGTGTAGGTTGCAGAAATGGCTCAGATCCCGTGATGCTGTGGCTAAGGTGTAGGCCAGTGGCTACAGCTCCAATTTGACCCCCTAGCCTGGAAAACTCCATATGCCATGTGTGCGGCCCTAGAAAAGACAAAAAAAAAAAAAAAAAAAGGAATTACAAGTTCAGTAGTTTCACCGTGGTTCATAGTGTCTGTGAGGATGCAAATTTCATCACTGGCCTCACTCAGCAGGTTGTGGATCCACCCTTGCTGCAAAGCCACAGTGTAGGTTGTAAATGCTGCTCAGATCCCGCACTACTGTGGGTGTGGGTAGGCCAGCAGCTACAGCTCTGATTTAACCCCCAGCCCAGGAACTTCCATGTTCTACAGGTAGAGGCTTAAAAAGAGAAAAAAGAATTCCAAGTTCTTATGACAAAACACCTGATAAGTATACCTGTCTGCTTTTTCACCTCCCACCACTCTAAAAGTTGGTTGGGAGTTCCCATTGTGGCTCAGCAGAAATAAGCCTGACTACTATTCATGAGGACGTGGGTTTGACCCCAGGACTTGCTGAGTGGGTTAAGGATCCAGCATTGTCGTGAGCTGTGGTTAAGGTCGCAGATATGGCTCAGGTCGCAGATGTGGCTCATGGCTTGGATCCCGTGTTGCTGTGACTGTGGCGTCGCCAGCAGCTAAAGCTCAGATTTTCAACCCCTAGCCTGGGAAACTATATGCCTCGCGTGCAGCCCTAAAAAGATGAAAGAAAGAAAGAAAGAGAGAAAGAAAGACTTGAAAGAAATACAAAGTGCAAAATGCAGTGTAACAGGACAGGGAATAGTGGGACTAAAAAGAGGGGCTGGGTCTCTTCCTAGATAGATGCCATTATGCTTTTCTTCACTTTATATGAATTTTGATATCATTCTCCTAATTTGTCCAGAATTCACAAGTTACAACTTTGGAGTTCATAAGATAGTGGTACCATCCAAATTTGCCAGTTTTTTAAGGAGGGGAAAAGGCAGGAAGGGGATCTAGGAAACAACTGAAAGCATTCTGCAAAAGCTTGCTGGGTATCGCAGTTGACAAGTGATCACAGCAATCAGGGCATAAACTGCTTAGTACCATAATCCGTAATATAAGAACCAGGCTAATGAATCAGTTATATAAATTATTCCTTTTTTCCCAAGTAAGAGAAAATCAAATTTAGTAAAAATTATTTTGTCTAGCTTAGAGCCCTTTCTACTCTGTCTACACAAAGTAACTTCTTTAAAGGAAACTAAGTCCATCTTAAAAGGTCAACTAAAGGATAAAAATACTGAGTGATCACAATTGAGCATTTTCCTTGAGATTAAAAAAAATCACTTCTAAAAGGTAAACTTCCTCAAGTTTAAACACATTTGCTCTCTTGGATGTTCTTATAATCTAAAATAAGGCTTTTAAGTGGGCACTTCCAAATATTTTCTTTTATTATTGACTATCAACACTCTTAACCACCTCGGTTCTTTCCCACTCTTTCTCTTGTCCTTACTTGTTCTAACTTTGATGGATAAAGTTTCTTACTCCTGCTAAGACTGCTAGATTTGGACACTAAATTCCTTGGGATTGGACTATCCATTTCTTTTGAGCTACATGAAAGCAGAAATCTTATCTGTTTCTTGTAAGACTATTATTTCCAGAGGGTAACAGTAAAATAAATAAAAATGTAATGGTCTTTAACTTCTACCATTCCACACACAGAACTTTTTTTTTTTTTTTTTTTTTACAAAGGACTTAGAACAGCTTAGATGTAATTCTCTCTGGGACACCTTTCTTGAAATTTCAATGTTGTATAGGGTACCCCTGTGAAACCCCATAGCAGCCTGCCTTAATCCCCAGAGGTTTGTAATATGTTAATTTACACAGTGAAAGGGACTTTTTTAGACATAATTAAGTTTAAGGACCTTGAGAATGGGATATTAGTCTGGATTATCCAGGTTGTCCCAATCTAATTACATAATCATTAAAAGGAGAGAATCTTTCCTGTCACAAATAGCTGCAAACATGGAAGCAGGATCCAAAAGATACTACACTAGTGGTTTTAAAGACAGAGAAAGGAAGAGGTTTCAAGGAATTCAGACTGCCTTGAAAAGCTGGCAAAGACAGGGAAATGGACTTATGTAGAACCTCAAGAAAGCAACATAGCCCTGCAGAAACCTACATTTTCACCCAGTGAGACCGTGTAAGACTTTCAGAGAACGCCAAGATAAAAAATTTGAGTTATTTTAAGGCTCTAAATTCTAAAAAATTTGTTACAGCAGCAATAGGAAACTATTACAGAGCCTAAGGCTGCCTTCTCAGAGGCTGCATCCCTAAATAAATTTGGTGCTGCTAACAATAAGATGACTTCAATGTTTTTAAATAAAACAACCCAAACAAGCACAGTGATACAGATACTGATTCTTTATATTGATAAACATCTTGGTATATTAAACAATAAATTCAAGTAATGACTGAAGAATTTTTCTCAAAATAAGGTATCTTTACCTATATTGCTTAACCTACCTACTTTAGAGGGAGATTTATTTAGAATGAAATAAATTATTTAAGCTTGGTCAGAGATTTAGTATAGTAAAAGCATACTGATCCATTCCCGCTGAGGCACAATGAGTTAAGAATTCGACCGCAGCAGCTTGGGTTGCTGCAGAGATATGGGTTCAATCCCTGGCCTGGGAACTTCCATATGCCACAGGTTCAGCAATAAAAAAGAAAAAGAAAAAAGTATGCTGATCCATCTTCCTTCTACAAACTACATGATATTTCTGCTGGTTTTGGTGTGGATAATACATATTACCAATATGCATGAAAAAATTTATCTTCTCAGAGTTCCAGTATGGCACAGTGGGTTAAGGATCTGGCATTGTCACTGGAGTGGCTGGGGTCACTGCTCTGGTGTGGGTTCGATCCCTGGCCCAGGAACTTCTACATATCACAGGTGTGGCAAAAAAACAAACAAACAAACAAACAAAAAAACCCTGGTTCAACTGAAAATTTCTGTGTTTCTCCTTACACTCCTCGCTAGATGGTGCTGATTTAGACAGAATGTCAATGTGGTATGCAAACTAACCCTACTCTTACAAAAACTCTGTACCATTATGTTAACTTTATGATTAGCCTATTAAAATGATCATTCCACAGTCTTAGTAATATCAAGTTCCCAAAAAATATTTTCTAATATTTCGTTTCACGAGAATAACATACCACAGAAATTTTTGCTTAGTAATTTAGCTTTTTCTCATAACTATCACCATAAAAAAACCCTGAGCCATATATTCTAAGCTCAATAGGTAAGTGTTACACAATTTTCTACTCAAATCAAAGAACATTTCTACTGAAGAAGGAGTTATATGGACAACATCAAGATACCTGAATACTGGCTATTGTTACCCTACTCAAGTTTGTGTGCCTGATGTACAAGGAAGCCAAATAATACCAAAATGTCAGAGTTTGGAGCAGGGAAAGATTTATTGTAGGGCCATGCACGGAGACAGGCAGCTCATGCCTTAAAAACCAGAACTACTCAAAAGCTTTCAGCAAAATCCTTTTAAAGGAAATGTGAGGGAGGAGTGTGATTAGTTATTGCAAACTTCATAGTATTGGATCTGTTTTTTGCAGCTGTCCATGTATGTCAGGTCACAGTCGGATTCCTGTAAACCCCCATCAAAACAAATGTTATTCTCTGTCCTGTAACTTTTTATCTAAAAGTATAACATACAAGAAAGGAAAGGGGAGGAATTCAATTCTGTCTACATGCCTCCTTATGGCTTTTAACACTTAACAAATCCCATAAACAAAGTGACATCATTACCCCTCATATTACTTGTTCAAGATCCCTAGTATCGAATTTTGCCTCCAGGGTCTAGGCCCTGGATAAGAGGAGAGGGGCCAGAGTATGGATTGGTCACCTTGCCCAGGAGCTTTTGTCCAGAATCCAGTCTGGGTCCTCCCACCAATGCCCAAGCCCAGTTAAAGAGGCATATCTCAGCTAGTGGCAACTTCTTGGCCAGGTCCCCAGTCCCTGTCCAGCAGTCATCACTGAGGGAAAAAAGTGCCTGGGACCCAGCCAGCCCTCAGGCTCCTTAGCCCAAGAAAACAGTCCTCAGGGCTGTGACCCAGGGTGTCTGTCACCACCATTAGACCACAGAGGTAGGGCCTGGACCAGCTGCAGTAGCAAGGGCTCTGGAGCTCTTCAGGACACATCCTTCAGCCACTCGCTCCTTCCTCCATGGAGGGCCCCCAGGGAGAAGGCTGCTATCTGCTTCTCATTTCACTCTGCCTGTAAAGGTCCTGCACTAGGGTCGCAGGCTAATCTCAAGATAACAACCCTGAGTTAAATGGCTACATGCCTGCCCACCATTATTACACTATCACCATTAAGAAAAGTATTTCTTTAAAATATCCACTCAGTGAATTCAGAGGTTGATTTTAATAAGCCTGTCACTAATTGATGACAAAGGTTTACACTTTATAAATTTTTTTTCATTTTTGTTCATATGTTTGCCCATATTTGTTACATCATGTAAGACGATTTACAAATTCCTAAGTTTAAAAAACATAATTATTCAGAGGTATTTGGGGGTAAACTCTTTATCCCACTCCACGTGAAGTGTCATGGAGCCACAAGATACAGAAAGTGAGGATGAGGCACCGGAGGACAAAGGTCAAAATTCTAGACCTCTGCCTCAGTCCATACAGCCCAGCAACAACTCTACAGTCATAATGTCCAGCTCCCCCTCAAAAATGGGAGATTTACTGTAGATAAATTGAAACAAGAGTATCTAAACTTGGGACATCAAGAACGTTCAGCTTGGGAGAAGGATTGATACTCAAGATTGGATAGAAACAGGGGCATTAAAGAGAAATCCACATAATGAATACTGGGACTCCAGGCTCCTTCACCTTATCTAACTTCAAGGCTGATGTATAGAATTGTACTCTTTAGGCAGGGGCCCAAATGACTTCAGGAGGGAAATATTCTCTCAGCTTTTGATAACAGAGTTGCCAAAGTGAAAATACCAGATGCAATCACCCTAAAGTTAGACTCACTTGTCAAAAGGACCTACTTCCCCACGTCGAGCTCCTAACCAACATTTTAGTGACTTACTCTTACAGATGAACAAAGAATTAGGGTAATTAGATCTTTGTGAAAATATTCCAAAATAAAAAGCAGAGACCAAAACAAATGTTTTTTAATAGTGACTTCCGGCAAAGAATCAGAAGTGGGATGGAGGATAGTTTCTTTAACATTCAGTATCCAATTCTGTCTTCTTTTGATACAATTTCTGTAAGCATACATTCATTTAATTTAAAATTTAAGATGTATGTAATTGCCTAAAAGAAATCTGCTTTTGCTCTCTTGTCTGGGTGACCACAATGGCAGAGAGAGGCAGGTCAAACTTCAGAAAAGAAGTTCTCTCCCCATATCGAGGGCTAGACACTATGCACTTTCTATCTGTCAGAATTTGATATATTACAGAAATCCACTGACTCCAAAACCACCACCATTCAGTCCCTTGGCTATCTTATAACATACAAGTTAGTACGCTATATTTTCTTTCTTTGTGCAGCAGATGGTGTCAGAGACAGTCTGCAAGATTTTTGCCTTCCAGAAAGATTTGATTCAGCTTGATTGTCTTCAAGAATTGGTTATCAAGAGACAAAATGAAGACAAAAAGGATATTATGACTAGACTTTCCAGTTGGTGAACATATAGTAATCGAATTATTCCAACCAATCATATAATATTTTCCTACATGCACATGGAATGTTCTATAGTAAAATAGCCAAATTAACTACCCCTGTGGGAAAAGGCAGCCCGAGCTCAATTGCTTATGACTCTGAGTTGATTTTTTTCTAACAATGCTGGCATTATAAAACAAATCATGAAATATTGGAATAGCATACCTGATTTGATTCAATAAGTCTTTAAAATAATTTATAATTAGAAAGTTAAATTACATTTGTATCAGTTAAAAATAAGCATCTACATTTCCTAATTTTTATACTCTGAATACTACCAATTTGACTTTTAGATTCCTACATTAGTTAGAGTAGTCTAATCACTATAATAAACAAATCTAAAAAATGCATAATAGCTCAAGCACAAAATAAACTCTTTTGCTCAAAGTGGGTGGATGGGCAGCTCTCTCCCATATGGTGACTCAGGGACCCAGGATCCTTCCTTCTTGTGGGGCACAATCTGTAATCTTTGACTTCCAGAATCACAGGGCTTATTTACTGTGTTGCACAGAAGAGGAAACGGCCTACCATGCCATGCGTAGATATAATCTATATAAAATTTGTCAGATTTGGGGATACTTTAGGGAATATAAGGGCCCCTAATCAGTCTTGACAGCAATAAGTGTAAACTGTAACTATCCTAGATATGCTAAGATGATGGTAACCTTATGCACGGGAAATTTTATGGACCAGGCCTGGGAGTGGTGTACTTCATTCCTGCTCACATCCCAATTCACCACATGACCACTCCCAACTACAAAGTAAAGACAGAAATATGGACTCAGCATGTCCCCAGAAAGAGAAGGATATAGATTTCATTAAATCTAGTCAGGAAGCCTATCTTTTTTATAGTATTTTTAGTTACTCAATTACATTTATAGTTGTACAATGATCATCACAACCCAATTTTACAGCATTTCCATCCTAAACACCCATCACATCCCTCCATCCCCCCCAACCCGTCTCATTTGGAAACCATGTTTTTCAAAGTCTGTGAGTCAGTATCTGTTCTGCAAAGAAGTTCATTGTGTCCTTTTTTTAGATTCCACATGTAAGTGATAGCATTTGATGTTGGTGTCTCACTGTCTGACTAACTTCACTTAGCATGATAATTTCTAGGTCCACCCATGTTGCTGCCAATGCTGTTATTTCTTTCTTTTTAATGGCTGAGTAATATTCCATTGTACATATGTACTACGTTTTCTTTATCCACTCCTCTGTCAATGGACATTTAGGTTGTTTCCATGTCTTGGCTATTGTATAGAGTGCTGCAATGAACACGAGTACATGTGTGTTTTTGAGTCATGGTTTTCTCTGGATAGATGCCCAGGTGTGGGGTTGTTGGATCAAACGGTAAATCTATTTTTAGTTTCCTGAGGAATCCCCATACTGTTTTCCACAGTGGTTGCACCAATTTACATTCCCACCAAGTAAGCCTATCTTTGCTACTCCTTTTCTACCACGCTTAAGTTTCAGAGCAAATCTACCTAAAAAGATTAATTTACTGTGTAAATTCTTTGTTCTCATGAATCTTATTATCTAGTTGGGGAAATAGTGATAAATAAACCAACATATAAAGAGTACAGTGTCAGGTAGCTATACATTCCATGGAGTAAAAAGTAAGTCAGGAAAAGGGTAAAAAATGAGTAGGGTACACTTTAGACAGAAGAGTCAGGGAAAGTCTCACTGTGAAATGGAGCAGATACTTGAATGAAGTACGAGAGGGAACTGTTTGAGTATCTGGAGGAAGAGCATTTCAAGCAGAAAGAATAAAAATAGCACATTTTTTGGCCCTGCCCACAGCATGTAGAAGTTCCTGGGCCAGGGACTGAACCCAGGTCACAGCAGGGACAATGCCAAATCCTTACCCCTCTGCATCACAGGAGAATTCCAAAACATTTTTATAAAAGTGTCAGATTTCTTAGTTAAAAATAGTTTTTCCTCATGTTTTAGATAATTCTAATACATAATGAATCAAGACTATTGCTACCTAGTAAGTCATATTTTCAAGAAAATCTTAAAATGATACTTCATTTTTCAGCCTCTATAGAAATTACAAATGAAATTTTTCACTAATTAATGCTTTTCTCTGTAAGTACAAAATTATTTTATTTTAAATCCTTAAAGTAGAAGTCCATTACAACAGAGAAGACTTTTTTCCCTGAATTTCTAAGAAAAGAGTAACTGATGACATTTCATACTTTCTTTATTACTTTCAGCTGTAAATAAGAGAAATCCAACTCAAATTAGTTTGCACAAATTGGAGAGTTGTACTGGCTCACTGAACTATATGGAATTTGATTCAGAAATTTTTTTTATCAAGACTTTTTCTTCATTTCTCATTTGGTTTCTCTCTGTGTTGACCCCATTTCTCTTAGTTCAGATGGCTTTCTCCAAGTCTATTGAGGGACCATAACATGGTTCAGATTATCAGTTATTATTCAGCAACCAGGATATTAAATTACCCTATTACAGCCATCTTAAAGGAACTAGAAGATTCTCACTCCCTTGTCCATGAAGTAAGGACATGTTCTGATTGGCTTTACTTGAGTCACATGACTTTTGTACTAATTCATATGGTTGTATACAGTTCCATCAGTTGAAGTGACTAAGATCTAGTTTCCCAACAGAAAGCAAGTGCTGTTAACAGAAGAGGGAGGAAGTATTTCTGGACAGACCAAATCAACAGATGTCCATTCTGGCAGATATTATAAATGTTGATCATTATAGGAAAGGCACCAAGTATTAAGTACAATGTACTATGTAGCACAGACATCAGAATGAGGTGGACTTGTGTATGCACTCTGGTCCACACAGATGACTAACTGTGATTTTGTATACATTGGTAATTTAATAGAATTTAATCCATTAAATTCTGATAAAATAGTACCTATCCCATAGTTGTAGGTACAAATGAGGGGAACACTTAGTGCTCAATAAATGGTTGCTACTACTTTAATTTCATATGTTTATTTAATGAATTCTCACAACAGTTCTATGAAATAATAGTTAATAGCTCTAATTATAAAGAATGGGAGCTCAAAAAGTTTCAGTGACTTTGCCAAAAGTCACACAGCTGGTAAGTGACAAATCTGGAATTAGATTCAAATCCCACGTCTGCAGGATTTCAAAGCCCGTCTTCTTTCTCACATACTACATTGCCTCAATTATTACATTGTCTCAACTCCTTGTAATAGTCTTCAGAGCCTACTGAAGTACAGAGGGTTATTATTCCCTAAATTGACATCTTCTTGTCCTATTTACATTGGATTTTCATGACAATAGTATGAAATAATAGTATGACAATAATATGGAAGTTCCTGTTACTGTCCATCAGCTATGATCATGGAGAAAATGAAATGGTTAAGCAGAGGAAGTCAGTTAACTGTTAACAGGTGATACCAGAAATTCTAAAATCAGAAACTCATTTTACTTGCTTAAGTTTTTTATCTTTCCAAACATGTCATATTCTCACAAGACAGCGATAACTATGGAAAGCAAGAGTTGGAGACTTGAATTCAAAGCCCAGTTTTAGTATCTGAGTTTTGGTTTTACTATTCATGAATTTGAGATGCTGTCTACTTCATAGAGTTGTAGTGGTGATTAAATGATACAGGGTATGTAGAAGTGTTTTTGCAAGGTATAAAATGCTAAGTAATATTAAGAATAAAACGTTTTTTAGCCATGTCCCTAGCAGGTAGAAGTTCCCCAGGCCAGGGATTGGACTTGCACCACAGAATTGACCCAAGACACGGCACTGACACTACCAGATCCTTAACCCTCTGTGCCACAAGGAAATTCCAAAGAATAAAACATTTTAAACAGTTCTTTCAGTCTTAGTATGAATGGGTTTTAAATCCTATACTAAGAGTAGCTTTTGAAATAAGAATGAGCCTGGGCCCTGAACAGTTAGGCAGGGAAATGGAACATAAATTCTGCAATAAAGAAAATGTAAGCAAAGGGGAATCTGAAGACATCAGAAGACAAGTAATCCTTTACAATTCTGCATATGGCCTTAGGAGTGCCTACTACTCTACACATAAAATATAAATATTCAGTTACACAGGGTTAAGAGGGAAATGTTCTCTCCAGAACTCTCTAAACTTGAGCTAATTTTTTTAATGTGCAAGTTCAGAAACAATTTATAGTATATATTAAAACATCCATTTCAACAGGTGAACTTTGTTCATCTGCAAATGAAGAAATTAACACCAATAAATTGCTTTGGATACACTATTGTCACTTGTGTGCTATATTAATTTACTGCACTAATTAACTTACTGTCTCACACCAAATCAACATGCCCTCTCTAAGATGAATTCATATTAACGTGGACTACATATGACTAATTTTAACTCTTTATAAATATTCCTCAATATACAGACAGATATTTCTAAGAATTTGTTTATGAGATAAAAAATTTTCATTACATTAAACCATTATTCCAACATGTACACCGTTTTTTTTTAAATTTTAGTATGTCTATCTTAAGTGCTGTCAGTCCAACGTTTGGAACCTCTCTTATTTACACGTTCATTTTTCTTGGCTGCAAAAAAAAAAAAATATATATATATATATATATACTGGATTTATGACACAAATCAATGGTGGTATAGTTGAAAAATGGAGATTTCACAGAATTGAAGAGTAAGGCATACTACAGCCAGGCCTCATGAGAACAGAAAAGGGGTTTGCAATAGGATACTTTTTCTATCTCTTAGAAACCACAGGATTACTTTTATGTTATTTATCTTTTTTCATTGCTTCTCCACTTTGCTCTATACCCATGTTCCATTCTTCGTTCAACTTCTTTATCTGAGTTTTAGCTCAGTATGGCTACCTAAGCTGTAACTGTATGACCCTTCATTTCAAGTGCCAGTGACTAAATGCAAAGACTTAGCACAAAGTCTTAGAAAACACGATTGGCTCAACTCATTCTAATTGATTTTCTTGCCTTGAGAAAGTTATTTGTTCCAGATTTAACAAATTGTAAGCTTGGAAAACATGTGGGAGAAACATGACCATCCAGCTTTTCCCTTCATCCCAGGTTGAAAACAGAACCAGTGCATTCATAAGAGGGTATGAGACCCTTACAAATACAAAAGGCAAAGTAAACTTAGAACGTCTATCTTCATGTCTTAGAAGTCACTTAAAAGCATCAAGATGAATAAGAAGTAGAAATGCATATCTACACTCAACAAAAATCAGAAACATCTAAAGTCGCAAGCCAAAAAATAGATGAAATCAGTATTAAAACCTTTAAAGATCAAACAGGTGCTCATAAACGTGTGGAGGGCGAATATATAATGCTGAACTCAGAAAAGCAAGCAATCCAAGATTAAAGGCTGCACTCTACAGTTAAAAACTAAAATCCCTATTTCCAACAATGGAAAGGCTGAATGGATTAGCAGTATGAGCTTTCATGGAAGCAATTTGGTTCTGAGGACAAGAGACAGTTAGTTTTGTGAGAGAAATCACATAGATAAGGCATATTCACAGGAATTCATCTATCAGTGAGAAGCAAGGGAAAAAAAGCAATAGCATTGACATTCAAAATGTCTTCTAAATATGATTAATATTTGTTGAACATAAACTGACTTGACTAGAACTGCCCAAATGTTTCATAAACATTATCATTTAATCCTCACAACCGAACAATGAATATAATTACCTTCATTTTATAGATATGAGAGGTAAAGTTCAGTAATATTGCCTGAGATCACATGGTTTATAAATCAGAAATTGAACTTGAACCTGTATATTTAACTTCAAACTCTGTACTGTCTCCTTTAAACCACATCAAGTTCATGCTTTGTACAACTTAAATATTAAAGCCAGTTGAGGAAAGTCAATCAAATAAATCTCTTTTCACAAAGCCAGGCTCATGGCAAGCATTCAAAAAATATTTTTTTTATTTATTAATTTAGAAAATGGATTTGACTTGTTGCTGAGAAATCACAAATGTGATCAGGTAAAAAGAAACCACACTGAAATTTTTAGGTAACTTTTTCCAATTGGGTAAATTTTGCTCCTTCATCAAATAATAAAAAAATAAAAAGTTCTTCACTCTTCATTAGCATTTATATCTAAATGTCTTCCATGATCAAGCTTTTGAGAATAAAACTATGAAATGCCATTCAGAACCTATTAAAATTTGTTGAAAATATTTTACATCAAATAATATACCAAAGGGTTTAGATATATCACTTCATTTAATCTTTATTACAAAAGAGAGTAAAGTATACAGGTGATAAGTAAATGTCCTTGGATTACTATGTCAGTAATTGTAAATGTAAAATTGAAGCTCAAGTCTTCTAAATCCTGTGTAGTTTCCAATATACTAGTGGCTTCCAAAGTGGGGTTTATACACCCAAGAAGTATAAAAGATTAAAAAAAAAATTGAAACTTCTATTTATATATATTATAAACATACATTTCTAGTATAATTTCTGTTATATATTATATATTTAATTTTAATCTTTTTTATTAGTTATAAATTAATTAGAGTAGTATAACAAGTAGATAATTTATACATAAATATATGTTTATTGAGTGGATGTAAGAAAAAGAATCACTGATGAAAGTCACAGTAAAAAAACTATATTATGCACACTGCCTATATCTCTAAAACACACAATATACACACACACACACAGAATTAAAAGACTAAACAGCCGAAGATCTTTGTCTACATCCTGCAGATGACATAGAATGACCTTGTTCTACTACCTCATAGGTATAAACTAGGAAATCCTCTGCCTGGAAGACCTAAATCTAGACCTTTCCCCTGGGAGTTTTCAATCATAAGCATCAATAATCCAGGCCTGCCCCAGCTTCATCAACTTAGGTTTTAGTTTCTTCACTAACAGATCAAAGATGTTCAAAAAGGTCTAACTCGGACATCAGCATACATGATATATGATATCAGGAATAAAAGAAAGCTTAACAACAAAAAAAAAATAGAAAGAAAAAGCAAAAAGAAAAGAAAGGAGTTCCTGGTGTGGCTCAGCAGAAACGAATCTGATTATTATCCATGAGGACGATCCCTAGCCTCACTCAGTGGGTTAAGGATCCAGCGTTGCCATGAGCTGTGGTGTTGGTCACAGACATGGCTCAGATCCCAAGTTGTTGTGGCCATGGAATAGGCCAGTGGCTATAGCTCTGATTCAACCCCTAGCCTGGGAATCTCCATGTACTGCAGATGAGGTCCTAAAGAGACCAAAAAAAAAAAAAAAAAGCTTAACAAAACAGAGGAACACAATTTTGGTAGTTTAGAAATCTTTCTTATCAAACTAATTTTATTGAATTTCACAAAAACAAATTTTAAAGTACTGACAATCAGTAGGTGATTTTTAAAAGAGACTCATTAAAACCTTGCAAAAATATTCTAGCATAGACACAGTGGCTGATCAAAGCTAATGCCTTAAAGCCCTATTTATTAAGAAGAGAAACAGTGAATTAGAAAAGAGAATACAGGTAAATAGCAAGAAGCCATTTTAAAGGACTTAAAAAAAGCAGCAGAATAACATCAGAAAAAAAATAAAAATAGAAGGGACCATGAAGGTAGAGTTCCTGCTGTGGTGCAACAGGATCAGCAGTGTCCCTGCAGCCCTAGGCTATAGGTTTGATAGCTGGGCTGGAACAGTGGGTTAAAGGATCCTGTGTTGCTGCAGCTGTGGCATAGGTTGCAACTGTGGCTTGGATCTGATCGCTGGCCCAGGAATTCCATATACCATGGGGTGGCCAAAGCATAAAGGAAAGGAAAAAAAAGGACTATGAAGAAAAAATAAAAATCTTACGTCACCTCAAAATGAATATTCTATTCACAATAGCAAACTCACCTAAGGCTAAGAAGGGGAAGAACTGTCCAGGGGAAGCCTAACAGTTTAAATAAGTCATCCTCCAATATAAACCATAATGATAACTGGCACACAGTTTATCAGCATAGAGTAAAAAGGTAAGACATTGAAAAGAGTTCAGAATAAAGTCCACCAGGCCAATTTGGGTATACAAAAATGACAAACCTCCAAAAATTTAATTATCACTTGATTGTATCTCCTGCTATCACAAGGCAATAGGAATTAAGTTGATAGTGCTTGCTTCATCAGCATGTTTTACTAAAATTGAAATGATACAGAAAAGCCTACTGTGACCCTCATGCAAGGGCAACATACTAATTCTTAAGTAGTTTTATATTTTTCTTATTTTTTAAAAAAGAAATACAATCAGAAATTATGAGATTAACTACATACAGGGGCTGAAGGGGAACAAAATGGAAGGGATTGTGGAGAGGGCAGTGATACTTTCGTGAATATACATTTAATACAGTCAAAATTTATTTTTTAAAATTTTCTTACAAAGTTGTATTAAAAAACAAAGTTGTATTAATTTTGGGTATATACCAAAGTAAATCAGTTACAGATATACATATATCCACTTCCTTTCAGATTTTTTTCCATATAGGTTATCACAGAGTATTGGGTAAATTTCCCTGTGCTATATAGCAGATCCTTATTACCCATCTATTCTATACACAGTAGCGTTTATGTCAATCCCAACCCCCTAATTTATCTACACACACCACCCACGCTTCCCCTTTGGTAACAATAAGATTCGTTTCAAAAATCTTTGAGTCTGCTTCTGTTTTGTAAGTTCTATTATATCATACTTATTAGATTCCATGTATTAGTGATCTCATATGGAATTTACTTTGTCTGACTTACTTCATTTAGTATGATAATTCCTAAGTCCCTCCATTTTGCTGCAAATGGCATTTTTCTGTCTTTTTATGGCTGAGTAATAGTTCACTGTATATATGACATTGACTTTTTGAATCATGTTTTATGTATTAAAAACACTAGGAGAATAAAACCTCAAATAACATAAACAATATAATACGACTATATCCTGAAGTAAATAAATAAATAGCTGTATGGAAGGGGAAAACTAACCTGAGTAACTTTGAAACACAGTATTCTGACTGTATATCCTGAGTCTAAAGCCCAAGAGAACTGTAAACAAATATGGAACTCTAGTTAGAGGATGTGTTTTGATGGCAGTGTGAGTTAGCAATTCTCAAACTATCTTCTATGTATTGTAGCACTGAGGAAATGATTAACTATGTAGAGAATTAAAGAAGGAAGATTTCTCTGTTGTAGAAGGCAGTTACAAATATGGAAAAAGAGAAGGCTAGAATGAATCCTCTTGTAGGAATTGGATGAAAGTTATCAGTATTAACTCCTGGGTTTTAAGAGATGAATGGATGGTGAATGAATAGATAGAAAAAAATAAGTGGATGTAGATATATTTATATTTCTTCACTCTGCCTGTTGAAAGGGCCTAGAAAAACAATATCCAGCAGCAATAAGCACAGCTTAAATCTTGATCTTAGTTTCTAAGTTTCTTAGTTCCATGCCCCGTTAAAAAGAACTGGCCTCCTTGAAAATACAGCTGACTCTTAGTGTTGAGGCAGGAAACGTAAAAAGTGAGTCTGGACATCTTGCAGTTCCAGAAATTAAAACTGTTCAAAAAAAATAAGAGGTATGATAGAGGTATGCTAAAATGAAGAGGAACCTGTTTAAGGGTTTCCACTGGTTAAATATGAAACAAATTGATCATTAAAATAGAACAATGATAGTAAAAGAATATTTGTGGGATAAAGAGAAATCTCTAAATCTATACTCCATAAAAAATGAATAAGTAAATTAATAAGGGAAAAATTTATTTGTATTACAACTAACAAATGGAGAGAGAGAAAATAATGAAGTTATACAATTACTATCTGGCAACTCTAGTCTATGTAAATTTAGCTGATTGTCCTTCTGAAAGACTGATGAGGACAGACATCAAGCTGGTGGTACCCACATGGATGGGATAACAGAGCCACTTCCCTGGCAGCTAAATCAGCAAAAGCATTGCCTTTGCCTTCTGTGATGATTTCAGAAATACGAGCATATACTTTAATAACTGATATTTCTTGTGTATGTAATAACTTTTAATATGCCATTAAGTACTTTATCTCAGTCTGATTAAATATATCTCAAATCCCCTTTGCTCCTATATTGCCCCAAAACTGTGAATCATGCGTCCACTATAGGTTAAATGTTTTCCACTTTTCTTTTGCCATAATGTAGGCTCAGTCCGAAGTTACAGGTTAGCCAACTGGAAAAATATAAATAGGCAGTGGGTTTTTTTTTTTTCTCTTTTTGCCTTATCTAGGGCCGCAACTGCAGCATGTGGAGGTTCCCAGGCTAGGGGTCTAACAGGAGCTGTAGCTGCTGGCCTTTGCCACAGCCACAGCAACGCGGGATCCAAGCCGCATCTGCAACCTACACCACAGCTCATGGCAACGCCGGATCCTTAACCCACTGAGCAAGGCCAGGTATTGAACCTGCAACCTCATGATTCTTAGTCGGATTCGTTAACCACTGAGCCACAATGGGAACTCCAGGCAATGGTGTTTTTTGATGGCTGCATATTCCATGGTGATTACATGTGCTACACAGGAAATATCTTTCCTATTTTAGAGAAAAAGTCATCTATAAACAATATTCAATCAGGATTCATTCAAGGAATATTGTAGGAGCTGTCTTGGACATATCTCCCAAGTTACAGCTAAACAGTTATGTAATTTCCCTTTGTCTAGAAGGATTAAGATCTGAACAATGTAGAATTGTTATATGATAAGCAAAAAGTAGGAAGACCTTGTTAGTAGTAGAATGAATGACAGAGAAATCTCATTGCTGCAAAGCAGTTGCCTGCAAATAACAGAGAGTACTCAGTACCATGGCTGAAATTACAAAGGAGAGTGTAAATGCCCTATGGGCCTATCCAAGAGTCATTTGCTCCCATCGTAATGGAGCTCACCAAATTTTAAAGCACTACTGGCTTCACAAAAGGATATCGGTTCTCTGGCTAATACTTTTTGCTGCTTTTGGTTAATGCCTCAGGGCAAACAGGGGGAAAAAACCTGTTTTAAAAAGCTGACTGGGTCTCAAAGAATAGGCAAATAAGTCTTGAGATTTATTCAAATAGATATGACTATGTCAAATAGGAAACTGGTCTACTTGAAATTTTCCAAGTTCCAAAAATTTTCCAATAATGGATTTTATTTTTTCTGAATTATTTTTGCTTTGATTTATGGCATTAGCAGGTGTTTTCATGCTATTATGCAGCTGCTATCTAGAAGGGACAGTCAGAGTTCCCGTCATGGCTCGGTGGTTAATGAATTCGACTAGGAACCATGAGGTTGCAGGTTCAATCCCTGGCCTTGCTCAATGGGTTAAGGATCTGGCGTTGCCATGAGCTGTGGTGTAGGTCGCAGACACGGCTCGGATCCTGCGTTCCTGTAGCTCTGGTGTAGGCCAGTGGCTACAGCTCAGATTAGACCCCTAGCCTGGAAACCTCCATATGCCGTGGGTCAGTCAAGTGATGATTCTGTACCAGAAATAGAATATCTCATGGTCAATCCCTCTTTGGATAAGCAGAATAATGAAAAGGAGGGATGACAAATTCTGACATGACCCTCAGACTGCTAACAGTAGTAGAGACCTAACTAACTGTTATTAAAACAACTACTGGAGGGGCAAAGATCCTGAAAGGGCACCTCACTTACACAGCAAACACAACAATGAGTACTTTCTGTAAACAACAACAAATAACTTCCTAGAAAATTCAAAAACAGGCAACTGAACACTTACTAGTCACTATGCTGGATTAGAGTCCCTGCTTAACTCTCCATTTTGGCCCAAAGATATTCAATTTTTCTCTTTAACAAAAGAAAAAAATATCCTTGTGGAAGCCAAAAATCAAACCGGAAGAAACATTTGTGATATATATTAATTTTTACAAAACTGTAATTGGTTATGGTTTCCTTTTTATTGTAAATAAATTTATACTTTTGTACTCAATTTTATATTTATAATTTTAAATTATTTTTCTTAGAGGGAGCCTCCAAAATTGAGTAAACTTCAGGCCTTACAAAACCTGGAGCAGTTGGCTATAATTCTAGGACATTTAAAAGTGACAGTTTGACATTGGTTTCCCATGGATTCAAATATGGTGGAAGATGGATATATGGATAGAGATGTTATTTTATTTGTGAGATCTTCCTCTGAAGACAACTGCTTGGAGCTGAACAGATAATATCTGGCTAAATTCATTAAACATCTCAACTTTAAAATCCTAGGGAACTTATCTCAACTAATAAACTTATATGCCGCCTTCTTTAAAAAAAATTTGAAAAACAAACTATACATTTATTTGAATCCCCTTTTAACCTTGGCTATCAGACATTCTTATAAATGTAACTTTGATTAGTTTGTTTCACATCCATTAATTTCTTACGTGCTGCCTCTGTTTTGTTTTTATTTTTTATTTCTTTTTTTTTTCTTTTTGGTCTTTTTGCCTTATCTAGGGCCGCACCCGTGGCATATGGAGGTTCCTAGGCTAGGAGTCAAACAGGAGCTGTAGCTGCCGGCCTTTGCCACAGCCACAGCAACGCGGGATTAGAGCCACGTCTGCAACCTACACCACAGCTCACAGCAACTCCAGATCCTTAACCTACTGAGCAAGGCCAGGGATTGAACCTGCAACCTCACGGTTCCTAGTCGGATTTGGTAATCACTGAGCCATGACGAGAACTCCTCTGTTTTGTTTTTAATCTGAATTATGCCATGTTATTTTATAATATATCCTATCGATCCACCTTCCTAAATGTCCACAAAATTGAAATCCATAAAAATCCCTCCAAACCTGAAACAGCTGAATAAAGGAGTAACTAACTGATTAGTTTTTATCTGGAGGTCAATATCACAGATTTATTTTGATAATCACCATGCATTTATCCACACAAATAATCAATAAACAATCCATAATAGGAATATTAAAGAGCTTTATTTGAGCCAAACTGAGGACTACAGCCAAGGAGATACAGATACAAGAAGCCCTTGAACTGTGTTCCACCAGACTACAGAATGGGGAAGGCTTATAGATGCAAAAACTGAAAAACTACCTAAGCTGTTTGTTAAGAATTAGAATTAAAGGTAGCAAGAAGGGTGCTTGTTAAGCAAGGATTGGTTGGTGTCCAAAATGGTTACATAGTTACAAGTGGAGATCTTGAGATCATAAGGTTGAAGCTGACAGCTGCTAGCAGCTATTGTTTTGAGAATGACTGGTGTATCCTTGAGATTGAAACAGTTCAGAAAATTCAAGTTCTCAGTGATGCAGGAATGTGTCTAAAACCACATCCTTAATAGCCACCAAGATCCATTTTGAATGCCTGAAACATAGTTACTACATTTTGATTTTTAAATGCATTCTTTAATGATTAAAGCCAAAGTACAAGGTATATTTGACAAGCTATCAGACAGGCTGTTCTATTTAGCATAAAGTTCAAGTCAGATCACATATAAGCCAGAGTGATTTCACCATATGTAAATATGTGAAAATTTCCTCCATCACATTTCATCCATCCACCCAGTGATAAATACATTTTAATGCTTACTATATTTTAATTACCAGCAAGTGAAAAGAATACTGTCCTAGTATTAGTCAAGAGATCAAAAGCCCCTTTAAAAAGTTTTTTTAAATTTTTATTATCTATAGAATATAACACTAGGATTTGAACATAGTTGCTACTCAAAAAATATTTGTGGGTTTACTATAACTTAATATTTCAACAGTGGAAAATCATATTGGATCCAGAAACCCTTTATCTGAATCCTAGATCTGCCATGTTCTAGTATTGTGACTTTAGGAAAGCCACTTAATAGCTGTGTGTCTCTAGTTCTCTGATTGTAAAATGCGATGACAGTTATCCTCTACCTACACATAATTAAGATTTTTGTGAAACTGTGATACTTAAATGTATGAGCAGGCCCTGGGAAAAGGGTGTGGCTGAGTTGACTAGTCCCTTTTTAGAAGGTGGGGGGAAGACAGAAATGTATCATGATAATTACTAAGATGGAGGACAGTGCATAGGATAGTGGAACAAGTGTCTGCATCTACATTTGGAGTCTGTGACGGTTAAGAGAAGAATATTTGAAGTGAGACTTGTAATAAGAATTTAGCAGATCAAAAGGAAAAGGAGAGAATTCCAGAGGAAATCTGTCTTGCAAAATATAGTGGCAAGAAATTCATGATCGTGTTTGGAAAACTTGACATGGTTCATAATTTCAGAAAGTGTAAGTGGGGAAAAGTAGAACACAAATTAAGGAAAAAGAGGCAGAAGATGGTAGGAATAGATGGACAGAAAATGCAAGATCATGAACAACAACAGTGTACATTATGCAAGAGTTTGGGTTCCACAAGTCCAGCCATGAGGCACCACTGGAAGATCTGGTGGAAGAGAGAGGAATACAGATTTTCTTATTAGAAAGACCATTCTGGCCCTTGAGAAGAGAAAAAATTGGAGATGGCAAGATCAGTATTAGGAAATGCAACCATTTGTTTTCCAAATTTTCTACCTAATCCTGTTTCCATATTTTAAGCAAATGTTACTGCCAGATTCCCCTACTCCTGTTCCCCAAGACTAATACCTGCCCATTATGACCATACCAGTGCTGCATTCCCTCAGTTACAGGTTCATCTCCTTGCAATTACCAGACTGTAGGACAAACCAAACAATATGACACTAGGTAAAGTACACTGGTCAGATAAATTCACAGATAACAATGATGGTATTAATAACTAACATTTACTGAATGCACCTAGGTGTGATATATTATGTTCAGCATTTTACACGCATCATTTTGTTTAATCCACACAATAGCCATGCAATTATAGTCACCAATTTACAAAGTATGGAAAAGTTTAGGGAAGTTTTCATAACCTGCCTGATTTTACAAACCAATAGCTAAATTCAGCCTCAAATCCAGGAGTATCTGACATCAATACTCTTACCCATCATGCTACAAGAGAAACAAAAATGACAAGATAGACATCACCTCATACATTTTTATATTAAAGATAGGGCTATATCTGTTTTCTAACTGATAAAGCCTGAGATGCCAAGGTAACATGGATTTTCTAAATTTTCCACCATAAATTATGTAATTAGAAAAAAATTTGCGAAAGTTTCCTCATTTGTTAATATGATTACTCGAAACAAACAAACCAGTAAGCTGCGTTGTGATAAAAACCTCAAAAATGCTCCCTTTTGGAGTTCCCATCATGACGCAGCAGAAAGGAATCCTACTAGGAACCATGAGGTTGCCGGTTCAATCCCTGGCCTCACTCAGCGGGCCAAGGATCTGGAATTGCCATGAGCTGTGGTGTAGGTCGCAGACACGCCTTGGATCTGGTGTTGCTGTGGCTATGGCGTAGGCCAGCAGCTACAGCTCTGATTAGACCCCTAGCCTGGGAACCTCCATAAACTGTGGGTGCGGCTCCCCCCAAAAAATGCTCCTTTTTCTATTATAGTACACATCACTGAGTGAGACTACTGAAAAACGTTTATCAACAAAAAAGACACTGGTTTAGCTAGCAGAATCAATGAGAGGGTGACCCAGATAATCTCAGATTGTTAACATTCAAGTTTTCATGTTGATTTAGGGCACAACTTTTTTTTCTTACTATTTATTTGTACCTCATTAGTTCCAAAAATCAAGATTTGGAAAATTTTATGCAACAAGATAAAATCAATAAATGAGGAAAATGGGAAAAAGGAAACTATTTTTTTCTCAGCATATTTGTGTCCCTGGTTATTTCTTGTTTAGTTTAATATGCATATGAATTTGCAGTCTCTAATACTTTGTGTAGTAGGCAGAATGCTACCCCCATGCTCATCCCATGATCCCCATCCCAAGTGTACATTCCCTATATAATCACCTCCCCTTGAGTGTGGGCTAGACTGTGAATACAATGGAGTTAACTATTTTCATTAAGTGAACTTTTATGATAAAGATGAAGGGATTTGGCATATGTAATTAAGATCACAAATTATTAAAAAATAAAATGCAGATTTTCACCTATTTAAAAAATATGTGGTAATATATCTAATGGAATACTACTCAGAGATAAAAAAGGATGAAATAATGCCACTTGTAGCAACATGGATACAACTAGAGATTCTCATGCCAAATGAAGTCAGAAAGAGAACAACAAATACCATATAATATCATTTATATCTGGAATCTACATATGGCCTAGGGAGTTTCCTTCGTGGCTCAGCAGTTAACGAACCCGATTAGGATCCATGAGGATGCAGGTTCGATCCCTGGCCTCGCTCAGTGGGTTGGGGATCTGGCATTGCCATGAGCTTTGGTGTAGGTTGAAGGCACAGCTCAGATTCTGCATCGCTGTGGCTATGGTGTAGACCAGTAGCTGTAGCTCTGATTGGACCCCTAGCCTGGGAACTCCCATATGCCATGGGTGCAGCCCTAAAAAGTAAAATATAAACTAAAAAAATAAAAATAATAAAATATGGCACAAATGAACCTATCTACAAAACAGAAACAGACTCACATTTGTGGTTGCCATGGGGGAGGGGAGAGGGATGATGGAGTAGGATGGATGGGATTTTGGAATTAGTAGATGCAAACTATTGCATTTAGAATGGATAAGCAATGAGATCTTATTGCATAGCACAGGGAACAATATCCAGTATCTTGGGATAGACCATGATGGAGATAATTTAAGAAAGGGAATGTACAATATATGTATAACTGGGTCACTTTGCTATACAGCAGAAATTGGCACAACATTGTAAATTAACTGTACTTTAATAATAAAATAAATTTAAAAATTAATTCATTTGGGATTAAAATAGAGAGGGATTATTCTAGATAGGCCTGACCTAATTGGGTGAGTTCTTTTTAGATATTGAGGCCTTCCAGATGGAAGATATTTAAAGCATGAGAAATTCTGCTGGTTTTGAAGTGGTAAGGCATCAGGTTATGAAAGAGCCACAGGCTAGATCCTGAGAGCATCCCATAGGCACTGAGACTAGTCCCTGGCCGAATGCTTGCAAGAAAGTGAGGACCTCAGGCCTACACCTGCAAGAAGCCAAGAACCATGTGAGTTTGGAAGAGGCCTAGGGCCTCAGATGAGGATACAATCTAACCAACACCTTGACTGCAGCCTTTCAAGACTGTGAACAAAAAAACCCAGCCACATTGTAACCAGACTACTGACTTATAGAACTATAAGATAATGGACATAAACAGATAAAATTTGTTCACTATGTGGGAATTTGTTATATAGCAAGAGAAAAATAACACACTGAGGCAGAGATGTGACCTACTGCAGGCTGAAGGCATGATAAAAAGTGACCTCTGACAACAGTATCCCAGAAACAGAACCAATTGCTCTCAGGCAATCTAGAGCAAATCATGCACATAGAAAAGCATACATCTCAAACAAATCTTAGATAATCTGAGATTTTATTGATTTGCATTTTCATCAGTGCAATTAAAGACTACCTCAAGATTGAAATGTATGGGGAAATGGCAGAGGTCAATTATAAATAGCTTCAACAGCTTTTAGAGCAAATATGCATCCTGTCAACATAAGTATCACTCATTTCTTTCTGGGCACTATTAATCCCAGATTTCTAAAAGATTAAGTCTCTGTCTTGATAATTTTATAAAGACAATTATATAAAGTCTGGCTATTCTCTTTCCCCTTTAGTACTGATACTTCATTCACTCTGAAATGAATGTCACAAGTTTACCAGGAACTCTTTTCTCTGCTTTTCTCATACTGCAATGACTTAGCATTGGGAATGGGGAAATTGTATGGTGATTGTGTAACAGAGCCAGAAAATATTAAATCCTATTTAGCTTTATATCCCTGGAGCCCATATCTCCATATCAACCATTGTTTAAATTTTAAAAATAGATCAGTAAGGGGTGCTGAGAAACAGACTGTTTTGTTTTACTCTCATTTCTCTCCACCACCTCACCCCCATGATACACACAGTCTTATTTAGATGATAGCTTTGAGAAAAAAGTCTGAAGAAATGAAGGCATTATTTTCTAGCAGCATGAGGAATAGACTTACAGTCTGAATTCTGGCCAACATGAAAATTTTCTATAACTAAAAACTTAGAAGGCAGTCCTTCAGCTACAAGCAATCTATTTACCATTTCAGAAGATGAAATAATGAAACTCAGCAGATATATTACAGATGTGAATTCCTGCTGGGAGCACATATAGCCAAGAACATTTGGAAGTTATTTCATTCATTGTGGAAGATCGATGCCAAAGCCACTGAAAACCAAGATTGTTAACAGGTCTACATTCCACAGAATAATTGGTTAGGAAACCCAAAAACCACTTCTAAAATTATAGTAGCTCTTAATGATGAATGTGGTTATTAACAGATTACTATACATCTATGAAAAAATGATTGGAATCTGCATTTCAGGACAACCTGGAATTATGTTGGTAAAACAAAGATGAAAAGTGTATGCAACCAAAAAAAATTCGTTTCTATACTGCAAGAACATTATGGGTATGACATGTACATAAATATAAACAAGAAGTCTTAAGTATATCTATTTGTCCTATAGGACACAGCATTTTTAGCAATGTAGTGATGTAAAAAACAAACCCAAATTATATCTAGACATGAGATTTCAAAACAGGAAAACCAAAATCTAAGCTAAAAGTGCTTTTACTTTATTATGAGAATATTAATTTTGGAATGCCTTGCAGGGAAGATGAAAGAAAGAAGGAAAGAAAGAATGGAGGAGAGAGAAAGAGGAACATATGGAGGAAGGAAGGAGATAGAAAGTAGATTAGAGGGGGCTGGGAAAAGAGAGGAAGGGATTAGAGGAAGGAAGGAAGGAAGCGGGGAAGGAAGGAGGGAGGAAGGAAAAGGAAGAGCTGTCAGATGAAATTATTTTCCAACTCAAATCTCCTTTAGTCCTTCAACAAAGATGTATTTAAACTAAGCACTGTTTGTCACTACAGATACAAAACAGCTTAGGACAAAATCTAGTGAGAATAAAGATACACAAATAAATAATTACAATGCAGTAGGGGAAAAAAGGTTATAATGTAGGTTTTAGCATTAGCTATTAGCTATTCCTGGAGCCTTAAATTCTCCTTCCAGAGATGACCATTTAACTGGCCTTCAAAGGGCTAACCAAAACATTTGCGAGGGTAAAAGCGAAGAGTCTATAGATACAAACTTAATACCTAAGATAAATATCAACTATTTCAACTCTTTCCCTCTTAACATTTCTACCAACTCCACAGCCACCTCTAAAACTCACATATCATATCTTATTCCTGCTATTACCCCAGATGAATGACATCTTTCTAGAAAGTAACTCCTTGAAAGATGCTACAAGACAAATAGGATGCCCACTAACCTATATTATACCAGAAGATAAAAAGCCTCTTTGAGCAAGACACAAAGAATTTTTTGTGTTATGACAGCTGGAACTAACTAAAGGAGGGTATCAGGATAGCTAAAAAGATGTAAGTCCACCAGGTGAACTGGAAATCTTCTGAGACTGGTGTTTGGTACCATACAACAAGGGCTCCAAACACACATAAGCTATACATGAATCATTTTTCTTAATTCACTGAGCTTCACAGAAGATTAGAGATGGCAGGGGGAAAAAAGAACTAGTAAATTGGACTGTAAATAGAAATTATTCAAACCAAAGCATACAGAAAAAAGATATGAATGATGAAAATAGAATCCCTAAAACTTTAATTGAATTACATATGTAAAAATGCCTAGTGTCAGCATTTCTATACAGCATGATACAGGAAATCTGTGCCACTACAGTGAGACAGTGAAGGAAGCCGTATATAGATTCCACAGGATTAAACACAACTATTTATAGACAACATAATTATATATGTAGAACATTCATTTATACATTATTTATGGCTGCTTTTTTGCTATAATAGTAGACATGAGTAGTCATGACAGAGACTACAAATATAGCCTGTAAAGTCTAAAATATTTACTCCATGGCCCTTTACAGAAAAAAATTCCTACCTCTGATGTAAAAAATAAATTTTATAAATAAAATTTACAAATAAGCTATTGGAACTAATAAGGGAATAAAGCCTGATAGCATGATGCAAAAGTGATATATATTTTTTTTTTTTTGTCTTTTTGCCTTTTCCTAGGGCCGCACTCATGGCATATGGAGGTTCCCAGGCTAGGGGTCTAATCGGAGCTAGCCACCGGCCTACACCAGAGCCACAGCAATGCGGGATCTGAGCCACGTCTGCAACCTACACCTCAGCTCACAGCAACACCGGATCGTTAACCCACTGAGCAAGGCCAGGGATCGAACCCACAACCTCATGGTTCCTAGTCAGATTCGTTAACCACTGAGCCACGATGAGAACTCTGCAGAAGTGTTATTTTTTTATTTTTATTTTTTTT
>PVHT021183528.1:3685321-3697186 GCA_004024745.2 Catagonus wagneri
AGGGGTCTAACAGGAGCTGTAGCCGCCGGCCTTCGCCACAGCCACAGCAACGCGGGATCCGAGCCGCGTCTGCAACCTTCACCACAGCTCACGGCAACGCCGGATCCTTAACCCACTGAGCAAGGCCAGGGATCGAACCCGCAACCTCATGGTTCTTAGTCGGATTCGTTAACCACTGAGCCACAAAGGGAACTCCCAGAAGTGTTATTTTTTTAAAACTCCTTTTTTCTATACAACAATATGAAAATGAAATGTAAAGTTCCATTTATAATGTAATAAAAATATAATTTGTTTAAGAGATGTGGAATAGATAGATACATAGATAGATAGATAGATAGATAGATAGATAGATAGATAGATAGATTGATTCTGAGATTACATTCTGGGGGTAACCAAATGAGGTTACATTCTGGGGGTTAAACTTTTAACACATGAATCTTGAGGGGTCATAACTCCACCCATATCATGGATTAAAGAAAACACTAATTTATTCCTTACAGGTATGAAAATTGGTACAGTCACATCAGCAATTTCTTATAAAGTCAATTGTACACTTAGTATGCAACCCAGAATTGCATTCCCAGGTATTATCACAAGAGACATAAAACATATGTATTCCACAGAAAGACTTGTATACCAGTGTTCGTAACAGTATTATCATAACAGCTCAAAACTGGGAACAATCCAAATGTTCACCAACACATAAATTATAAATGAAATGGGTATACCGATATAATGAAATACTACTTAGCAATAAAAAGGAGTAAACTGTTGATACATAATTTAGATGAATCTTTTAAAAGTGAGAGAAGCTAAAGAAACTACTACATACTTTGTGATCTATTTATTTGAAGTTCTAGAGAAGGTAAAAATATAGTGACAGAAAGCAGATCGATGGTTGACTGAAAGCAAGAGTGGGCAATGACAACGAAGGGGCCTGATGAAGTTTTGTGGCCTGATAGAAGTGTTCTAAATCTTGACCGTGGTGGCTGCTACAATGTTGTACACATTTATTAAATCTTAAAATGGGTACATTCTACTGAATGTAAATTATATTTCAATAAGTCTACTTTAAAAAATAGTACCATATTCTAAAATATTCACAATTAGTAAATTGTGCTTTTATTCACCGGGAAATTACTAACATGTATCAAGTAGTGGGCTGTAATGGGACAAGAACAGATTTATTTTTTCTTTAACATTATAAGGTTGCTAGCTATACTTCGGATGGATTTCAAAGCTGTCACTATGTTCTGATATTTATTTTTCCTTTGCATCTTATACTTTGGGATTCGTTCAGCTTTAAGATAGGTTTGAAAAGATTTTAAGCCTATAGCAAATGAAGAATGAACCATGGACTAAATACTCAGCTAATGAGACACCAATCGTGGCTAATAAAAGGTCTCCCAACTTGAGATGCACAGACTCCCTCAGGAGAACAGTAATATTCCCACACTGATTCTTGTAGTTCACTTCCCAGACATCTGCCTTCTCCTTCACATACCCTCAGAAGGGTGTACCTGGCTCCATTTTCCAAGGGAATAGACTGTAAAGTTCTGTCACATATAAAATATTTGAACACAAATTACACAGATGTTTGGGAGAAAACAGTCCATGATAAAGTTGGGATTCCTGAGTTTAAAATCTTAGCTCTGCCACTAAGAAATTGTATAACCTTGGACATATCATCTAACCTCTCTAAATCATAAAGAAATAATCTATAAAAAGGGGAAATATCATAAAATCATACTGTTGGCCTCATCAAATTACTGGGGGAATTAACTTTATGCAAATTATTGAGGACAGTACCTGGTTCTTTGGAAACTAACGGTAGATTTCAGCTCTCACTCTGATGAATGCACAGTGTTCTATCAAAACTTTTGCTTCTTTTAGTGGCATATGGTGAAACAGGGCTATTCACTCCTCTTCACAGGACAGCAATTAGGTAATATGCAAAAAAGGTAAGTGCATATATTATACATATATATAATATATACAGTCACACAAACATAAAATGTTTACCCTATAATAACGGAAAATGGTCAATACACTAAAAGAACACCAAGAAGGATTTTTTAAATAAATCATGGTATATTCATTCAATGGAATAATATACATTATGTTAAAAATTAAATTATTAAGGATTATTAATTTTAGAAGCTATCAGTGTGTTTTTACATGATGATTCATTATCAAACAGTATGGAGAGAATAATTCCACTTTTAAAGGTAGGAAAACAACTGGAAAGGCAAACAATGGTTACTAAGTAGTAAGAACTTCTTTGTGCCTTCTATATTTTCCAAATTTTCAATAATGAACATGTATTAATTTCATAATCCTATTATTTATTTATCCACTTATTTTTAAGTCTTATTCAAAAGAGTCCCTCTACAATTTCCCTACACTTCATATAAACTCAATTACATTTTCTTTCTTTTTTCTGGCCCTGCCCATAGCATGTAGAAATTTGCCACAAGGGAACTCCTAAACTCAGTTACATTTAATGTGCTATTCGACTGTACATATATGCTCTCCTGACTTTCCCAAAAAAGTTCTCAAATCATTATATTTAAAATACTGTCATCAATAAAAATCAAATAAGTAAAAGATTTATAAATTTTGATGTTTTTACTTTATAATTTTGCAGTTTTAAAAACTTACTTCCCAAACTTTCAGGGAGTTAGAAATGTGCTGTGAACATAAAAGCCTATTTTTTAAATGCGTGGACAAGTTAAGTTCTTTTACTTTATTTTTTAGTTCAGATATCTGTAATAAATTTTGTGGTTATATCAGCCGTGTTCTTTTCTCCAGCTTACACATTTACCAAGTCTTTTTGCAGACATAATAGAACTATTGAGCATTATACATACTGACCAAGTCTTTAGTTTGAATAGGATAGGTAAGAAACTTGACTGGATATTTAGGAAGTCCTGAAAATACTAAGAAAAGTCAAGGGTCTCACTATGTTACAATGCAATTGCTATGTTATTATTCTGCCTTGCCACTATTCCAAGTTGATTTTTAAGGCCTATAATGCTCTTCTTATGTATTTTCTGCTTGAACAGAAGTACTAGAAGACTCCTGAGAAACACCAGTCTTTCAAGATTTATAACTCAATTCCTCTAACTGGGAAAGTTTAAGTCAATAGCCAAACTTGTATTTGTTTCTTTGAGACTTCATAATGGAAAACTGTACTATGCTGTCTCAGATCAAGCATAGTAATAAGACAATTAAATGATACCACTGCAGACAATTTTCCCAAGATTCTGCCCTATTCAAATAGCCATAAATCAAGGTTCATATCCTATTGTAAAAAGCGCTTGACCACAGTGAATGTGAGCAAAAAAAAAAAAAAGTCCAGGCAAGGTTGAAAAATTCTGAGTTTGTCATCTTGTAGCAATAAACAATAAACAACAGGGGATTAAACCCTTTTTTAGGACTAGGACTAAAAGAATTTCTACTCACTGTTTACTGATCTTATTTTTATTTCATTTGTTATTTTATAACTTGCTTTGATTACTGCTAGAGTTGCAACTCATCAGGAGAGTAATATATACTGTCTATTGCTTCTCTGCACATAGACCTCACTAATAGCTTCCTAAATACACAAGAATAAAGTGAGGTAAATGTAGAATAAAAGTAATTTTTTCCCCTAATTTACAGCCCTCAGCTAGCTGAGGCTGAGCTCCATCAATCTTCCTTAATTCCTTGGGAAGAATGTTCAATAAAGGCTTACCCGTCTCTTTACTTAAATAATATCAATTGCTTTAATTAGCAAACATTGTAAATATTCTTCTATTTATTTGCCAGATAGTCATACCTCTCTGGTTCCCACAAATTTGGCAATGGTAAATAATTTGTGTGATATTTAATGATCTTAATTACTCAATTTAAAAGGGACAAAGACAACTCTTCTGCATCTTAATGATATTTTAAATTAACCTGGATATTGTTCTACCCTAAGTCCTGAACTAAAACTCTGAAAACAGTCATTTTTATAGACTTTCCATATTTCTCTTTTAAAGAAATCATGTTTGTTTGTTTTTAAGGCAAAAAAAACCCCACAATTGGACACTAAAAATATTCTGCTCCAATGAGAAGCATTATGTTTTGTAAAAGCTAGTCTAATATGGTGGAAAAACATTACCTCAGTTTTCACCTACTCATAATTTGCATGGCAATGCACAAGTCACTTAACTTCTTTGGGCCTCAATTTCTGCATTTAATTATTGGCTTAGAGATAGCAGGAAAGACTAAATTGTATCTTGAGGTACCATCCGACTGTAGAAGTCCTGGTATACAGCCCTAGAGTTGTACGTAATTCAGGGCCAAGAGAATAATAAAGTGGCTTGAAGTTTTGTAGTCATTTCCATAGCAGTATTATGTTCTCTTCATCTCATTTGAGCCTTGCAACCTCTCATATGATAAACAGGCTTATACAATTAGTTACTTCTCCCAGATAAAGAAACAGAGCTACAAAGAGGTTAATACTTTCACCAAGATCACAGGCTAAGTAAGTTGAGCAACCATGATGAACACCTGAGTCTTATGCCTCCAAACCTAATATCATTTTTTTCCACTGTACCACATTTTTTCTCACACGAGTGTGACATCCAAATTTTTGAAATTACATTTTCAAAAGCATTCTGTTACCTTTTGAGAAAAGCATACTTGGTAAGTTGAGTTTACAAACCTTAACATGAAATTGAACAGTGCAGAATATATCCTAGTTTTGTGAAAGGCATCAAAGAAAAATTTTTCCAGCCTTCATATGTATCTAAAGATAATCCACAGATACAGATGGTTGTCATGCAGATAATTGAAAGGTAACTGTATATAGCTGAAGTATAAAGTCAGGGCTTTAAAATCCTCTCTTGCTACCTTTGCTCTCTGTCATCTGGAGAGATGCATCATGGACATGACAACAGTATGAGTATAGCCAACTGTCGGATTTCAAACCAATTAAGATATTTAAGATGAAGGGATAGGAGTTCCTGTTGTGGCACAGTGGAAATGAATCCGACTAGTTACCATGAGGTTGTGGGTTCAATTCCTGGACTCACTCAGTGAGTTAAGGATCTAGCATTGCCATGAGTTGTGGTGTAAGTCACAGATGCACCTCGGATCCTGAGTTGCTGTGGCTCTAGTACAGACTGGCAGCTATAGCTCCAATTGGACCCCTAGCCTGGGAACCTCCATATGCCCTAATAAGAAAAAAAAAATGATGATGAAGGGATAGACTAACCCAAGAAATAACCAACTAGAATAAATATCTTGAAAAATTATATGGTGTGCCCTCCTTTTATTTTTTTGTTTTGTTTTGTTTGTTTGGGTTATTTTTTTTTCTTTTTTGGCCAAACCCATGGCATGTAGAGGTTGCTGGGCAAGGGATCAACCCGAACCACAGCAACGACAATGCAAGACCCTTATCACTAGCTAACAGGGAATTCCCTTATGCCCTCCTTTTAGACTCCCATAGCTGCTCAAGCTTTCACTAAGTTCTTTCTCCTGGGTGTCTGTACTGTGTACTGTCTCTTCTACACAGGGTGAGATCTTATTATCCTCAAATTACACTAATCGCAAACACCTGGCTTTGGAGAACACTTCCACATCCAAATAGTCATGCCTCTTACTTTTACAGTTCTCTTTTATTGCTTGACTGCTGAAGACATACCCCAGCCCCTATTCTAGAAAAGGAAGATATGTTTCTACTATCCCAGTTAAAATTTGGATTATCTTCTAGGAGCATTTATGTTTCCTAGTAACATTAATCCAATTAATTATAAGCATAAATAGCTTTTCTAGACTGGTTTATAGCAGCCATGCAATATTTTTTTTCTGTGAGGAAAAGGTATTCTGATTTCTAAGTGACTATCTCCAAAATAATTTTGAAACATACCCTATTTATAAATTGGGAGCAGTCCACATTCCAGCTTGTAATGCTCACTAAAATCACATCTTCCCTAACTAATTGCTCTATTCTACCAGACTTCAAAATTCTTATTAAAGTCCTGAGTCTACAGCACACGATCAAAAAAAAAAAAAAAGTGCTATTGACTAATCAAAAGGCAAAGAAATTCTGCAAATATAAATAAAGTCACAGGAAAATGCATAAATTACAGATATCCCAAACCAACAATTATAACAGCATATGTTGACATTCAAGCTACATAAATATTTCAGAGTACTGTGCTACATATGTTGAGCTCTTGGACTTAACTGTTTTAGAATAAGCAGAAAGGCCAAGTGGCAGCAAACTTAGGAAGAGGTAGAGGAAGATGACGCAGAGAAAGACAGAGGGAGACAGAGAATGAGACAGAGAATAGCACATGTAAGGAAGAGAAAGCAATCTAGAAAGAGGAGAATGCAATGGGAAACCCAAGGACAAAGAGAGAAGCAGAGGGAGACAGGCATTAAAATAAAGCTGAAATGCTATGAATAAAAATTACCCAAAGGTAGGCAGTTATATATTACCTAAGGGAAACTGATCAATAGGTTTCTCCAGGTTTTGTTTCTAGACTTTCTTATTTTAGTTTCCACATCAAAGAGAAAGGAAAGGGGAATAAGAAACATAAACCTAAGTAAATATATTTAGATTCCTGAAAGGTTATTTCTCTGGGATAACTGTGAAATACATTAAGTTGTTGTCTGCTTCCCCAACCTTCCAGTTAAGTGTCCCTTGCACCTTCCTAGAGGCTGTACCTCCTCCTGATCTGATTTTCTAATAGAAATACTTGTAGCAATGGTCGTAAATTGTATTCATACTAAAGTATAAAATTCTAGTGTTCAGGGCAAATGATTAGACGTAAGTGTGTTCAAATAATTTCTTATCGAAACAAGAATATTTTTGAGAATGAAAATAGGTCTATTAACAATTATGCAAGGAATATAGATGCAATATAGGACTGGTCTGGAGCAACGGGGTCGTATGATCATTTCTCAGTAGGAGAAAGAAATTCAGGGCAAAGAGCTCTTCCCTGAATCTCTAAAACAAGACAGGTTATAGCTTCATGCCTTGTAGTTAAATCAACTCTATATCAGAGTCTTATATATATACCAACAAACAGAAGCTGAAATCGTTTCCGCTAAGCCTGAAACAAGATAAGGATGCCCACTTGCACCACTGTTATTCAACACAGTATTGGAAGTCCTACCCACAGGAATCAGACAAACAAACAAACAAACAAAAAAAAAGGTATCCAACTGAAAGAGAAGAAGTAAAATTGTCACTGTATGCAGATGACAAGATACTATATAATGAAAACCCTAAAGACTCAAAACAAAAAATACTTGAATGGATCAGTGAATTCAGCAAAGTAGCAGGATAAAAGATTAACACTCAGAAATCGGCTGCATTTCTATTTAACAATAGAATATTAGAAGAGGAATATAAAAATAAAATGTATTTTGAAGTCACACCCCCAAGACATTAAATACCTAGGAATAAACCTGACCAAGGAGTGAAAGACTTATATGCTCAGAACTATAAAACATTAATCAAGAAAATCAAAGAGGATTCAAAGAAATGGAAAGATATTATGTGCTCCTGGGTTGGAAAAAAATTAATGCTGTTATAGCCATACTACACAAAGCAATCTACAGATTCAATGCAATCCCTATCAAATTACCCATGACACTTTTCACAGGACTAGAATGAAAAACCCCCAGATTTATATGGAACCATTAAAAGACCCAGGATTGCCAGAGCAATCCTGAGGAACAAAAACCAAGCAGGAAGTATAACTCTCCCAGATTTCAGACAATATCACAAAGCTATAGTAATCAAGACAGTGTGGTACTGGAAGAAAAACAGACACACAGACCAATGGCACAGAATAGAAAGCTCAGAAATAAACCCAGACAACTATAATCAATTAATCTTCAATAAAGTAGGTAAGAATATAAAATGGGGAAAAGACAGTCTCTTAAACAAGTGGTGCTGGGAAAACCGAACAGCTGCATGTAAATCAATGCAAGCAGAACACACCCTCACACCATGGACAAAAATAAATTCAAAATGGCTTAAAGACTTAAACAGAAGACACAATACCATCAAACTCCCAGAAGAGAACAAAGGAAAAACATTCTATGATACCAACCATAAAAATATTTTCTTAGGTCAGTCTCCCAAGGCAATAGAAATAAAATCAAAATTAAACCAATGGGACCTACTCATGTATATCAAGTTATTACACTGAACTATTTTGTATATCCCCAAAAATGTTATG
The DNA here is from genome assembly GCA_004024745.2 of Catagonus wagneri. Classification (NCBI taxonomy): domain Eukaryota; kingdom Metazoa; phylum Chordata; class Mammalia; order Artiodactyla; family Tayassuidae; genus Catagonus; species Catagonus wagneri. The sequence goes on from PVHT021183528.1 coordinate 3,693,550, forward strand.
AAACAAGACGTATATCAATTCAAATTACGGTCCTATCACAGAGTCATTTTAATGTGTTCTGCATTCCTGAATACCTAATGCAATAATTTGCAAGATTGTTAGCTTGAAGAACTACAGATGTCTGCCAGTTAATTAGCAGTGCAAATGGAAAGGCTAACAATTGCCTGGTTTGCATTCATATGTGATTTTAAATAATCCAGGCCAAGATCTCTCCTATCTTTCCCAATTACAGAAAATTCATTTTAGAATGCAAAAAATATATTACTAAAATAAATTAGAGCTATTTCTAGCAAATACAATTTATACAGTAGTCTATATACACATAATTCATCATATCTTTGAAAATCACACAAACCACATATTCAGCTTGCCAGAAATTTTAGCCTGTTGATTGTAAAAATTGGCAACAGTATATGTTAGAATTAATGATATATTTTTACTGCAAATCCAAGCTTGATAAAATTTCCTTTTCACTCAGTATACATGTTTCTAAAATTTGCCCACCCTCATTTCTTTAGCTTTCTTCTCATTGAACAACCCACGAAGAAAAGAAGAGGGCTAGGATGATGGCAGAGTCATAGAACTTCTTCTTTCAAGTCAACCATGCCTGATGCTTTCTTAATTTATGACAGGATAGACCTACTCCCTGTAGGCTTTCTTCAACAGAATCATGTAGGCAATGAATTCAAGATATTTTCTAATATCCTAAGTTAAATTTCCAATTGTTCTGTGAATGTCCCAACTAGTCCTAGTTTAGGTGTCAAAAATCAGCATATTTTAGATTTAATAAAAAAAATTAATGGTGATATAATTTTTAAAAATTAATTCATTATTTATTCAAATATGTATATATTGAAAATATTCTTAATGTAGTGACACTATTATAGGATCCAGGCATATTAGAATGAACCAGACAACAAAATCACTGCCCCAATAGCATTTACATAGCAACTAGGAGAAGAGTCAGAAAAAAATCAGGGTCAGTATTGTATGTTCACATTTCTGTACTGTATCAAATAAATAGATGAAAAATTAAGCCATATTTAGCCTTTATAAATTAAGTGATATAAAATACTTAGCATACAATACATACTTATATGGATAGGTGAAGCTGGGCAACTATTGTGTTACTTAGACTACAATGCTACCTGCTTAGAATAATATACAATGATGCAGTTAAAAATACAATAATTCTGCTAGGCTCCTCACAAATAAGCAAAGCAATATAAACCACAGAGTATAAATATCATTTATCAAATAGCATAAAGATGATAACATGTACTATACACCTGTCACTCATTGAGAAACAAATTACTTAATGTTCTTCATTTTCCCACATTTTCAATTCACACATATCCCAGAGAGCTTAGGAAGTATCACTCAGCTGTTCTCTCAAGACATCAAGTTGTCTTAAGCATTCATAGGTGAACTACTTGCATATTGAAATAAATCTTGAGACATGTCATTAACAAAGAACTTTTAAGTGGAGAATCTTTATGGAAATAGGATTTGCACTCTCTTTCAGGTTAAAAATGAAATGGATATAATTATAGAGTCACAGATTAAATTTCATTTCATCTTCAAGTGCCAGGGCTATGGACTACATTTGTTCATTTTGTCTGAAACACAAAGGGATCTGGCAGAGCGTGTGGATGGGACTGAAATTGAACTTGTGCTCTCTGCTCACTAAACCCTACATTCTGATGTAGGGCTGCAGGATCCTCCAGGAAAAGGGTGCCTCTTTCTAATTCATCTTCCTAGAAAAGCTTCCTTTTATAATCCTCCCAAAGATTCTGTATAGGCTACTAGATCTTGGACATTTGCTACTAGCACTATCACCTATTATGTAATTAAAGTCAGGAATAACTACACAAGGAAGATTCCACAGACCCAGCCTTTTTCCTGTCAAGCATCTAACCAAATTCAAAGTTGGTTTCCATAACTGTAAGCCTAAAAGAACAAAAAAATTGTCTCAGAGTTGAAAATGTTCTTTGTAAGAGATGATGCTACTAACCACTTTGGTTACTTGTTTAGAGGAGTTTTTGCCGTAGCAGTAATACAGGACACAGATGCACATATAATCTATCACCAAGATTGTGATTAGCAACATAGGCCTGAGAAAAGCCAAAAGAACTGTGTCTGATTAAATGGACTCAAAGGATTAAATCAATTATTTTGACCTCAGCAACACTGAGATCTGAAATTTGAACTAATTTAGCACCTAATACAGCTAAATATCCCCAAAGAAATCCTGTTGTTGGGAGTCCCTTGAGGGCCTGGGCTCTTAATAACTCCTCTCTGTCCCTAACTTCCAGCACAATACTGGGTACATAGATTCAATAAATGTTAGCTGAACAAATAAGAGACATTTAGATATAGCCACTTAATGGCTTTTAATATCCATGTAGTAAGCTCAACAGCAAAGTAGTTTAAATCCACCTGTTGTGGAATATAAGCTCATTTCCCCTTACTGGGCTCTTAATTCCATTCTATAAATATGTACTGAATACCTATTAAGTGTAAGGCACTCAATACCTAAACTTGTAATATATTAATAAATTCATACAAAGTTGCTGTTTTTAAGGCGATTATTATTTCATTATGGTAATAGAGGTGCAAAGTCTGAGTGTATTAACCAGAATATTGTCATTTTCTCCTAATAATAAATCAGGAAACCTATAGACAATGGCAGAGTCACCTTAGGAACTTGAACTGAACTACCACAGCTACCAAAGTGAATAGCAATCAAAAGCTTTGACATTAGCAAAGAGATTTTGTTGAACATTTTCATTTCAGATTTCTCAAGTTCCCAACACTGTCTTGTTCTCCCAGGGAAGAGAGAGTAAATGTTGTTATAGTACCCAAGAGCAGAGTGATGATTGAGATTGACAAGAATGGAAGATCTCACAGCAGACAACTGAAAACAGGGAACAAATTATGGATTCCAGTCTACTCTCTGATAGAACCGGAAGTGTAATACATGCTTCCTGCACTCTGATTCTTTCCTATGTCCCAGGGCCACTGCCACATGCAGGAGGATTTACAGTACTTGACACTTAACATTCTAAAACAGAAAAGTATGGAGATTGGATTAAGATGGTGGAATAGAAGGACTGGAGCTCAACTTCTCTCCCAAATAACAGCAAAAATACAACCAAATGCCAAGCAACCTTCAACCAAATGGACTGTAAACTTCCAAAAAAGATACCCTGCTCCAGAAGACACAGCAGAGACCACATCAAGAGGTAGGAGGGGCGATTACGTGATAGAAGCAACCCCATACCTCCCGGGTCGGAAGCCCCACAGACTGGAAAGTAACTGCATCACAGAGACTCAGCTACAGGACTGAGAGTTATGAGCCTCACGTCAAAACCCCACGCCCGGGGATCAGGCACAGGGAGAAAGAGCCCCCGGAGCATCTGGCATTGAAGGCCAGCTGGGCTTGTGTGCAGGAGCTCCACAGGACTGGGGGAAACAGAGACCCCACTCTTGAAAGGCACACACAGACTTTCACGTGCACTGGGTCCCAGGGCAAAGCAGTCTCCAGAGGAATCTGGGTGGAACCTGACTGCAATTCCTGGAGAATCTCCTGGGAAAACAGGGGTGACTGTGCCTTGTTGTGGGGGAAGGGCATTGG